>CM053141.1:150600832-151800832 GCA_028571685.1 Heterohyrax brucei
CTTCCTTTTTATTATCCAGCCTTTGTACGTACACATGGCCACTGAAAATAGCATGGCTTGACTCACGAGCACCTCAGCCATCAAAGTAACATCTTTGCTTTTCAGCACTTAAAGAGGTCTTTTGCAGCAGATCTGCCCAATGGAATATGTAATTTGTTATCTTGACTGTTGCTTCCATGGGCATTGACTATTGATCCAAGAAGAATGAAAATCCTGGAACACTTCAATTTCTTCAAACATTTGACTACCATTGTACAAATCACACCTACATTACCTCACTGCTTCTTCCAGCAACTTTATAGCTTATGCATCACCTCCTCCATTTTACTTACAAAGAAACTAAGGCTCAGACGGGCCATGGGACACATTCCGGGTCCCAGCTAACAAAACAGCAACATCGAGAAAGCTAACCTCCTCTTCTCTCCATTACACCAGTGATTCTCAGAATTAATGTGCATCAAAGTCACCCCAAGGAACTGTTACAACACAGGCTGTTGAGTCGCACATCCGGTATCTCTGATTCAGTAGTTCTGAGGTCAGCGAATGTGCATTTCTAGCAAGTTCTCAAGTGACACCCATACTGCTGGTACAGGGGCCACTGTGAGAACCCCTGAAAGACACTACGGAGCCCATGAAAAAGTAAAGGTGCTCACCCCTTCACCATCTTTTTAATCTCCTGGTTCCTGAACCTAATCCTACCTACCCCATGCCCACAAGAATGTTTTCCTCTTCCTGTTTGTTTGTGTGTGTATATGTTGTTTTCAAGAAAAAAGACAATTCTTTCTTTTCCATAGTTGTCTTAATGGAGCTGACAACAAGACCAGGAGACAGGGGACTGGAGTTCAGTCCTAGTGGCCAGTTATTAGCTGTGTGATGTTGTTGCTAGGAGCCTTCAAGTCAGCTTCAACTCATAGTAACATTACATTTAACAGAATGGGCAGTCTTTTGCCATCGCCATGAGTACTGGTATGTTTGAGTCCATTTTCTTGGCTATGGTATCAACCCATTTAATTGATGGCTTCCCTCATTTTAGCAGGCCTCTACCAGGAAACCCTGGTGACATAGTGGTTAGGTGCTACATCTCCTAATCAAAAGGCTGGCAATTCAGGAGCTCACTGGAAACTCTATCAGGCAGTTGTACTGTCATCTACAGAGTGGCTATGAGTCAGAATCAACTTGATGGCAATGGCTTTTTTGGTTCTACTTTACCAAAAATTCTGTCTTTTTGTAGCAGTTAGTCTTTCCTGATGACATGTCCAAAGTGAGCGAGTCAAAGTATCACAATTCACCCTGTTAAGGAGCATTCTGCTTGTTTTTCTTCTACGACTGGTTTGTCCATTCCCCCAGAAGTTCACAGTATATTGAATAGTGTTTGTCAGCAACACAGTTCAAATGCATCAATTCTTTTACTGTTTTCCTTTCACATGCAAACTAAATAAGTAGCTTTTAGCAAACGATTTCCCCTCTCTGGCCTCAGTGTCCCCTCAGTTAAGCAAAGAGGCCATATCAGATGATGTCCAAGAGTCCTCCCAGAAGAATAATAAGGTTCACGCTCTGATTCTGCCATGGGCCCTGGTAGCCATGGACGTCCACTACTAACCCAGGCAGCTTACAGAAAGAATTCCTCCGGGTAATGAATGAACCACCTAAGGCTTACTGGAAGGGAACCAGTGCTACATGCCCATGTATCAGCTTTTAGATGTCTGCATGACACTTGATTTATATTTGAATATGAAAATGTGAATCTGCTCTAACATCCTATTATAACCAGTTATATTGAAGAATGAGATGGAAGGGGCAAGGATAATTTTGCTCTCCACTTAGAGTAATTTATATGTTGTCATTTTAGAAGGTATGTGCATTGAGCTTCTTACTTTCTACATAAAAAGAGGAGAAAAACATCTTGTTCACATTTATCTAGTTGGTGTTGTAGCCAAGGGTAGAAAAGATGACAGAAAGAAAAGATTCAGACATCATCATTACTCCTTAAAAAGAAAGCTTAGCTTTCCCTTGGGTTGTGCATCGTTAAGTGGAGACTCCCTCCCACCCTGCACCTCATCAAGGCCTCTCTCTTTGCTGGTTATCATTTCATCTAAAAGCCCAATTAGTGTCTGCCTCAGCCTTTGTCTCTCTTTCTCTTTTAAAACCTGAGACCAAAGATATGGCCAACACTTCAGTCAATGCTTGCTGTTTCCACTGGACACAGAAGTTAGCTAGCCTTTGATTTGGTCTATGCCCAGGCTCATTAGGGCAATGCTGAAAAATTCACAGTCATAAGGCAATGGTTGTGTTGGGGCTGAGGTGGCAGAAAGCTCACCAGAAAGTCTGTTCAGGGAGACAGATCTACTGACGGGGAGGTCTAGCTACCACTGTACCTCAGTGCTACTGACATGTTGGGCCATAAATCACAAGGTGAGGGCTGTTGTGTGCACTGTAAGATGACTAGCTGTATTCTTGTCTCTACCAACTAGACTCCAGTAGCACCCCCTCTCTCAAGTTGTGACAACCAAAAGTGTCTCCAGACATTGCCAATGTCCCCTAGGGACCAAAATAGTACTACTTGAGAAGCACAGCTATAGACACACAAAGGCTGTCATGAACAGAACATGGGTTTTAGAACCGGATGGGCAAAGGCTCAAATAGTCCCTCAGCTATACCACCAACTAGATAGATATCTTCCTCTTCTTTTTATTTAGAAAATGAGAGCCTCAATGTAAGTATTTTTTTAAATGACAACATATAAATTACAGAGTAGAAAGCAAAGTTATTCTTGCCCCTCTCATCCCTTTCTTCAATATAACTGGTTATAATACAATATGAGAACTGATTCAGATATTTCATATTCAAATATACCAACTGTCTGATATATGTAAACATTTTGTTTTACATAAATAAAATCATATTAGGCATACAATTTTGCTTTTTTGCCCTTATAGTATCAGATACTTTTAATATCAGACACTTTTGCAAGAGACTACAACACCTTTTAAGTTCAGCATACCACTCTAAGGATTTGAGCCTCAGAGATCCAACTGTAAAAGTGGGGGCAACATACACATAGTATTTTTAAGAGGGGTAGATAGTACTGGCACACAATAGGTGACCAGTAAATGGTAATTATTATTACTCACACGCAACACTTATTAACTCAGCTCTCTGTGTCCAATCCTACACTAAAAATAAAACCAAACCCATTGATGTCACACTGATTCTGACTCACAATGATCCCACAGGACAAAGAACTGCTCCACAGGGTTTCCAAGGAGCCCTTGGAACCAACCTTTTGGTTAGCGGCTATAACATTCTATACTAGGCCATGGAAATACAGCAGTAAACAAGACAGATATAAACCTGCTCCCAAGAAGCTCACAGGCTAGTCAGGGAAACAAACAGTAAATCATTAGTAAAAACTATTAAATTACAACTGTACATCAATGCAAAGCACAGACTATTAGGAGAAGGTGAACTGATTTAGTCTGGAGAAATCAGGGAAGACTTTCTTGAGTAAGTGACATGTAAATTGAGACTTAGAGAATGAGTTGAACAGGCTATGTGAAGGGGTCTGGGGAATAGGCAAAGCAGAGCGAGTAGAATGTGTGAAGGCCCTGGGGCAAGATATATGCTAGTTTACATGATATTATAATAAATCCTCAAAACTCACTGCCGTTAAGTTGGGTCCAACTCATAGTGACCCTAGTGGTCAGAGTAGGACTGCCCCATGGAGTTTCCAAGGAGCTCCTGGTGGATTTGAACTGCTGATCTTTTGGTTAGCAGTCACAGCACTTAATCCGCTACACCACCAGTTTCCAAACCCTCAAAGGCACATTCAAATAGCTAAGAGATGACAGAACTATAATCCACTTTCTTAATTAGTATTCTTATACTTCTCTTCATACCATTTAGAAAGTTATAGCACCCATTTTTGAAGAAACCAAAATTTGTATAGACAAACACGGTTCTAACAGAAACAGAAAACACACAGAGCAGCAGTCATGAACGAAAGCAGTGCAGAGCACGTCCTGCAGGGAAGTTCCTGCAGTGCAGTTAGGCCGGCGGCGGCAGCACTGCCTCCTGGTCTCCCACCCTCGTCAACCACGACTGTTCGGCCTAAATGGCCCTTCCCTCGTTTCTTAGGCTGCACCACGATTGTTCAGCCTCAACAGCTGTGCAGTGGTGACTAGATGCAAATAACAGTCACATACTTTCCAAATACTTAATAATCCCTCTCTATCTGAAAGTTACAGGCTATTTTCTTTGGTGTCAGCTAGCATGATGTCCTATAATTTGATACGCTAACAAAACCACATTTCTCTGACAATGTGAGCTCACTGGGATGACAGGAATTCACAAGAACATGCCCTTTGGGGCTGTGGCAGGGAATTCATGAATGTGGTTCTAGCCTTCAAAACTGGTCAACAGCATACTCATAGGGACTGGGACTTTCCTTTAGGGTGCAGATTCGTCTATATGTCTCCAGGCCCTCTGTAGCTGCTCTGTTAAGATGATGAGCTTCCAATTTCCTTCTTGCTTACCAGACTCCCAAAGACATCTGCTTCTCCACAGGGGCCACCAATCTCTCTGCATAAGTCTCACACTAAGAAATCACACCATATTTGGATATTTATGCCTATGAACAAGGCTTCCTTGAACTAAGCCAAAATTCACCACTTTGGAACTGCCATACACTGGTTTCACAGCTACTCTTCGGAACAAAACGGAGTCTTCAACTCTGTCCACAAGAAACTCTTCAAATATCCAAAGATAGCTATTGTATCCCAAGGAATTCAAAATTACATGCACCATGGTGGCTCTTATCGAAGTTTCTTCACACTCCTATCTTTTTATGACCCTAACCCTATTTTTAAAACTATATATAAAGAACTTGAAATCATTTTTGGTTGAAGAAATCTGTGCCTTGCTATGAAAACAGAATGATGAGTGTTCACCCCTTATCTGACACTACAATGTTATCACAAACTGAGAATTTCTCCTCTTTCCTAATCAGTAATAGAAAAAAAAAAATGACTCAGGATTGACCTCGCTAAAAGCAAAAATCATAATTATTAGCAGATGCTTGCCAACATTTATATGGCTTATATCCAAAAATTGTATCTATTTCCTGAGAGTACACTTTTATAAATAATTTATCTTAGCAGGGTCATCGAAAAGAGATAGGTTAAAGCTAGACATTCTTTGCGTTTTTATTGGGCTTTTCTTTAATGAGTACTTACTTCATAATACCTGCTTGATAATATTCAAGAAATCAAACTCCCATATGTTCGTGCTGTGAGAATGTGCCTCAGGTCTTCTACTACGGGGACTTCTCCTCACTGACAAAAAAGTGTTTATGAACTACACCCTCCCCTTCACTCCTCTCCAACGGTGGGCATCATACTAATATTTATTCCCATTTCATGACAACAAAATCAAATATATGAATTTGGCAATGACTCTAAATACAATGTAGATTGTATTGAGTATACCAGCATCTGCACACATGTGAGAAACAAAAGGTGTACAGATACATGCATGTATGTGTGACTTCTATATGAAGTCACATTGTACACGAAGCTCCATATAGCATCTTTATTATCCCTGAGGATCAAGTGGTGTATAGGGAAGATCACCTTTGTGTCTGTGATTATAGCCCTGGTATGGAGGAAGTGACTATGCATTCAGGTGTCAAAGTTTTTGTTTAGATTCTCACAGTCTGACAGAGGATACTGGCTCTGCCCACCCCTTGATTGACAAGAGGAGATTCATTTGCTTTTGTTAATTAGCAGCACAGATTATCTGAACTCCTTGTTTGTGCAGGAAAAGCCCAGAATGCTCTGTTCCATAATGAGTTACAAGAAACAAAACAACTGGAGTATTCCCTGACAGAGATGCAAGCCAGCCATTCTTCCTGATGTTGTCAATTTTATTCTTTCAGCAAGCCAGACTTTTAGAAGACTGTGGACTCTATTATTCTGGCCTGCTGCTGAATTAATTTATAGATTTGTACTTTGGAACTAAGCCATCAGTGCATGTCTCCAAGAAACCTTGGAGGAAACAATCATGAAAACATACTGTAGTATGTACGGTCAACATGTTGTCAAGGAAAGTGATCCACTCCAACACAATCACCTTTCTGAAAACCCACAGGAGGAAGGTGTCTCTGATACCAAGAACACCTCTACCTCTCTTATTTTTATCTTCTGGGTACACAGAATTGTGTGTTTTCTTCCTTGTTTTGGTGGATAGGAAACTGAGCATCTTGGTCTAGCTCTAGAAATGCACAGAAATTTATTTTGCATGTGATTTGAGTATCACCCCTAAACTAACTTTATTTAACTTTCCACATTTTTTTTCCCTTTTACCCACATTTTCTCATATGTTTGTTTTATCACCTGACACTGTATATTCCCAGAAAGTACCTTTTGGTGAGTCAGGCAGAGAAAGGAAGAGATAGAAATGTCAGGCTATCATTCATTTGGCTACAGATATGAGCACAGTTGAGTGACATTTCAAATAAGTTTCTGAAGGGTAACTGAGCATGCATCGACCTGAAGTGAAAGCAGGAGGTGAATGACGGAGGAGAATGCAAGCACATTTACCTCCACATCCCAGAGTTAGGGAAAGAAAGTGCGGAACTGGAGCACAGCACAGGACAAGGGCCTGCAGGGGTGGCACAGACCCTAGGCAAACTTGGGCTGGAATGCCCAAGTGGCTCTAGTGGGCTCAGAAGGAAAATTTTTCACAAAATTGGGATCATTTTCTCTTGGTAATGACGGTACCTGACAAATTCCACTTTCTCTATTCCCTTCTGCCATCATTTTGGGGCCAAAAAAGAACAGAAGCTGTACGGGGCCATCTGCTGGCATGGTATCCATTCCTTTTGTCTAACAGTACCTTTTGGCCAGGCTGCCACTGTCCACAGAACTGCCCAAATTCCCCAGGAGAGCACGGAAACTCAGCACCTGGCGTGATCACACATAAAATCAAACGTGTTCCACTTACGCTTTTCGGGATGTGGTATACGTTTCTAAATCCCTACGGCACCATACCTTCTCTGATTTGTGTGTTTATGAGGGTGAGAATGTGTGGGTGTGCGCGTGTGCACACAACAACGGGATGTTTTTCCTCTTCTCAAGATTAAAATAATACATCTAAAAGTGATGTGGGAATCCACCGAAGCAAAAGTAATAACCCAGCACTCTGCCTGCAGCTCAAGTCTGGCATTCAAGATTCTACACTCACGGCCTCTAAGCACAGCCCCTGCAAAGTCTATCTCCACCTAGGTAGTCTGTCCCCAGCTCTGCAAAGCACTTCTCCATATGTCTTGCTACCCAGTTGCTCCAGGTCAGAGGGATCCCAAGGACTCATCAGCCTCCATAGCAAACACAACCAGGCGCAGAACTCGAAATGTGACAATGAGGCTCTCATTCTTTCCTCTATGACAAACAGCACCAACAGTCCAAAGAAATACTTACTGGCTTAAAGTGTTTAATATTATTTATTTGCCCACATTTAAAAATTCAGAAATTTCACACACACAAACTTCTTTATTTGCAGCTACCTTGAGACAGCAGAAGGGCCCCCAGCCATCCTAACCACAGGTAGTTAAAGTGGGTCATGGCTGCCAGCTAAAGGTAAAGTAGGAGCTAGTCTGTCACAGGCCCCTCACTCCCTATGTGCCAGAACCAAGTAGGTCACTGTTTGTGAGCCCATTGTCTCAAGAGGCAAATGAGTCAAATAGTATATCACAGTAATGACTTATGTTTCCTTCCTATCTATCTCTTAATAAACATGTTATTAAAAAAGCATCCTAGCAACTTTACTTCCAAAGCAACTGAATGACCAGTTGTCAGAAAACACTTCTTCCCAACAGATGCTGCTCCTCCAGTCTATCTCCAATCATCTACCAGCTTTAAAATGGTTCCTAGGTCATTCCTCTAGGAAACATGCCCTGACCTTCACACCCACTGTACAAAATTCTGACAAGGCATTTTAAACACATCCTTGGGGTTATTTGATTTCATCCTTCTCTCCACTGCACAGATTCTAAGTGCCCTGAGGAAAGGCACACTCTCACATTCCCTACATACAACCAACTCAGCACCTAGTAGGTATTTAGTGAGTACTTGATTAAATGATTAACTGATCAAGTTGCTCACACACTAGATGGAATAAATGGGCAAATCAAAAACCTTAAAGGTTCTTACAAGCCTGAGAATCTAGGATTCTGCCTTAATGAAGATATCAGTCCACCATCTTCTAAACTTTTACTGCTTTGATCATGTTCATTAAAATAAAATTGGATAGTGCATTATATCAGGAGTTTCACAGACCCCTGGTGCTATATGAGGAAACCCTGGTAGTGTAGCAGTTTAGAGCTATAGCTGCTAATCAAAAGTTCAGCAGTTTGCATCCACCAGGCACTCCTTGGAAACTTTATGAGGTAGCTCTACTCTGTCCTATAGGGTTGCTATGAGTTGGAATTGACTCGACTGTACTGGGTTACACTGTATTTTTAATGGTGCTATTGGAGGAGCTCTGTTGGTGCAGTAGTTAAGCACTGCTAACCAAAACATCAGTGGTTCAAAACTACCAGCCCCTCCAAGGGAAGAAGATGTGGTAGTATACTTCTGTAATATTACAGCCTTGAAAACCCTATGGGGCAGTTCTACTTTGTCCTATAGGGTTGCTATGGATAAGAATCAACTCAGTGGCAGTAGGCTTTTAGTTTGGTGCTATAGGTGTTATAAATACAATAATTCATAGTTTTCAGACAAGGAAACTAAGGCTTAGAGAACTTAGGTGTTTGCCTAAGAACACACAACTATTATAAGATAAAGCTAAAATTGAACCCAGGACTCTGGAACTGCAAAGCCCAGGACCTTTCCACATACAATACGTTGCCTCTAGTCACAAAACGTTATTAGGGCAAGATAAACATTTAATCAGCCTCTAGCAATGAATTACTACATAATACAACTAAAGAGTGTAACAAAACGAAACCCCCCATCTCAGACACAGCAGTACAGGGGACATAGGCAATTCCAGCAGTATGTCTCCAGGCAACTGTCTCCCTGCTACAAAAATGCTCTAATCCACTCTACAGTCACAAATGAGGATAATTTAAACAGCATTATTGATCAATTTTAAAATTCAGCTGACTTTTTTTTCCCCTGTTGAGAATTTCCCCAAGCCAAGGCTGGTTCATTAGGACTCAACAAATACAATATAATTAATTCAAGAGCTGCTGCCAGAGCTAGTGGAATGGCAAGGAAGATCCCTCCCTCATCCCTTTTTATAAAACCAACACCACATTTTAACAGTTTGGGAAAAGGTAATAAACATGTCTTTAAAATGGATTTGTTCACGCAGAAAGAAACTTGTAAAAACAGTAATAGGATGCCACAGTGTCCAACTACAAGGTGAATTTTACCACCTTATAGAATCAGTAATCCCAATATTTTAGTCAGCTAGTGCTGCTCTAACTGAAATATCACAAGGTGGATGGCTTTAACAAAGGAAAGTTTATTCTTACACAGTCCAGTAGGCTACAAGTCCAAATTCAGGATGTCCACACCAAGGGAAGGCTTTCCTCCTTGTTGGCTCTAGAGGAAAGTCTTTGTGTTGTATCAGGCTCTGTTCAGGGAGCTTCGTGGTGCAGGAACCTCAAGTCTAAAGGACACGGTGCTTTCCTGATCGTATGAGATTCCCATATCGCTCTGCCAGGTTTTTCCTTTTATAGCTCAAGAGACTGCCCCAAGGCACAAAGTAAACTTACACACTGAATCCTCTCTACCAAGACAGCTGTTGCCCATCCACCCTTCTTAATATCATAGAGGCAGGAATTCCAACATGGAGGAACATCACACAATACCAGGAATTATGGCACAGCCAAATTGTTACAGATTTTTTAGGGAACGTATTCAGTCCATGACACCTACCAATTAGGATTATCACCCTTATTATTCCATCCAAAGCATGGAACACAAACCCAGAACAACTTCTGCTTCTTGGTTCTGAAGGCAGAGGGCTGTGGGAGGCCCATCAAGAAGCTAGGGAGAAGCCAGAACACAATACTTGCTTTGTCACCCCTCTCACTCCTTATGGAAATAAGCCTACACAGTCATACTTGACACAGCTGAATGAGCTGGAAGACAAATGGAGGTCTACTGAGTGCACATCACATGCTCGCTCCTTGGCCCTTTGTCAACTTGGTCTTATTTAGTCTTAACAAATGCCCCACAAGACAAATACCATAAGCTTTTGCAAATAAGAAAACAAAGGCTACCTAGGTCAAATTACTGAAATGTATACAGCAAGTAATGGTAGAACTTGAGCCCTTTAAACCCTTTCTTTTTCACTGCACACCATCTGGTACCTCTGTGAACTCTGTGAGAAGTACCTCTTACTCTGCTCTTTTTAACTTTTTATTCTGAGGCTCCCTCCTCATCTCCCCCACTTTCATGCTTAAAGGGCTTATTTAATTCCATTGGTTTTATAGAAGTTATAATCATAACTCATGGTTAAACTGCAACCTTTGAAATAAGAGTAGTTAAGCTTCAATGTGTGTGTGTGTGTGTGCATGTGTGTATGTGTCTCCTTCTTTGACAGCAGTGGGTTTTTATAAGGAAAACATCCAGAAGACTATGCTGCCTGAAACCACGATGGCTTGACTACCACAGATGGAAGGGACCTCAGGAACCATATAGTGCACCCACTTTATTTCAGAGACGGACACACTGAAATCAAGCAAGGCCACATGATTTGCCCAAAATTGCACATTTTAATACTTGGAGAGCCACGTCCCACCTCAGCCCTCCTTCACGGGCATCACACACTCCAAGTCAAGTGGTCAGGTAGAGGAACAGAATTTGCACATTAGTTTTGAGAGGGAAAAAGAAAGTGGCAAGGGGCACCAAGAAGGGACACTGACAGGACTTCCATGTTATACCTTGTGCTTTATTTCTTTAAAACAAACAAGCAAAGGCAGCCAGGAATAAGACACAAAACTTCAATTTGATCTAACTGCAAAGCAAACAGTTGAGTAAAAGCAGGGAAACAGTTGATATTTGAATTGCCATAGCTTTCTGTTTCTTCCCTGGCAGAACTGAATTTTTTTTTTTTTTTTAATTTGATATGACTGAGTGAAAATGTATTTTAAAATATCTATTTTGTTTTCATAATCAAGAAACAAAAGAAGACAGGACAGTAGGGAGAGAGATGAGAGGTTATCATTTGGCTGAATCATGGTGTCAACATTTGGGGTGGGAAGTTGGGGAAGGCGGATGAGAGGAGGAGGAGCTACTGTAGGAGACGGCAAACTCCCACCAAGACTAATGTGGAAAAGGCCAATGTCAGAGCGAGACTTCAACCAGACCTAACAAAGGGGAACCAGAAGAAGATTGTTAAGATGCTTCCGACACCAGGCCAGCTTCCTCTGAAAATATACAGCTCCAAGGATCACATAAGGTACATGGATCCTTAAACACTTAAAAATTTTCAAGGCCCTGTGAAAGCAAATTAGAGGCTCTGCTGTGGGGAGGTTAAATTCCACACGAAAAAGGCGGCTACAGGGACTTCAGAATTTTATCAAGTCCATCCCTTGAAAACTCTGTGGGGCAGTTCTACTCTGTCCTATAGGGTACTTATGAGTCAGAATCAATTCGACAGCAATGGGTATGGTTTGATTTACCATATGAAATTGCAGATTAATCTAGAAGAAAAAAAAATCACTCTCAAAGAGCAAGCTTAGAAATAAACAGTCTTGACTCCTCCTTGGCGTCCTTTAGGACCTCAGCAAAACACGGGTGCTGCTGTAAAATCCAGCGAACTCTGGTTTCCAGAGACATAGCTCGAACACAGGAAGAGCTGTCTCCTTTTGCGTTTTAGAATTGTCTCCTTAAAACAGTTCAGGGCTTTGATCAGGATTAGATCTTGCCAGGATCTTGGTACACTAGATTGGAAGTCACAGGGCAGGTTTTTCTTCTTTTCTTCGTTTAAGTGAACAGCATGTGTGAAGGGGGCCCTGACTTTCCGAGCTTTATTTTTATCTGGAGATCAATTTCTACAAATTCATATTCTGCTCTGAAGATCCATAGTGTCATCTGAGCTTTAGCAACAGCTGGGATGCTCTGGAAGAGCAATTAGTATTCACTCTGAAAGAAAAATATTACTCCTAAAACCACTGGCTACACCTTGAATCTAAAACATTCATTTACTCCACGTTAAAGCAACCTGCTTGTCTCAAAAAAAAATTCCCTAACAAATCCTTTCAACTACTCCTCCTAAAACAGCTTTTCTCATTAACAGAAATTTCATATCTAAATAAATCAGTACCTTCTTTCCTGAGTGGACCATTGCTACAGCAGAAAACCTAACTTATTTTGTGTTTTATCACTTAGGGACATCTTTATGAAGTCAGAATTTTATCCTAAAGCAATGTATTAGTTGTTTATATACATTACCTTCCCAATGTTCAAAAGCTGTAAACAACCTGTTTTATTCAGAAAAGACATTCTGAGTAGGCTTCAATTTTTCTTTTCCAAAAAGGGGTAGTGGGGAAGCTTTTAAACAACTTGTTAGAATTCACTTTACTTCATGGTCATCCCCTATTCTGTGAATCCCCAAGGCAACTTTTCTTTTTCACAACAGTATTGGGGTTCAATAAATTATATCCTTCTTTCCCCTACAGTCCTTCTGGCTAACCTTTCCTCATATACCACCTCACTAGAAGGGAAAAGAGTACGCAACAGCACTGTCATTACTGCATTGAAGGTGGCTGTTACCAGCAGTGGCTGGTCGTGTAGCATTAAGGAGTCTGATCCGTGTATCAGAGGCACAGGCTGAGTAAGACAAGTTGTAGCAAAAAAATTCACCTCAACTAAAAGCGAAATATGTCACCTGTCTAAACAATTGACACCTTAACGAATTTTCCAATTGCCCTGACCAACCCATCCTCACCTCCACATGTCTTGCTTTTGCCCTTCCCCTACCCCTACCAAGTGTTTACAAATAAATCATCCCTGTGTAAGACTTTGGATGCATGTCTTATGATTGACAGCTGGCTGTGTCCCGCAACAGAGGTGTTCCCTAGCCTAGTTCCCACTAGCCAATACACTGGGTTTAAACACTGAGCATTGGGTAAACGTTTATGGACTGCACGACTACATGAAGAGCATGGACTTTGTCAGCCCCGATACTGAGGGTCTGAGGGGCACCACTGCAATGGTCCATCTGATGTAAGACAGCCCAGAGCCATTTTAGCTTAGAGCATTGCAGCTGTGCAGGCAACAAGAAAGGAATAAAAAAGAAAAATAAAACTTTTTGAAGGGCAGAAAGCAGCAGGGAGGTTAACAAATAGGAAAAGGAAGTAATGAAAAAGATGAACTACTTAATAAAACAACACCAATCACCGTATGCCAGATCCATTAACTTACTTAATCTTCTCAGGACTATGATTAACACTAGGAGTTCCAGTTGCTCAGTGGTTAAGTACTCAGCTGCTAATCCACCAGTTGCTCTATAGGAGAAAGGTGTGGCAATATGCTTCATAAAGATTATAGCCCTAGAACACTATGGGCAGCCCTACTCTGTCTATAGGATCACTGAGTCAGAATGAACTCAACAGCAACACGTTATTATGAACACCATTTCCAAATGAGGAAACTCCAAATCAGGGTAAGCAACTTGCCTAGAATCACAGAAGTAGTAACTGGCAGTGTCATGTTTCAAACTGGAGATGTGAACTCAAGCCCCAAGAGTCTACACCACACTTAGCAATGTACATTTCACAGAATATGCCACGTCCTCTGGCTCCCTGACAGCTGCAGAGTAAAAAAGAAGTGGTCCAAGACAAATCTGTGAAACACTACACTGCATGCCCAAAAATCAAATTCACTGCTATCAAGTTGATGCTGAGTCATAGCAACCCTATGGGACAGAGCAGAATCACTCCAAGAGTTTCCAAGGAGCACTAGTGGACTTGAACTGCCGATCTTTTGATTAGCAGATATAGCACTTAACCACTCTTCCACCAGGGTTTCCAGGTTCAATAGGTGTCTTTATTAAAAGACTTTTCTGAGTTCTTAATCTGCTAGGGAACATTGTGAATCTCCAAGAGAAGAATGAGTGTACATGTGACTCAAACTTACTTGACTAGAGACTGTTTTCTTGAGGAAGCATCGTGCTGGACCAGTGTTCCTCAAATCCCACTTTAGAAGCACCAGCCTCATATAAGCTCAACACCTACTATGTGCTCCCAGGTTTGCTAGGGGCTGGTTGAAGGAAAAGGATCCCTGGCTGTACAATGGTTAAGTGTTCATGTGCTAATCAAAAGATCAGTGGTTTGAACCTATTAGCTGCTATAGGAGAAAGATGTGGCTGGAATCCTGTAAAGATTATAGCCTTGGAAACTCTATGGAGTAATTCTCCCTTGTCCTACAGGGTTGCTAGGAGTCAGAATCAATTCAACAGTGATGGATTATGGCTGAGGGAAGGAGTCTTTGGGTGGCTAAAATATTTAGGTGCTTGACTACTAGCCCAAAGTCTGGCAGTTCAAGCCCACCCAGAGGTACCTCGGAAGACAAGCTGAGTGATTTGCTTCTGAAAAGTCACAGCCTTCAAAACTTTATGGGAGAGGCCGTGCTCTGCTCATACAGGATCTCCGTGAGTTGGAATTGACTGGATGGTGACCAACAACAGGAAAGAGAAGGAAAGGTACCAAAAGAGGAAAGTGGCAGAATTAACCTACCACTCTGCCATCACTGTTGGGCCCCCAGCCTATCACACAGGTCTGTCAAGGGCCTCTTCTTCTGCCCATCTGTATCTGTCCATTGCCCCATCAAACTGCGCAGCCTGCCTCAGCTTTCTCAGCAGGGTGTCCTTCTTCATCGACCCCATGAAGGTAATTACATACCTGAAGTAATAATTGTTCCTTCTGAACTCCTGCCTGTCCCCTTTGTGAGGAGATTTTGCATTAAACCATTACAATCAGAAGGAATACACTTCATTCAAAGCTGATAGGATTCTTCCTAGGAAAGCCTGAAGTTGATGACTATTATCCCCACAGACAGAAGCCTAAATGATTCACTTAATGATAACAAGTTAAAGACCTTCTCAGTCTCACTTAGCAGAGTGCCAGGTGAAGCACTTCTCTTCTAACTGCTTTGGAATAATTACATGATTGGAAGTGTTCCCTCTATGAAGCCCCGTTGTTCAAAGTTCAATAAACATCTGCAAGCAGAGGTAGCAGTTACAGCTAGGCAACTATTTCTTAAATACTTTGAGTGTCCTAACTATTTGCACCAATACCTAAGACAATCAGAAGTCACACGGTTTTCCAGAGGTCAAGTGAGGGATGACTCGATAAGACCAACCACCTATAAGCCACAGCCCAGGGATCCAAAGCAATGAATGCTATGGTAGAGAAGTTACCCCAGAGTCCTACAGAAGGGACATGATTTAGCAGATATTCCTTGGATTTCTAAGGTAACCTACAGAGTCACCAAATTAAAACCTCTAAAACATTAGCTTCATTATGTATTTCCCTTGCTCAAAAACCTTCCACGGTTCCCCTTTGCCAAGAAAATAAAGTTCAAACTTTGTAGATTTGCGCGGAAGGTCTTTCACACCCGCCTCAAATTCACCTTGCTAGCTGCATGGTACTAGAATTCTCCATGCTGCCCCTTCCTTCCCCTCTTCGCTCTACATCCCAAGCCCACTCCACACCCACCTGCATCACAAAGCCCCTTCCACCCTTATCTCTACCCCAACCTGTATTTATCATAGGAAACTCTGAGATGCTTTTCAACAAGTCACATTTCTACAAGCGACAACGTTTTCTCCAAACATGAAATCACCTTAAGCATGTTAGATTTTTTTTCCCCCTAGCTTAGGAGGTGCAATGTTTTGTGTCTGAGACAGACAACTTCCACTGAAATTCAGCAGTTCTCTTTTCTGGAAGATGAAATGCTCCACATCTTCCATGCCTGTGGTTTATATTTCACCAAGTGGTGTCAGCACTGATATAGTAACGATATAGTAACCTCCCATTTTTTATTGAGCAGCACACAACGTAATTGATGACATCTGCTGGGGCTGATATTTTAAGTGAAGGCTATTCTCAGCTCTGCCTGCTCTCACCATGGCTTTCTATATAAATAGCCAGCAGCAGCTACACCTGAGGTAGAAAGTGGTGCTACTTGGCTAAGGTCTTCATTTACACCCCATAAAGTCACAACTTTCGCTGGGAGGATTTATCTAAGCAGATGAGTTTCTGAGTCTGCAGGGTTAGAAAAGGAGGGAACAGGGGCAGGGCTGTGCCAGATACGCTGCCACTATTCCTAGGAGAGAAAAATCCTTGCTTGGACTTTGTAGCTGAGAAGATTTAAATACCATGTCCTTTTTGGTGCCTGAAAGCTTCTGTTCTAACCCTCAAATGAAGGGAAGCTATCATTCACATTTCCAAGTGACAAACGATAACCGTTTTCATCTATTACATTCTCCAGTGTGCACTAATAAAAATAAAAGTATCTTTCACTGGTAAAGTTTTTGTATTTATTCACAAGCCTTGGGGAAGAGTTCACTTGACAGTCACTTAGGCAACATTTGATCTTTATAGGTCCAGAAGCTATTTCTGGTTCTTGGCTCAAAAAAATAACAAGTTCCCTACAATTGCCAGTTGAGATACCCTTCCGAAGCACCAGGCTGGTAAGGGCTGCCTGCAGAACGGCTCATTTACCAGGCCTGTGTAAGGACAGTGCTGCTCCATACACATGACTATTCTTCACAAACGTAGTTGTATCTTCCTAAAAGATTTTTAATTTTGATAATTTTTTATGGAAGATCTCTGAACTAAGGCTGTCATTTTTTTAATGTTATTTATGATGATGATTTAGTCATTGGCAAAATTGTAAAGCAGTGAGGCCTCCAGAGGCTGTTAAGGTAAAAGCCCAAATAGACCCACCAGTGGAAAGCTTTCCCATGCTGCCCCAGTACACACACACACACACACACACACACAGGTGCACACAGACAAGCACACACACACACACAGGCACACATACACAAGCACACACATGCACGTTCCAAGCATATACCTTCGTATGCTTCCCTGCACACACCCCACATCACAGGCCTTAACACATCTCACTGCAACCTGGAACTCACTGAACTGCTGCATTCCACTGAAGATCCTCCAGGCAGCCCCCACGGCTTGCTTTCTCTATCCCCAGGACCTCGCCTGGTGCTTGTGTACACAGTAGAAGGAACGTTTGGGAGGGAAGACAGAAAGGGAGGAGGAAGGAGGGCGAGAAGGAAGGAAATGGTGCAGTGCTTCAAGGCACATGCTAAATGGATTCGTGGAAATTTTAATACCATTTTTTCTGACAAAACTACAGTCCAGAGAGAGTGAGTCAACGAAGTGACACAGCAGGAGCAGAAAGGGACACCTTCTGCCATGTTATATGTCATTGTCTCCCTTGATTTATTTAGATCAAGTTGACCATCATGATCACAGCAAGTACTTAAGCTAATGATTAAAGTTAAATTTACCTTTGAGACAGGTACATGACACTTTTCACCTGAGTGTTGGCATTAACTGCATGTAAACTTGAAGTAAATCTGGTTTTTGCTTTTGCATTTCAACAGGGGTCTATGCCAACAACAGTGGCACAAAGAACAATGGGAGTGGCGACGTGATTCACGGCAGGGCCACATCTGTCTTCAGTAACTCAGAGGAGGACGCTGCTACTGATTTAGAGCGGTCATCAAGAGACAGGCTGTGTGTCCGCTGGTGTGAGCAGAGAGGCCTCTGAGTGCCAGGCTTAACCCCAAGTAGTTCTGACGTTGAAACAAGAAACTACTCAGAAGCTATAAAGAAGTTATTTAACAAATGAAATATCACTGCACTATGGCCCTTAGACACCCTTCACACCTGGAACTGAAATCACTCCCACAGATCACATTCCAGTCATACAATAGATAGGCCTATAAAATGAACAATGATGCCAGTGAGGACTGTACATCTCAAAACAATCAACTGTATGAGACTTAAAGTGGCAGCATTTTCTCAAAAGCAAAGTTCAAAAGGGTAGTATGGGCAGAAGAGCTGGGCAAAGGGACACAGGGAACCCAACGAAGGAAAGAAAGAGAGTGCTGACACATTTAGGGGTTTGCAGCCAATGCCATGAAACAAGGTGTACATAATAAATCGCTGACTGGGAAACTAATTTGCTCTGTAAACAATAATAAAATCTTCAAAAAGAAAAAGAAATATCACTGTCCTTGAAAACCTCTGGGGATTAACCTGTTTCCAGAAAGAAAAGTTTCATTTTTACGGCTCATATGAATTGAGTAGCTTTTTTGTACACAATCTGTTCCATGAATGAACTCATTGGAGTCAGTCCTTTCCCCAGATAAATCTTATAACCATTTTACTGTCTTTTATCGAAATCAGTCATTGACTGGACTGGCCAGTTTAACTCAAAACATTTAAAAATCTTAGATATAGTATCAGAGAAATGACCAACTTGAAAGAATAATTTCTGTCACCTCAGTTCAGTCAATCAAATCAGACAGCTAGCTGGCCTTTATGGAAAGATTAACTCAGCAGGCTGAGGAAAGAAAAGTCAGACCAGCATTTTCCACGGAACATATAGCAAGAAATAATGCATCATTTACCTTGGTCAAAGGGCTTGTTAGGATTCCAGTTTCTGAAATAATCATCCTATATAAGGAAAAAAACAGAAAACAGAGGTCAGATTTCAGGAAGCTTCTCACATAGCTGCATAAAAACCCACTTTTCTCCCAAAACACAAAGGAAAATACTAACAGCTTAGAAATTATTCCACAAACAGGTATTCATCTGCAATAAAAAATACCAATTTACTTTTCAATTTTTTTCTGTCAAACTGTTTGTATTAAACACTCAGAATAGCAAAAACATTTCAGCCCAATGTGGAGACAGCATTGCTCTTTTTGGTCTGACATATAAGCCCAGACAACTTCTAAGTGCAAGGCGTATTTGCTATCAATTATACTGCAGGTGATGCCTTGCTGCTCTCACTTATGACTAAGTCTCTGTGCTTGCAACAGCTGATAATTCAACTGTCAACATTTCCTTTACATGGAGACATGTAATGAGTGGTGCACAGTTCCAGTTTGCCAACACTCACAAGACCTGAAAACAAAGGGCCATTCCAGTGTTAGAATTTATCAGAGGTATGTGTACATTTAGTTTAGTATCGTTTGTTCCAGGTATGTAAAGATAAAAATGACGATAAAAATAAAACAAAGGTTGGCCAATCTGGTCTATTCATGACTGTGTCTTTCTTCCATGAAGCTTACATTAATTTACACTCTTAGGCTAGACACTTCACTGCTTTGAATCTGCAAGGATGTACCCTACTCACTTCTTCACAGCTGTATTTAAAAAACAAAACAGAAAACCTGTTGCCGTCAACTTGATTCCAACTCACAGTGATTCTACAGGATAGTGTAGAACTATTCCATAGGGTTTCCAAGGAGCTGCTGGCTGACTCCAACTACCAGCCTTTTGGTTAGCAGCTGAACTGTTAATCACTGCATCACCAGAGCTCCAATAGTTTTATTACCTCTTTCTAATAACTCTTTCCTTCCAAAAGACCACGGTCCTCTCTCTTTATCCTTCCCTTCGATGCCATCAACCCCCATTATTTCCTGGCACACCTACTATGTCAGCAAAACTGAATACAGTTTGCAAGGTGAAGAGACATCCCCCACGCATATCATCCCCCACACCATCTTTAGGGCAGTTGACTTTTTCCTGAGTAGAACCAAATTTGCTGTATGTGTTTTTGGCAGGTACTCTGCATGTTGCAGACAGTTTCAGAGAGCTGCCCAGAACGAGGCCTCGCTTTCTCTTCTGGAGAAGTTAACTTACATCAAAGTGTATAATTAGTTTAAATTATTGTTCATGATGTCTCCTGCTGTAGTTTATCTCCAACATGATCTTCTCTGAGTTTTATCAGTCTCTGTATCATTCAATCACCTGCCTTTATTAGATCCTTGTTGAGTCCACTGAAGCCCTTAAATAGATTTTAGAAAACTGGATTTAGAGTAAAATTAGAACACACTGCATCTTGGGCAGTGATTCCATCTTTCACAGCATGATAAACATGAACAGGTTCTTCTGGATCCTGGGGCCTTGGTATTAAATTATTTTTAATCCTAAGGAATCAGCTCACTTTTCTCTGGCTTTAATTTTTTGGCATAACTGGCCTTCCTACCCATTTGGTTAAGAAGTTTTTGATGTCTACACTATGAAATGTCATGGAAAACAGGTTAAAATAATTCCTCTGCACTATCCTTCTCCATTTATTATTTTAAACACAATCCTAATCTTTCGGGGCCCTATTTTCAGAAACTCTGAAGCTTATGTTACATAATTTTAAGTTAAGGTTGGATGGTAGGTGGGGAATTTACTGTCTGATTTGTTGGTTTTATGACCTATGTGCCCTCAGCCCTAGACAGTCATGTTATCGACACATTTTGATGTTCACAAAAGCAAGAACAGAGATAAATCAAAACGAATTCATTCTCACCAATAGAGAAAAAAAATACGTTCATTCTACCAACTACAGTTTATCAATTCCATCTTCATAGAGGATTGTATCATATGCAATGGCAATTTGGAATCTTGTGAAATGTTTTCTCCTTGAATATGCTGTTCTAATACCTGGAAGCCCTTGGAAGCTTAGGATATGTGTCCAGCAGGGGAGGGCTGGAACTAAAGACAAGTTTCTTTAGTTTAATTTCATATGTCACATTCTCTTTGATGTCAAAGAAAGATTTGAACAAGTCTCGATAACTGAATATTCCCTAATGATTTCAACATAGTTTATAATCTAGACAGAATCAGAAGCATTCTTCTGGACCTTGTCACTTTGCCATTTTTACGTATTTCTTGGGGTGAAATCATAGTTTTAAATATAAAGCCTCTAAAAGCACTTGTCTACATCAGAATACTTAGAACCCATGCAAGTGTACTAATACAGCTTAATTGTTGCCAAAAAGTAAAAGAATACCTTGAAAACTCATTATGCAAAATGGGTCCTTCCAACAGCCCCTTGCTCAGCAAGGCCAAGCAGGGAAGGAAGATGATGCTCTCTGTCTGCCTTTGCCCTGCTGTAGGAAAGTAGGTTGCCACAGCAGAAACCCACAAACTAGGAGCTGAATAAACCTTAGATGTAGCAAAAGCAGTTGCTACAGCAAAAAGAGAAAACTCTGTGTCACGGGAGCCAAAGGTCATGAACACGTATACAAAGTGGTCTAGGCACCAGAGCCCACCCGCGGGATGGTCAATGAGCATAGGGTGGGAGCTGTGGTCTCTTAGCAGGCATTGCTCAGCTGAAGTCAGTGTATGAGATGCTGGAGCACACATGACCTACTGTTACGCACTGTCCTAGCCAAGTTCTATAGCCTTGCCTACACGGTATGTCCCAGCAGGTTGGGGCTATATAGATTAATCCATCCTAAAGTCTTGGGGAATTGCTGGGGAAGCATTATCCAGTTCCATGTAGAAGGACCAAAGATAAAGGAATGCCTCTGCTGGAGCTTCACCTCCTGAGAATCTGCTCATCCCTGAGTCCCACTTAGCAATGTGGATTCTCAAAGGACAGCAGGACAGCTATCGGTGGCCCTGAACCAATAACAGAGCCAGACATTTTTCCAGAGCCTAAGATCCCAGTTGGTATCAGTCCAGCTTTTCTTTTATCTTTTTCCTATCTAGATTTAAAATATAATGTGTATTTTACATTGTCTCAAAACAAACCCAGGGCTTTCAGCACTGCTGGACAGTTCTATCAGTTTTCTGATAGTTACAATTCCCACCCAAGAAATACTGTGCTTTCCCCACACCTCGTTGATGCTGCCTTATGTGAAGGTGTGTTCTTGATGTGTTTCCTCAGAGGTCAGGCCAGATCCCAGAAAACTGAAGGGCTTTCAGAGCCCTGACCTCTGACCTTTATTCTGGCCCAGTAAAGTTGTGGCCCTATAAAATTCACAATGAAGTGAAAGGCATATTGCTGTGTCAGATCAAACTTGACAGGCCAGGCATATCTGTCTGAGTTTCCCTCCTGATTGGTAAATTTATCATCTAGTGATGAAGCTTTAAAAAAAAAAAAAAAAAAAAAAAACTACAGCAACAGTTAACTTTTAAAACACTAACAGAAAGATATATATATATATATAAATATGGCCATTTATTAAATTCAGTAACTCCTACTAATGCATTATAAAAGCTAAGGAATGAAAGATATAAACCCATTGACATCACGTTGATTTTGACTCACGGTGACCCTATAGGAAGGGTAGAACCACCCTACAGATGTTCCCAGGAGAACCTGATGAATCTGAACTGCCAACCCTGTGGTTACCATCCACTGCTCTTAACCACTACACCTCCAGGGTTTTTAGTGTTAACCATCTACACAGATTTTACAGGCTACACTGCACAGTATAGCTAAGTCAGAATTGAACTAGACAGGGCAGAGAACAGACTTGAGGAGCTCTTCTTTAGACCATTTTGTAAGTGAAAATTATCCAACTTTTATAAGGGAGTCTTAAAGTCTATAAGAACTTATACACTTAAATGTGCTTTATGCTTGGGCACATTGGTTTATGTCTAAAATCCTGAAGTAGTTCAGGGCATCAGAAAACATCATGAAAAGTCAGCATAAAGATCATAGTAGGAAAGCAACAAATCACTATGTGTCTAGCACAAAGAAGTGGGTAGTGACAGTGGTAGGCTACAACATGTGTCCTTCAGAAACTGAGCAAAGAAAGCTTCTATTTAACAGGTACTTGAAGAATCAGTGATTAAGAGCAATTATGGCCCCAATTGTTTTTTGCCCTACACAGCTGATCTACAAAGATAAAACCACATTTCTTTTTTATCTCACTAACTAAATATCTCACTAGCATAGTACTAGATTCCGTGAAATTAGTGGCATCCGGCACCCAGTAGACTCTGTGTTTTCAACCACTATAGAACTATGCTAGTCTTATAAACATTCCCAGGAAAGAAAATCTATTTCAAAATGTCCATATATTGCCCAAAGAACAGTCTTCTCTACACTGCACCCTCCAGTGAAATCCTCAAGTCTGCCTAACATGAAGCAATACAAAACTACTGCTGCTATAATTTGGATGAATATGTTTCTTAATCGTGGATAATCACAACTAATCGGGAAGTCTATGGTTCCAGACCACAGAAACATGAATTTCTCTTCTCCTGTCCCACAGTCCTATGATGGCTGACGTAATTTAGCTCCAATATTCCCCCAAGACTTGCCTTTTAAGAGGTATATATTTCTGTTCCAAAGACTATCACAGCAGACTCTGAGGAAGAAATGCCATGGCAGAACCAAATGCAAATCACTTTTGAAATCCAACTACTTTGCTTCTGCTGATGAACACAGTGATGTAATTTATGATACACCTTAAAGCTTCAGATGCTACAGATCAAAGACATTTAGCTCACATGAAACTGATACTTTCTCCCTTATACATATTTTAGCTAAGCTGTTGGAATCCTGAAGTTTCATATGAGGATTACCTGAGATAATACAAATTACCAGCCTATAAAATAAATGAAAGTCTCATCTACCTTGGCCAGCAGTGAGCAGTGGAGACGTGAACACAGAAAGGAAGTAAGGTGAAGCAAGTGTCATCCCCAGGCCTAACGGGGATCAGCACAAAAGGATAAACCCTGCCCTGCAAGGTCAGGCGGACTCAAGCTGGGCTTGCAAATGCTCCATCTGGGAGGAGGGCAGGAGGCTCCACTTTGCAAAACACAAAGCTCTTCAGAAAGAGATCAGTTAAGGGACTATAACCAAACTGCTCACAAAGGGATTCAGTGCAAACTAGTTTGCTTCATTTTTACAGTAATTTACTGGGGAGAGTAGGAAGTAGGAGGTGATACAGGTGGGTAGGTGGGTGTTAGGAGATTCTGAAACAATAACAGAAGTCTCTAGAAAAGTGAGATTTCCAGGTTGTATACTATGGAAGTTCATCAGCTGTATAACGTAACATTTGCTTATAATTTTAATTTATGTGCAGTGGAAATCCTTGCTAATCAAGCTGATGAGATCAAGCTGATCTCCTTTACTGGGAAAGGAGCTAGCTTCCCATGCAATTATTTCCATTCATATCTCTGGGCAAGCAATGTGCTGTCTTCCCAAATGGGCTTCTTCCTTCCTACCCTTGAAGAAGAATCCCACCTAGAATCCTTCTGAATAAAGTGGCCCAATCAGCTGCCTCGGTTTGAACAGTGATTTGAAGTCTCCTATCCTTCTATCCTTCTCTCATCAGACACCATTTGCAAGAATCTTGAACACCAGGGACCAGAAGTTATGTGAGTTAATACATTTCTATGTGCACATCTCACCGCCCACCCCACCTGGGACTAGACTACTCAGAGAACGAAGGGGTCTTACTCACCTGCAGACTCCCCAAGACATCACATGACAGCATACAATAAATCCTTGCCAAATTGTATCAAATACAAATTGTTGCAGCTTTATTTATACCCCTGTACCCATGTGAAATTCCCACAACTGTCACAGGGGTGTGTGTGTGCGAGAGAAAGAGAACTACAGGTGGGTGTTTGTTTACATATACACTCTAAATGACTTTCATCCTGAATAGAGGAATTCTTTGATAAATTGGCCTGACATTCAGTTTAAAGTCCTGCAGGCCTTAGACAAAATGATTTAGAAAATAACAATGTCAGTTGCTCTGCTCTTTCAATAAATAACCCACCAGCAAAACACAGATAATAACTGACAATCGTACTTGTACTGTAACTAATGAGGAAAGATAAAGCAGCAAATGGACTGTTTATATGCATTTGATAAATTGCATCCCCTGGATATACCAATGAAAAATAAATACGTGCAGTGCTGGTTCACTGAACTGAAACAAATATTTACCACTGAGATTTAGGATTTAGAATCAAATTTACACTTTATTTGGCAACTATTTTGATGCTACGTCTACATACAGTTGAAAAGTCAAAAACCTACCTCAACTTCCTGAGTACGAAAGCATTATAAATGAGAAAAAAATAAATAAATAAAAGAATGACATCAAACAATAGGAAATAATGCAAACATTTTCAATAACTGCATCAAATTTTCAAATCATCATTAACATTAGAAAGGTCATAGCCAAATAGCTTCTCTTGAATCACCTACCATCTTCCCTTTGTAAAAGTGTCACCATTCACTAAGTTCATGGGAAAGGGTAGGTACTAGGCAGCTGCAAAGAGTAACCAAGGTTGGGAGAGATCCGAGTGTGCTCTAGCACAGAACAGCGAGCAAAACCATCACTAAATCTAAATTCTCAGTCACTGTTTCTTTCCACAGGAATTTCAGATGAATAACTGCTTGTGACATCATCCAAAAGGCTAAATTCAATGCAAACCCCAAAATGACATCAGAGACCAAGAGTGACAGACCTTCTACATTTCTTCAAAGAATTCTTTTTCTTTACAATACCCAAATGGCTCTAGGAAATCAAAAACCTGAGAAAGATTTAGGTTTATGGGCTTGGAAATATGTAAAACAAATAGAATCGTTACAGTCCCTCCATCTGATTAAAGGATTATAACCATCAATCACTTCTAATTCCATTCAGATTATAAAGTATGTTGAAATCATTAGGGACTATTCAGTCCTTGAGATTTGTTTCATTGTTTCTTAATATCATTACTTTTGTTTGCCTCTGTCAGTTTGTCTGAGCTACAGTGAAGGGAGGTGATCTGTTGACTTGGCCTTTCCCCAATACAAAAACAGAGTCTGAGTTTCCTTTCTCTGAATCTTCTTCTGTATTTGGGCTCTTCTCCTGAGGACGTGAACAGGTATATGACGTTCCACTTGTACTCTGACCAAGACAACGGGGTTTCCCCAGACTCAAAGCAACTTATATCCTTGAATCATTAGCATAATTATCCAACTATGTGAGTTAACTAGGAACAGCTTCTGAACATCTAGGAAGGAAAAGAGAAACCACTGCCATGGAGTTAAGAGAAGAGTCCAGAACACAAACAAGACAGGCTCTGAAGCAGATGTGGGTCCCAGCTCTGGCTCTTGTTACTCACCAGCTATAGGGCCTTACACACTCCACTCAGCCTCTCTTGTTGCAGTTTCCTTAACCATAAAAAAAATTTCTGCCACCTACCTGGAAGGACAGTCATAACTATTTGCAATAATGAAGCCATGTGCTTGGGATATTATCTGACACACAGAATTACCCAATAAATAACAGGTACACACTTTCACGTTCATCTCGGGAGGTTTACAACACTGACGTGTCACAGGAACACTAAGGTAAATATTAGACTTTGTGGAATAACAATATGTTAAAATTTTCAATAATGTGACTTGTTGCACATTTGAATTTTAAAAATAAGCCCCAAGTGAAGACAGACCAATTGCAACTAAGAAAAATAGCTATGAAATATTTTAAATGCACCCAATTTTAATAGTCTCCAGGAGAAAAAGTTTAATGAAATTTGAAAACTTGAATTACAGGCATATCTCTTCTTTAAAGGCCAGATTTGCATTTTCTAAGACTTAGTGATCCCATCTATTAGAAGATGAAATGTACATAGAACAGCTGTTTGTACATTAGAGGGAAGTGTTTTGAGCCACGGTGAGCTATCACATATCATACCAACATAAATAAATTAATTGAAGTTTCAATTATAATTAACAAGATTCTGATAAGGAGACTGGATCTTCTCTGAAAGACTGTGTAACCATCAATTTACATACAGAAAACAGATGGTAGAATCCTGAAAGGATCCATCTCATTGGCACGTCAAACAAGAAGGTCTTTTGCCATCTCGTAGTTTATAACATGTAAACCTATACTTCACAGAAAGTACAAATTATACTGGCTTGAGGCCCAGCCTTGTCCAAGTTGCACAAATTCTAAATTAATTGGGTCCCACCACCTTTCTGAGAATGTCAACACCCCCCTCCCTCCAATAGCTGGCAGGCCTCCATAGCATTCAGATGCCAACTTTCAGAGGGAAAATACCAACTGTTACCTCCCTGCTTCCTTCACTCTCATCATCCATGGGTACCAACCAGAGATTGGCTAAGGCAGTGGTTCTAGGTATTCACTTCACCTGTACGGTTTTACAAACACTAATGACCAGCCTCACCCTAGAGATGTTGATTTGTGATCCAGAGTATGGCCTCAGCAATGGAGTATTTTAAAGCTCCATCAAAAAAAAAAAAAAAAAAAGAAAATCCACCACTGTTGAGTCAATTTTGACTCATACTGACCCTCCAGGACAGGTTAGAACTGCCCCACAGAGTTTACAAGGATCACCTGGTAGATTCAAACTGCCAACCTCTTGGTTTGCAGTCATACTCAAATATATAGTACCTGGTGGCCTTAAGGAAATCACATACTGAGTCACAGTGACTGAGAGGTGGCAAGGTACACAACAGGGATAGTAAACCATGTGCAGCCCATCAGGCGTCTTCTCCTCAACGTTCCAGAGCTCTCCAGAGTTGTTTCCTCTTCCAACTTCCCAGAGTATGCCACCAAGGTGTTCCTCCTCAGTACACAGTAGCTCAGTCCATCTAGCTGCTCAGGCAAGATCCAAGCTGCAGGCTGGACCTCCCTCTTCCTTCCCTTAGTCATTCAAGAAGCAATCAAGTCTCCGCTGTTTTCCCTTCTCGGTCTCTCTCCAACCAACCCACTTCTCTGCACCCACACAGCCTCTACCTCAGTTTAGACTTCCACAGCATCTCCTCAGATCACTGTCACATTCCCTAACCAGCCTCCATGCCTTCCTCTACCCCTGCCATTTATGTGGCTCCAACTGTGAGCCCTCTGTTTTGTTTCAGCAATAAATGAACTACTTTTCATCCTGGAACACCCCATGCCCTCTCCCACTTCTGAACCTTTGCATATAGTGTATCTTACTCTTCTGTGCTTAAAACACTCACCCCAGTCCTTCTCTGGCTAACATTTTACTCCTCTATGAAATTCTAGTTTTGAAACCACTTCTTGTGGGAAGACTTCCCTACCCTTCAATCCCTCTATATCCAGGAGAGCTCTGATGGGTGACCTACAAACACCCATGCCGCAGTGACCCGGTTACACCTAAGTTCCTTAACTGCACAGGGCCTGCAGATCTTCACCAATGAACCTCCAGTACCCAGCATAGTGCCTGTTCTGACCAGGTCATCAATAAACATCTACCAGATGAATAAAGAAGACAATTCAGCTCTGCTGGATATTATGCCAAGATCTCAGGCTGCAGCTCCCCAATTTCTTCTTCCTTTGACTCAGAACTAGCAGGCTCTATGACCTAGAGGTTTGTGAGAGAAGTGAAATAGCTGGCTCCCTTAGAATAACTCCAAATGGGGCAATAATTGGAATCTGGGACCCAGTTGGGAAGTCACTGGAAAGTCTTGGAAGACTCAGCCAAGCTGTAAAAAGGAAGACAGGTGGCTCACTGCTGACACCATCACACACATCTACAATCTTCATGACTTGGGTCACCAATGGTGATGCAAATTTCAGGATTTGCATTGAGTTGAAGTTCAAGTGAGGGACAGCAACATTAATAGCAAGTGTTACAGTAATAACAGCTGCCACCATTCACTGAGTTATTAAAATGTTCCTGGTACTATATACAGAAACCCTGGCGGTGTAGTGGGTTAAGTACTACATCTGCTAACCAAAAGTCAGCAGTTCAAATCTGCCAGGCACTCTTTGGAAACTCTATGGGTCAGTTCTACTCTGTCCTACAGGGTCACTACGAGTCAGACCCAACTGGACAGAAGTGGGTTTGGGGTCTGGGTACTATATACAGGCCTGACAATGTTTTATTTCATCCAATCCTTACAATCATTCTGTAAGATAGGTACAGGCCATCTATTATAGTTAAGGAAACTGAAGATTAGAGAGATAAAATTACTATATGAGGTCATATGGCTAGTAAGAAACAGGCAGGATTCAAACACAGATGAAAGCCAAAGCCGCTGCCATCGACTAGATTCTGACTCACAGATTACCTAACTATAAATATGATGCTCTAGACACTACACCACATTGCCTTAGTGGCACCATGTAAAGAGAGGTGCAGCAAAGTATGTGAAGACTGGAGATTGGTGAGCAGACACAGACCTGGAACATGTGGCCAGCAAGAGATTCAAGAAACATGAAATAAGTGCACACCGCAGAGGCGTTCCAGAAGGCTCTCCTTGTCAGTGCCCTAATCCTTAGTGCATATGAAACCTCAGCTTTGCCAGCTATGAGATGACGGAATAGCAAGTTCATGTCCATCTGTCATGCACCTGGCTCCATGAAAACAGCACATCCTGGCTTCCTGATCTAACCCTAACCCAGGTAGGCCTACACTGAGATGGCTCCTGGGCAGAATCAGAGTCTTCAGGCTTGCCAACAGCAGTCCGCCCAGGCAGGTCCCCACAGTGATGCTTTGGAGCAGGCCAGCAGGAGAAGCATGAGGAGGCCTCTGCCTTTGTGAGCTCTGGACCGAATGTTCACACCTGTCTGCTGCTGGCACTCTCTGGGGCCCAGTTCAAAGTGGATCATCCGACTCCAGCATGAAAGCACTGTATGGAAGATGTGGCTTTGGCACCAGCCATCTCTCTGGAAACCTACAGCTACAGACTTTGCATGAAATTTTCATTAGCTGTACAGCTAAGGCTGCGACAGTTCCCCCTGCCATTCAGCCTCTTGTCTTTGAAGGAACATCTGGGAATTATAGCAATAAAGACTCCCTTCACGTGTCCCTAAAAGTGCCCTAGCAGTCACCCTGTCAGGCCTCCTCTGTTGGCTGTGGGTTCAGCCCTTGGATCACCTACATAACAGATGCTTTTCATCCAAGAATCAGAAATAAATCTCTTCAAGGTCTTTTGTCTGCTTCTAGCCCATGGTATCAGTCAGAATCTGAGAGTTCTCATTTGCAATTTGCATTTTCTGAAGTGACAGTTTCCTCCCCACTCTAATAAGTAAGCAGACTGGTCAAGCCTGACAAAAATGACCCCATAATCCCAAGCCACGATTCACCTCTACAATTACCAACAAGGCTTCCACGGTGAAGGTAAGCATCCCCTGCTTGAGGTACAGTCACCGCTAAAAAACAGGGCTCACAATATAAGTTGATCAATTCTTGATTTTCACTGAAGACACTCCACAGGACTCACACTTCCAAAGGTTGTTGAGTCTGATGAAAACTGGATCATGGAGACTTGAGCTACCTTTTTTGTCACCCAACAAGTACTTATGCAACTCTAGTATTGATGCAACACAGATTTAGGAAACTTAAAAAGATAACTGCAAGGCACTTAAGCCAGGTCTGCACTTGGAAACTTCCTTACCTGGCCCCTTAGAAAGACAGATAGTGCATTTATATCACATGGACAAGATGGCGAGCCCACAGAACCTTACAAGAAAACTGTCCTCACACCCTGACCAATGTGTGTCAGTGCGAGTTCCTAGCTGTAACTCAGCACTCATGGTTACAGGATCCATGTACTACTATAAGAATCATCTGGCTGTCCTAATCTCCTAAACAGGGATTTCTATGATCTGTCTACACACTTTGAGGATCTAGGACACTCACGGAGATGAGCAAGGTTAATTCTAAAAAAAGAAGGGTTGAGGTCAGAAGGTAGAGAACCTCAGTGTCCAATGATACCTCCAGATTTAATCTTACAGGCACTGGGGAGCCATTGGAGAGCTTAATTAAGGTGACCCCATTAAACTGATATTTTTTTGAAGCATACTCTGCTCTCTATGTGTTGAATAGATTAGAAGGCCCAGCTAGACAAGGAAGAAGGACCTGACAGTCTACTTTTGAAAAAAACTAGCCAGTGAAAACCTTATGAATAGCAGTGGAACACTATTTGATTTAATGCCCGATGGTGAGCCCTTCACATTGGAAGCAACTCAAAATATGACTGGGGAAGTGCTATCTCCTCAAAGTAGAGTCAACCTTAACAATATGGAGAGAGTAAAGCATTCAGGACTTTTGTTTGCTGATGTGGCACAACTCAAAATGAGAAGAAACAGCTGCAAACGTCCATTAGTAATAACAATGTGGGATGCACAAATATGAATCCAGGAAAATTAGAAATCATCAACAATGCAATGGAATGCATAAATATTGATTCTAGGCATTTGGGAGGTGAAATAGACTAATACTGGCCATTGTGAATTGGGCAATCATGTGGTCTACTATGCCAAGAATTACAAGTTGAAGAGAAATGGCACTGCATTCATCACTAAAAAGAACATTTAAAGATTTATTATGAAGTACAACGCTGTCAGTAATACGATAATATCCATATACCCACAAGAAAAACACTTAATACACTATTGTTCAAATTTATGCACCAACCACAAAGGCCAAAGAAGAAATTGAAGACTTGTACCAACTTCTGCAGTCTGAAATTGAGCAAACATGTAGTCAAGATGCATTGATATATTACTGGTGATTGGAACGTGGATGTTGGAAACAGAAAAGAAACAGTAGTTGAAAAATATGGCTTTGATGATAGTAATGAAGCTGGAGGTTGCATGACAGAATTTTATAAGTTCAATGTCTTCTTCATTGCAAATATCTTTTTTTAACAACATAAATGGTGATCATACATGTGAACCTTACCAGATGGAACACAAAGGAATCAAACTGACTACATCTGTGGAAATAGATAATGTAAAAGCTCAATACCATCACTTAGAACAAGGCTAGGAGCCAATTATGAACTGTTCACATGCAAGCTCAAGTTGAAGCTGAAGAAAATTAGAACAAGTCCATGAGAGCCAAAATACAACCTTAAGTATATCCCACCTGAATTTAGCAACCATCACAAGAGTAGATTTGCTGCACTGAAAACTAACGACCAAAGACCAGACAAGCTGTGGAATTACATCAAGTACGTCGTCCATGAAGAAAGCAAGATGTCATTAAAAAGACAAGAAGGAACAAAAAGACCAAAATAGATATCAGAAGAGACTCTGAAACTTGCAATTGAATGAAGAATAACTAAAGCAAAAGGAAGAAACTGAAGAGCTGAAGAGAAGATTTCAAACGGCACCTCAAAAAAAAAGTATTACATTGAAATCTGCAAAGACCTAGAGTTAGAAAACCAAAAGGGAAGAAAATGCTCAGCATTTCTCAAGTTGAAAAAACTGATGAAAAAATTCAAGCCTCAAGTAGTACTAGTAAGGTTCTAAATGGAAAAATTAAGAGACTCAGGAAGCATCAAAAGAAGATCGAAAGAATGCACAGACTCACTTTACCCAAAAAGAATTGGTCAATATTTACCCATTTCAGAAGGTGACATATGATCAAGAACTGATGCTCTGATAGAAGAAACCCATGCTGCACTGAAGGAAACAAGGCTCCAGGAATTAACAGAGTATCAATGGAGATATATCAAGATAGCTGCAGTGTTGGAGGTGCTCAGTCATCCATCCCAAGAAATTTGGAAGACAGCTACCTAGCCAATCAAGTAGAAGAGATCCATATTTGTGCCCATTCCAAAGACAGGTGATCCAACAAAATAAGAAAATTATGAAACAATCATTAATATCATTAATATCAAGCATAAGTAAAATTTTGCTGAAGATAATCCAAAAGCGGCTGCAGCAGTGCCCTGACAAGGAAACTCAAGGAGGATTCAGAAGAGGACACAGAATAAGGGATATCATTACTGACGTCAGATGGATCTCGGCTAGACGCAAATACCAAAAAGATGTTTACTTGTGTTTTACTGACAAAGCAAAGGCATTCAGCTGTGTAGATCACAACAAATTATATGTAACACTGCAAAGAACGGGAATTCCAGAACACTTAAATGTGCTCCCAAGGAAGCTGTACCTAGGCCAAGGGACAGCTGTTGGAACAGAACAAGAGGATACTACATGGTTTAAAGTCAGGAAAGGGGTGTGACAGGACTGTATCTTTTCACCATACTGATTCAACCTGTATGCCAAGCAAATAATCTGAGAACCTGGACTATATGAAGAACGGGGCATCAGGACTGGAGCAAGATTCATTAACAAACTGTGACATGTAGATGACAGAGGATACAACTTTGCTTTCTGAAAGTCAAGGAGACTTGAAACACTGATGAACATCAGAGAATTGCTGCCTTCAGAATGGATTATACCTCAACTAAAGAAAACAAAAACTCTCACAGATGGACTAATAAGTTACATTGTGATAAACAGAAAATAGGAAGCTGTCAAAGACTTCTTTTTACTTGGATCTACAATCAAGGCCCATGGAAAGAGCACTCTAGAGATCAAAAGACAAGGGAACACAACAGAGTATCCTAGAGAAAAATGTAGAACAGAACTCAAAGTCTCATAATAAGACCACACTTAACAGTGTGACAGAGACTGGAAGTACCTCTGAAACTGTGGCTCCCTGATGTACTATTAACTCAGAACTGAAACCAGTCTTAAAGCCCACTCTTCAGGCAAAGATCAGAGGCAGCTATAAAACAAAAAATAATATTCATAAGGACTGTGCTTCTTAGTTGAATCAGATACCCACGTGACCAAGTGGACAGCTCGTGTCCAAGAATAGAAGGTAGAAAGGGGCAGGAACTGGTTGAACGGACACAGGGAACTGAACATGGAAAGAGGGAGTGTGCTGTAACATTGCGGGAATTGCAATTAAGGTTACAAAACAACATGTGTAAAAATTTCTGTATGAGAAACTTGAACTGCAAATTTTCACCTAAAGCACAATCAAAACAAAAAAAAATTTACAAATCTTAAAAAATAAAAAAACATAACTGCATTGAACAAGTCTGCTGTAAAAGACATTCGATAACATTAGAAAGCAAAGATGTCAGTTTAAGGACTGACGTGCACCTGACCCAAGCCATAGTATTTTTTCATTTGCCTCGCATGCACAGGAAAGCTGGACAGTGAATAAAAAAGACTGATGGCTTTGACTAACAGTACTGGTGAAGAATAATGAATACACCATGCACCCCCAGAAAAACAAACAAACGTATCTCATAAAAAGTACAGCCAGAATACTCTTTAGACGCCAGGATGGTGAGACTTTTTCTCACATACTTTGGACATGCTATCAGGAAGAACTAGTCCCTGGGAAAAGACATCATGCTTGGTAAAGTACAGGCTCAGCCAAAAAGAAAAACACCTTCAGTGAGATGAACTAACACAGTGTCCACAACAATGGCTTAAGCATAACAAGTGCGAGTACGGCTCAGGACTGGACAGTATTTCTTACTGTTGTACCTGGGAACACTATGAGTCAGAAGAAACTCAATGGCACCTAACGACAAACGGAGTCATGGACAACAGTGACTAAGTTCACTCGACACGTTTACTCATCACTTAATGGAGTTCTTGCTATATGTCTGCCCTTGTGCTAAGCCAGAAAACAGAGACAAATAACACCTGCCACACTCAGGAAGCCCACAGTCTGGCTAGGACAAAAGCAGCCTGAAATGTAAGTGAATCACAATACTGCCTGGTAACTGTGGTCATATAGTACAGAGGTGAGGGAACTACCAACTATTCAAAGAAACCAGGAAAGACTTAACTGAGAAAGTAGCACTCAAGCTGGCTCTTGAAGGAAAGAGAGTTTTCCAGGTAACGATCGTATGGTGAGCTTGAAGAGGGCACTGCATGCAGCAGAATCCACATGTACAAAAGCATCGAATCTTTGCTGCAGTAGCTCTTGGTTCAGGCTAAAGGCAATTCAGCTTGAGCCTACATGCAGCGTCAGAGAGGAGCTGACAGGAGACATCTGCCAACTTTGCTCAGTGTCTCCCAACTCTATCACCTGCATTGTTAGTCTGTGCTTTTTTCTGGTACTAGGAAGAGCTGTAGCTACCTTGGTGGATTCTAGGGGATAATGTATATAAAAATAATTGCAATCAATGAACTTTATCTGGAAAAGCTGCACAGTGACACTGTGTCTTGAAGAACCATACCGACCCATGGTATGCCATCTCAGGGACAAGAGCAAGATTACACCTTGGTCCTCTCAATCCCAACAGTAAGGGTCCCCACACCTCTTCTTAAGAACACCTGTTAGGCACTATGAGCCACAACTGGAGCCAGGTGGTATCTGACTACTCTCTCTCTCCTAAACAGAAACTGTCACCTTGCTGTACCTTCCCTGTGTTAGATAATTAAATGATTCTCCTTCATAAGGTGAGCTCCCTAAGAACAAGGGCCATGTCATGTGATTACTCTGGAAACCAAAACCCTGGAGGTTCCCTCTATCACAAGTCAATGATAACAATGGCTTCTTTGTTTCAAACAGTTTTTGAAAGTACCCACTCTTGTGAGCAGGTGACAAGGAAAAGCGGAGGAGACAAACAGCCAGGGCTCCCTGGTTCTTATCTTTTAAAGTGAAAACCTTCCAGGGTAAAATCAGGTTAGATCATTTATACAACAATGAAATACACATCAAAAAGGACAGTATTTATTTCTTGTAGAGAAGTGCTCAGCCATGTATACTTTTATTTTTATGCTCTCTTTTCATTTACTATCTGGGAAGTAACATGAATGTTGGTAACAATGCAAATCCCTTCCAGTTCTAAAATTCCATGATTCTAAGTGTGGCAAATAATAAATGTGACTGAAAGCTGCTCTGTGTAAATACACCAGTAAAAATTTTCACAGATCCTGCAAAGACTAGAATACTGAAAGAATCCAAAGTGGACTAAAGCAATAGCTGCTTTTGCTTAGTACTTAAGTATTATGTCTGCTAACTAAAAGGTTGGCAGTTCGAATCCACCAGGCACTCCTTGGAAACTCTATGGAGCAGTTCTACTCTGTCCTATAGGGTCGCTGTGAGTTGGAATCGACTTGACAGCATTGGTAACATAAACATGGAAACCCTGGTGGAGATTATTGGTTAAGTACTACAGATGTTAACTAAAAGCTCTGCAGTCCAAATCAACCAGGTGCTCCTTGGAAACTATACACAAGCAGTAATTGTGTCTTAGGTCTTTAAACTCTTTTTTTCTGTTGAATAACTTACAAAAACTTAATAATGATTCCACTGGACTTTTTACATAACATCCAGAGCTACTGAGACAGAATCACCTGAACAGATTTCAAAGACCAAATCCTTTTGCCAAATTATCTGCCTAGAAGTTGGAGACTCCTGGTGCAAAGTTGCTTAAGAAGACATGGGGACAGAAAACCAAGCTAAAAGAGGACCACAGATTTAATAGTGACTACTTCATCGACACCGTAATTACATCCTCCTTGCACCTAGAGCCAATCTCCTCCCAGGAGCTTACAAAAACCTATGGTTATCAGGTTGATTCTGACTCATAGCATCCTTAGAGAACAGAGTAGAACTGCCCCACAGGGTTTCCAAGAGGGAGCTGATGGATTCAAACTCCCTATCTTTTGTATGGCAGTTTTATACCTCTTAACCACTGTGCTACGTCAGCCCCTCCCAGGAATTTACAGGTCTATAAATGAAGAACAGACAGCCACATCCACTAATATCCTCAAAGCAGGGACAACATGTTACACAGGACCAGTGTTAAAATTAGTCTTCTCATTTAGTCAGGCACTAGTTCACATTACCTAGCTATCTCAACTGAAATACTGCCCATGACTCACAGAAGAAGAAAAGAAAAGAAAGATAGAGAAGCCAAAATCATAACAATAGCTATCACTAGGAATATGAAGGTTTTCTTCTGGCTTCCACTTTTTATTTTTCCATTTTTAAAAACTTAAAATGAATTACTTTATAAAGGGAAAATTACATATACATATATTTGTGTGTTAAATTAATTCATCTATTCATTCATTTATTTAAATTCTACAAGATAGGTAAAATGAAGATAGCACTACCCTAATTTTATAGTCAGGGAAACTTCACCCAGCTCTAAAACATGCAGTGTCTACTCCACGTACCTTCATAGCTAAGACCCTGAGAAATGTACTTATGTCCCAGGCATGAGAAGAATGAAGAGTTTCTTAAGCTGTGCCCTAGGAAAATGTCTAGGAACATTTCCAGGCAGCTGAAGAGAACCACAAACCACTGTAATAAGCCTGCTTCTGAAGCAGCAAATAGTGTCAGCCACTCATTTCGTCCTTTATTCCTGGCATTTCTATCACCCTGTCAAGGAATGAAAGGTCCGAAATAACGAGGAGGTGGCCCTCAATTCTTTCGTCAGTGCACCACCCAGGGCCCCTGCCGGAGCACACAGGAGGGGGGCCCAGAGCTCACAGCAGGAACCCTACATTTACCCATGAGGCGGTGACAGCTCCTGCCACAAACCCAAATTGTGGCTCGATTTAATCAGGCATTTGAGGTTCAGATATCTCATCTAATTTACCAGCGGGACACACAAATCACAGCTAGAATCAGAGGCACCACGTCAGGACTGCCTGCTGGAATTACTCGGGAACAATACTGCCTCGGTTATTTCGGCATTGCCCATCAATGCCTCAGCCATCTATTTCTCACGTCTCTTTCACAAAATTCAGCTCTTAACCCAGCCTGGAGCTAAAATCAACGGTTCTGCTTCTCAGCCTAAAACATGTAATCTATAAATGCCTATGGCTGTTTTTTAACTGATAACTTCTCTTGGCACTTCCACTGCCATTGCATTTCCTAATGACCCTGAGCAACCCAATTTGACTCTTCTCAATTTCAGTCTCCTCACCTGTAAAATGGGAACAACGGTATCTACTATGATGGGGTTACTGTGAGGACTACTGGAGATTTAAAAAAAAAAAATTATGCTCAAAAAAATGATAACTATATGTATTTTATTTGACCATAGTATATCCTCTGTTCTCAGATGATAACACCGTTTAGAAAATAAACTGCTAGTTTCTTCTGGATTAGTATTTTTGTGATGCTACCATCCTCATTCTGAGATTTTTAAGAAATCAAATCTGGGTGATGAGTGTCTTAGAAAGGAAGTAGTCACTGCTCCATGTGAAAGTATAAATAAAATGCCACTTAAGTAATCACATTTACTCACAGCTTAATGCATGTAATCCAGAGCTGCAAGCAAGCATGCGTGTGAGATGGATTTCTCATTATCTGTCGGCTGCCACTGCAGTCCATCCAACTGACTGCAGGCATTCTGGCTGGGGACATCTACATTAGCTCCTGATGGGACCACTCTCCTGCTATCAGTGGGAACAGACCCAACAGCAAGGAGGTGATGCCTTCATAACAAGGTGATAATACAAATAGAAATGTTTGTTTTGGGAAGAGCTGCCAGGTTCTAAGACAATCATTACAGATCCCTTCCATAGCTCTCAAAACCAAAAAAAAACAAACAAACCTGTTGTCACTGAGTCTATTTCAACTCATAGTGACCCAACAGGATGGAGTAAAACTCACCTCATAGAGTTTCCAAGGAGTGTGTTGTGGATCTGAACTGCTAATGTTTTGGTTGGCAGCCAAGTTCTTAACCACTATGCTTCCAGGGTTTTCTCAGCTCTCAAGGGCTCCCAAGATAATGTGTGCCACAGGAAATCTCTAGCTTAACTCTTTCCTAATTCCTGCCAGGCAGGAATAGAACCTCCTCAGGCAAGGCCTTCACAGCCTCCTCAGATGCTGGGCTGTAGCCTACTTTCCCTGAGAGCAGTACTGAGCGCCAGACCAAGTACCAGAGTAAGAATGAGGCAACGTTGCCTAGAAGGCTAGTTCCTTTCAGAAGCCAAACCAAACCAAACCTACTGCCACTGAGTCAATTCCGACTCACAGCAACCCTACAGAACAAAGTAGAACTGCCCCATGGAGTTTCCAAGGGGCAGATACAAATCCAACCTCTGCGTTAGTAGCTGTAGCACTTAACCATGACGCCACCAGGTTTCGGGAGGAGGTCTCAAAAATCCACGGTTTTCCATTTGACTAGCATGTCCCAGAGAAGCTATGGAGAAGCGACGATCTCTGTTAGATCCTTAGAACCTTTATGCTGTGGAAAAATGCAAATCTTCCAGAAAAATCATCTGAGAATCCACATGCAAGTACACAGTGTGGGTCGTCTGCAGCAGCACAAGCTGGAACTTCCCAAGGAAAGGACTGGAAGGTTAAATCCAGGTTCATCAAGGCATAACCATCACCTTTCCTCAGAAACAGTGTTACCTGCAAATGAGTGGCTCTGAAGCAGACAAAGCTTGCCCTCAGGGGCCGTACCCTTTCTGCCCCCACTTCCCTTCTGGGCTTCTATACCCCTGTGGTCTTTGCACCTATGCTTGCTCTTCAAAACGTGCTCCTGCAGGCTTCCTTCAGAGCCATGATAACCGTAACTACTTCCAAGCTACTCAAAGACTGAAGTAACAAAATCCTGCCAGAGCAACTGCCAGTGAAAGGGCAGAGGAATATTTGGAAAGATCATCCCTGCCCCCTGAATTTATGGCACATCCAGCCACCTAGGGCTAGGAAAGAATGGGAGATGAAGACGATTAAGAATAGTGAGGGGAAAGGGACTAAATAGAGTTTGCAAATGTCTAGAAGGAAGAGAGATACAGTGTCCAGCAGTAATAACGCAGTGAGAATATTTGTATTACAGACCTGCAGTCAACCCAGCAGGCAGAGGAACAAGGACTTACCTTCCAGCAGACCTACTAGCCATTTTCTAAGGGGAATCAGAAACAGCAACTTAAGACTGTTCAATCTGTAGTGGGAAGCACATAATGTTTATTGAATATCCACTGTCTGCCAAGCACCATCCACCAAGAACTGTGCTCTGCGCTTTGCATAGATTTTTTCATGAATCATCACAATGACTTCACAAGGATGGATATATACTCTGAGAACTTTCTACATGGCTCAGAGAGGTTAAGTAACTTGTTCTAAGTCACAAAGGCAGGAACCAGGGGTTCAAAGCCAGCTGTTAATGGCAAAACACTGGGTTCTTTCCACACTGAGTGTCTCACTGAGTTCTAGACCATCAGCTCTTGAAGGGTAATCTCAGTTGGCAATGACTCACACCTGAGCAGAGATTCAGAAGTAAAGCCATTGTTACTGAGAAACTACCACTTTCTTGGCAACTAGTAATTATTTTGAAGGATAACTCCCACCCTTCATAAAGCCCAGGGAAACTAAGCCTCTAAGGATGTAACATGGGTGAATCCAGATTTCAGAGAAGAACTGGCACATCCCAGGGGCAAGAGGAAGGCAGCAGAAGAGATACAGGCTGGGCACTGCAGAAGGATCTGAGAAACTAGCGAAGGGGAGGGTCCTCTCAGAGGAGGAATGGGCTAACCCCAGGAGACGAAAAATGTTGCGAGTCATCACAAATGTAGAGGCTGTTTGCCATGGAGTGTGTGAAGTGAGATCCACCCTTTGTCTCCCACACCAAGTCTGCACACTAACACCTTTGTTTTGGGGAGTGATTCAAAGAAGAGCTGAATTTCTCAGCCAGGTGTGGGCAGAAAAGAAACAGCAGGAGAGGTGTTAGGAACCAGAGAATAAGAGGACACTGGCCACACTCTGACACCTGATCCTTCTGTGACTACTGGGGTGAAGCTGGAACTGAGGGAAGGAGGATGAAATCGGTCTTAACGCTCAGATAAGCAGCACTGATGCAGGTTCCAAGGAAGGCCAGCTCACTTTGGATGGGAGGCCACCTTGCTCATCTGCAACTGTCTACAGTCTGTTCTGTCCCTCAGCCTGGACTAATGTGTCTCTTCACCCAGCAGCAGCATAAGCTTAGACCCAGCCTTACTGCCAGGCAGGCATGGGTGGCTCTTAAGTATCGGTCTGCGTGAGCACACACATATAAGAAATCCGGGACCCACTTAACTAAAATTAGATGTAAATTTGATTTTGGCCATTGCTTGCTTTCCTACTGGCCCCTGCATTCTTCTTCCATACAACTATTATGTCTGAAGGACAGAACTGGAGAAAATTTTAAATAAATTATGATCACATATTCAACCACAGCAACCCAGACATTTCATGCTTATTAACACCATCTCTCTATTCTTTAGAGGGCCAAATTAGTCTTAAATATTTCACAATAAAAATCGACCTGGGAACACAAATCTTCCTCACCGCAGTGTGACCAAGCCCTGGAACAACAGCAGCAGTTCATTACCAAGCCATTATGAGTTACATTTCTTCAAGAAAATAAATAAACAGTTTAAAGAACATCAGAAAAGTGTTCCACTGACGCTCACCTTAAACATAGTTATATATTAGAAATTACTAAAAACCACTCACATCTGTGATAACTACAAGCACACAGATGGTTCTTGGTGAGTTTTATACCTAAAGTGGATAGGCGATAACACATAGAATTGCTGCTGATTTTTTAAATAGATCAATTTAGGCTCACTTTTGGCCTCAGTAGTGGGTCGTGGTGACAGAAGCCCTTGACACTAAATACTTAGGCCCTGCGAAAAGATAGGTAAGAAGACAGGAAATGACCAAGTACAAATGGGACAGCTACTCTGTGCCGAGGAGGGCTCAACTTTGCAAACTAGTCAGAGAGCAAACATTTTAGGCTTTGTGAGCCAGTATAGATTTACTGTTCATGTTTATAGATTTACTGTTTGTGTCTTTTGCTCATTTTGCTTTTGTTTTTTAAAAAACTTTTCTAAAATGTAAGGCAGTGGTCTGCATCAGATTCAGCCCACAGGCCAATCTCTTGAACAGTTCTTCACTGCTCTATGTGACAGATGATGTTTTCATCACATTTTAAAGACAAGAGGACGAGGCTCAGAGATGTTAGGGAAGTTGCCTGACTCCGCTCACTTAGCTTTAGTGTTTGGAGACACAGCCAGGACCCAAATTCAAGTCCATCAGTACTCCAGGGACATTCACTTCCTACCACACCACATGGCCTAAAGAACATTCTGAATTTGGCCAACTCTCTTCTCAGGGTAAAAGGTGATTTAAAAGGAACTAAATAATGACTGAACCACTCACCCTTCATTGAACCATGGCCACAGGTTTTACACACAAGATTCTACAAGGATGCCACAGGTTGTTCATTGCACAAGAATATCAGCTCAGGATAGGAAAAGGGTTAAAACCCCATCTGTGTACAGGTAGTAACCAAACCCCCTGGAGCAGAACAGCCGCTACCTGAAGGGATACCTCCTCTATTTCCCACCCAAGGCCCAAGTAGCTACAGCAGCCCTACTAGTGTATCTTCAGGAGATGGGGCAGGATGGGAGAGGGGGCAGGATGAGACACAGCTATAGGAGTCATGGACTGAGGAAGGGAGAGAAAAAAGAGCCCAGTATGCAGAATCACAAAGCAGAAGCAGAGGGGAAATGAGAAGCTGATAACAGGAACCCCAGCACTAAGTCTCAGTCACTGACAACAGTCAACTCTATGTGCTCCCTAAGCTATGTGATAGAGATTTGCAGTGAGTAGAAAGGTGGTCACTGTTTCACATACCACAGTGCCATTGAGTCAATGCTGACTCATAGCAACCCTATAAGACAGGGCAGAACTTCTCTATAGAGTTTCCAAGGAGCACCTGGTGGATTCAAACTGCTGACCTTATTGCTGGCAGACATAAAGCTCATCCACTACGCCACCAGGGTTTCCTATTTCACACACAGCAGTTGGAATAATGGACTTCATTATTCCAAAAGCTGATAACAGTGGAAACTAGGCATTTTAAAAGAAAGATTTATGCAAATCATATTCAATAGGCATTTACTGTCCTTCTTGATTATCATTGCATAAAAGTTTATTAGAGGAAGCCTGGAGTAGTTGGAGAATTTTCTCAGTGTCTTGAAGTTTATAGTTTATATTCTGTAGGTGTCATCTTCAACAAAAACAGACTCTTAACCTAAAAGAAATATGTGTGACGGTTTTCAGGTGGCCCTGTGGGTTCTTCTACCACAGTTCTTCTGACACCTGCTTTCAAGGCCACTACCCATTCCCTCCTACATATTTGGTAGGACCTACAACAGCCCACACAGCTGTCGTGTTTCTACCCCAAGATCCCTTAGATGGAAGACAACTGGGAGCCCAGCCTCAAGTGTGACGATGTGATCTGTGCCTCCTGGCCATCCTCCTGAACTCAGGCCTTCTAGTGATTACTTTCAGGAGGCAAACTGAGCCAAATGCCACAGGAGGCCCCTCAACATTAAGCCATGCTTCTACGCCAGGCTTTGGTGACATTTCCTTGGAGTGACAGTGGTGGGAAAGAGTCTTTAAGGAGCCCTAAATCTTCCTTTCTCCCACATTCCCCCTAATTGTGAAAAATAAATTCCTGGTTGCCTTCCTGAGGCTTCAGTATACAAAGATTTAGTTAACAAAAGAAAGAAATTGCAATTTATCTCCTTTTTATTTTTTTTTCCTCCAATTTCAGGGACAAGACTTTTTGCAGATGCCCCTAAAGTTTCTGCAATTGTCTCTAGATAGACACTAGTAAGGAGAGAAGGCAAATTGCTCTCTGCAATTACTAAACTCTGAACTCGCTAAACAGCCAATCTTTATGCTGCCATTGTAGTCACATCTACGGACGGCTGGTTCAGGCTAGGGCAATCATTCCCAGAGCCCTTCGCTGCTGCTAAATGTTCAAACGCCAGTGTAGAAAATTACCCAGAAAACAGCTGTTTATGCTTTAGGCAATACCTACGTGGGAGGAGAAGCAATGGGTGAGTGAAGTCACAAGCCATAAAATTGACAAAATACTATTTTCAAGTTAAATGTGAAGGGGAAGTCCTATTGCAAGAAGTAATCAATAGTCAAGAGAAAGTAAAACAAGGCAATACCTTCTGGTTAAAGAGAAAAGTAGCAAGAGTCACCACCAAATAGTAAACCATTGAGCTACAAGAGTCCCAGAGAGACTTCACGTTACCACTGTTCTGGTACCAAGTGTACACACTTCCCGAGGATTTTTTTTTCTTCATCCAGTAAAAGGGAGGCAGATTCAGTCACCTGAGAATGTTTTTTTCCTCCCCGGCACAGAAGTCCACAATGTACAATCTTCTGAATCAATTTTGATAAACTGTGTAGCTCAGTGCACAAGTCTAATGACATTTTGAAAGAGCAGGTGACAGGCGCTTTCTTGTTGTTCCTTCCCAGCCACAAACCAAGAACTTCAGGGATTTGGAAAGCCTTGCACGAACCCAGGTCTTGACAATAAGCTAGCCACAACACCGAAAACCCCAGAACAGTACTCTGAATCTTACTTAATGCTTCCCTTCTAAACATCTTATCTTTCCAACCAGTTAAAACCCACTTTCACCTTTGAATCCCTTCTGACCATAAGCATTTGGTCAACGGACTTTACTAAACAATAAAGAAAGGATTTGGAAGCAACCAGAGACTCTAATCATTGTTATCACTCCTTGGTTCCTAGCCAAGCCAAGCCAAGCGCTGTCGAGTCAGATCCGACTCTTGGTTCCTAAGACTTGACAATTATCTGCTGCCAAGCCTGGACTCCATGCTTCACTTAAAAAGGGAAATCTAGACTCACAATGGTTTTTGCATACAAAATTCTAGAGCAGGTTGCTGCCACAGGTTGAAGACTGCATGCTTTATCCAAAGGCTCCAGGTCCTCCTGATGTACCAGAGGAAGAAAAGACAATGCTTTCTGAACAACTGGAGATTAAAAAAAAAAAAAAAAAAAATTTATAAGACACCAAGGAAACAGCTTCATTGGTTTGTTTCTGTGAGAGAGAGCTGAGGAAAGATGAGCAATTTAATGTCTCATTGCTAATCAGCTATTCACAAAAAAAGGCTTGAAACATGGTTTGACTGGCCTGACCCAAATTGCAAAGAATAAAGATGCATCTTCACCAGCACAGCAGCATGGTCAAGCACTGGGCTTCAGCATCTAACTAAGCCCAGTTTGAATCCTACCTCCATCACTTCTTGACTGTGTGACCTCAGAAAGGTACCAAGCCTCACTATCACCATCTATAAAACGACCTTATCGAAAGGACCAACTTCACGGAGTTTTAAAAGTCCAATTTACAAGTCCATGTAAAAAGACAAACAGGGCATTCAAGCTCTGCCTTTACCCATTTTCCCCCTAAAAAAGTAATATGATAGGCTGATCTTGAAAAGCAGGGGAATCAGAGGTTGGCAAAACACTACGAACATGACGAATGCCCACTAGTAGAAGTAGTATTATTACTAGTCTAACAGATGACTAGCATTTGTGTGTGTTAACTTCTAATTTCCCTTCTTTTCAAGATCAGCCTATCATATTACCTTTCTAGGGGGAAAATGGTTAAAGGCAATGCTTGATTGGTCTATTATCTGTTTTTAAAACAGATCACTCTGACTCTTGGCTCTGCAGTCTGAAGACAGATCCAAAGATTTGGTGACTTAAAAGCCTCAAAAAAAGAAAGAGCTAACACATAAGCCAGTGGCAAATGTACAGAAATCAGTTGTTTTATGGTAAAGAACTCAGAAGGAAAGACCATAAGCCTCCCAGCTGGAGATGTGTTGGTTAAAGTCAGGCAAAATTCAAGAGATCTGTATACTCTGCTTGACAAAAGGAGAAAAATTACATTTTGCTAGCTGTTTCCTTAAAATATTTAAAGTAAATGGAGTACAAAGAAAATTCATAAAATATCTCCTTCATCAAAAAACAACATAGTTTACTGCACCTTAATCCATAATAGCAAAACAATGGAAACAAAAGCAGTGCCCATCAACAGATGAATGGATAAGCAAACACCATCCATCCATCCATCCATGTAATGGAATACTACGCAACTACAACGAACAATGAGAAACTCTGATGTCATAGTGGGTTAAGTGCTACGTCTGCTAACAAAAAAAGGTCAACAGTTCAAATCTGCCAGGTGCTCCTCAGAAATTCTACTGGCAAGCTCTACTCTGACATGTAGGGTTGCTATGAGTCAGACCTGACTTGATGGGTTTGGGTTTTTATACGGAACAATGAATGATGAGTTCAAGAAACATAACATGGGTAGAACTAGATGGAATCATGTTAAGAGAATAAGTCAAATATATAAAGACAAATACTGTATGAATCTTCTTTTATAGCAAGACAAAACCAGGGGGGTGGAGTCAAGATGGCAGACTAGACACACGTCTCCTTAACTCACTCCAAAAACTAAGGCCAGGATTGATAATTAAATGGAACCTCCTGGACAAACAGTGAGCCCTAGGACATGGCATAGGACTGTCATTTTGGACTAAATGCCACTGAACAGGAAACTTTTCTTTCACTGACCCCCACCCTTGTTGAATGGACAGTTCTTGCAGACTGAAGGTAACTACTGGCTTTAACTTTTTTTCTTTTTGTTAGCGATTGGGCTTAACTGGCAGCAAAGTTCTGTCACACTGCTGATGTAAGCAGCAGGTGGAATAGCCACACTTTGAGAGCCTAGCTCTGGACTCTGAGGACCACAGCCCTCCACCCCTCTTTCCAAACCTCCACCACTGATTCGGCTATTTCTCAGCAAGCAGGAGAGCCTCTGTGGGGTGACATCTTGTCCAACTGGGAGGCAGAGCTGCCCAAGTAGAGGCCTCAGAGGGGGCTAATTCCCAGGCTAGGAGGCAGTGCCAGCCTGTGGAGCACCTCCCCTGAAGAAAAACTGTGTGTACCACAGTTTACCCTTTGGGTAGGGCCCAGCACCTGAAGACAGCAGGGCAGTAGCCTGTCCATACTTTGAACTAGATCACAGCATCTAGTGACAGATATAGAAATGCCTACATTGCCAGCTGCTAAGAGAGGCTTGCACACCTGACTGCCTGACTGTTTATGGAAGCTGTCAGATAGCTTTTACCTTTTACCTTTCACCTTTCAAGATAAGACTACCTAGAGAAATAACTGTGGTGCAGCCTGAGGCATATCTTCCAATCTTAAGTGATCCACAATGTAGGGTCGATTGACGGCCTCCCAGTGACTCCGTAAGTAGGGCATGTCTTTGCTAGCCAGGAGATGGAGCCTGCTATCACTGGACCCAGTCACTGAAGTACATAGAGGTAACTGGTGATCAACTTCTACTTCAGCTCCTATTAAGACAACACCAGAGAAACTAAGCAACCTCTAGATGCCCAAAAATCAGCAGACCTTGGCCTGACACTTAAGGAAAAAATTCAACCATGGCTCCAGAAAGCTCCAAAAAGAAAGAACCAAAGAACTTCCCAGATGAAGAAGCCTTTCTAAAACTTTTGGACGTTGAGTACAAAAGAAATGTATATAGAGCCCTCCAAGACATTCTACAAAATTTAGCAGAACAAAATATAACAAGACAAAACCAAAAACCAAACCAACTGCCATGGAGTCAATTCTGACTCACAGTGCCCTACAGTACAGAGTAGAACTGCCCCATAGAGTTTCCAAGGATCACCTGGTAGATTCAAACTGCTGAACTTTTGGTTAGCAGGTGTGGCACTTAACTACTATGCCACCAGAGTTTCCATAAGAAGATAAGAACACAGAGAAACCAATGTTTACAGGTAGTTACCAAGGAGAAGAAGGGAAGAGAGGTACAGTGTGATTAACTACTTTTGATTGTGGCCTTTCTAGCCATGGTCTTATAAGTCTCATCTAGGTTGACTGGGTAGGACTGTGGAATAAGATAACTGTGGCACACCCAGAGGATTGGTCAGTTTTGCCTTAAAAACAAAGCAAATTCTGGAACAAACAGGAAGAGCCCACCACCACTAAGGAAAGAAAGGTCTGGTAGCAGGAGACAGCTAGGTGGACAAAGAAAGCTAGAGAGAGACTGTCCTAATGGAAGAATTATATCATGTTTCTGACCCTGAATTATAACTGTTACTTCCCTATAAACCCCATAATTTTGAGTATGTTCTGTGACTTCTGTGTGGCCACTACAATGAATTACTGAACCTAGTAGAGAATGTCGTGAGAGGGACAGTTGGTGTCAGAATTAGTAAAGATAGCAGAGAGAAGACGCTTATCTGGCCTCCTCCTCATGGGAATCAGCCTTGCCTATTGATCTTGATTCTTGTTTTCCCTTGTGGGGTTAGAGAAGGACAGATACCACCCTATGCCATTTTTTACAAAGAGAAAGTATGTTTGAGAACTTAGACTTGGGTGATGGGAAAAACGGTATTGAGTGTGGAAGTAGTGAGCACAACACAATCATAGTAAAGATGAATGTCTGAGAGTAAACAGGTATAGATACAACTAAACAGAATGTTGACATATGTAATAAATGCAACTAATGTCAATGAAAAAGTTGTGTGGAAACTGCCAAAAAATTCAGTGCAAGATGTATTTTACAACAGTAGCCAAGCCAGCCAAGTGCCGTCGAGTCGGATCCAACAACAGTAGTAACAACTAAAAAATACAAGAATAATTATATAGATATGTATGCATATATATGCACAGAAGGTATGCGTGAATACACAGAGAAGTACATATATGGCTGTAGCTTTGGGTACATGCATATACATGTTTATGCATGCCGCATATAGTTTCAAATATAAAGTACATAGGGGGCACAGTCAGTCACAGATACTTACTAGACATTACCAAATATCTCACAGGATTGGTTTACTGGATCAACTGGCATAATACAGTCCATTAATAACACATCAATAAATAGTCCTGGACAGCGTGGGAGAAAAATATAGAATAAACCTAAAATTCCTTAAAAGAAAAATTCCAGGCTTACTGGATCAGAGCAAACTGGATGAAACTCTTCAATCACTGTTCTGAGACATCCTTTTAACATGGAACTCAAACTACTCCCAGAGGTCACAAAGACAGACTGACCCATAAATGATATCACCTGTGAGTACTGTGCTCCTCTAAATAATACCTAAATTAAATCAAATGTTAAACATTTTCCTCATAATGAGCATGAGAAGGTAAACAGGGACAGGGGAACTGGATTGAAGGAACCGGAACAACCAGAATGGAAATAATGAGAATGCTAACGTACTGCAAAAATGTAACCAATGCCACTGAACAATATATATAAAAACCAAAAAAAAAAACCACTGCTGTCAAGTCGGGTCTGACTCTTAGCAACCCTAGAGGTCTGACCTAGAGGTCAGAGTTAAAAATTGTTAAATGAGAACCTTGACACTAGAAGAACAACAAGATGGTGCCCAGCTACCACTACCTACCCTTCCAACCAACACATCAATAAATAGTTCTGGACAGCATGGGAGAAAAATATAGAACAAACCTAAAAGATATATATATATATATATATTTCTTTTTTAAGCCACATGAAGTTACTCCCTTTGGCAAATCCAGCTACCCAGACTTTCAGTCATCCCATCCCAGATGTCACCTATGTGGCCAAAGATACCTTCAGATGATTCTTGACTCTATACTTTCAATGCACTCCCAAATATCAAGTCTTCTCAACCAAGATCCCAGATGAAGGAGAGCACAGACAAGCCTTACCTGTTATACTACATGTGGATGGTTGTGGATTTGTTCAAACAGAACAGAGAGATACTACATGGACTAAATTCAGGAAAAGTCTATGTAGGGGTTGTATCCTTTCACCACACTTGTTCAATCTGTGTGCAGAGCAAATAATGTGAGAAGCAGACCTATGTCAAGAAGAAAACAGAATTGAGTCTGAAGGAAGACTCATTAACAGGCAATACACAGATGCCACAACCTTACTTGTTAACTTTACATTGCTCGAGTTGCCAAAATAATGGCTTGTTTTTAATTTTTTGTTCATCACAACAGGTATTCTTTTAACTTGCTAATATTCTTCAATAAGCTAGTTAAATAATAAATCATTTGACATCACGTTTCAACAATATAGTTGACTAGGTAAATCACAGACTTTCCAAACAGTAATATTATATACAACACATTCACATATTCAAAACTGAATGCACAGCCAAAAATAAATAAGCCAAGGAAAGAAAGTGCCAGGCACAGGAAATGTAGGGGTAACTAACTGTAAATCAAAGAAGAAGTTTGCCGTGCAAACTTGTCAACAACAGTGGGGTGCAAAGTAAGGGCTATTATGACAGTGACCAAGTAGCTGGGTCCTGTGGGATGAGGAGGTAAGACCATGATCCGTGCAACATCAGGAATTTAAACTGAGTAGCCTGAACACACTATGGGGAAATTTAGAGAGCTGTAAACTACTGAACACATTTAGCATGGGAGGGAAAAGGGAAGGGATCTGCCAAATTGCCAGATAAGCGAAAGAAGAATCTTGTTTGTCTCTGCATAGGCTGCAGGTAGAAAGACAAAACAAAAAAAAATGTTTGTTAAAATTCATAACAGTGCCCTATACATTACAAACTTTCTGTTTTTGAAATGATTCTATGTGTAGTAGTTACAGATTCTCCAAACCAAGAAAAGACCAAGAAGTTGGTCCTGCAGATAGCCCTGAAGTGTCCAGCAGAATAAAACACAAAATTGTTCTGGTCACATGTCATAGATTGAACCGTGTCCCCACAAAAAGTTGTGTCAACTTGGTTAGGCCATGATCCCCAGTATTTCGTGGTTGTCCTCCCTTTTGTGATTGTAATTCTCCTAAAATCACCTACTGCTGTCAAGTCAATTCTGACTCATAGTGACCCTACAGGCAGAGCAGAACTGCCCCATAGGGTATTCGAGGTGCAGCTGGTTAGCAGTTGTAGCACTTAACTGCAATGCCAGCAGGGTTTCCGTAATTTTCCTTTAAATTGTAAATTGTAATATCTGCCTATGATTAAAGAGGCAAGATTAGATTACAGTAAAGAGGATTACAGTGGTCTTGTAACACCCTTACTAAGATTGCATTCCTGAACTAACGTAAAGGGAGTATCCCTGGGGTATGGGCTGCCCTGCTTCTTATTTTACAAGAAAGGAAAGAAAAGGAAGCAGAGAGTGGGGACCTCATACCACCAAGAAAGCAGTACAAAGAGCAGACCAAGTCCTTTGAACCCAAAGTTCCTTAACGGAGAAGCTCCCACACCAAAGGAAGACTGATGACAAAGATCCTACTCCAGAGCTGACAGAGAAAACCTTCCCCTGGAGCTGCAGCTCTGAACTTGGATTTTTAGCCTACTGTACTGTGACAGTATAAACTTCTTTTTGTTAAAGCCACCCATTTGTGGTATTTCTGTTACAGCATCACTAGATGATGAAGACATCACACAAAATAACTACTGATAGAGAAGCTCACAATAAAAGCTAACAGGGAAACCAGCGCCACGAGGGTGACTCTGGGGAATTATTGTTGGTGGTTGCTATGGAGCCAGTAATCCTCAAACACTGCATAATAAAATAATCTATTAAAGAATAAAAAAAGTATTAAAAAAGATTAGAGGATTAAGAAAACATAAAAAGAATGAAAATGTAAGTCACATAGTGAGTGAAGATACTTGCAATATTTAAAACCAACAAATGACTTGCAACCAGAATACATACAAGAAATCTACAAATCAGTAAGATGAAAATCCTATTCAAAATAAAGACCAAGAGGCCACAAACACATAAAAAAATTCCTCATATTATTGCCAAGCCAAGTGCTGTCGAGTCGGCAGCCATCCTAAAAAAGTAAAAAAACAGCCCTTTGCCTTCAAGTCAATTCTAACATGTAGTGACCCCACAGGACAAAGCAGAACTTCCCCAGAGGGTTTCCAAGAAGTCCCTGGGGGATCTGAACTCCTGATCTTCTGGTTTGAAGTCAAGCTGTCAACAACGGTGACACCAGGGCTCCCCATTAGGTATTCTAAAGACCCAATTTGTTGCCATTGAGTCGATTCCGACTCACAGCAACCCTTTAGCACAGAATTGAACTGCCCCATGTGGTTTCTAAGGAGCACCTGGTACATTCAAACTGCTGACTTTTTGGTCAGCAGCCAAAGCTCTTAACCACTATACCATCAGTGTTTCCACTAGAGAAATGCAAATCCAAACCTTAACAGGATATGACCCCACTCCATTAGAATGGCAATAACCAAAAATACAGAAAACAATAGGTATTGGCAAGAATGTGGAGTGTCATGGATTGAATCGTGTTTCTCCCAAAATCTGTGTAGCAATGTGGCTGGGCCATGATTCCTGATATTGTGTGATGTTCTTCCTGTTATAAATCCTGCCTCTACGATGTTAATGAGGGTAGATGGACTGCAGTTGAGTTGGTGGGGCAAGACCAAATGTGTGGGATTGTACCGTGGCTTGGGGCAGCCTTTTGGGATATAAAAGAAAGAAAAGCAAGCTGAGATTTGGGAACCTCATACCATCAAGGAAGTGCAGCAAGTACAGCATATCCTTCAGACTTCAGGTTCCTGCACCAAGATGCTACCTGTGGAAAGTCTGATGCAATACAAGGACCTTCCTGCAGTGCCAGCACAGAAAGACTTTCCCTGCAGCTGACACCCTGAATTGAGACTGTAACCCTACTAGACTGTGACAAAACAAAATTTCTCATTTTAAAGCCATCCACTTGGGGTATTTCTGTTAAAGCAACACTAGATGGAATATTATCCAGTCATAAAAAGAAATGAAATCCTGATCCATGCTATACCATAAATAAACTTTGAAGACATAATGCTGAGTGACATAAGTCAATCAGAAAAGGACAAATATTGTATGACCTTACTTATGTCAAATAACAAGAATCAGCAAATGTACAGAGCCCAAAGGTTATTAATGACTACCAGTGGCAAGAAAGAGAGGGCAAGTGGAAACCATGGTTAAGAAGCAGTGAGTTTCTGCTTATCTTGGTGGAAAATCTGGCAGCAACCGTGGAGGATAGTTGCATGACATGATTGTTGTGGCGGTTAGATACTATCCAGTAGGTTCCAACTCCATAGCACCCCCTTCTACAACAGAATTAAACACTTACTGGTCCTGCTCAATCCTTACAATAATTGCTATGTTTGAGCCCACTGTTGTAGCCACTGTGTCAATCCACGTAACTGAGGGTCTTCCTCTGTTTCACTAACCTTTTACTTTACCAAGCATGATGTCCTTCTCCAGGGATTGGTCCCTCCTGACAACCTGTCCAAAGTTTATAAGACAAATCTCACCATCCTCAGTTGCAGGAGCAATCTAGCTGTACTTCTTCCAAGACAGATTTCTTCACTCTTCCGGCAACTCTACAGTATATTCACTGTTCTTCACCAATACCAAATTCAAAAGCATCAATTCTTCTTTTGTCTTCCTTATTCATGTCTATCTTTCCCATGCACATAATATGACTGAAAATACCATAACTTGGGTCCAGTGCACCACAGTCCTCAAAGTGACATCCTTGCTTTTCAACACTTTAAAAGAAGTCTTTGCAGCAGATTTGCCCAATGCAATGTGTCATTTGATTTCTTTACTGCTGTATCCATGGATACTGTCTGTGTAAAATGAAACCCTTAGACAACTTCTACGTGTTCTCCATTGTTTTAGTCAGCTGGGGCTGCTCCAACAGAAATACCACAGAGTGGATGGCTTTAATAAAGGAAGGATTATTCTTATACAGTCCGGTAGGCTACAAGTCCAAATGCAGGATGTCCGCTCCAGGGAAACGCTTTCCCCCTTGTCGACTCTGGAGGAAAGTCTGGTACTGCATCAGTCTTTGTCCAGGGAGCATCTTGGCGCAGGAACCTTAGATCTAAAGGACGCGCTCCTCTCCTGGTTCTGCTTTCTTGATGGTGTGAGGTTCCCAATTCTCTGCTTGTTTCTCTTTCCTTTTATCTCTTGCAGGATGAAAGGATTAATGATGGGGCAAGCCACACTCCAGGGAAACTCCCTTTACAGTGGAGCAGGGAGGTAATCCTACGAAGTGATTTATAGTCCTACCCTAATCCTTTAACATGCAACACATAAAATGCAAGACAGTCACAAGATACTGGGAATCATGGCCCAGTCACATGGCTACGCATATTTTGGGGGGGACTCAATTCAATCCATGACATTCACTTACCATGATGTTGCTTATTGGTCCAATTGTGAGGATTTTTGTTTTCTTTATGTTGAAGTATAATCCACAACAAGGAGTGAACTCTTTGATTTTCATCAGTAAACACTTCCAGCCCTCTTTGCTTTTCAGCAAGCAAGTTGTGTTATCTGCACATCACTAAAGCAAATGGAAGAAATGATGAACAGATGGTTTACAAGGGGGATTTCAGAAGACAAAATGATACATTATAGTGAAATGTGCCAAGACTTCAAGTTGGAAAACAAAAAAAGGGAAAATGCAATCAAAATCTCTGACCTAAAAGAAGTGAAGAAAAAAATTTAAGCTTCAAGTTGCAATATTGAAGGATTCTATGGGAAAACACTGAACAATGCAAGGAGCTAAAAAGAAGACAGAAGGAATACACAGAGTCACTATATCAAAAAGAAGTGGTCAATAGTCAATCATTTCAGAAGGTAGCATACGATCAGGAACCTACAGTACAGAAGGAAAAACTCTAAGCTGCACTGAAGGCATTATCAGAAAATAAGGTTCCACAAATTTATGGAACAGACACATGCACACTAATTGAGATGTTTCAACAAATAGATGCAGCACTGCAAATACTCACTTGTCTATGCCAAGAAAGTTGGAAGATAGATACTTGGCCAACTAACTGGAAGAGATCCATATTTGCACCCATTCCAAAGAAAGGTGGAATGTAGAAATTACCAAGCAATATCATTAATACTGCACAAGAAAAATTTTGCTGAAAATCATTCCAAAGCATTTGGAACAGTACTCCTACAAGCAACTGCCAAAAATTCAAGCTACACACAGAAAAGGACATGGAACAGTAATATCCTTGCTGGTGTTATGAGGAAATGTTACTGATCATTAGGTATCAGAGAAACTCAAATCAAAACTACAATGAGATACCATCTCACCCCAGTAAGGTTGGCTATGATTCAAAAAGCACAAAACAACAAATGCTGGAAAGGCTGTAGAGAGATGGGAACTCTCCTACACTGCTAGTGGGATTGCGAAATGGTACAACCTCTTGGTAAAGCAATTTGTCACTTCCTTAAAAAGCTGGAAATAGATATAGCATTTTATCCAGTACCTCCACTGCTCAGAATATATCCAACAAAGGCTGTCACATGAACAGACAGACACATGCATCCCTATAAATAATGTTTACAGCAGCACAGTCCACAATAGCAAAAAGATGGAATCGACCTAGATGCCCATCAATGGATGAATGGATAAACAAACTATGGTACATATACTCAATGGAACACTATACAGTGATAAAGAACAATGATGATTTTAGGAAGCATCTCATAACCTGGTTTCCACTGGAAGATAGCATGCTGAGTGAAATGAGTCAGTGGCAAAAGGACAAATATTGTATGAGATCCCTATTATAAGGACATAAAAATAGACCTATGTACAGAAGAAAAGACTGATGGCTATGGAGGTGGGGGAGGAGGGACAGGATTAGTCATGTATTAGATAGCTGATAGAAATTTGTTTAGGTAAAAGCAGTGAATAGCACACAGTAGAAAGCAGATCAACTTACCTGGACTTCACCATAAATTGAAAACTCTTCTAATCTTAAACCAGTGGTACAAGAATAGAGTAGCAGGGGCAGGGTCTGGGCACTATGCTCTCAGGAGACATCGACGCCATTTGGCAACTAGCCTATTGCTGGGAAAGTCTTCAGCACCCCATACTGGCGAGTGGCATGCGGAGTCTTAAAAGTTAGCAAGCTGCCATCTGAGGTACACCAAATGGTCCTAACTCATCCAGAACAGACAATCACCAAGAACAACAAAGACACAAGGGAAAAAGAGCCCAGGAGACAGAAGGACCCATGTGAATGGGAGATTGTATCAACATGTGACCAGAAGAACAAGATGATGCCCAGTCACCACCAAAGACAGCTGTGATGGGGCACACAATGTTGAGTCCCTGTGGCAACATGAGAAAAAGAGGGGTGCAGCTCAAGAACTCTAGCAAAAGACCACAACTGATGGTCCAATAGCCTGGGGGATCCTCTGTGGGCATGGTTTCCTAGACCTGCTGCCACCCTGTCTAGAAAACACTACTGAGGTCCACTCTTAGGACAAGAATGGATTGGACTCAGGGACACAATGTGACCATCTGGTGTGTGCACTTGACACTTCTTTGCATTTATAGGATGCTGTCCTAATGGTCTCTTTATGGGAGAGGAGAAGGCACAGAGGTAACAGGAGATTGTTAAGAGGATATAACAAGTATGGAGTGAGAAGAAGGAGTGTGCTGTCACTGAGCAAGAAGAGCAGAGGGAGCTGCAGATAGGTGGGCATGAGAAATTAATTCAGATTGTACACTTTCACTTAATCACAATAAAAAAATAATAATAAATACACATAAATAAAAACAAATATCCTTGCTGATGTCAAATGAAACTTGGCTGAAAGCAGGGAATACCGGAAAGATGGTTATCTGTATTTCATTGACTTCACTGACTATGCAAAGAATGAACAAGTATGTTTTGGAAGAAACATACTTAGAATGCTCCTTAGAAGACAAGATAACAAGACTTTATCTCACATGCCTTAAAGACATTATCAGGAGTGACCAGTCCCTGGAGAAGGACATCATACTTGGTAAAGGAGAAGGTGAGTAAAAAAGAAGAAAACTTTGAAAGAGATGGACTGACACAATGAGCTCAAACATAACAATGATTGTGAGGATGTCACAGGACCTGGCAGTGTTTTGCTCTGTTGTACATAGGTTTGCCATGACTCGCAACCAACTTGATGGCACCTAATAAAAACAGCTGAGTCATTGCTTAGTTGTAAATAAATACTCTGAGCCAGAAAAAGATGTTTCCAATGAAACATTCACACTGCAGAATGGAAAACTTTTACTGATACCAGGTGAGCCAGCACAGAGCCACATCCCACAGTCACTAAGCAGCAGGAGCATTGTTCTAGTCTCAACCTTGACAGGACTGTGAGGCCAGAAAAGGACATGAGAAACCAAGTATTACATGCATAATAATAAATATATTGATCACTTAATAAGTACTAATATTGTTCTAAATGCCTTATAACATATTAACTAATATGCTCCTCCTAAGTCCCTACTGTAGTTTTCAGATGAGATAATTGAGCACAGAGGAGCTCAGTGGCCTACCCAAGGTCACACAGCTAGTTAGAAGTAAAGCCTGGATTCTACCCAGGTAGTATCGCCCCAGTACCCACACTCTTAACTATTCACTGTACCACCTCTCTAAACCACCTGGTGACCTACAGAGGAATAGGAAACCTAGCCACCTGCCTTAGTAGCATTTGTGCCAGTGATGGCGAGAGAAGACAGAGGCCAGAGGAGAAGATCCATCATTATGACACCTACTATGTGCCAGGTAATGGGCTAAGTACTCTCCCCATGTCAAATTTTATTTAATTTTCATAAGAATCCTATGAAGTAGCTATTGCGGAATTATTATGTGCATGTAAGAGATGACAAAAGTTCAACTCCAAAAAGTTAACTAACTCCATACAACCAGTGATGGACATAGGAAGGATATGAACATAAAACTCTTTCACCTGAAAGATCGGTAAAGTCTCCCAGGTCTTACAAACCGGAATAAGTCCAGTCCCAGTTTCCATGGCAACTCTGGGGAGGACACCAGCACTGGAGGAGTATAACACCTGTGTGGTTGATTCATAGGCCCAGGCCAGATCCAAGCCTAGCAGTTAGGGATTGAGAGCACCTGAGAGTGCAGAGGGGTTGGTCAAGGCGTGAAGATCCCTACGCACCAACAAAAGCCAGAGTGAGCTCTGACGGTGCCTGGCCTGGAGTGTGGTACAGTGAATATCTGTTCTGTCCGTCCAGTGAAGTCTCTTCCTTCTTCTAAGAGGACTCTTTAACCTATGGTTCAGGTGTGGCTGACCATACCACCCAGCCACATACAGGGCCACAAGACTAAGACCTATTAGAGTTTATCCTCCTTGCCACAAGGATTCATCTAGAAGTGAAAACATGACCCTTATAGGTCAGGAAGAGTTCTATTCGGTTTGCATATGGATGCCAGAGAAACAGTTCTCTTCCGTGTAACTCTTTCGGGTAAGGCTGACTTGAAACTTCCAGGGAACATCTCCCACGTCCTGTGAGAAATACATGTTTGATAATATAGCCAATAATGCCAAGTTAACTGTAGCCAAGAGACAAGAAGAATGTGCAAGTAAGTACTGGATGTGGCCTTGCCTGAAGTTCAGTGCCAGACTACCAAATTATTAAGATCAGTAACTTGGCATTATACTTAGCTCACTCTGAACTGGGCTTCATTTTCACTTGCAATCATAAAAGTCCTAACGCAGTAGAGGTATGAATAAGGTGTGATACGGGACATTTTCTAAAACACGTGAAACTGCCTGGGGTGAAGCCAATGGTCTTAATTATCTCTAAACCAAACTCATTGCCATCAAGTCAAAGCCAACTCACAGTGACCCTATAGGACAGAGTACAGTGGCTCTGTGGAGTTTCCAAGAAATAGCTAGTAGATTTGAACTGCCAATCTTTAGGTTAGCAGCCAAGTTCTGAACCACCTGCGCCACTGGAATTATCCTAAGCTGAACCTCCAAAATCACGTTTGTTCACTGACAAAAGGAAGGCAGTAGAATTTCACAAGAAAATTCTGTGGTGTTCTCACTCATTAGTGTGGTTAAAAAAAAAAAAAAGGGACCAGACCAAGATGCTGGGGCAGCACCTTGCTTGCAGATGTGATCTGAAGCTGGAGAGACACTCATCATCCTCCAGAGCAAAAAGCTGTCAGAATGAGACCCTTACTGTGGCAAAATAGAACCTACATTTGGAATCTACAAGCCAGACTTGTCATCTTTTACAAATGAATCTCTACTGTGTAATGAATTGACTCATCTTTAACAAGATCTTATTGTGATTTTAATTCCATATAAGACTTAGCCAGTGAGAAAAAACAAAACAGTATTTTACTACCTGTAGATATGTACCAAATCCTTACATCCATATCTTGAGATAGGAAGAGAGTTGGCAATAAGAGGAAATTAAACCCATAAATCTACTGATTTATCACTGGACAAACACAGAACCGGCTCCACAACAGTGAACTCTTTTCAGGCAGCATTTCCCTCAGAGTTGCTACAGAAAATGCAGTAGAAAATCCTGATTTAGAATGAGAAATAATTCCATTTTAATCTTGTTTATCTTCTTGGTTGAGTAATCCCTGATGGCTAGTGCCCATCTGGCACTTTCTTCTAGGAAAACGGTGGCACTATTGTTTGAATCAATTCTGTGGTTGGGTTGTTAGTTTTTGAGTTTCTTTTTTTTCCTTTTTCAACATATATTTGTATGCCATTGGGTATTGAGCATTTTTTTTTCTTCTAGATAAATTTAATAAACCAACAAAGAGTATCATCTATTTCAGGAATATTTTTTAAAGTACAAAATAATGTGTATGCAGCTTTTATTAGAGCACATGAAATGCTATCTGCAAGGGGAGCAAACAGAGCCCAACAAATTAGTCTAATCTCAAGTGGACCATGATGAAGGTAACTGATTCACCAAAGCAATATGCAATTAGCAATAATATTTTGCATTTCTGTAGTTCACATCATGTGAGAAGCTTAGGACGTGCTACATGCCTTAATTAATACTCACAATGCCCTTTAGAGACCAAATCTCAAACTCTAACCTACATTAGAAACACAGAAGAAATGGTTAAAGAGGTAGATCCCTGGGCCTTATTCCAGAAATTCTGGTTTAGGAAAGCTGTCACTGGGCTTGGACACCTCACTCCACCTTTCTTCAGGTCAATGTGACCTTAGGGGTCTAGAGCCAACACTGTGAAACGTCAGCATAAAGAAAAGTATTATGACTCTCACTACACACATAGAGGAGAACTTGTAATAAGTAGGGATTCTCACTTGCTTTAAAACAGTGCTCTCCAACAATATTTATGATGATGATGGAAATATCCTATTGCCTGCACTATCCAACAAAGCAGTGACATGTGGCTACAGCGCACTTGGAATATAGCTAATATGAGAAGTTAAATTTTTGATTTTATTTGATTCCCACTAATTTTCAGTTTAAATGGCCACATGTCTACTGGCTGCCTTATTGAACCACACAGCTGCAGATGGAACTGTAACATTTAAGAAAAAAAAAATGAGAGTTAAGTGGACTAGACTATATTCCTTTCCATCACTGCTATATTTTCTGTATCAGGAATATATTTCCAATACAGGATTTCATACTCAAAAGCTATAGGGAAAATGGTGTGATTTGAGTATGTCTTGTGCTTCCATAAGTTTTATACATCAGAAAAGTGAGCTCAAAGAAGCTAAATCATCTGCCCAAGGTCAGAGAGTCAGAAACAATGAGTCAACATTTGAACACAAGTTCTAGAACACCAACATCCCTGCTTTTTGCATTACAACATGCTGACTCTGCATACCTGTGAGCTCAATTTAAGACACAAGTTGTTTCCTCCCTCATCTCAAACTTCTGAAAATTTTCACAACTTTCCACTTAACAATTAACATCCTTATGTGGGTTGTATATATAAAAACAGCATAACATGGAGAAAGCACACCTACTCATCCAACAGAATTCATCTTCTATGCACTTAGCACTGTTTCAGTTCCCTGAGTGGTAAAAATAGTGAAGTACTGTACTACTAGCTGAAAGGTTGACAGTTCACACTCACCAAGAGGTACCTCAGAAGACAGGCCTGGCGATCTGCTTCTGAAGGCTTACAGCCTTGAAACTACTATGGTATTGTTCTAGTCTCTATACCTGGATAAACGATGAGTAGAAACCGACCTGATGGAAACTAATAATACAGACTATGAGCCAATGGATTTTGTGGCAAGAGCTGATTAGGCAGCATCAACTACAGCCCATCCAAAACCTAGGAGAGCATTACATAGCAGTTAAAGCCCAGATTCTGGAGTGACATGGATTCAAACCCTACCTTCACCTCTTACAAGCTGGATGACCTTGGTTGGATAACTCAGCCTCTCTGAGTCTGCGTTTCCTCCCCATATCAAATGGGGATAATAGGAGTTTCTGCCTTTCTGGGTTGTATAACAATTAACTGAAATAATGTATGTACAGCACTTAGCACAGTGCTGGCCATGAAAGTAGTTAAAACTGAATAAATGTTAGTTATTTGTAGTAAAAAAAAATAGCCATTCTAATACTAGGTTTGTGGCCCCAACTGAGATGCCTCCCACATGCTTAAAAATGACACCATGGTACCACCTTCTCTGAAGATCTTTAAAAGTATAACAGCACACTGACCTCTACAGATGACTTCAGAAGTCTTAAGCACACCATAGGTGGGCCCTCACCTACTTATTATTGTGGCTAGCTGTGCGAGTGTGTTCTGTGTGTGTATTTATGTGTCTGTGAATTTAGTCTAAATCTGAGGGCCTCTGTGTTAAAGATGTACTCCCCAGGTCTCCACAGGCCCCATCACTCCCTGTATTTTCCCCAAAGTTTTGCAATAGTACTCCAAATATAGCACTACAGGAATGTGTACTTTCAGCCTCTGACTTAGGTTAAATCAGGCCTACAGCCAGGGACACAAGCCATCAAGACGTATCCCTCCTCCAGGTGCATCTTCCCCCTGAAAAACTGACTGGGTAATTTATGCACCGATAATGTTACTGAGGGAATTTCAGCACATCATCATCACCACATATACCTGGTATATGTGCCCTTAACCCCTGCCTCCCTTACCATTAATTTGGAAGAACTGGCACTTGGCTGGTCCTTGTAAAAGGTGCATATAATCTTGTCCCTTCCTCATCTACTCAAGGGCACTGATCCAACAAGATGCATTCTCCACATTTCAACTTCCCAACAATTTTACGTCTCTACTTGGTGATAAAAACAATGCCAGAGATCACATGATAGAACTTTGTAAGACCAATGATTTCTTCATTGCAAATATCTTTTTTCACCAACATAAATGGCAACTATACAAACGGAACTCACCAGATGAAATACACAGGAATCAAATAAACTACAGTGTGGAAGGATGATGGAAAAGCTCAATATCAGCAGTCAGAACAAGGCCAGGGGCTGACAACAGAAGAGACTACATATTGCTCATATATAAGTTCAAGTTGAAATTGAAGGAAACTAGATTAAGTTCACAAGAGCCAAAGTACAACCTTGAGTATTTCCTACCTGAGTTTAGAGGCCATCTCAAGAATAGATCTGAGGTGTAGGAATGCTGACCTAGACAAGATGAGTTGTAAAAAGACATCAAAGACATCATGAAGAAAGCAAGAGGTCATTAAAAAGACAGAAGAAAAGAAAATACCAAATTGGATGTCAGAAGAGACTCTGAAAACTTGCTTTTGTATGTCAAGTAGCTAAACCAAAAGGAAAAAATGATGAAGTAAGGGAATTGACAGAAGATTCCAAAGGATGGCTCAAGGAGACAAAGTACAGCATTATAATGATACGTGCAAAGAGCTGGAGATAGAAACCAAAAAGGACGAACACACTCAGCATTTCTCAAGCTGAAAGAACTGCAGAAGAAATTTCAGCCTCAAGCTGTAACAGTGAAGGATTCTATAGGTAAATTATTAAACAATACAGGAAGAAGACGGAAGGAATATACAAAGTCAGTATGCCAAAAAGAATTTGTCAACATTCAATCATTTGAAGAGATAGCACATGATCAGGAACTGATGTTACCAGAAGAAGAAGGCCAAGCTACAGTGAAGGCACTGGTGAAATATAAGGCTCCAGAAACTGAAGGAATATCAATTGAGATGTTTCAACAAATGGATGCAGCACTGGAACTGCTCACTTGTCTGTGCCAAGAAATTTGGAAGACAGCTACCTGGTCAAATGCCTGGAACAGATTCATATTTATGCCTAGTTAGAAAGGTGATCTAACCAAATGCGAAATTACCAAACAATATCATTAAGGTCATATGCAAGTAAAATTTTGCTGAAGATCATTGAAAAGTGGCTGCAGCAGAATATTGACAGGGAACTGCCAGAAATTCAAGCCACATTCAGAAGAGGACATGGAACCAGGGATATCATTGCTGGTACCAGATAGATCTTGACTGAAAGCAGAGAATACCAGAAAGATGTTCACCTACATTTCACTGACTATGCAAAGGCATTTGACTGTGTGAATCATAACAAATTATGGATAACATTGTGGAGAATGGAAATTACAGAACACTTAATTGTGTTCATGAGACATCTGTGCACATGGATCAAGAATACAGCCATTTGAACAGAACAAGGAAACACTGCATGGTTTAAAGTAAGGAAAGGTGTGTGTTAGGGTTGTACCCTTTCACCATACCTGTTCAATCTGTATGCTGAGCAAATAGTCTGAGAAGCTGGACTACGTAAGAATAGGGCATCAGGATTGGAAGAAGACTCATTAACAACCTACACTGTGCAGATGATACGACCTTGCTTGATGAAAGTGAAGAGGACCCTAAAGGGTGACAAAGATCAAAGGACACAGCCTTCAGTGAGGAAACAAAAATTCTCACAACTGGACCAATACGCAACATCATAATCAATGGAGAAAAGACTAAGTTTGTCAAGCATATCGTTTTACTTGGATCCACAATCAACGCCCATGGAAGCAGTAGTGAAGAAATCAAAAGTCACATTTCATGGGGCCATCTTCTGCAAGGAACTCTTTAAAGTGTTGAAAAGCACAAATGTCACCCTGAAGAGTAAGGCTTCCTGAACCAAGCTGTGATATTTTCAACTGTATCACATGCACACAAAAGCTGGACAATAAATAAGGAAGATAGAAAAAGAATTGACACCTTTAAATTGTGGTGCTAGAGAAAAATATTGAATATACCATAGACTGCCTAAAGAACAAACAGATCTGTCTTGGATGTAGTACAGTCAGAGTGTTCCTTAGAGGCAAAAATGGCAAGACTGTTTTATATACTTCAGACATGTGGTCAGGAGGGGTCAGTTCCTGGAGAAGGACATCATGCTTGCCGTAAAGTACCGGGTCATAAAAAACGTGGAAGACCCTCAGCCAGAGGGACCGACACACTGGCTGCCACAGTGGACTCAAGCACAGTAACAACTGTGAGCGTGGCAAGACCAAGTAGTGTTTCATTCTGCTGTAGACAGTGCAGCTACAAGTCAGAACTGACTGAACAACAACTTGGTTAATCTTGTCATTTGTTTATGCTATAGTATCACCCATCTTTTTTTTTTTACTGTACTCTTTAGCTACTCTTAGCACCTGTTTTTTTGCCTTCCTATACACTGAAAACAAGCGAACAAACAAACTCATTGTCATGGACTCAGTTCTGACTTAAGCCAATCCTGTGTGACACAGTAGAACTGCCCTGTAGGGTTTTCTTAGCTATAATCTTTACGGAGGCAGATTTCCAGGTCTTTCTTTCACAGTGTTGCTGGGTAGGTTCAAACTGTCAGCCTTCAGGTTAGCAGCTGATTGAAAATCAACTTTCTAATAGACCTACTGGGTCCAATTTCTCCCTTCCTGTTGCCCACTATTCTCTTTTATATTCATGCAAGTGTTTATTCTTCAGCTACATCAACACTGTTCGTCAAGGTCATCAATGGCTACTACAGGGCTTAATGCAACATTCAAGTCTTAGCCCTCATCTATCTCGTCCGACCATCAGCATCAGACATCACTGATGGCTTCTTCATCCCTGAAACGCTTCCCTTACTCGGCTACCAGAACTTCACACTCAGTTTTCATTTTCCTCCTACCCCTCTGGTCACTCCTCAATTTTCCTATTGGCTCCTCATCTCCCCAGCCTCTCAGCACTGGAGTGTCCCTTGGCTCAGGCCTCTGAACTTTCCTCTAATCTCTAATTGCCCCTGAGTAACTTCATCCAGTCTCGTGACTTTAAACATCATCTAGATGCCAATGACACTCAGTTTTTTCTCTCCTCTGAGCTCTCCAATGAATTTCATGTCTTTATCCATCTTCTTACCTTACATCTCTATTTCAGTCTAAACAATACAAAACAGAAATCCAAAGTCCCTCCCACCCCTGTTCCTCCCACAGTCTTCCCCATTTGTATACCTAGTAACTCCACTCTTCTAGCTCCCGAGCCAGCACTTTTGCATTACCCTGGATTCTCTTCTCCTTAATCTCATAGCTCTATCATTTTAGTCAGCTAGGGCTGCTCTAACAGAAACGCCACTGAGTGGATGGCCTTAACAAAGGAAAGTTTACTCTTACACAGTCCGGTAGGCTACAAGTCCAAATTTAGGATGTCCACCCCAGGGCAAGGCTTTCCCCCTTGTCAGCTCTGGAAGAAGGTCTGGTATTGCATCAGTCTTTGTCCAGGAAGCATCCTGGCACAGGAACCTCAGGTCGGAAGGACATGCTCGTCTCCCAGTGCTGCTTTCTTGATGGTGTGAGGTTCCCAAGTCTCTGCGTGTTTCTGTTTCCTTTTATTTCTTGTAGGATAAGGATTAAGGGTGGGGAAGCCACAGTCCAGGGAAACTCCCTTTACAGTGGAGCAGAGAGGTGATCCTATGAAGAGCTTTGCAGTCCCACCCTAATCCTTTAACATACAGCACAGGAAAATCACAAAATGGAGAACCATCACCAAATATTGGGAATCATGACTCAGCCACAAGGCTACATATCTCTTAGGGGGAACACAATTCAATCCATGACATCTATATTATCCATCTCCCAATCTTGTAAGCTTTACCTATAAGGTAGATTCAGAATCTGACCACTTTCCAGCATGTCCACCATGGAACCTGGTACAAGCCCTTGGAATTTCTTGCCCAGAGATTTCCTAGCAAGCCTCCCTGCTTCCATCCTCATACCTCTATAATAAATTTTCAGCACAGCAGCTTCATTTAAAAAATACACTAAACCTTTTCAATCCTGTGCTCAACAAAGCCTATTTACTCTCCAGCTCATTCAGAGGAATAGTCCAACTTTCCAGTGGCCAACCACATACTGTAAGATAGGGTCCCTGCTGCTTCTCCTACTGTCTCTGGCTCTGCACCCCAGCTCACTCTGCTCCGGTCACACCAGACACCTACTGCAACATCACACTGGGTACACTTCCACTCAGGACCTCTGCAGTTACTGTTTTCTCCCCTGAAATACTCTTTCTTTACATAAAACATAGCTCACTCCCTCTTTCTTAAGATCTCTGATCAACTGTCCCTCATCAATGAGCCCTTCCTTCACTGCACATTATTAAACAAGCAAGACCACCTCTCCTACTGTCTTAGTCATCTAGTGCTGCTGTAACAGAAATACTATAAGTGAATGGCTTTAAAACTAGAAATTTATTTTGTCACAGTCCAGTAGTCTGTAAGTTCAAATTCAGGGCATTAGGTCCATGGCAAGTCTTTCTCTGCTCACTCTGGAGGAAGGTACTTGTACTCAAACTTCCCCAGGACTGTGCGTTTCTGAGAGGCAGGGACCCCAGGTCCTTTCCAAAGGCTGGGTTCTGCTCTTGGCAGTGCTGCTTGCTGGTATGAGGTACCCCACTCCCTGCTTGCTTCCCTTTCCTTTATATCCCAAGAGATGGCCTCAAGGCACCATACAGTCTTACACATTGAGTCCTGCCACACCAACACAGCTGCTGCCCATCCTCCCTCATTGACATAGTAGAGGCAGGATTTACAGCATAAAGGAACATCAGACAACACCAGAAATCAAGGCCCAGTCAAATTGCCACACACTTTTGGGAAGACACAATTCAATCCCAAACGCTCACCTACAAGCTGCTCCTTCTTTTTTTTTTTTTTTTTTTAATTTCATAGCATTTATCTCTGGTTTACTCTGACTTCTTTTCCCCCTTTTAAAACAAAGCGGCACATAAACAGGGATTCTGTTTCTCAACTGCTGTTTCCTGGTACCTCGCACACAAAAGGCACTCAGTAAACATCAAATAAACACACAAATATAAAACAAAGTTTACTTGCAAGGTAGCAAGACGGGTGTTGATTTTTGGTTCTTTATCAGTTTTTGTATTTTCCAAGTATCCTGCAATAATCTTACATGTTCTTTTTAGTCAGTCATAAGTAATAAATGTTCTTTACATAATGCTTCTCAGTTGTAGCTGTGTTGTCCTGAATGTCACCACTTCCATGGAGTTGTTGCTTGGTATCTGCCATCTTCTCCGTTCTTCCTTCTCTGAGCTCTCCCACCAAGTGGGACAGAATTAATGTCCCCTTGAAACAGAGATGGTCATGTCTGTATGTCATCCATCCCACTGGGTCCAAGGAGCTTAACAACAGGCCAGCCAATTAATCATTCTCCATTCTTTGCAATTAAAAAATGTAACTTCATCATATCTGGTAATTTTACAATTTCATCCAAGGAAAAGAATTCTTAAAGCGCACTTGCTGGTATGGATTGAATTGTGTCCCCCCAAAAAATGTGCATAGCACTTTGACTAGGCAGTGATTTCCAGTATGGTGTGATATTCCTGTACGTTGTAAACACTGCCCCTCTGATGTCAGTGAAGAAGGATGAGCAGTAGTTACATAGGACTCAAATTATAATATTGTATTGTGCCTTGAGGCCTTCTCTTAGGACATAAAGGAAAGCGAAGCAAGCAGAGAGTGGGTGACCTCATACCACCAAGAAGCACTGCCAGGTGCTGAGCACATTCTTTGCAAAGGATCCTGGGTCCCTGCCCCTCAGAAGCTTGCAGTCCAGGAGAAGACTGATGAAAAGGACCGCCTCCACAGCCAACACAGAAGTATTTCCCCTGGAGCAGATGTCCTGAATTTGGGCTTTCAGCCTAGTTTTCTGTGAGAAAATAAATTTCTGTTTGTTAAAACCACCCACTTGGGGTATTTGTTACAGTAGCACTAGATGAATAAGATACTTCCTAAAGTAACTATGTGTTTTTCTCCTCAAAAGGGCCAACTACAGATACCATTTATAATTCTGGCATCAGGAATTGGGAGTAACACTCACTTCACTGACCAGCAAGATTGCAAAATGATTTTCCACTTAAAAAAAAATATACATTTTGTTGGGTGTGGCTTCTGACTTATATTAATCAAATGGATTTGAACCACCAGGCTTCTGGTTAGCAAAGCTCGCTTAACCACTGTGCCACCATAGCTCCCAATGACATGTCTGTCGAGCTGAATCATGTCTAAAACAAAACTATGCATGACTTACCGTTTAATGGCTTTACAAAATGCTTTCCCACATGTATACGCTACTGAATCCTCTATACAACCCCATAAGCCTGCCTTTATTATCACTCCTGTTAAGAAGCTGAAGCAACCAAAGCACAGAAAGGCAGTATGACTTCAAATGCTCCCACCCCAGTTCCCTCTGCTCCTGACCGGCCGCCTATCGTAGCAACACAGTGAGTCTACTTATGCCACAGGGAGCCACGCAGGGAAACAGGTGGAGTCAGGATTCAAACCCAGAGCCCATGCTAAGTTAAAAGACACAATCTCTAATTCTGAGCAGAACAGCAAGAAAGGGGGTCCAGGTAACTGAGAAGCTGGGGTAGGCAACGATAAGGTATGGTACGGCTGACTGAGCATGAACTAAAGGAGCAACCGGGCTACAAAACTGTGCTCCTGACTCTGCCCATGAGCATCACCGTTTGACAAGTGTTGCCCAGTGAATCAGTAGATGGAAAGGCTCTCCTGCTGGCACGACGTTAATGCAGACCTCGTAAGTAAATAGCTCTCATCTGTGACAAGCACAGATAAATCCTAGTTTAGGGCTCTCCGCTGGAAGGGCTGATGGAGGTGTCTTGACTCTCTGCTGTTACAGTTCATCATCCCAGGGAGACAGGTTAAAAGGTACATTCAACACTACACAGAATCTTCCCATAGGCTTATACAGGTGGGGAACGGGGAGCTGTGATTTGTCAGAGCACAAGGATTGGAAGACAGACCTCTACGGTGCATGGCCTGACATAAGGCCGCCCAAGCCCTCCCGCAAAATGTTGAGTGGCACAGCCAACCCCAAGGAATCTTTAATGAACCTTGCTTAATGAAGAAGGTTAGCTTCAGTTAAGTTCAAGAGACAAAAAAAAAATGTACAAAAATATGCAGATACACTGATACATATTCTCATATTTATTCTCTTAACTATACATGTACAACCAGCTAATGCACCCCACAGCTAGCAGAAAGCTTGGAGGTTCAAGTCCACCCAGAGGTAACTCAAAAGAAAGGCCTGCCACATTACCTCTAAAAAATCAGCTGTTGAAAACTCTACTCTGACACAAACAGGGTCACCATGAGTCAGAACACACTCTACAGCATCTGATATTTTAATCAAAGCTGAGCCTCAGACCATGTCTACCTTGGAATGACTAAAAAATTATGATCAATTCATTCAACGGTATATAATGTTCCCTTTGAAAAGAATGTCTTCAAAATATCTGAAATAAAAGAAATACTTTAGAAAATTACAAGTGCAAAAGAATCAGAATACAGATTTGTAAGTTCACACAACAGAAAAAACAATGAAAGCAAATATAAATCTAACTCAAGCATGGCTTTCTCTAGGTAATGAGTCACATTTCTTTCTTTTTTCAAATAGAATTCTATCCATCCTTCATTCATTTCTGCCAGTAAAATTGAAATCTGCCTTTTTTTTAAGTTGTGTTAAGTACACATTTGCCATTTCAACACTTTTCGTAGACAGTTCAGTGACATTAACTTATGTTCATTATGCTGTGCAACCATCACCCTTATCCATTCAGAAATGCTTCCATCACCCTTAACAAAAGCATCTCCTAAACATTAAGCACTTCTTCCCTCTTATGCTCTTCTATAATAAGCATAAATTGTTTCAACTATGATAAATATCTACTTTATTTTATGAAGACTACAAGATGTACCTGCATTTTGAGAGACAAAGGCTGGATCCCTTCTGACCTAGTAAAGTGCCTGGAATATAGTAGGCCCTCAAATCCTTGAGGAAGACAGTATAGAGAAGAGGAAGAAGGCAGGAAGCGTCAGAGAAATTCACAGAAGAAACTGGGAGGCACAAACATGGGCAGACTCAAGTTTGTCTTACCTAAAGGGGTCTGTGGATGTTTTCACCTGAAGTACAAAGGGAAGACTCCTGTACATACTTAACTTTAGAAAAAGCATAAAATTCATGTGAAACCAAAAGAGTACAGCTAGGGCAGACAATGAAGACTTTCTGCAGAAAAGACAAAGGCATAGTTCCAGTATCTCATCAAGAAAGGAAATATATCTATGCAAATATGATTAAGAGGCCATACTTCAAGGTAGTTCACAGACAGGCCTGTAGAGCCAGACAGACTGTGACCCAACCCAGCTCTCCTACCTACTAGTTGTGAAAACTTCAGGCAAGTTGATGAATTGTCTTCTTCACAGATCTCTTGGCCTGTTTATCAACACTTAGTTAACGGCTATAGCTGCCAACCAAAAAAGTCGGCACTTTAAATCAACTAGGCACTCCTTGGAAACTCTATGGAGCAGTTCTAGTCTGTCCTGCAGGATCACTATGAGTCAGAAATGACTTGACAGCAACAGACTTGGTTTTGGTTTCTCTGATAGAAAGGAGTGTCTTACTGTATTTGATCCCTAAAACTGCCTATGGATATCCCTGACCCATTACTGATTGGTGTTACTCAATGCAATTTTATCAAATAAGAAGCATCTATGAAAATCCTACTGTCAGCATCTGGGTCAGCCGAAAGGGAGACTGTTTGGACCAGGACCACAGACGGCCAAGTTCTCACCCAACACCAGTTGTGAACTCCCTCAGAGTAACCCACATGAACTACCTCTACCCCCATCATCAGTTTACCTTGCTACAGTGTGGAATATTCAGTAAATATTAAAGCAATATTCCCTCATCTCCTTTTTCTTGGGCATGAAGTATGGCTGAAGCTATTACGAACCATACAAACAAACATACTTGTTAAGCATCCTACCATTATTTTTTAAGTGTGTTCTCATTTTTGGCAAGCACTACTGGGAACAAAGAAGGAAGAAGAATCACACAATTCACTAAGCTTATGTTGGCAAGAGTACTCTGTGCCTTACACAATCTCATGTACATAAAGAGCCAATCTAGAGAATAAAGGAGACTCAACTGATTTCAGTTGTGTACTTTGACACCTCCAGATTCACAGATCTTCCCTAAACAGTACTGCTTCAGAGCCGTACGTAAATAGTTTAAATACTGGGAGGATGGTAAGGGCTCTGAGTACGGTGATTGACATCCACAAGCCTACTCTGTGTGGCCCATAATGCTGAGGGTCATGACATTTCTGAAACAGTGTGCTTCCAACCGTTATAAAATCGAATTGGCTCTCAAGGACACATATCGTAACCGACCTGAACTTATGACCAGATAATAGTGCAGGACTTATAAACAGACTTCCATGTATTTAGGCTTGCCCTAGTTGACGGAAATGAGACTTTTGGGAATCAGAATTTGAAAGGAAGAAATCCTTACATTTTAAACATTTTTTGAAAAGGTAAATTAGAGGAGGACACGTATATAGGACTCCCCTTTGCTTTACAAAAGGAATTAACCTTGAGGTTCCTTTATATCAGTTTTAGACCCCATCTGACAGTTTAATTAAACTATGGGCTCTTTTCCAAGAATAAAAGTACACATTCACACACACATAACATGTTACAAATAATTTCAGGGCTTCATACACCATCTAATGTGTCTGTGAACTATCAGATTCATTAGGGTTCATTACTCAAGGTTAAGGTTCTCAGCGTAAAGAGTGCATATCTCATTTCTCACCTTTGATGTATCATTCTGGCATATAAAATTGGAGGGTTGTAGGGGTCACCATGAGTAGGATCTGACTCGACAGCACTTGGCTTGGCAGGGGTGGTGGTTATAAGGCTGGAGTTATTCCAGTTGTTGTTGTTCAGGGCTGTGGAGTTGATTCCAACCCTATGTACAACAGAACGAAACATTGCCCAGTCCAGTTCTGATCAGTGCTGTATTTTCAGCATCTTGAATAGGTACAAGGATGGCGTAAGTAGGTGCTCAATAAATACTGGTTATTGAAAATATTGTCACTGAATCATGAAACAAAAATGTCAAGAAGGAAAGTAAGAAAACAAAAGTCAAAGAATCCAAAGGCTTTACCCATGGAAAACTGAACAGAAAGCATTACTGCAAATACAAAAATTACTGAAATATTTCATACCCAAGAGAAACTAGGTTTTGTTGTTCAAACACCTAACACTAGCCCCTAGCACAGGTCTTGGCACACAGCACGTTCATGATAAACCCTTGGTAGCAGCAGCACATAAGCCCTGCTCCAGCTGCATTTTTTTCTCTGGCGTCACAGACTTCCCAGCACTGTGGCCTCCACAGTCCTCCAGAAGGCACCGAAAAGAAGCCTACATCTTTGCCAAGTTCAGCAGTTTTCAAGTTTCACAAGTGAGATATAAATTTAGTTGTGCAGGGCTGAGGGATAGGAACAGCAGAATGTGTGAGGCAGTCAGAAATAGGGGTTTTATAGTGGGAGAAATTATGAATGTCCCATAGAAGGTACTGTGGTTAGGTCTGTGAAATCAAGAACCAGTAGTGTTAATGAGGGAAGCAGCCTCCACCCTCATGGGTAAGCAGAGATGATCTTTGTTGACTGAGGTGCAAAACCCATATATTGCTCTGGACTAGTGGTCCATAGAAGGCATTATGGCTGAAAACCAGCATTTACCACATGAGTACCAGGATAGTCTCTCTCCAGAAAAGCAAGGACCTTAACCAAGCACTACCATGAATAGCTAGCTGTGTGACCCAAACAAGAGACTTAACCGCTCTGTGCCCGTGCTTCCTCATCTGCCCATGGAGGTCATAACATTAACTCTCTCACAAAGTTGTTAGAAGCCCTGGTGGAACAGTGGTTAAGCTGTTAAGTGAAGTCTGAAACCACTAGCTACTCCACAGGAGAAAGAATGGGTGGTTTTCTTCCAGAAAGATTTGGAACCTTTGAAACCCTATAGGGCAGTTCTACTCTGTCATATAAGGTTGTTATGAGTCAGAAGCAACTCAGTGGCAACAGATTTGGGTTTATGGTTATACGGTTGCCGGGGAATTCACTGTGACGGGACTAAGGAGGCGCTTAGCCCAGTACCTGGCCATAAAAACCCTAAGACCAAACCCATTGCTGTCAAGTCGATTCTGACTCATAGTGATCCTATAGGACAGAGTAGAACTGCCCCATAGTTTCCAAGGAGTTCCTAATGGATTTGAACTGCTGAGCTTTTGTTTAGCAGCCGTAGCACTTAACTACTACGCCTAGGAAGTGCTCAATAAATGTTAGCATGTGCATTTACTGTTATCATAGGTCACGTGGACCCTCCCATCATCTACTGTACACCAACTCATCATGCTAATGCTGCTTACTGATGTCTTAATTATGACCTCCAATACAGAAACAGGCATGCTCCACCAGAACAATTAGACAAGGACATCTGGATTGGAAAAGAATTAGTAAAAATCTCCCTATTGACAGAGGATGATTGTATATACAGAGAATCCTAAAGAATCCATATGTAAACTACTGAAACTAATAGAAGAGTTCAGCAAAGTATCAGGATATAAAGTAAACATCAGTAAATCAGTAGGATTCCTTTATACCAACAGAGATCATCAAAGAAGAAACCACCAAATCAATACCATTTACTATAGCCCCCAAGAAGATAAAATATCTAGGAATAAGTCTCTCTAGAGAAATAAGAGACCTATACAGAGAGTACAAGACCCTACTTCAAGAACCAAAAAGAGACTTACATAAATGGAGAAACCTGCCCTGCTCATGATAGGAAAAACAGGCATCCTCACTTGAGGCTGGTCTCAGCCCTATCACCTTTGCACCCAGCTAAAAACCAATTTTTCCACAAAAATTTCTTCAGCCAAGGCAGCCCAAGGAACATAGACTTCTCCTAGGCTTAGGTGCAAAAGTGTACATAAACAGAGCTAAAGCTTCGGTTCCCTCCTTGCATATGTTTCTCCCAAGATTTCGAGAGAGAAAAAGTAATGTGTTCCCATAGATATGTGTTTGTATAAGATTTTCAAAAGTAACATCAGTTCAGACCTCTGTTTCTTTCCATTCTACTTTGCCCTGTCACATTCCACCATGCACCAGGTGGTAATGGAATGCAAGCAGCCACCCATGGAAACCAGCTAGGAGGAATTAAGTGGATATGTATTCAGGAGGGGCTTATGTAGTGGGCCATTACTTCTATGTACAGCTAAAATTGCTGCTAGCCATACTGGCAAGAGAATAGCTTTAAAGAATATTCCTGCTCATATACATGTTACAGTAACACATGAGAATGGGACCAGAAATCGTAACATAATATGAACGTGTCCTACAGCACCCAGCACGAGAAATTTGTGAGTGTGGAGAAGAAACAAGGTCTGAAACATATGGAGCTAGAATCTAGGCTGTAGAAAACCCTTGCAATAATCAGATGTGTAACATTATGAAGTGAAGGATTTAGTGCTCAGTGATGTCTGCTCAAAATGAAGTGCTTTCCCAACAGAAGAGCTTCAGTGACACAGCACGTACAATTATAAGTCTTCATGCTTTGTTCCTATATTTTTTTTGGAATCATGTAATATAGAATTAATTACAATCCCTGTGTTTGTGAGGCACACTGCAGTGAGTAGAGTACATCTGTGTGTGAAATGATGTGTTCGATGCAGCCAATGATCAAAAATAAAAACAATTTCATCAACCACACTAGAAGAAAGACTGAATTATCTCTGTCGTCTCTCTGGAGAAGGTAATAAAAAATGAGTATCATATAAAGAGGCAACCAAAGAGCATGCAGACAAAAAACAGAGAGCGGAAATTTTATTATAGAGGTGTGCCAGCTACAATATAAACATGTTATTTTCTGTACTGTGTCATGTTTGTACTAGGTGTCAGCTTTTAAAATTTATAATCTTGGATTATTTACTTTCTCAGCCTGATGAGAAATAGCTTTACTCCTAAATGGACATTCATAATTTTGTACTCTTCTTCACAAAGAGGGTGCTTACACTGTAAAAACCAAAAAAATAAAATAAAATAGGCAATGGTGGCTCAGTGACAGGGTTCTCATCTACCATGCAAGAGAACAAAGCTCAATTCTCAGCCAGTCACCTCAAGCACAGGCACCATTCATCTACTATCACGGACTGGATTCAGCAACACAGAGTGACCATGTCGTGTGTGCACTTTACGGTTCTATGCACCTATAGGATGTCGTCCTACTGCCCTCTTACTAGAGGGGAGTGGAGAGGGCAAAGAAGGGATAGGAGATTATTAAGAGGATATTACATATATAGAACAAAAAGGATGAGTGTGCTGTCACCTGGCAAGGAGAGCAGTAGGAGCTGCACATAGGCGGGCATGCAAATTTAAACTAGATTGTACACTTTCATTCAATCACACTAATAATAAAAAAAAAAACAGCGACAATTTGGCTGTGCTATAATTCCTAGTATTGCGTGATGTTCCTCCATGCTGGAATTCCTGCTTCTGTGATATTAAATGAGCGTGGAGGGCTGGCAGTTGTGTTGGTAGCTTAAGATTCAGTGTGTAAGTTTCTTCTGTGCTTTGAGGCAGTCTCTTGAGCTATAAAGGAAAAAATTCTGGCAGAGAGAATTGGGAACCTCATACAGTCTAGAAAGCAGCACTGGGAGAAAAGCCTGTCCTTAAGACTGAGGTTCCTGTGCCAAGATGCTCCCTGAACAAAGACTGATGTAACACAAGGACTTTCCTGTAGACCCAACAAGCGAGAGGGCCTTCCCCTGGAGCAGATATCCTGAATTTGGACTTGTAGCTTACCAGACTGTGTAAGAATAAACTGTCCTTTGCTAAAGCCATCCACTTTGTGATATGTCTGTTTGAGCAGCACTAGCTGATTACAACATCTGTCAGTGGAGATGGCATGTCACTATGGTGCTGTTTTGTGAGTCAGACCTGACTCCAGCAGTAGACGGTGCTGTTTTCAGCACACCTTCCAGACTACAACAGACAAGGAAGACAGGCTTGGTGATCTGTTTCTGAAATCTGCCCCTGAAAGCCCTATGGATCACAGTGGTCTGATCCCATTTTGCAAGGGGTCACCATGAGTCGGGGATCAACTTGACAGCAGTTAACAACATCGTGTAAGCTTCAAGCCCCACATAACCTGGATCCACCTATGCACGGACTGCTGCAGATGTCTGAGTTTCCTGCTGTCTCTTGAAAATCACGTGGTCTTGGAAAAGGTGCAAAAACCCTTCAGCTGTCAACATAGCTTTGCAGTCACGCACACCTGGGTATACTCTTGTCCAACTCTACCATTCCGTGGTTGTTTATCTTATTTGGGCTGCAGTTTCCTTGGCTATAAAATGAGGACAGTTCTGTTTATTTGATACAGGAGTTCATATATTCAGTCCACAAAAATGATGGGAAAGTCTGTCACTATATCTAAAACATTTTCTAACAACTAAAGAATGTACGTACATATAACCCGCAAGTACAAGATTTTAATATGTATCTATTTTTCTGCAAGAGCTACTTACATTCTTTAGCAAGGGACAGCAAGCATAGCTCCACTGTATAGCTAAAGCCCTCAGCGAGCCAGCATTCTGCCACGGTATTGTGAGTTGATTATATTCTACAGTGCGTTGATTTACTCTACTGTGGCCTCTCTTTACACCATTTACTAGTTTATGTTCTGAACAACAGCTTTTACTGATTGTGGGTAACACTCATCATAGTAGGCAAAAGTTGTGTAGTTGAAAAACCTAGCACAGATTGCTAAAATGCAAAGCTTATAGATGAAAACTTGCAGGACACAGAAAGCAATGACCAGGAGACCTTTAGTTAGCAGCCAGGTGCAGTCAAGTTGGTCTCAAGTCATAGTGACACCATGGACAACAGGATGAAACACTGCCTGGTCCTGTATCATCCTCACAATTGTCGTTAGCAGACCTTTGGGGACTGAGGAACACCTTCGTATCTTAACAATGGCTTCATAAAAGCTGATGGCAGACTAGACAGATTAACCATAAACTGTCAGAAGCAGGGTGGAGTAAAGCACAGACGGAAGCCTGGCACGACCCCTGGGAATTTGCACCAAGAGGTGACTGGCAACACTTGACGGCTTGAACGCAGTACTGCAGGAGCTCAGGAGCCATGACCTTGCGCGGTGCTGCGTCAGCGAGCACCTTCATTTTCAGGAACACATCGTTGCACTAACCGAGATGTGCATTTATACAGTGACAAAATGAGATAAGCATTCAAAAGTAATGGAAAATGGTGCTATGAGCCATGAAGATTAAAGTGATAGTATACATCAAGTGCTGAGCACAGTGCCTGGCAGTTAGTAAATGTTCAACACACAGTAGTCGTTAGCATTCTTACTGTCTTCCCTGCTGATCTTTAAACTACCACAGAGCAGGGCTAACCTTCTGGAGTTCTTTTCTTTCCAGTGGGACTTTAGCCAGTGCAGGGCACACAAAAGCGCTAAAAACGCATCAGTTGATTAATTTTACCCAGTTTATTCACACACAGAAAAAACTTCCTGATTAAGATGGCTGATTGGCAGGTTGCCCAATTCCTATCTGGTCACTGCCATTCATTTGTGGGATCTCAGACCCATTCCCTGCTCCTCTCCACTTTGCTCTGTATCAGAAGGAAAGAAAATTCGCAGACTTCTTTGACTTCTGGCTCCAGCAAGGCAGTGTGGTCCAACAGGTAATCACTGAAATATTGGAAGACGGGAAGCTGGGAAAAGCCAGGGTGTCTCTCCCCACCTGAGATGCTACATGTAGCATCTCAGCAGTGACTGTGTCCTGTGCCCCCAGTTCCTGGGGACAGCCTCTACTGCAGTCTGAGCTCAGGCTAGGCAGCCTCGACCAAGGGTCTGGCTCACAGTAGAAGGGCCTGGCTTCTGTTGCTGTTGCGAGGTACCATCGAGTTCGTTCCAACTCACAGTAACCCTCCATAAGGAAGAAAGAAACACCGCCTGGTCCTGCTCCCTCCTCACAATCATCGCTATGTTTGAGCCCACTGCTACAGCCAGTGTCAAGCCATCTAATCAAGGGTCGTCTTGTTATGTGGTGACCCTGTACCTCTCACTGTATGTCCTCAAGGCCAGTAGTGGCAGCACTTTCCTGACCCTCTTCTTAGCTCTTTCATCTCCTTTGTAACCAATTCCCTATATTGAATTCTCTCCACCAGAACCACCTAGAGTGATTTGTTTTCCTGACTGGACCCTCTGAAGAATTTTTTTTTTTTTTAAATTATGATTAAGTGAAAGTATACAATCCAAATCAATTTTGCATGCGTGCCTATCTGCCACTCCATCTGCTCTCCTCATTGAAGAATTTTTATGCAGCCATTCAATGGAATGGTCAGCAACCATGAGAAACAATCATTTGTATCTAACTGTATTGACACATAAAAATGAAATGACTGAAGGTTATGGGTAAGAGGACAAGAAAATTATGAAGCAATAATATACAGAAAATACAAACTATAAGAGGTACGTACACATTTGCACTGAAGAAAATAACTGTAACAACATACATAAAATTTTGTCTCTGTTTATCTCCAGGTGGTAAGATTATGGATTTTTTTTTGTACTTTTCTGAAGATTTGACAGTTTTGTGCTATGTACAGATTATTTTATATCATAACAACAAAAAGCCAATTTGATTTTAGGGGAAAAAATCATCTAAAGGGAGACAGCGCTTCAGGAAGCAATGAAATGTCTCAACTACTTCAGTCATCAACCCGACTCGATGGCAGTGGGTTATGTTTCTCCTCTGCAATATCAGAGACTCCTAAGGCAGAAGTTAGTTCCCAAGCTTGTTCCTGGCCCAAGGACCAGGGAAAACAGACAGCCCACAGGAAGAGGGGGTAAAAATGTGAAAGAAGGATGGCAGAGAGTTGCTGGAGTTTCTGCTCAGGATGACAGCCTCTGCAGGCTCCTCCTGGCCACCTTAGACTAGTCTTCAGGGCTTTGTCTTCAAGTGCTACTCCTGTGACCTACTTCAACTGGAACTGGGTCCTACACGTTCTCTGGAAAGCTTTCTCTGACTCTCTCAGCCAGCTGCTTTGCTCTTCCCCCATGTGCTTGCTCCTTTACTTCTTTGGACAGGTAGTAACCATGACTGTTTGCTAAATAAATGGGTCTTCTGCCATGGGCTGAGTATGTGAAGGCATCATTCCCACTGTAATGATTTGTTTCTAAGAAGCTCACAAATGAGTCCAAATCCTGAATCTTCCACTTAAAATCTATGTGTCCCTAAGCCAATCACTTATCTTCACTGAACTGTACATTAAGGCTAAAAGCACCTGTTGCACAGGATTATTATGAAGATTAAATAAGAAAACTTCTGTGACATATCCAGTATTGTGTCTAATAAACAGCAAGTACTCAAAGATAGGATCCTTCTTCCAACTTACAGGTCCAGCCTCCAAAAGAGATAACTCATTTTATGCACTCTGTAAATAGTTGTCATTCAAAGTCCCTTTTTACACATGGACACCATTAACGTAATCTTTAAGAAATGCATACATGAAAATGCCTGCCTCTTTGCACAATAATTTGAGAGGCACAAAAGCCTAGAAAAAGCATGGACTTTGGAGCTACAGTCCCATGTCTGAAACTGAGACTCCATCATTCCCTAGCTGTTTACCTCAAGCAAGTCACTCAATCTCTGAGTCAGTCCTACAAAACGGAGATGGTACCACCTTCTCAAAAGACTCCAACGACTAAATGAGGAAAACGCATATCAAGTGTTTATCACAGCTCCTGGCACGGGAGGCCTCCACAAATAGCAGTCTCCATTCCCTCATTTAAATGAATGACAACATAGTCTTTCTTAGCTCATGAAAAAAGCAACAGCCCCCACTGCACCTGCAAACACCACAGCACAATGGCACCCAGGTGGAACCACACTAGTGTCGTCTTCATTTAAGAATTTTATATTGTCTACTTGATTTATTAACCGAAAGAAGAAACTCCCTGTGGGAGATTACAGTTGAAATAATTGTTTTGGAGAAGGTGGGGAGGATCAACAATCCAGAATCATTAATCATCAAAACAGCAATATACATTTGATAAGCTAGCCTCCGCAGAGCTTCCTTTCTGTGATGAAAGGAGAATTTGCACTAAAATCTATCACTGTGTCCTCCAACAATTTATTGGCATTTCTCCATTCAGCCCTGTTTCACTCAACAGCAGTTCCTACGGAAGATGGGCCTCTGCCATTAATCACTGCAGAGCAGTAAGAGTTTAATGGGTTTATTAATGAATTAATAATTTAGGGAACATTTATTGGCTACTTTCTACTGAATAATGTCTATGATATACAACAAAAGCAACCCAGAAAGGCACTGTGACACTGAACACACAAAGCTAACCTTCCCCAGCTACAGGTAAGACACAAAAGGTTTAAAATCAATTTGACTTTTATTAGAGAAGAACAGCAGGTTTGCTCTGTTCCTAAATACAGGCGCCTTCCACGAGAAAACAGACCTTGGGGAACCCTTCTCTCTTCCTAGAGCTAATATCCTACAGGCCCTTCTAGAAATTGGGTTGTTTTCATCTTAAGAAGTACATGTTTCAAAGTAGGTACTAATTTCTCTGGCTACATGATACAGCCTCTGGTGTTGGTTTAATAAACATGGCTAACCCCAAACGGATAAATTCAAAGTTATTTCTTTCCCCTACTTGCTTCAAAATGTCACAGTTTTATTGCAAACAGTGGTAAAATGTTGATTTCAGAAAATGATGGTTCGTTGTTTTCTGAGCGCTTATGATGTACAGAGTATTGACCTAGATTCTTTTTGGCATGGTATAGCCAAAATGAAAAAAACCGAGCCCACTACCATCCAGTTGATTTCCACTCAAAGCAACCCTATTAGATACAATATAACTGTTCTAAAGGGTTGTCAAGGCTGCAATCTTTAGGTGAGCTGACTGCCACATCTGTGTCTCACAGAGCAGCTGGTGAGTTCAAACTGCTGACCTTCTGGTCAACAGCTGAGCACTTTAACCACTGTACTACCAGGGCTCCCCAGGCAGGAGAGGGCAGTGACTCCAAATTCAAGCCTATTCCTGAGCTCATGCTAGTAGATGGTTTTTAACTGCAGAGTCACATTAAAATTACCTGGGGAGTATTAAAAAACACTGATGTCTTAGATTCTTTGCACAGGATATTCTCATTTAATAAACAGAACAAGCCTGCAACATTATACCCACTCTGCTGACTCTCAGTTTCTTCATCTGTAAGTTTAAGTTATTTCACATTATTTATGCCTTCCTTCTTTTTCTTGAGTGTAATCTACACACACAACTTTTATTATCTTTTCTCATTTCATTTTGATATAATATATATAGTAAAAAAAAATTAACTTAAAATATAAAACTAAGAAAAAAATAACACTCATCAGCAAGCCAAACACCTGGGAAGAACTACTGCTAACAGTTTGATGTCTGCCTTGTCAGCCTTTTTTTATACTTTTTAAATTACAAGAAAATGGGATAATTCTGCTCCCACTCTTTTGTAACCTGCTTTTTGCACTTAATAAAGCATGAACTTTCCCCGTGTCATTAAATATTCTACAGCATCATTTTAGTGGCTGCCTAGTATTGCAGTGTATGCTGTGCCCTAATTTACTTAGCTTGTCTGAATTAATTAGGTTTTACTGTCTGACAAAAGTTATTCTTCCGTTTCCATCCCCAAACCAGAAAAATCAGGTACTTAGATATTTGAAAATGTGGAGATCCTGCATCACTTGGCATGCAGCTGCATTATTATGCCAACTCTCTAGGGTACTTCTTTTTCAAAAGGATCCTAGACACACCTCATTTCCAAAAAGTCCAGGATCTCCCTTAGGATATGGTTTAATATTCAAACTCAGCTCCCTTCAATCTCTAGTGAAAGCATCACCCTGAAAGAGCCTACAACACCAGGCTCTGCCAGGCAGCTTCTGGTCGGCACTGTGGGGAGGGAGGAGAATTAACACCTACAGAATCCAGAGACCAGATCAGCTCACGACCCCAAAGGGTCACTTATCCAATCCAGTTGTGTCCCTGCAGCATTCAAATGAGAGTACCACACCTCAGTGAAGAGATCCCTCTTCTGGCAGGGACAGAGAATAAAGCAGAAAATCTTTGAGCCCGTCTGGAAAATCATACCGTAAACATTCAAAGTCCTTTACTGCCATGTCAGTGAGCAAGGGAGCACCTGGGTGGCGCAAATGGCTAATATGTTCTGCTGCTAACACAAAGTTTGGAGGTTTAAGTACACACAGGCATCTCGGAATAAAGACCTGGATCTACCTTTAAGAAGTCAGACAAGGAAAACTCTGTGAAACATAGTTATATTTCTATGTACATCAGGTCTCCATGTGTTAGGGTCAGTTTGAAAGCAACTGTTTTTATCTTTGTGCTTTTTGTTTTGCAGTTGTTTCCCAGTAAGGAAGGAGCAAATTTTTTGTTCTGTTAACAGAAAACTGAGAAGCTAAATTATACACGAGAGTGTATCAACAGGTACTAATGCAGGAGCCCACAGTGGCCAGCAATCAGAATGGTTTAGGCTCGAAATGAGCTCCGTTCAGAAGCTACATGTATTGTTTTCCTAGCACCAACTGAGTGGGGTAGAGGGAGCAGTGAAGAAGCCCAAACATCATCAAGTTCTGAGTATATAAGGAAAGAGGAAATGCTGCCTCTGTTCCAAAACCCTACCCCCATCTATCTTCTACCACCCCCACTTGTAAGCATTCCACTCAAAAGAGATTTGTGTGTTAGGAGGCCTTCTTTGAAAAGTGAATGCCCACTTACATGTGAACCTGAGGATTACAGTTACCACCAGACAATCTGATAAACGTGCCGAAAGTTTGTAATTCTGACATCAGCTCAGTATAAATCACCTCCAGAAGGATCCTGGGTTACTGTCCTCCCCTTGCAGCATCCTAGATTAAGAGCAAGGCTAGACCCAGTAGGGAGAACATACTGCCCCTAAGTGGGGTAACAGAGGGTAGGCTTAAGGGGCAGGCCAAATTGTGTCTCTATCACCAACTCTCAATAGTGCCTGAAATTCCACTGCTGGAATAGCTCCCAAGAACCTGGTGGGAACCCAGAGAAAATTTAAGTAAGTTTATGACATCTGGGGATACATGAGGGAGTAACACATAAGCAAGTTCCTGCTAAACTAGTTAATTTAGTCACTCCACTGATAGGACACTACAGTCATCAAGCCATAAGTAGAAATGAGATGTAGCCATTCCAACAAGGCTGGTTTTGACAGCAAGACAAGACAAAAGAGTAAAAGAATGGAACCTAGCATCTTGTTGCAGAAAGTACCTCACCTTCTGCAATGGGGTGTCTTTCTGGAAATAATCAGATAGCAGTCTGGACCCCTGAGACATCCACCCAATGGAAAAGAGCAACAGCCTCAGGAGGGACCAGCAAGAGAGTCACAGGCTCCAGCCTCCCTTCCTCTTCCCTTTAAAATGAACCTGAGTTTCTTCAAGTTCCAAGAATACATTGCTACACTGTATACATAGTGATGCTCTGGAAAAATAAAGTTGTTTAAGTTACAATCCATCATTTGGCCAAGAGCTCACTCTGCCCCATCCAGCTCCTCTTTACAGCTCTTTCCAGTTTCCTTGGCCTGAAGGCATTTGCAGTGGGGTTATGTTCATACAAGACAGGAAAAGGAATCATTTTCTTGGCCACGTACATTCACCAAGACTCAGTGTCTCCACATCCTAAGAAAAAGAGCCTCTTGCAAATGCTTCCTGTGGAGGGCAGCAAAAGCAGAACCAACAGCAGCTCTCCATGGGACTTTACGGAGCCAGGTGACGGACCACACTCTGTTACCTATAAAAGGTAGTTAGTAGTACTTTTTTCACACATCTGCTCTTTATCTCTGGCTAGAATCTTTGCTTACAGGTTTCCAATCTGACTCTGTTTAAAAAGATATACATGAACCTACCGTATTTAAAGTGCTTAGAATACATGGACCACATTTCCATTTCATCTCTTCTCACCCACCACATCTTATCCTGAGCTTAGCACCAAATGGTGCTCCATAAATTAGGCTCACTGTCACCAGCAGCCTCTGCAGAGAAGCAGTGTCTACCTCACTCCCGGTTGGCTGGCTCACTTAACAAGGCAATCAGTCTTGTCACTGCTCATCAGTGAAGAAGGACAAGGAAACATCATCTTTCCACATGAAAAAAAAAACATGGCTGTCGAGTTGATTTCAACTCAGTGACCCCATATGAGGGCACTATGATATTGGAGTAATTCTATCTTCCTTAATAACAATTCAAAGACCTCAGGTCAAAGACCCTGGTGTATTCACCCTCACAAACACCACCACCATTGCACTATAGCAATCCCTACCAACTTTGCCAAGTCTTATTTAAAACTGACATCTGGGCGAGCAGAAAGAAGGCAGGACTTGGCCTCTGACAAGCCTATGCTGGAATCCCAACTCTGCCACTGACCACCTTTCTGAGCCTCCCTTTCCTCAGCTGCACAATACTTTGGGGTTCTTTATTATTAACTAGAGATACCACATACAAAACCCTCAATATGATGCCTGTCCCACACTCTGTTACCCATAAAAGGTAGTTAGTATTAGTCTTTTTTTCACACATCTGCTGTTTAGCTAGAATCTTTGGTTACTGGTTTCCAGTCTGGCTCTATTTAAAAAGATACATGCGAATCTACCATATTTAAAGTTCTTAGAATACATGCAGCACATTTTCATTTCCTCTTTACTCACCCACCACATCTCATCTTGAGTTCAGCACCAAATGGTGCTCCCTAAATTAGGCTCACAGGACAACCCCAGCCAGTTCCATATCTTTAATTGGCTTTAGTGAAGTAAGCAGCATTTAAAGGTGTCCACCCACATACACTGGCTCCATCTCAATACCCAGCAGAAATGAGCTGTCTTCAAGAACATTTGAAATAGTTGCTGTATGCCCCTAAACCCAGCTACTTAAGAAATCCTTATAGCTTCTCGAGAACCAGAACCTTCATCTGCTTGTCTGCTCCCTCAGGTCCCCATCTTACTCTTTACAAGTTTGTCAATGGCTGCATCCAGCTCTGATAGGAGCAAAAAAAAAAAAAAAAAAAAAATCACAGAAGCTAGGGCTGGAACTATGCCAACAACTTCTGAATGCATTATCTCAATTAAAAACCCATCTCCATCTGCTAGGAAGCCTTCCAGGATCCACCCTGGAGAGAATTCAACTCTTATCCCCAATGCCCCTCCTCCCACCATTTGTATTCTATCACAACCTATATTCCATGGGACTGTAATTCCCTCTTCATCTGTCATTCCTACAAGACTGCGAGCTCTAAGGATCTTCTTCCACCCTGCATTACATATGGTGGTGTGTATAGAAAACGTGTTCATAAAACTCCTTGTTGAACGACCTAAGCAAGCCCTGGGAAGTCCTGTTTATTCACCATTCCGTACACAAGAAAACAGTAGCAGAATGTGCTGAGCATCTCACCCAGGACCCTTCCTTCTGCTTTACACTGAAAAAAAGGACACCACAATGTACTCACCCCCAGTTGAGGACATTTGCCACCATGGCTTCCCACGGCACTGACCACTTCAGGCTCTCACAAACATCCCATGAGACAAATTTATCTTGTTGTATGATTATTTGCTGTCCTCCCACGTACACAGCGAGTCCCAGGACCAGGACCAGGGTATCCCTTCTAGCTGTGTCCAGCACTAGCAGGGAAGCTAGCACATAAGAGATTCCCCTAATGAAATGCTAAAATAGTACAGACAGCTCACCAGAACTATACATACGAACTCTTGCGGATCTTGTAAAAATGGGATCTGAGAGCCAGCACTTCCAATGTACTCCCAGGTGATGTCTAGATTTTTGGAAACCACACCTTACTGAGAAGCACGTCTCCGGTAATTGGAGGCTCAGCTAGCCAGAGCCAATCCTCTTCCTTTCAGAAAATAACTTCCATTTTTCATTCCTGGGCACTTGGAGTTGTCCTTTTTCCTCCTACATCACACATCCTTGTTTTAGCCCTTACTATGATATGATTCAGGGAACTCAGAGGAAAGCTTCAATCCTACAAGAGCTAAGGTGGAGAGCTGCAGAACGCTCAGGTTTAATCTCCTCGGCACCCACGATCAGGGCTGACATAGCATGTTACTAAAACCTGCTTATGATTGCAGGAGCATTAAAAAGGTCCCTTTCCTTTCAAGTCTCTGAAACACAGAACGGTACATGGAAAGTCTTATTCTAACTAACTTTTTTCCTGTAGTTTTCATCACTAACTCCCCTGTCCTCAAAATATCTCATTCACGCCCAGGACAGTCTTAAATTTCAAGCAACGAGAACTCTGCAGATCAGTTAGCCTGATTCACAACATGCAGTTTTTCTCATCCAACAATTAGAATAAGACAGTTTCTGTGTTCCACGTGGGCCTGCTGTGTGCATACTAGAGAGAAAAATCTGTCTGCCTTCGGAGGAGATCCACTAAAGAGCCAGAGCTCTCACTGTGACACATCATCTAAGAGAGGTGATACCACAGACCATTCTGAAGACTACTGATTTTTCTAGCTGATAGGCACTTTGAGTGGTCACTCAGCCAGAAGACCAAGCAGTCCATCATCTTCCAAGGGCTCTGGTTTTAACAGAACTTGATCTTGGCTGAGGCAGAGGGCATTTCTGTTGGCAGAGTTCAACACAGGTGTCCCAGGAACATTCCCATCTAGTGACCAATCTGCAGCCCTTGTCTCTCTCCCAAGTTTCCCCTGCAGCTAAGCACATTCAAAAGTCTTTGTAAAGAGGAAGGGAGAGAGGAAAGGAAGGAGGGAGGAGGGAAGCATTAAAAGAGGAAGCAGAAAGAGTCTTTGCTCCTACAGTAAAATTGCTGGAGCCTCTTCTTTTGCTTTCCCAATTCATGGCCACAGAGTTAGGGTAGAGAGAACCACTGATCTCTAAACTTCTCCAAACTGAGCTACCTTGCCACTGCTGCTCTGGTGCAGCATAGGACATTGGGAAGAATGTGGGCTTTGGCATGTTAGGAATGGGTGAGCTATCTATATGGCATTAAACTGACAGCAGCAACTCAAAACTTTAGATAAAAAGCTTGGGGATCAATGAATTTATGGGGAAATTTATGTCAATCTGGAAGAGGAAAGTAAGAGGGGCTATACAACTTGAGTAATGTAATTGATGTCACTGAATTGTATATGCAGAAATTGCTGAATTAATGTATACTCTGCTGTATATGGAAAACCTTGGTGAGGTAGTGGTTAAGTGCTATGGATGCTAACCAAAAGGTCAGCAGTTCAAATCCACCAGATGCTCCTTGGAAACTCTATGGGGCTGTTCTACTCTGTCCTACAGGTTCCCGTGAATCAGAGTTAACTCTATAGCAATGAGTTTGGCTTCTTTTATTTTTCCTACTGTGTGTATTTTCAGTGACAACAAAAAATTGTTTTTAATTGTTAAAAAAAACAAATGGATAGAGGGTGGCTTTGTGAAAGTCAAGAAAGGCTGCTAAAAACAGAAAGAGAGAACGTCAAATTTAATACTGAGATTGAACCTGTAGAAGAATTAAGCTATCTTTGTCAAAAGAACCTCTTCAAAATCTCCTGTTTCAGAAGTGAGGACTCCATTCAGCGGGCACCATTCTTCACCAAGTCTGGCAGACCATACCTACAGGTCAGCAGGTTGGAGAAAACTCTGGCACCTGCAGAAACATCACTGCAAAAGCCATCTTATTCCCCCAGAGCATCATGCATTCATGATCAAAGAGGTAATTCACCAACCATAGGCTACAAATGAAGCTGAGTTACAATGGACATATTTTCTTATCTTCTTCTTGGTAAACACTTTATTTTTGTCGGTTGTACCCAGTTTTCTTGTTTTTTGGGTTGCTTTGTATTGTGCTTTAGGTGAAAAGTTTATAGAGCCCATTAGTTTCTCATTCAAAAACCTATAAACAAATTGTTCCATGACATTGGTTGTAGCCCCTACAGTACGTTAACACTCTCTCCCTCTTCATCCTGGTTCTCCAATTCCATTTACAGTTTTCCTGTCCCTTCCAGACTTTTTATCTTTGCTTTTGGCCAGGTGTTGCCCATTTGGTGTCACACGACTGATGTAGGGGGCACACTCTCTAGTGTCCTTTGTTTTATAGGTATATCTAATGTTTGGCTTAAAGTTAAACTTTAAGAGTGACTACTTCAAGAGTGGCTTTATCTCCAGGTTGGTTGGGGGCACTCAGTCGTAGGGATTCCTCCAGTCTCTGTTAGGCCGGTGAGCTTGGTCTTTTCTGTGAATTCCCATTTTGGTCTACATTTTTATCCTGCCCTGTCTGGGACTCTCTATTGTAAGCCTAGTCACAGAAGTTGGTGGTGATAGTTCTTCCAGATTCTGGCTGGTGGAAGCTGATATTCATGTGGTCTACTAATCCTTTGGACTGACTAATATTTTCCTTACATCTTTAGTTTTCTTCATTCTTCATTCTCCTTTGGGGTGAGATCAATAAATAGATGTACCTCAGATAGCCATTCACAAGCTTTTAAGACTCCAGATGCTACTCACCAAAGTAGGATGTAAAACATTTTAAGAACTATGTTATGCCAATTGAGCTAGACATCTCCTGAGACCATGGTTCCTAGCCCTCAGTCCCAGTAACTGAGGTATTTGAATGTGTCTAGAAAGCTTCTATGACTACGCTCCCTTTGTGTTCTCTTACATATATATGAATATTCAGGCTGTACATATAAATATGTATGTAAAAATATTCACAGTCTTACCTATACATGCACACAGGTATACTCTTATACTCCTAACTTCTGATATTCAGCATATGTATCTGCTGGTAGGTTATTGTCTTTAATATTTGTGTAGAGTTGTATATGTTGTAGTGTTTACTATGGTTGCTTCTTTTTTTTTTCTTATGTTCCTGTAGGTGTCTTCCTTTGTCTTTGTCAAGTTGTGCTGACTTCCCCTACACTGTATGCTATCTTTCCCTTCACCAAAGTTAACACTTGTCTCCCAGTTTTGCTTTGATAGCTCACTAGAATCAGGGTAACAAATACTTTGAATTGATTTTGTCTCATTAATTTTTCATGCTATAAAACACACACAGACACATACGTATTCACCAGACATTCCCAGCCACAGAAGGTTAATAGTCATTTAATGTAACTGCATATGTTACAAGCAATCTTCTTGTCCCACTGCATTTTCAAAGATCACATAAATATGTAATCTATCCCTTCTTTTCCTATCATAACATTCCACTGGGGTGATTCTGATGAGCTGTCGCCTGCTGCCTCCACAGTAAAGTGTTGCACAGTAGCTGATAGACACTGGGTTTGAGTGAAGAGGATTCTACAGCCATTTATAAAACCCACCTCATTTAAATTGATGGCTGCTGACTACCTGAGAAGAAAGAAAAAGCTGCCTTTAAATAATAGAAAAGTATGGCTCTATTGTCTAGAATGCCAAGGAGAATTCCTATTTCCAGGCTGCAACAGCAAGAGACCACCTGATTTTCATGAAGGGCTTGTCTTCCCCATACTCTCAATACATGAATCAGAGAAGAATGTTCAAGGTTCTTTCACTTATAACTAGATTTCTGGTGGGTGGTGAACCACATAATTATTTAGATGGCCAAGTGGATCTGGAATGGGAATAGGAAGAGATGTGTTATGCGGCTAAGAAAATAACCCCTGGATGAACTGCAAATTCAAAGATGGAAAGAGTGTTGCCATGACTTAATTGCCTTCACTTTTACAAGTAGGCTGTGTAGAGGGAAAGCTGGGACTCTCAAAACTAGAGCACACAAAACAAAACACTGGCTAGACTCACCTTGGCCACGTCACCTGGTCCAGGAGAATTTTTTTTTTTCTAAAATGCTGCCAACAGCTTGGATTTGCTGATCAAATCATCTGTTTCTCTACAAGAAATAAAATTTTATTCATCTACAGACTTGCTTAGTCACAGACAAAGTTTCATGGACATCACTGTGCCTAGGACACACAATTCACATTTGAGCCCCTAAAATTTGCCAACCAATGCAGCTGCAAGCTAAAAACCATAATAACTCACTTTTTCCACCTCAGCAATTCAAGTTTGTCTAATCTCTGCCTCAGAGAAAAGAGGTGTACACAAATCCCAAGGCTGTATATCACCATGGTTATGGAGACTGTCTGAAAACTGCCTCGCTGAATTTCAAGCTGCCCTTTCCCATAGAATCGAGCATGCATGGGATTGCAAGAGAAACTGCACTTGGAGGAAAATCTCTCTGTAAGTAAAAACCCACAGAGTTCAATAATTGCGCTCTCCTTTGGTTTTTCATTGATTTGTGAGCAACACTCCATGACTAGCTTTGATGAAACACCTATTTATTTAAAGCCATCATTACTATTTCTTTCATCTAACATATCTTTTTCAAATGTTTATTGCTCATTATAAGTAATATATTGATATCCCTGAAAGAACAAGTCTTTTAAATGCTTATAAAATGGTTTCCTAGAAAGCATCAGCAACACCACCACCAGAGTAATGCTGGATTACAATGTAAGGAGATGTTGTAATCATATCCAAGCCAGAAGTCTCAGGACAGTCTGGACTCAAGCCATTTTATAGGCAGGTTTCCCCAACACAAAATTTAGCTTCCAAAGGGACAGAAAGCAAAGCACCATGATTACTAACCTATATAGGCAGATTGATGGCTCATTCCCAAAAATAACATGAGCAGTGCACACTGCCCAAGGAAGCTAAACATTTTCCAATGCAATTGCAAACTTTGAGTTTGATATAGATGAATGTAAATATGCAAAATATGTCATTAAATACATACAAAAAACTAACAACAGAACTGTCATTCCTTGGAGGGGTTGAGCAGGTACGGGCAACTAGAATTAAAGGTGGTCAAAAATACTTTAGGTTTACAAGTAATATTAGAATCCATTAAATTAAAAAATAATGATGACTTAATTGTGTAATTTTAAAAAGTAAAATAATGGAAATAAAATTTCTTGAATGAAACAAAGAAATTCTTTTCCAATTAGCCTAAGATATTGTCACTCAGCATATGTCCTTGGTAACTAAAAACACACAAAGAGCTCTTGTGCGTGACACCCATTCTTAAGTCTGGAAAATTTCACCATTTAGTCATCAACAAGTCACACTATTTCCGGTCACTAGGTTTATTGTCCTTTGTGCTTTGAGAGCAGGACAATAGATCTTACCTCCTCATCAAGGAAGCAATGTGTCCTACAGACGCTACTCTTAAAGAACCTACATCTTTGCTCAAATTACCCTATTTTTAAATAAATAACAATGTGCATTCCAAGTTCTGTTTTTTGCTAACGGCATCCTCTGCCTGCCCCACCTAGTTATTTTCACAAGTATGCTATGCTAATTGTCTTTTTAATTTGTCGCTATAAAAACATTAGCATAATGTACCTGCAAAAACCGTTAGATGGGGAGGGTTGGCAAAAAAAAACACAGAATACTATTCTTTGTGTAAAAATACAATACACCACACACATGGTTAGAAATGCTAACAAACCATTTCTCTGTAATTGTTTGCTAAAGGAGAACTTCATCAAGGCAGTAACCTGTGATTATATTATTCCCAAATCCTCTATCAAGCACCCACTCTGTGCCAGATACATGCAGCACTGCTCTTGTACTGGGTATGCAGCAGTGTACAAGTGCCCTCTTGGACCTCACACATGTAGGGGAGATGGGCACACAAACTCACATATGTATGCCTAACAATGACAGGTAGTGATAAGAGCTCTACTGGAAAAAGAGCAGGGTAAAGAATCTATAGGGCGATGGGCAAGTCCTAGTTTACACAGGATAGTCAGGTACAACATTTCTGAGAAAGTCACATTTGAGCCAAGGCTAGACTAAAGAAAGCGAATGAGCCATACAGACTTCTCAGGTAAAGCATTCCAGGTAAAGAAAACAGCAAGAGCATAGACCCTGAGGCCTTTACATTTTGATAGATATCGACAAGTAGACCTGTAAAAAGGTTTCACTAATTCACACTTAGTAGCAGCATCTCAGTTTATCCACCTATCCTTTATTTGCCATAAAATAATAACCATTATTTTCTTCAAGACTTGAAAGAACTGACGTCAGCAGAAGAGGAAGTGAACGGAATGTAGTTCTCCTTTAGTGCTACCTGTATTACACATTGTGCTCCCCAGTTCTCCCATGTTTACCTTCATTCTCACTCCAACCCTTTGAGAAAGGCCATAGGTATCCCATTTGCATGCAAGAAATTTGAGCTTACAGACTAAGAAACCAGCCAAGGGCATTCAACCCTTAGGAGAAAACTGAAATTGACCTCAGGTAAACTGACTCCAAAACCTGGATTTGTTCCATGACACCTGGCCTATGGACATGAAAAAGTTCTCTTGGTCTTCCCATCTGAAGGATGTGGGGACCTATTCAGTCCATGTTCTGGCCTGAATGGAACTGGTAATTTCTTGCATATGTATTTGATTTTCCTTTCACTGGATCTTGTCAACACCAGAAGCCAATATTTCCCAGTGCACCAGGAATTTATCTATAGCTGAAGTAAGTTACTGTCTGAAAGACATGGATATAAATAAAGCCCCTATTAAACATGCAGACATCTTGTAATAAATCTCATATTAGAATGTGCCAAGATCTTGTTAAATCTGCCAACACATATTCTTAAATAAGGTGGGAATATAATTTAGAGCTTAGCAAGAGATTCAAGCTTCTGCAAAAGATTCTCTTTGATGGTTCAGAATTTTAATCCAGAGATTACCTGAATCTGTCTGGTCTATCATTCCATTGAATTGATGCCCAATGGTAAAACTCAACCAAGTAATTTCTCTTGGGATGTCCTCAAATGGGATGTTTTTTAATATACACTGCATTGAACCTCATTATTTCTGATGAAATATTGTCCAAAAGAGCCTCACTCTGAATATGTTTTGCTTAAATTCTAAAAAATAATCGTTTGCATTCATCATTGATTTAAATGGAATTTTATTTCAAAAAGTGTTATGTTTTCTACTGTAGGGAGGAGTAGAGTTCTATGACTAAGAGCACAAACTTCTCAGTCACATTGATTTTCTGGCCCAGCTCTACCACCTACTAACGGAAAAAAATGGAAATCACAGAAGTGCCTACTGCTGGTTTTAACCATCCAATGAGTTAATTCACCTAAAATGCTTGGAGCAGTGCCTGCCTCATAGTAAGTGCTTAGTAAGCATTCATCAGGATGACTATTATCCTTTGGTGTATCCCAATAATGCAAACTGATGTTATCTAAAACACAACTACAGGTTTTTAATATCCCTTTATTTTTCTAATATGAAAATAATATAGGTTTTATTTTCATAATCTTATAAACAATCCACAAGAATAAACAAAGAAATAAATCTTAACTATAATGTAGTAGAATCATCACCCCCCTCCCCACATCACCAGCAGAAACTACCACAGTTACACCCATTTTTGAAGAAAACAGTCATTTGCTCTCAACCGCTCAAAAGAGGGAGACGACACACGGAAAGATACCAGCATGTTACAGCTCTCTAAGTGGAGCCTCAGAATTTCTACACCAAGCTTTAATCTCACATACCAGCACATCAACTGGGGCAAAACAGTTTCTCTGTGCCTCAACTTCCTCATCAGTAAGGTTGGAGATAATAACTACACATAGCTCGTAAGGTTTCAGCAAATAAAATGAACTAATAATATGTTGTGGTAGACAAGTCCTGCCACACCCACCTGCCTTTTCTAGAGCAGGTCTTCATAACTCAGGAAAGGATCTGGAAATAGAAGCCAAAGAACAGGAAAACATCTTGGCAAGAGAAAAAGAACATGAATTTATTGCCTCTGCAGCAACCTTTCAAATTCTTTAGATCACACTTAGGAATTAACCAGCCATTGTCCGTGCCCACCTGTGAAGCCACTGAAGGAAGTAACAGTAGCGGCAATCACAGCCCTTTTTTTGCTGCTGACAGCTGAACTCCTTGCAGCTAGTAATTGGAGCACTAGTTGTGACTGGACTGACCAATGAATGTCTACCAGTGCTTCTAACTCACAGACCAACAAATGGGCTGAAATCTCTGGGTCAGGGGCCTCAGATCCCCTGGCCATGTCACCAGCAAAACACTCTCCTTCAAGGGCAGAGAGAGCAGAGAAGTATAGGGCTTGTGAACAGCAACAGATGGCCAAGGTCAACAAAAGGACAACCCATCTCTTCTCCAGAGAAATGTATCTCCTCTTGTTCAAATGACAGGACACAAAGAAATGAAAAGAGAAAATATAATTCATGTGTCTCCAAAAGAGAAGAAGAAAACAAGTGGGTTACTAAGACCTGAACCTAGTTCCTGAGCAGACAGGCCACCAGCGAGCGCAAATAGAACATTTAACACAGTGCTGGGCACACAGTGCTCACTTCACCAGTACTGACCCCAGCCACTGCTCTCCTCTTCAATCAGAGCACAGTTCTAACGGCCTGCATGAACCTGCCAAGGTGCTGTGCTGAGGGCTTTATACCTATCATTTGCTTTACTTCTCATAACAACACCGCGGAGCAGGTGTTAAGATCATTCACACGTTCCAGCTGAGATAACTGAGGGTTAGCGAGGCTAAGAGATTTGCCAGGATCACACAATTAGTATGTGGCAGCACTAAAACACCAATCTAAGGCATCTGTGTTACTATCTCTAAACTTTATAATCTCAATGGATTTAATAATAATAAAGTTTTTGCTACCTGAAATCTTTACGGGATTAGAAATGGTAGATAAAGCCAGAAATCACCCCTAAACTCGCACACCTTCCCCACCCAGCCTTTGGCTGCCAAGCATCACAGAAGCCTAAACTAACACCTTAGTTAACAGTATAGCTTTTTAACGGCTCGTTTAGACACTAAGCATCCAGTGACCTCATTTTCAAAACTAACCCTTGGGAAAATGCCTTATCTTGAAAAATATTGTTTTGAAATTAAAATGGAAGCTGATTTGAAACAGGGGAGCTGGGGAAAAGGAGACGATGCAGAGAAGAGTGGTGGTGGTCCTGTGCTGCTCTGAAACCTTTGTATAGTTAGCGGTTTCTTCAGCTCCTCCAACATACCACATTCCTTTGAGCATAAACGCTACCCCACAGTGCAAGCCTGAAAAGCCGTCTCCGTGGCCTACTCAGCTTATCACCCACGGGCCTCCTCATCTGAACCCAGAACTAGATCTGGAAGAGACTCTAAACAAGCACGGGAAGAACAAGTCGTTGTTGGCTCAGAACCTTCCTTGAAGTCCTGTCTCTCTCTCCTACTCACAAGACAAACTCCCCTGGCCCTCCGACCACGCACAGTCGGCGTTGACCATGCACAGTCGGCGTTGACCACGCACAGTCGGCGTTAATGTGTCGTGGCTGCAGCCAGTCAGCCATTACTGCACATCCTGTGGAAAACAGGGCCAGGACCTCACCTCACTCTGCCAGGCCCCCCGCCGAGCCCCTCTGCCAGACCACTGCTCCTCAAAATTAGCTCTTTTATCATGACAAGCTGCCCAGAGCACAGGAACTAAGAGACGACCTATGGGTCCAATCCATAATACTCATGTTCCTGCCACTATCCTGCCCTCTATCTCTGCTCAGTACTTTTGACTGGCTGAGTCAGAGATCCCAAGACGCTGCTGGTACGGAAATCTTAACTGCAATTCCCAGGTGCGGACAACTTTTAAGATGAGGGCTGCAGACCTACAAGCCTCCTGTGTTTCTCTGCTCCTTCCACCAGCTTCCATGAAAATGCAAACTGACACTTCCTCTTCGGGTAGATTAGGATAATGTTTCGTTTAATTCACTCTTTAAATATATCAGTGCTTATTTTAAAGCAACATATCTCTCAGATCTCAAGACAGAAACCTGCTCCAAACCAAATGCCAGATGCATTGTGAAAATTCACAAGGAAATGTAGCGGCAAAATCTGAAAATGAATGTAAAAGCCAGGCTCATACTTGGGTAAGTAAGTTCTTGATAGCGTACAAGGTGTGACAATTAAGTCCTTGAATTTAATTGCTCTAAGTGCTACATACCTCATTGCTGAATATCACCAGTCACCTTCAAAGTACTCCCCTCAGGAAGCTATGTACTGATGCCAGCACCTAGTCCCCCCGTTCAAAGCAATTTTGTAACTCTTTCTGGAATGACCATGGCACACAGTGGCATGGTGGCAAGTTCATGAACTTGATTGTATAGCTGTCTGTGAGGGAGTTTTTGTCAGTAAACAAATAACTGTATTGGAACACTCTTCCTGCTCATCTGATGCAGCCCCCAATAACTACCCAAAGATAAAGGAAATACTGAAAGGAAAGCATTTTTTATGACATTCAGGACATCAAAGGTAATATGACGACAGCTCTGATGGCTATCCCAGAAAAAGAGTTCCAAAACTTCGTTGAAGTGTGGACTAAGTACTGGCATTGGTGCACAGCTTCCCAAAGGGAATACTTTGAAGGTGACTGCAGTGTTATTCAGCAATGAGGTATATAGTACTTTTTCTAGGATGAGTTCACATACTTAATTGGCAGTCCTAGCACAACAATTTACCAGCCACAGGCCATGGAGATAGAGAAACAGATGAAACTCTGCCTGTGAGAGCTCATTGTTAAATAAAGCACTTTCACCAGCCTCCCCTTCCCCAATTTGCTGAAAAAAAGAGTTACTTGAGTTTTTTCAGAGAACTGCCCAGCCCGAAATTCATCCTCATAACCACAGCTTTCATCTAAGGGAGGCGCAAGTCTAGCACTACTCAGTCATGGATAAGAGTATTTTCAGCATTCCATTTACTGAGCAACTATTATGTTAGGTACTGTGGTAAGTCCTGGGCACCCTGCCACACTTAACCCACTTCACAACTCTGCAATACAGGTGTTAGTGCTACCATTCCACAGATGAGACCCAGAGGGGTACAATAATTTACCAAAGTCTTACCACTAGCAAATAGGAGCTGAGATTCAAATCCCTCGTCTATCTGACGGCAACACTCTAGTCTGCGTACAGCATTCACTGTGAACTCCAAGTGGTCCACGAGAAGTTTTCTCCACACTGGACTGAACAATCTTCACACCACTTTGTCTCGGAGGCTGAGGGACTGTTGATTCCTCCTTTTGAGACACAGGAAGAGCAAGGCTGTAGTTGTAGGACTGGATGAGTCTGTGTCCCTTCTCTGAGTCTGCTTTGTCACCTATCAAATGAGGGCGTGCTGCTGAGGTCAAAGTGATCCCCAGGACTCTTCCAACTTCAGAGCCTTCTGATTCCCTGTGATTGAAGGACCTGCCATGGTGTGGTCAAGAAGTTCTAGCTCATTCCCTGAGCATCGGCCCCCTCACCAGGCCTTGATGTAGACATTTAAATAGCTGAGCTGGTTCCAGAAGGCCTGCCTCAGCAACATCCCAGTTAGACAGAGACTTTCACAAAATCTCTCACTGTTCTACCTGCTCCTCACCTATTTAAACTTACTTGCCGCTACAGTATTATTTTTATATATTCACACTTTACATTACTCAGATCACATCACTTCCCTGCATTGAAAGTGCCTCCCTGCCCCCCGCTCCTCCCACTGCTAGTTTTAGAAACTCCTAAGCACGGCCTGCAAGACCTTACACGGGCTCTCTGGCTCCTGCTCTCCTCTCTGGCTTCACCAGGCCCACAACCTCATTGCTAACTCCTCCAGCCTCCCCATGAGCTCAGTTCTTCATGCTCGTTCCCTCCTCAGACACTCTTCCTGTTTGCTCCACTCTTCCCCTGCCTCTTCACAAGACCGCCTCCCATCCTTTACAACTGGGCTTCTGGTTCCCCTCTTCTGAGGGACCATCCCACCATTACTCACTATTTCGGCTCCCTGTTTGGTCCCTCCGGTATCACAATTAGTAACTGTTCTGATACATATGTTTTGTCACCATCACCCTGCTGAGGGCTTTGTCTATTTCACCCACCAACTGCATCAACACCAAGCAGGGCATCTAACACAAAGTCAGCATTTAGCAATACTCACTAAATGTCTGGGGGAAGAAAAGAAATTCTACTCCAGATAGGTCATATTTGTTCACTGAACCACCTACCTAGCCAACAGTAAGATCCTCTCAACCACTGTGGGCTGGCAGAGTGTCGGGAGCTGTGCTGCTGAGACCTGTGCAGAAAGCAACGTCTCTGTTCTGTAGGTGTGAAATAACACATCTGAAGGCATTTCAAGTGTTCTATGCCATGCAAATATTAAATTGGGTTTTTTTTAGCTGTAACTGGTGTGAAAACACGTATATGACAAACATGTAAATCCTGGTCCAAGGCAGACTATGCTAAATGCAAAGTGAATATCACAAATAATGAATGCTAAGAGGGTGACAGAGTACAGGAGGAATTAGAGGATGTTTGCTAGGGAAACTTCCATCATGCCCTACAAGGCGGCACAGATCTCAGAGGTCAACAGCCAAGTACCGTGTCTCAATTGTGCCCCCTGCCCCACCAGCCTGCATCAGTATCACTTAAGGTGCTGGTTAAAAGCACCGACTCATGAGCCTCATCCCAGACCCACTGACACAGACTCTGAGGGCTGGGCCTGGGTGTACTTTGCATCACAACTCCAAGTGATTTTGGTATATAGCACAGGAAAGTAATCACTGAGTTAAAAGCAAGCAGAGAGGGTCAGCCTAACAGGCAATTGCATGGAGCCAGAATGCATATACATGTAGTTTGTTAGGTGTTCATTTGTAAGATCAAATAACAAAGGGAAGCAAAAGTTGGAAAAACCTGTTAAGACTTGTCATGGATTGAATTGTATTTCCTCCCAGAAATATGTGTAGCAATGTGTGTAGGAGTTTGGCTCAGCCATGATTCCCAACATTATGTGTAGCTCCTATATGTTACAAATCCTGCCTCTATCATGTTAATGAGGGAGGATAGGCATAGGTTGCATTAGTGAGGCAGGACTCAATGTGTAAAATTATACTGTGCCTTGAGGCAATCTCTTGAGAGATAAATAAAAGGGAAGCAAGTGGAGAGCTGGTGACCTTATACCACCAAGAAGCAGTGCCAGGAGCAGAGCACATCCTTTGGAAAAGACCTGAGGCTCCTGTGCCTCAGAAGCTCCCAATCCAGGGGAAAATTGATGTCAAGGATCTTCCTTGACAGAAGTCCCTGGAGTTGATGCCCTGAATTTGGACTTTTAGCCTACTGGATTATGACAAAATAAATTTCTCTTTTTAAAGCCATCTATTTCTTTGGTTTTTTTATATTAGCACAGTACCAGATGACTAAGCCATAGCCAAATGCTTGGGGCTCTGAACGTCAGGCTGGGGAACGAGGTCTGGACTAGGGGTAACTGGGAGACACTGCAGGCATTGGGGTCAACAGGTGACATGGTACATGAGACATTTTAGAAAGTTAGATGAATTGGTCAGGAGGGATTGGGAAGAGAAGGTGTGTGATGGTGGTGAGAGAGAGAACTCTGAAATGTCACATTCTAATCTAGAATGCGAGAAGTCTCTTGCAGAAACTCAAGGACACTCCCTGCAGAATCTCCTATGGTATCCCAACTCTTAAGAATTTCTTAAAAAAGACTTCATTTCCTGGCAACTTGAGACTAATGCTTGCATCCGCTTCTGTAAACCTGCTAATGCCAACAAGAGGATAGCATGCTAATTCCTTTGCCTACCTTTTCATGGGTCTGATAAAAGGACAGGGACAGAGCTGATGGGGGGGTGGGCCTCGGCCAATTTGGACATTAGTTCTCCACAGCTCCACTGGCTGGAATAAAGCCCCTTCCTCTTATAAGAACAGGTGTCTGGGTGATTGTTACTCTCCGTCAGACCTCTTTTTTATTTCTTCCTGCAACAGTGGAGACTAAATAAGAAAACACAGCAGCCTTCAGCCACTGGGTGCACCAAAGTCCTTCTCCATTTTCCTGGGCTCTCAGGTTCCCATATTGGATTTCCTGGTGGTGGCCACCACTGGAAGCACAAATGTGGGAAAAAAGCCTCCTCAGTCTCCTTTGCAGGCATCTGCTTCAGTCTTCCTGGTAAGTCCAGGCCTGAGGATGCTTGACAAAAGAAACACACAAGATCTCAAAGCATGGTGAGAAAATAGTATTTGTAAGAGTTCCTTCAGAATTCAAGTGCTAAAGCAGCGGAGTTTGGCAGGGATATGCTGTGTGTCAGGCACCCAAGTTCCTAGAAACAAATAAAGACTAGCTGTAATCCGGTCAAAGCTGAGAACATACTTTTCTGGGAAAAACTGGCACGTGCATGCTACATCTAAAAATATACAAGGATTTCTGTGAGCACTAAATATAAGTGCAATATTTTCTAAACAGACGTGTCTGTTGGTTAGGAGATGAATCTCAATGGCCTGTATTGCTCAATAAAAAAAGCAAGAAACAGGAGTAGGAGGACATATAAATACATCCAAAGCATCATTATTAAAGTGTAGAATGGTGGTGTTGTAGGGTTGCGTCAAGTTGATTTCAAGTCATAGCTACCCAATGTGACAGAGTAGAACAGCCCATAGGATTTTCTAGGCTGTACTTTTTGCAAAAGCAGCTCTTTCTCCCACTGAGCCACTAGGTAGGCTTAAACCATAAACATTTTCAGTTAGAGGCTAAGCACTGTAGTGTCTACCCTGTATGGAAGGTTTAAATAATCTACAAGACCATCTTTTCCTCTACAAGCATACTGTCTCTGTCATTCTACAACACTGTCATTGATGAATATTTGCCTAACATTCTTATTTAGGAAATCCAGTGTATTTGCTCCTTAATGGTCATAAAAATCTCTTGAAACTATAATAATTACCACTCTAAATGGACATGAGTCGGATCTGACTCGACGGCACTTGGCTTGGCAAATGGACATGATAGAGATTGCCTGGACCACCCCATAAATATTTTTAACTTTTATTTCCAGATGACCACTCACAAGCTGTTAAGATCCCAGACACTACTCACAAACAAGGATATAGAGCAATATCTTTATAAACTGTATTATGCCAACTGGCCAAGGTGTCCCTCAAAGTTACAATGCTAAGCCTTCAAACACAGCAAGCCAATCCTACAAGGTATTTGGCTATGTCTAGGAAGCATCTGCAACCATGCCCCCTAGGTGCCTTATTAATATATACGAAAATGTATGCAACACACACAAACATGTATATACATAGGCCTACAGATATACCTATATATGCAGACCCATATACTCACATATGCTTTCCTATCCAAATGTATGCATACATGTCTACCTATGTAACACATATATTTTTGTTTACTACTGTTATTGCAGAACTCTATATATTATAGCATTTACCAAAGTTGTTCCTTATTTCTGTGTAGTTCTTACTGTCATCATTCACCTTGGTGAGGGTGTGCAGACTTCACCCATGTTGGATATTGCGTTTCCCATCACCAGATATAACAACTGTCTGCTATTTAGAAAGTCATTTCCTCACCCTTTCCCTATCATCCCTGGAAACCACCAAAGACCACTGCTTTCTGTGTATATACCTATTCTTGTCTTTTTATAAAAATGAGATCATACAATATCTGTCCTTTAATGACTGATTTATTTCACTCAGTATAACATCCTCCAGGTTTAACCATGCTACAAGTCATTTCACAGACTTACCATTATTCTTAACTGTTGTGTGGTATTCCACTGTATGTATGCACTACAATTGATATATCCATTCATTCATTAACGGGCATTTAGCCGGTTTCCATCTTTTCACTTTTCCTTCATCACTAATGCTGTGATGAACACAGCTGTGCATGTATTGATCACATACATTTTTGCAAACTCTTGCTCACCTCTTAGGGCCAGGCAGGCCCTATGTGCCCACATGCTGCAGCCTGGCTCCTCCTTGGCAATTCACTAAGCACATTCATATAGTAAAGGATCAGAGAAGCCCTGCAATAAAGAAACTGGCTTGCCAGTTTTAAAACCAGTAATTCCCAAATAATTTTCTGTGATACCTTACTAAACGAAATAAATTTTTAGAAATGTTGCTCTATGAAATCATTCTCTCCTGGAATTAACTGTTGCCCACATCACTGTGGACATGAATGGCCTTGACAGCAGTGAGTTTATCTGGCAGGAGATGGAGGGCCTTGAGAGATGCTGCTGCTTCTGCAAGAGGGTCAGAAAGAGCTGTATGTCCCATATTCAGGGTTACAGTGTGAGGGTCTGTCTGGCACATAGTAAAAAATTATGCAACAAATGAATAAAGTAAGATCTATTTTTAACTTTCAGCTTTGTAAAACTCTTATGGTTCATACAAATCATCCTCTGTGCTAGCAGCGACAACTTCATTTTGCTTCTTTTGCCACAACTTTTTCAAATCTGAGACACAACTGCATCCCTCAGGCCTAAGCTGTCTTCCATGGCAGCCTCCTAATTTCCTTTGTATGGTTTCCCACCTGTTCAACTGCTGGGTTTTCTTGACACTTAGGAAGAGTAAAGGCTCTGGGGACAGGTTTTGTTTATTCTGAACAGATCTTAAAATATAGCTACCTCTATAATATGCCTGCAAGGCACCACGAGCAAACACACACATTAGCAGAAGATAGAACTTGCTTCTTGACTAGGAAGCTTTGCTGCACAGAGCATACAGTGTCTGCCAAGTATGTGCAGAACATAACACTTGAAGTTGTTCGCCCTCAAGGAGGTCATAGCTTGGATAGCACAGCAAGTACATGACCAGAGACAGTTATGCCAAGCCAAGTGCCATCAAGTCGCATTGTTATGAGACATCACAAATGTTGGTTCTGCACACTGTTAGAGTCACGGGGGGCCACAGGAACCAAGCCTGCAGTTAGTTGTGTGGTGGGTTACAGAGGTAAGGGCCCTGGTGTCAGACCTGAATGCAACTCTAAAATCCTGCAATTATTTGCTGTGGGACTTTATGTGAGTAGTTCAGTCACTTTGGGCCTCAGTTTTCCTACACGTAAAACTAACGTTAAGACCTGCTGCCTACCCACACAGTAGGTCACTCCTCATTGAATCCTCACAACAAGGTTGTGAGGGAGTACTATTATTAATTTTATTTTACAGGACCAGAGGCTCAGAGAGGTAAAATGTCTTACTTTAAGTCAGCAAGTGTTGGAATTGGGAATCCAATTCAGACCCCACTGAAGCTGTAGAATGTGGTGCTAACCACTATCCCATGTTGCCTCTCAATAAAGTCCTGCTAGGAGTGAGCTAAGGGCAGGGGCACAAGGGAGGGAGGAAAGGGTCAGATGGTAATGCCAGGATAATGACATATTACACCTGTGCAGTATAGGAGACAGCAGCATCAGTATTCCAAAGTTCCTTTCTCTTATAACAACCCAGGATCAAGATCTTTAGCGGTGACAGCTTGAGATCAAAAGGCCCTTAGTGTCTACCTTCCCCTGTGTATATTTTTTACCCTTTTTTTTTCAAAGCAGCCAGTAAAGTAGACTTTATGAGGAGCTTCTACGTTTGTGTGATCCCAAGAACATATCCCTCATAAATGTCACATTAGCTCCCACCTAGAAGGAGACACACAGGAAACCAAAAGCTGTTGTGTGCAGAAGTGCACCATACACATCAAACACGAGCTGGCAAGGATTTTAAAGAGTGTTATCTCAGGGTTAAGAGCACACACCCCATGGGTTTCTGATTTGCTATCTATTAGGTGTGGCTACTCCTTCAGGGTATCTTGTCAAAAGTCCAAAGCGAATTTGCAGAATCATGACTCATCCAGTATAACCTAAGCATCTCTGCTCACTGTTCTTAACTCCAGCCAGCCCCAAACATTAACTACATGTATCAATTAAGATGTTCCCAGTTAAACAAGATAAAAAACCTATCTCAAAATGACTGAGGGAGGTAGTGCAGGGGAAAGTATTTCATAACTCAAAATCAAATCAACAGGTCGTTCTGGTGTCAGATTTAGCTTGGTGTAGGGGCTCATAAGCTGGTTCACACTTTTCATTTTTGCATTCAGTTTTCCTCTGTGTTCTGGGTCTGCTTCTGACCAGGCTGCGTTTTCATGGGACTGAGATGGCTTCAGCAGTTCCAGCCTTACAGCCTCTCACATTCACTTTAACTAAAAATGTCTTTCTGCCATCTAGACAAACATCTCACTACATTTCATGGGCCAGGTCATGTGCCCATTCACATACCCATCATTGTGGCCAGAGAAATGCAATGCACTGGTTTCCCTAGGTGTGGATGACATATTCTATCCTGGAGCTAGGGTGAGGTCTGGCCCAAAGCACGGACTCAGTATGGGAGAGTTGATTCCCCAAAGGAATACAGAGAAGGGGAGATAGATGCTGGTGGTCATGATGCAAAAATGTTCGCTCAACTTCCTACTTTCCTGTATCTCTTTGGCCCCCTGGTCACAGGATATATTTTGGGGTCCTATGCGCCACTAGGGGAGGGACTGTGCGTGCATTTCTGACTATATTCCCAAAATGGGTATGACTAGTGGTGCTGTACCATCTGATAATTTAGACTTAGTAAAATCAGTAGTAATGATTATAGCTGCCATTTGTTGGGTCCCTGCTATATGCCAGACACTGTCAGACACTTGATGTGCTTCTCTGACTTAGTCTTTGAAACAGCACTCATAGTTGTTGTTAGTTGCCATCAGCTCTGCTCCGATTCATAGTAAGCATATGTGTAACAGAACAAAATGTTCTCTGGTCTTGCTCCATCTTCATGATCAATGGCATGTCTGAAACCATGGAGGCTTTTTACAGACAGACAGACTCTGGAAGGTGAAGTGCCTTGCAAAATCACGTAGTTAATTAGTCGAGTGGCCACTGTGAAAAGTCATTCTGGTCTAATGGCCAGTACACCACCAAATCACTCTCCCTCTTGTGGACACACTAATTTAAAAGATAACTGGATATTTATTAATGCTTCTTGTTCAACAAAGAGTGACACGAAATTGTCTTCAATCAGGAGGATCAGGACTCAATTCTTTCCGTACGCATAAGTACACTAGTATACACGCATGTGTAAGTACGCTGTTTTGAAAACGGTGAGAGCTGAATCCCGGTTTTTATGTGATTTGATATTTGTTCTTTGCCTTTAGTTGGACAGTAGGTGAAGCTGATTACTGTCTCTGTGTATCTGTCTTGACTTTTTAGATGCAAATGTCTGAAAGTGAAGGACGGAGGATGCTGTGGAGTCTGAGAACACAGACACAGTATACTTAGTTATTTTGTAATACACAATACAGACAGGAAGATGTCACAAAACCTTCTGGGTCAGAGGCTAGAGCAAGTGGATGGTAACCAGCCACCACCAATGACAGCGCTGACAGGGAACACTACAGAATCCCTGATAGAACTTGTGAAAAATGAGACGAAAAATTCAAATTCTAGTAAAAAGACCACACTCAGTAGTTTGGCTGATACAGGAGGAATCTCAGAAGACACGGCCCCTGGATTCTCTAAACCCAGAACCAAAACCAATCCGAAAGCCAACTCTTCAGACAAAGAGCAGACTAGACTATGAGACACAGAATGATGTTGATGAATCTAGTATGATTCTTGACTTAAGTAGATACATGAGACCAAACAGGTAGCTCCTGTCCAGAGGGGAGATAAGAAGAAGGCAGATACGGCTAGGAGCTAGTTGACTGGACACAGGAAACCCAAGGTGGAAAGGAGAAATGTGCAGTTGTATTATAGGGATTGCAACCAGGGTCACATAATAATGTAAGTATAAATTTCTGTGTGGGACATTAACTTATCTATAAGCTTTCATTTATGGCAAAATTTATATATAGATATAGATACAGATATCTTCTGGGTCAACAAGGACACTCGAAAGGTCAAGGAAGTGTGGTTTAAAGAACTGCAGTGCAAACATGCCCCAGTCTATAGAAATGTTAGCTGCGGTGTGATCTGACCCATGGACAAAACAACTGTAACTCTTCAGCCTCACACTCAAAGCTTTCTCTCTTGCAGTGCCATCTTACAGTACTGCAAATATGCTAGGTGTTTCTGCCAAGTGGAGCTCTCTCTCACTTCCTGAAACTGGTCCTGGAAAGATTCTGTACTTTTCTATCCTCACCTTGTTTTATATTGCTTCTTGTGCCTGTGCCTGGAATGAGTTTTTGCAAAAACCAGATGCTCACTCAGTATTTAAGAATCCATTAGCTCATTCAACAGGTTCATGCTGAGCTGCCACTCTGCTTCTGATGCTATTCTAGGCATGTGTGACGCAGGTGACGACCCTGGTTCTTGCCCTTGGGGAGCTCTAATTCTGACCTGTTGTTTTTGTTGATTCTCACCTGTTGTTGGAGTTGGTTCCAACCTTACATTTAATGCAAAACACTGTCTGGATCTGCTCGAAAATTGTTCCTATGTTTGAGCTTCTTTTTGCAGCCATTGTATTAATCCATAATCTATCTCATTAAGGGTCTAGACAGAGCTTCTGTTTTACCAAACACGATGCCTTTCTCCAGTAACTGGTCCCTCCGATGACATGTTCAAAAAAATAAGACCAAGTCTTAACCATTCTTGCTTCTAAGGAAAATTCTGCCTTGGGCGAACTGATCATTGCGGAGACTCCACTGGACTTCCAGCCTGGACAGTCTCTAGGAGCCACTTCCTTAGGAACTTGCATTTGAAGCTTTCTTGGCCTCCATTCTGGGAAGGAAGACATTTTAGTCTTCTGGCTATGTCTGTGCTAACACCTCTAGTCAAAGAATAAAGGGAAATATTTTTTTATTTTCAGAGGGAATGCATCATGTAGGGTCCTTATTCAAGCATCCTTGGGTTGTAATTCACAAAAACCCTTTCAGGTTAGTTTACATCACAAGGCAGGATGATCAGGAGACTGAGGGTTTGGTTTGTGCAACCTGAGAACTGACCTCATAGAAACTGTTACAAGACCTCGTAAACTATTGTGGGATAAGAAAACCACTCTCAGTACTTTATACCTATTTTCTCTGTATTTCTGCTATACTCCATTCTCTCCTGAACCTGGCTTTACCTGTTCTACCAGGTACGTTAGTGAAAAAGGGCTGCTCCACAGCTCCAGGATTTATCAATCTATATTTCAAATGACCAGTGGAGATTAATAGTATTGAAAATTTCAGTTCTAATCTCAGGAGAATCAGTTGGCCCAACTTGGGTCAAGAGTGCCTGTGTGGTACAGAAGGTTATGCTCTAGACTACCAGCTGAAAGGTTAGTGGTTCAAACCTAATCAGAGCTGTTTTGGAAGACAAGCCTGTTGATCCAATTCCCAAAGTTCACATCCTTGAAAACACTACACAGCAGTTCTACGCTGCACATATGGGGTTGCAGTGTATTGGAATAGCCTTAATGACAGCAATAATAAAATTGGGGTCAGGGGTCTAGCCCCAGCCCATCAGTTGTGGTTTAAGAGGGGATGGCAGGTACTGTGCTGCAAACAAGACGTCAGGGCCAATCCCTGTGACGCACAGCGGGGAGTAGATCTGAGAAAAGTCCTGACAGGTTGATGATGCCACCCTCCAGGTTTTTCAGTGGGACGGGTCAAGGAAACAACACTGTTTGTTTCAGTTTAGGCCACTTCTTCAAATCAATTAACCATAGGAGGGACTTCAGCTGGCCCTTGCCCTCAGTCTTAACACCCGTGATGGAGAAATTCCTGTGTTGGCACAGTACAAAGTATTTATTGTTTCAGAAAATTCTTTATCAGCAAAGTGCCTAGAGATCCAGTGTGTAATATTAATTCTGAAGGATAGAAAATCATTAGTTGGGGTCAGTAAATCTTCTGTTACAGTCAGACTCCGTATTCCAAGAAAATAAAGAACTCTTCTCATGGACCAAGGAGAAAAAAAGGAAAGCACTGCTATTAAATGTACTGTCCTGGATAGGGGATGGGCGCCCCAGGGCTCATGCTTGATAATGTAGTTCTAGCTTCTCTTGTCCATATTTAATTGAATTGAACACGCTGAAATTTGTTCCAGTGTGTTAACAGGGAGCTGGCGAATGCACATGCAATATGTGACTTAATTACTATTTGCTTTCTCCGTGCTGGGCCTGACCCCCTTCTGGGAACACACACAGTGGACCTGTGGAGGAGAAGGGGAATTGCATAGAAAGCCTTAACTCTTTCAGGCCTGTCAGTTTCACTAACAGCTGGGGAATTACGTATCTGATCAATTGCCAGGGCCAAAAATGGTATCATCTCCAATGTTGTTACCAACACTTCCAATTACACACACGGGATCAACTGCTTGTAGATGCATTGCTAAATAATAGTTTCAATTCTTAATTATGAAAGCAGTACCTGTTCATAATAGAAATTTGGAATATACAGAAATTATACAGAAGAAAATTAAAATCGCCTAAATCCCATTATGGAGAGAATCACCACTGTAAATACTTCAGTATATTTCTTCCTCATCTATCTCTTATGCTTGTATATATGTATATTTAAAAAGCTAATCAGGAGCATACGGTTTGATACACCTTGGTATTGTGCTTTCTAAAGAAACCTGGTGGCATAGTAGTTAAGGTGCTAAGTAAAAAGGTCAGTGGTTCCTCGGGAGAAAAATGTGGCAGTCTGCTGCCGTGAAGACTGCAGCCTCGGAAGCCCAGTGGGGCAGTTCCAGACTGTCCTACAGGGTTTCCATAAATTGAAATTGACTCAACAGCAATCAGCTTGGTTTTGTTTATTCTGCTTTTTTATTTTACTTTTACCACAGTATCTCACATCATTAACTACGCAATGAATTAATGTTTTTTTACATGTTTACTGGAGTATAATTTAATGCTGTAACATTAGACCATTTTAAGTATATTTTTAATTCAATTTAAACTATAATTTTAAACAGATTTTAAATATAAATGAATTGTAGTTAAGTTTTTAGAGTTGGTGCACTCAACGCAACAACCTAGTTTGGGATCATTTCCATCACTCCCTGAAGTTCCTCGAGCCTGTTTGCAGTAGTTTTCCAGTCCCACCCACCAGCTACAGGCAAAACTGCTCTCTGCCTCTATACATTTGCCTTTCCTGGACATATGATAGAAACGAAATCACACCAAGTGTGATCTTTTTTGTATCTGGTTGCTTTTACCGACCATTCTGTGTGGTATCCTTATCAGTGAGGGCATCTCCTTCCAAGGCAGCACTGACATGCCACCCTTACACCTGTGTTTGGCCTAAATGTTTTTGGAGACACATCTCTTTTCAGTGGGCTGGCGCTGCAGTCTGAGTGCTCAAAGCATCTCTCTCTTCAGAGAAAGGGAAAGCAGCACTGGTCTCTGTCCTCAGGATCAGGCTGGGGTCTTGCCTAAGCACCAAGAAGGAAGCCATTACAAATGTTAACACGACTGTAAGGAGAAAATGAGGTGTCTGTGTCAGTACCCCACTGACCTCAACAAGGGACCTCATCTTAAGGCCAGAGTTATTGCTTCATTCTGAACCAAAGACTGTGTTACAGTTATTGATTTTCACCACGGAGGTTATCTTTAAAACCAGAAGGGCCAGAAAAACATTGTCTGCTTTGGGAAGAATGGAGAATAACACAACAAGAAGCACTGAGACCTGGTTCTGTGACAAAATCTCTTCCCCCAACCTATGTCTGGAGTTTAAACATTTTTACTCTCAGCTAATTAGAGAAACCTTTCTCGAACAGCTTCCTTTCTTAAACCCTGAGCTAAAAGCACTTCCAAAAACTCTTGCCAGGGTGTTTACAGCCTGTCTGCCTTCAGACAAGTTGAAATGATGTAGTTGCTTTTGGCTGAAATCTTGTTCTTGTATTTCAAAGAGGAAAGCTTTTTAAAGTCACCTATTCTATTTATCCTAACAGAAAAGTTGTTTGCATGTTTACATACTTTATCATTTTGAGTCCAAGTCATGTATCTACATTGTTTTGAGGCAAGTCTATCTCAAAGAATCCTTGTTCTCTTGCAAAGATGGTGAATTTTGCATGATTAGCCATCCAAGAGCCACGCAGACAGGAAAAGGAAGAATAGCTAGCTGCATTGGAGAACTGGAGAAGACCCCTGGAGGATGCAGATCGCCTGGACTCTAATGGGGCCATCTTTTAAAATAAAGAAATCTGGTTAGAGTTATGGACTAGAAGAACAGGTTGCAATGAAAGATGTTTGATTATTACTGGAAATTACCTGTATCTGCAGAATGAGTCAAAGAACCCTGCCCTTTGGTAATGCTGGACAGTAGAAATTTCTTTGTCTCAGCTCTAGTCTCCAAGTTCTATTCACATTTTGTTTCTCCTAGCCGCTCTTACCTGACCCTCTCAGAAAATCAAAACCTATATTCTTCTCCTCCAGCAGAATATAAATCTGAAGAATTGAGCTGAACTTCATACCAAAGTGTAAATGACTAAATCAAGATAAATGATTTAATGTGAGATTTTAGATATCAAAGAATTGGTGGGTGAGTTTCTGAGCAGAAGGACCTTTGAGCAGGTGCAATTATCTCATGATACTAGTCTACCCCACAGGTGTCAGAGGGAAAACTTGCAGTGGCACCAAATCAAACTCTTTGCCATTAATTTGATTTTGACTGGTAGGTCTGGAACTGCCAACCTTCTGGTTAGTAGCCATGGCGCTTAACCACTATGCAACCAGGTTTTTCAGTGGCACCAAGGAGCGGAGTAAAAGGGTTAGCCATACCTCATTCATGTCGAGCCTCAGTATATGCCCATGCTGACACAGAAAACAGCTACATGTGCAGACTTTCAGGAAGGATGAGGTGAAAGGAAAAGTAGAGGAGATTGAGCTCATAAATCACACATCATTTCCTCCCCCTCTCTGCTCAGCGTCCTTTGTCTAGGCTCATCCATAACTGAAGAGACTCAAAGGCCACAGCTCTTCCCTGTACAAGAATCACACATGGTCGAGCTATAGGTGCTCTGGAGATGTCCAAGTTCAACACCTTCATTCAACACTAGGAGGAACGAGGCTCTAATGAGGGTAGGAGCTTTCCCAGGTCACAGAGAGGACTGATGGAAGAGCCTTGAACAAACTACAGTGTCGTGTCTAAGTCTCTTAACCACCTCAGCTTAAACTCACCATCACAGCAACCCAGGAAGCTATAGGTTCTCAGCCATGCTATGTCAAATCTCATGTCAAACAGGAGCAGATTCACACAGATCCTCTTTAAAGTCAGTCCAAATTCTCTGCTTCTAAGGATAAGTCAATTATTCTACAATACCCAGGTATTCATTCTGTGACAGACTCCCTGACGTCTGGCTGTTAACAAAACACTGTGTCCAGTACAAGAAAGTAAGAAGGTTCCACGTAACAGTGCTATCAGGGGCATTAAGGTGACTTCCTCAGTTAAATGAGCTTCACTTGAGGTGTTAAGCCCAGTTATTCACCTCTGGGTGAGACAAACCAGGTACCACACAGAAGACTGAGCTCTGTCACAGAGATCAGGCTTAGCAATGTTCGTTCAACTGGACTATGACCACACAGATGCCCAGTACAGTCTCTTCCTCATGGAGAGCCTTGTTTGCAATCCTTCTAGAGTAGCATATGTATCTGCTGTACAGAAGTACACAGCACACAACAAACTGTCCTCTTCCACAACTGGAAAAGCCAAGAGAATTTAATTTCAAAGGGATGAAAAAAAAAAAGGTCTACTTCCCCCAGACCCTTCTCCTTCTCAGAGGCTTCCGTGTACTGCTGCCTGATGCTGACCTGTCCATTTGAGAAAGACACATGGGTGGCCTGCATGTGGATGATCAGATGCCCCAGACCAAATGTGGGAAGTCGTTAATGCTCACATTGATTCCATCCTTTCCAATTCTTCTCTATGACTATTTGAAAATCAAAGGTCATAAAGCCAGAGTGTTTATCCTATTTACAAGCTAAAGTCACTTCTCATTTGCATTAATAACCACCTCTTTAAGACAACTGACATAGTAGCTTTCAGTGACCCAGTGCTATCTATGTGTTGTCATTGAAACAGGCTGCATGTTCAAGGCACACACTTTGGAGCCGTGGGTCTCATTCAGGAGTGAATTTGCCTCAGAGGACATCTGTCAATGTCTGGAGACAACTGCGATTATTATGACTGGAGTGGCAGGGGATGCTACAGGCATTTGGTGATGCTACTCTGGCATAATGCTAAACATACTACAGTGCACTGGACAACCCCCACAGCAAGCAATTTATCAGTCCAAAAAGTAAACAGTGCTGTGGTGGGACACTCTGACACGGAGTAATGGTTCTCCAATGACACTGGGCAGAAAGCTCACACAGAGGACTTACAGGAAACGTGGCTCTCTGGACCCCACCCCAGATGAGGAAAAGTTCTGAAAATAGATGGCGGTAATGGTTGCAAAGCATTGTGACTTGATTAATTTAATTTTACATTTAAAATGATAACATGTTACATATGTGCATGTATGTAAACACACACACACACGATATCTGACCAGTTTGTCCACTCATCCTAGAAAAAGTGCTACATACCTCACCGCTCTGCTGAATATCACTACAGTCCCCTTTGAAGTCCCCCCCGTGGGAAGCTGTGCACCGATGTCAATGCCTAGTCCACCCTTCAAAGCAATTTTGGAACTCTTTCTGGAGTACAGATCAGAGCTGTCATTGTACTAAGCTTTATGTCCCGAATGTCATCAAAATGTCTTCTTTTCAATATTTCCTTTGTCTTTGGGTAAAGAAAAAAGTCACTGGGGGCCAGATCAGGTGAGTAGAGAGGGTGTTCCAATACAGTTATTTACTTACTGGCTAAAAAATCCCTCTGACAACTATATAGTTAAGTTCGTGAACTTGCCATGGCGCCACAGTGCACAATGGCCATTCCAGAAAGAGTTCCAAAATTGCTTTGAAGGGTAGACTAGGCACTGGTGTTGGGGCATAGGTACCCAAGGGGAGTACTTCAAAGGTGACCATAGTGATATTTGGCAATGAAGTATGTAGCACTCAGAACAATTAAGTCCACGGACTTACTCGTCAGACCTTATATACATACACACAGCCACAGTAAATTTCTAAAGAGAAAATAATTACCTATAAATTTTTAAAAACACAAACCATGGCAATTTCCATGCAGTAGGTCTAGGGCAGGAGTGGAAATCTGCATTTTTAGCACACACTCCCTAACAGAGGTAGCTCTTTAGTTCTGGCTGTATTCTAAACATTCCCAAAATGTGACCCCTGTGAAAATCAACTGACCGTCTTTATATACCAATCAGTCAACCTCTAGGTGTTGGACCCAGGAATGTTTCTTTTAAGAAACTCCTGGATGGTTCTTTAATACATTAAGCCTTCAGAACGCTTACACTCTACTTGGAAATCATTTACCAGCATTGCTCTTGTCTGACAGAAACAGCATATCTCATCAGTGGAGTGTGGGCTGGATAGGCAGAAATGTGTTAGTACCATTGCAGGTAGCCCACTAGACATCGGTGGCCAAAGGAAGGCCCCTTGCTAACAAATACTCATCTTGGCCTCATCTAGTCCTCCCACGCTTGTGTGACAGGGATAATCACTGTCATTGTGATGAAGGAACAGACTGAAGAAGTTAAATGGCCAAAGGACTGCTGAGTGGCCAAACCAGAATTCAAACTCAGATCTGTTCCACTCAAAGCCTGCCCATTCTTCTTTTATACAGGCTGCCTCCCAAGAAATAATCTCAGCAAGGCCTTGAGTATACTTTTTCCTGCACCAAATTCCTTTTGGATTCCTCTCCCAGGGTACAACAGAATTGACCAAAAAAGAATAGCTAAACCAGGAAGGCTGGGAGGTTATGCCACCCTGTGATCTCCTCCTGCTCCCAGGATCCAGTTACCTGGGAGCCTGGAATACACAGTGGGGCTTTTTCTCTCCCTTCTCTTCTTCTCCTTCCACCTGAATAGCTAATGCAAATACAGAGAATTTATTTCACTCAACTCTGCATTGTTTGACCCCAGCCTGCTTCCAGCTGCAACTCCCAAGTCAAAAGGCAGGAAGTCAGAACAGGGAGAAGAGAAAGGCTGAGATAATCAGCCCTTGATTAACATGAGCTGTGAAAGCACAACCTTTTCTAAAACTGCACAGAGGGTTGATGGGAGGAATACAAATGCAACAGTGCTTATGAAAATGCTGCCTCAACTATAAAGCACCATACAAACAGGAGTTATTCAAATTAAGACAGAAACAGAGAAACTCCAGCATTTCCAGCCAGTTCTTTCCAAGGGTCACCTTCTTCAAGGAAATAAGGACACGTACACATGAAAAGTGGTTTGTAGCTCAAGAAGAGGATGATAGAGTATATTGTGTGTCAGGCTCTGTACTAGGCACTGGAAATAATAAACATGTGTGAGATCTGACTCTGTCTTTAACAAGCTATCTAGTAAAGACAAGAAGAGAGAAATACCTGGAATCCACATGACATGAGCCTAGCGGCATAGTCCACAGGAAGCGAAAGCCAGAAAAGGCTACCCAGGCCTTCTGCTGGGCACCAGTAAATGGCACCCTTATAATCAGCTGCCCATCCCAGAGACTGAGGGGCTGTCCCTTGACTCCCGCCAGGGCTACTCTGAGGTCTTTCCAGATCTGCCTCCTAAGTACATCTCAAATGCATCTGCATTATCTCCTCTCCTCTGTCATTCCCTTAACCAGGCTTGCCATCTGTTGCCTGGACAGCCCTCCACTCTCATCTTGCATCAATCCATCTTCTACACTACAGCCTACAAGTGTTCCACAGTCCAATCATGTTGTAAATGCCCCAAAGCCTTCTCATAACTTTCTGGGGAAAGCTTAAATTTCTTGTCTTGGAAGTTTAGGTAAGTAAAGCCTTCTAAAATTGCACTGTTGCTCTTCTCTCAGCCCCCTGTGTTGCCCCCTTGCACTGTGTTCCAGCCAGCTGTAGTCTGTTACTTCAGAGTTTAAACACCCATCTCCTCCTAGAACCTGATTTCTTCCTCTCTCTCTCTCTCACACACACACACACACACACACACGTGCATGCACACACATATGCACACACACACACCCTGTACCTACCAAATCTGGTCTCAACTGAAATAATCTTTTCCTTCTGCCACCTTTCCCGAGGTGCTTCTCCCTTTCTAGAACAGGACTCCTACTCCGTGCTTTCACATACCCTACCTGAGAATTTTCGCACCTTATTATAGTTACTGAATGAATGACTATTTCCTCTTTTGAACAACTATTTCCTCTTCCTGGCAATCTTGTTAAGCCACAGATTCTAATTCAGTGTGCCTTGAGTACGGCCTGAGATGCTGAGATACTAACAAGCTCCCGGGTGATGCTGACGCAGCTGGGCTGTGAACCACACTTGATGTGTACAGATCAGAGAGCAAGGACCGTGCTACCACACTGTCTTGTTCACCATGGGGCCTCTAGCACCATGCCCAGCCATAGCACATGGTTGGCACTCTGTAACTTTTTACAGAACGAATAAATGAGAAAGTAGTAGTAGAGAATTTGGAGGTTCAGATAATACTTTTACCATGGCCACAGGGACTACTGGCAATGACTATGTCCAAAAAATTAACACTGTCCCTTACCAATCAGAACTACATAGTGAATATGTATCTATTAATTTATAAGGCTGATTTTCTTCCTAGATCTAACCCATAAAGCAAGTGCAAGAGCAAAACAGAACATCTGAACTTGGTGATTTTGTGCCCTTTACCAAGCTAAACAAAAGCTACTTGCTCCTGTCCTAGATGGGGCCACAGCGCCCTGTGCAACTGTGAATTATTAATACGAAAGATGTGCATGTACTTTTTACGATTATGGCTGACTTTGATGTCTTTGTGTCCTGCTAAGGGCTTCCACACACAACTATAATTTCTTTGCAAAAGTTAAAAAAAAAAAAAAAAACACTTTGCATAGACCAAGTATAGGAAATACATTGAAGTAGTTTCAACATAAAATGAAAGTGCAACAAATATTGCTCTTCTGCTGCCGAGGGTAATCTGGATGCTCTGAAAGGATGGAGCACAGGGTCTTGTTTAAATCACCATCAAGAGAAAAAAAGCACAACATCTCTTTGGAAACTCAACTCTTAATTCTGCAGACCAGTGATTTCAATATCACTGAATGGGAAAAATGAAGGTAAGCATTTGCAACAACTTCAATAACTGACTGCAGATCAATACAGCTCTAAAATTGCCCTCCTTGCCCACAGCCTTCCAAAGAGCTCAGCCAAACTTGCAAGATTTGTTACAAAGATCACATTGTGTAACTCAACACGCTGGTTCGGGTGGCACACAATGAGGAAGAAACTGGTGAAAAGAGAACTTTTAGGTTACTCTTCCAAAGTCAAAATCAATAGCTCCATAAAGAATAGAAAGGCAGGCACAATGCTGAGTCCTTATTTACATATATGTGGCTCTCAATATATGCCTGCCCTGTGGCTGAAAAAAGAAATCAATAGTTTCTCTTGAGAAACCTAAAATACAAAGGGATGGGATGGATATAAAAGATGGTGGAGGTTTGCATCTCTTTTTAATTCCAACTCTGAAGATCCTTAGGGTAATATCTGTAAATTGCCAAAAGACTTGCAATATTTGAGGGCATCTATTTTAACAGTCAATATTATTGACCACTTAACTTCAAACTGGCCTTTTGGGGGAGCTGGGAACACAGGTTTCTGGCTTGGAAAGACAGGGGTCCACTCACTGGAACCAGGACTGTATATCTAAAGATGAAGGCTGCAGCATGCATTGTGTAGCAGAGGTTAAGGGAAGATGTTAAGCCTAGTTCTCAGTTACGCTGAGGGGGGCTATCTGAACATGCATGTGTCTTCAGACCTGAAGAGCAATTTGCACTAAAGATACAGAGCTGGGAGAGAGATATTTTTGTACTGGTTCAAACAGAAACAGGTGTTTGATATCAGGTACTGAGTGTGAATGATGTGAATGAAGCCACAAATGCATGAAACTGCCCATAGAAAAGTTATGAAGCTACAAAGAGAAGTTACAGAACTACGGACAGAAGGGAAGCTGAGATTAGGACCTTCAAAACATCAGCACTTTAGAGGTATTTAAGGGAAGAGGGACCTGCAGGGCACCAAAAGAGAGGTCTGTCAAAGAGATGGGAGAAAAACACAGGTAGCACAGAATCCAAGTGCTATTTCATCTTCCACTCCCTAGGGGGAAGAAGCTCCTGGATCTCACTTGAGACTCTCCCAATTCTGTTTCAGGACCAGCCATCTTGCAAAAGGGCCTGACATCAGTAGTATGAATTTATAACCTTAATAGTTCATGTTGTTACTATTTGAGAGAGCAGTAAGTTCACGGATATTGCCATAACGAAATGGAAAGAAAATACTTCCTCAACACTTAAAATGTCAGTACTCTTCATACAGGAAGTTTCACCTTCTTTAAAACATTAATAGAATACATAATTTTGTCATGTAGATCAGAACATTGACAGATATAAATAGGGGCTATATAAATCAAAATTATACAACAGACATAAAGAAACTCAAATCATAACTCTAATCAGTCTTGCTTTGGAAAGAAGAGCTGAGAACTCACAAGAAAATCTTATTTGACGATTTGGGAAGAGCTAAAGGCCAAATAACAGTAAGGCCATGTGCAGAGATGCAAAGGGCCCAGGATCCGTAAATAGGGAGAATGAAGTCCAAATACACTGTCTGCAATTTATTAGCTGTTTGTCCTAGAACAAGTCATCTAACTTCTCTGTGCCTTCTCTTCCTCATGAGTAAAACATCCAAACTTACATCGTTGTTAGAAGGTTTGACAAAACGTAGCAGAAATAGCTAAAATGAGAGGTGATGCAACCCAAAATGACATCTATTATTGTGCCAATAAACATTTTAACAGACTAGATTTTTTTTCTTCAAGACACAGAACTAAATTTCATGTAAAAAGGACATCTCTATTACTCTCTCACTAAATATTTAATCATGATATTGTTTGATAATTTCCACATTCAGTTGAACACCTTTCTTGAGAACACGCATAAGCATGGGTCTCTTCCAGTCGGTTGGCTAGATAGCTATCTTCCAAATTTCTTGGCATAGGTGAGTGGCACTTCCAGCACTGAATCCCTTTGTCAAAATGTCTCCATTGTTATTCCAATTCCTAGAGCCTTGTTTTTCACCAATGCTCTCAATCCCACTTGAACTTCTTCCTTCAGTACTATTGGTTCCATTCTTGAAATGGTTGAATGTCAACTGATTCCTTTTGGTATAACAACTCTGTGTATTCCTTCCATCCTCTTTTGATGCTTCCTGAGGCATCTGATATTTTCCCTGTAGAATCCTTCACTATTACAACACAAGACTTGAATTGTTTCTTCAGTTCTTTCAGCTTGAGAAATGTAGAGCATTCTTCTCCTTTGGTTTTCCACCTCCAGTCTTTGCACATGTCGTTACAATGTGTCACTCTGTCTTCTTGAGCTACCCTTTGAAAGCTTGTATTCAGTTTTCTTTTAATTCATCATTCCTTCCTTTTGCTTTAGCTACTCAGCATTCAAGAGCAAGTTTCAGTCTCTTCTGACATCCGATTTGGCCTTTTCTTTCTTTTTTGTATTTTTATTGACCCCTTGCTTGCTTCATGTTTGACTTCTTTCTTTAAAAACCTCTTAATGTCACTCCACTACTCATTTGGTCTTCAGTCATTAGTGCTGAACACATCAAATTTATTCTTTAGATGGTCTCTGAACTCTGCGGGGATATACTCCAGATCATATTTTGGCTCTCATTGACTTGTTCTAATTTTCTTCAGTTTTAATATGAACTTGCATTTGAGCAATTAATGGTCTATTCTGCAGTCAGCACCTGGTCTAGTTCTGACTGATGATATTAAGCTTTTCCACCGTCTCATTCCACAGATGTATTCAATTTGATTCCTGTGTATTTCATCTGGTAATGTCGAGGTGTATACGAGGACTGACAATTAAGTTAACAACATTCTAGAAAAAGTGTTGTGTACTTCACTATCACTGTGGACACATTCAAAGTACTCCCCTTGCGAAGCTATGCACTGATGCCAGCACCTAATCTACCCTTCAGAGCAATTTTGGCACTCTTTCTCTGGAGAGGACATCTGAGCTGTCGTTGTATTTCCCTCGATGTCCTGAATGTCATCAAAATGTCTTCATTTCAACATCTCCTTTGTCTTTAGGTAAAGAAAAAAGTCACTGAAGGACAGATCAGGTGAGTAAGAGGTGTTCCAGTACAGTTACTTCTTTACTGGCTAAAAACTCCCTTATAGACAACTATACAATTAAGTTCACAAACCTGCACTGTGCCACCATGCACAATGGCCTTTCCAGAAAGACAGTGATATTCAGCAGTGAGGTATGTAGCAGTTAGAACAATTAAGTTCACACACTTAATTGTGAGGTCTTGTAGCACTATTTATGTTGGTGAAAACAGATATTTGCAATGAACTTGTTGGTCTTGCAAAATTCTATCATGCAATCTCCAGCATCATTTCTATCACCAAGGCCATATTTTCCAACTACCAGTCCTTCTTCTTGAAGACTAAGGTGTGCCTGACCCAAGCCACAGTATTTTCGGTCACATCACATGCATGCAAAAACTGGACAATGAGTCTTCTAAGAAAGACAGGAAAAGAACCAACACCTTTAAATTGTGTTGGAGAAGAATACTGAATATACCGTGGACTTCCAAGAGAACAAACAGATTTACCCTGGAAGAGGCACAACCAGATCACTCCTTGGAAGTAAGGATAGTAAGACTGCATCTTACTTACTTTGGATATGTTGTCAAGAAGGATCAAACCCTGGAGAAAGACATCATGCTCAGTAAAGGATCAATGAAAAAGAGGGAGACCCTCAACAAGATGGATCGACAACAGTTGGCTTAAGCATAAAAGTGATTATGGGCATGACGCAGCACTGGGCAGTGTTTTGTTCTGTTGTACGCAAGGTCACTATGAGTCAGAACCCACTCGATGGTACCTAACAGCAACAACCAATAGTTAACAAGCTACTGATACAGTCCGAAATAATGGGGAAGAAAAACAAATAAGACATATGGTATCTTCACCTCAAAGTAGTTATAACATGATATATACTGAAGATGATCCATTCTTGGACAAATAATTTGTAAAAAATTATATTTTCTACAGGGTTACTCTAGGCATATGACAATGGCTTCCACTGAAATAAAAAGCTGTGGAAAAACCAGACCACATCTGTTGCAAGAGTAACAGAGTGCCCAGCACAACACACACTGGAACTCATAAGCAGCAATGGTGGAGGTAGAGGAAAAGAGAAGAGAAAGAAGATAAATACATTCAGATGAAAAAAGTCTCTGAAAAGGTATACACAACCATGGACTAAGAGTCATAGACAGGTTACAGCCAAGGAGACCTATCAATTCTCGTAAATGGGAATGAAATAACTTCTCTAGTTCAAAATAAAAACAGGCATAGGAAGTATGGGTGATCTTTCACTCTCAGAGACAGCGTGCTTGACAATGATTCATCTCCTCCATATTATCTTCTGTCTACATATACACACACACACATTAAATCACTGCATTTGCAAAGAATGTACAAAATCCTTCTGAGGAATGACTTCTGGTGTTTACAGGAAACAGATTTGTAGTTCTGATTTTACTAGAGTACTGGTCAAGTCAGAGAAGAAAGACACTGACAGAGGACAAACATGAAGGCTTTTCTGGAATACTTTATAGACATTGATGTAGAGACCTGAATCCACTAGCTTCCTCCAAATAAACAAGACAGGCAGCCCATCACAAAGCCTTCTGCTGACCCTACACCTGCCCACAAACACCTCAACAGTTGGCTTATCTTTACAGATAAGAAACAAGTATCTCTGATCTGGTAATCAAGGGCTCTTGGTCAAATAAGGCAGCCACTTCAACAGACACCAATCATTCAGACCACTGGAAGTCTGTGACTACTGCCAGGTTCCTCCTGGTAACCAACTTTATGATCTGACCAGTAGGGACTATAGCAATATAAAAATCAAAGGGTTCCCAGACACAGCACACTCTGTTAGCACAAGCTTATGACCCAAACCTCCTTCCTGCATGAGAGGTTCAGCCAGAGTGAGCAGAAATGTCCCCGTCTGCAATTCTGTTCCAAGTCTGTCTCCCTGGCAAGTCCGTCTACTTCCAGGAGGGTGACTCCCAAGTTTTCATTCCTTGCCCACACATCCTTCCTCTGCAGACACTCACTGATCTCCCCAGCACAATGTGCTTTCAAATCTGAACATCAGGTCATCCCTCCCAAACTAACTCTCTCACCTGACATGCCCATTGCTGGTACCCTTATGGTCCTCTCTGAGGACTCCTTTCGAGACACTCACATTCCTTAAATAGCCTCAAAGTTGCTGCCTTTGGGAAATGCTTGTATCTGCCCTGCTGTTTCCATTCCCACCATCTACACTCAAGTTCTGCCCCTCCAGAGCTCTGAAATCTGATCTCTGACTCCAGGAGTGTCCTATTCCCCAATGCCATCCCAGACTCATCCTAAAATGTACTTCTAATCCACTGCTCCAGCACATCCAATGGTTGTTTCCTCACCATGTTAAACACAAACTCCTGATCCTGGCCTCAGTCTTTCCACTCTCCTACACTCTTCTACTTTAATCCTTCACTCTAGCAAAAGTTTCACAGAATGCCCACCACAGATTCCTTCCCCTCAAACACTGTCCCCCTATCAGTACTCCACGAACTCTTCAGTGCCTCTTCAAGAGTCCCAAGGCGACATGAGTGGATTCCCTCTGGCCCTCCATACAACCTGGTCAGAAACTCTCTAGAGCCATGATCCTTTCCTGGATTGCCTAACCCACACACTTCACTTCTTTCTGGGAAATGCACTTCTGAGCAACTTGAACATAGCCTTGTCCACCTTCATGTCTACCTCTTGCATGTGAAGAGTTTTGCACTCTGTATGCTTTCAATCAGTATCCACTGAACATATTGTTAATCAATCAATACATCATAATTTTGAAGACTGAGGTCCTTGACAACAGCTGGAGATACCAAATATTTCATTTGTTTACAGCTTTATTTTATGTCTGCACCAGCAAAAGGTAACCAACCTGAGGATGGAGACTTGTCTACCTTCTTCCCTGTGCCTCTGTGCCCAGGACAAAATCAGCCTGTAAGAAGCACTCAGAAAATATTTTATTAATTGAATGACCTGCTTTCAAACCACAACTGTGTCTCTTTCGATAGGTAACTCACTTTATGTTTTAGTTTCTACCCCTGTGAAAGGGGAGAACAGTACAATATCTCAAAGAGTTGTCATGAGGAGTCAATGAAATAGTGCAAGAAGAGTTTTATTTGGTGTGGGGCTGGACACAGTAAAGGTCTGCAGTGATCATCATGGGATGTGTTGATACTGCCTCAGTGTTTCTGTTATACTTCTTTCACCCTTCCAACTCACTGCTGTAGAGTTGGGTCTGACTCATAGCACCCGTAGAGGTCTGAGTAGAACTGCCCCATAGAGTTTCCAAGGAGCACCTGGTGGATCTGAACTACCTACCTTTTGGTTAGCAGACGTAGCACTTAACCCACTACACCACCAGGGTTTCCTTTCACCCCCCAGTTCTCTTTAACGAGCAAATGAATTAAACTTAAGATTTAATTTACCTTTAAGCCTTGCTAACTTTTCTGCCCAACCCCTTCCAGATGGTTGTTATCTGACACCTTCCCTTGCCCTGATTCCTCCCCTCTCCTACCCTTGTTCAAATCACACTCCACCACACAGGTGGAGCCTCAAGGCAGTAGGATATGCTGTGCACCTTTCTTGTAGAGATCCAAGACTGTCATCCCTTTCCACATGGCAGTAGCTGCTGAATGGGACACACCAAATAGATCAGAGGCTGAGCCTCCAGAGCTTGCTTACTTAGAACACATTCCACTGGCGGAGTTACTCCTCCCAGGGAAGTCCTGTACGGGAGGAGCAGCACACAGTTCTTTTGGCTATAGCTCACTTCCCCGACTCTCCTGTGTCAGCAGCAATTTATGCATTCCCAAAACAATAACGAAGGTGCATGGGCGTGCCCTGCCCTGTGCTCGTCCTCAGAGAAGAGGTTCATCTGAGTCACAGCAGCCAAGCTCTGGGACCTCCTTCCACCAGCTCTGTCTCCTCAAGGCAGCCTGCAGTAGCCAACTGTCCTATTTCCATCTGACTAACACTAACTTGGAAACCCTGGTGGTATAGTGGTTAAGTGCTATAGCTGCTTATCAAAAGGTCGGCAGTTCTAATCCATCACACACTCCTTGGAAACTCTATGGGGCAGTTCTGCTCTGTCTTACAGTGTCACTATGAGTCGGAATCAGCTCAACAGCAATGGGTTGGGTTTAAGTTAACACTAACCCAGATCCCAATTTAGCCTATCAAGACAACCACTGTGAAGCCCACTGATTAATTATGGTAAACTGCCAGGCAGGATCAATTTATAATTTACATCTGTACCACATGATACATAAAATATCTTGTTATAAGCTATGCAGCCACAAATGGCCACCTGGACATTGAGGGAACTTGGTGGGAAATTTAAAAGGGAAGTCAGCATTTGCCCAACATCATGTCAGTCAACAAAGGGCCCTTGCTTTTGTGGTGACGATTGTTTGATTCGGCAGGAACTCAAGCAGATGGATTTCAATCACCTCCACCTAAAACCAATTTAAAGCTCTGTGCTGAGCCTTCTGGGGGCTGGCTACTCACTCCTTTCCCTCTTTTACCCCAGTTTCCTGAGGCATACATCACCCTTGATAACTACAAGGCCCATTTATCACGGGAGCCTAGCTTGTCTCCCCAAGAACATAAGGGAAATGTCACCCACTGCTGACCAGGTAATTAGCAAAGACCTTTTCTTCTCTTTCTCTCTTCACCTTAGATAGATACCAAAAAAAAAAAAAAGATTTTCATTCACCTATAGCTCAATCTTCCTGATGACTCTTCCCAATTAAGGGTTAAGAACTTACAAAGGAACCCAATGAAGGGATCATTCTTTCAGTTTGCCATTTGGCACTAGAATATCCTTCTGTTAGGCCACTGTGCTGAACCCATCCATTCGGTAAAGCACAACTGAACATCTATAATTATGATTCAGGCACTGTGCCATTTACTGGAAACACAGGGACGAACAGAATACACTTTCTGCATTAGGAAGTTCACAGACAAGAAGTGTCGGCTCACACAAGCAAATCACTGTAGAACAAATTAGTCCTGACACCCACTTTGTTCTAGACACAGCATGTGGTACTAGAAACACGGAGGTGAAAACTGTAACAAATGTATGCTCAAGGCCAGTAGGGATACAAAGGAGTCTGTAATCAGCTGTGCTTATTTTGGGGAGGAGGTCAAGGAAAGCTGCACAGAGAAAGTGAAGCCTAAGCCAGGCCTTGATGGATGAGTAGGAGTTTGCCAGGCAGATAAGGAAAAAGGGCATTCCAGGATGAAGGACCAGGGTAAGCGAAGGCCCCGAGTCACGTAACAGCATGCACAGAGGATGAACTGCAAGTGAGTTAGCGTACACAAGTTGTTTTAAGGAATCTGGTGCAACACAGAATATACTACTGGGACAAGCTTTACATCTGTTCTTTTCTTTGAAGAGGTCAGTGTGTTGCCATTTCGTCTGTGACTGATGATTCTCTATATATAATCTTTGAAAAGTTGGAAACAAATGGAATTTTTCTCATTCTTTCATAACAGAAAGTAATTGGAACCCTTGCAGTCCCCTCTCCTCACTCTCTGTTAATAATCCAGTCTATCAGAGTAAAAAATTATTAGTACACAGTCCCATTCCTTTTAAATTGTATGGATCTTCACCAGAACAGCAAAATCACTACCAGATCCACCTCATCCTAAGATGCAAAATGAAAAAAAAAAAAAAGAAGTGAATCTTCAATTTTGAACAAGGATTTCCTAAGCACTTCTGGGGCCCTGTTTCCTTCCTGAGACACTGCAAACTCTGAAGGTTTTTGTATGCAAAAGTCAGAAAGTAACAAGCAACCCAGTTGGGCCTGCTTGAAAGGAACCAGCAGAGGGCAGAGATTCTGTGGCTGGATGCTGTGCATCCATGACATCACTGACCAGTGATAGAGCTAAATAAAACCAGTCACTTGTCATAAGGTAAAACATCTTTACTTTACTTTAAGACTGCCAAGTGTGCCCAGCTCAAGGCACCATGTCCAGGGTGAGAACCAGCCAGCACCACTGTCCAACTGATAGAAAGGGATACCAGTGGCTGACCCACAGCATTACTCTCTCTGCCCTTTCCATGCAGCTCTGTTCCCATTTAGCTCTGTTCCCCTTCAAGAAATAAAGGTAGGTAAGTAGGTAGGGAAGATACAGAAGTAGAAAAAGAGAAAGATCTGTTTCCTCCCCTCATAAAATATCTCCACAGACACCTGTAACTTCCCACCAACCATGACAAGAAACTGAGTCCATTCAAGAGTTCATCTACTTCATCCAAAAGTTGAGTGCTCCAGGTGGTTGTATATTTAAGAAAAATTCTGTTAGCTTTTTGATAAACTGTTTATATCACAGTTTCATGTTCTTTGGATAAACCCTTTTTGAGACTATGTTCAAACAGATTAAACAGTTAAAACTTTGAACGGTTTCTCTATGCCTCGCAGGCAAAATTTTAAGACTTACACGATCAAATCAAGGATCTAGATACCCTGGACTCCAATTTAATAGGCACTTTCGGATGGTACTGAAGTATGAACTCATCATGAAACCTGCAGTATAGGAGAACTGGGGACAGCTTCTTAAGGTATCATTTCTAAAATGAAGGTTAAAAATTGTCTATCACAGTGGGTTAGCCTCAAAGGCAGTCTAAATAAACCAAGCCCACTGGGGAGCCTGTGGTATAAGATCTATATTAGGAACAATCTTTTGAGCATCATGTCTATACGAAATAAGAATTCTCCCTCTAACTGGGCCAGCAGAGGTTCCTCTTAAGAATAAAACTTTGGATCACTTTACAATAATATTACTAGGTCTTAGAAGAGCAATCTAGGGATTGAACTGGAAATTCAGATAATATTCTCAACTTGGTTATAAAATACTTGTCTATTCATTGTGAAGACAGCAGTGCCCTCAGGAAGGTGACCAAGGCATAAGAATGCACTCTCACAGGAAGCTCCGTCTATGATTAAAGACCAAAATACAGGTTTTCCAGAGCATATGACATCAATTAAGAGAATTAATACACGTAAAGTACTTTGAACCCTGAATCAAAATTAGGTATTACATCAGTACGACTAACAGCTTCCATTTACTGCATACCTGTTATATATCAGACATTAGGTCAAGGACACACACTTCCTAAATTAATCCTTACAGGAACCATAGCGGGTAGTGATAAGTTTCACATTTTACAAATGAAGGTGAGGGAATGCAAATTTTGTTAGTTTTGTCTGGCTTGCAGGCATTTGTTAATGAAAAGTCTTTTAGTCCCGCCTCAAGCACTGTGTGCCATACTGAGGAGGTAAGTGCAGTCAGCATTTTTGTACACTTGCCCAAGTTGGATAAAGATAAAAACCCAAGAAGAAATACATTAGATGAATACATTTCCTGACTTAGATTATTTTTCTTTTCCTGTAATGGACGTAATACGGCTCTGGACCTCCCCTGCATCACTTAAAATCTATGTGGCTTCTCCGTCCCCTGCTAGGAGGGGCTATGACCCATAGATTTACCCCTCAACAGCTTCAGAGATCCTCAAAGTGACAAATATACAACTAGCAAAGTCCCCAAAAGGCTCTCCCTGACTAACTCACTTCCTAACCTCCAAAGAACCAAGAGAGCCAACTTCCATTACAACCACTTAGCAAGGATTCATAAAAAGAGTGATTGCTACCATCATTCCCTCACTGCAGATGCCCAAGTCTAGGGCCCAGCTCAGCTCTCAAACATAAACACCTAAGATTCATTCTGGAATCAGTCTGCCACAACGGCCATCTCTTACCCCACCGTTCCTCAGGGGAAACACGTAAAAACAAACACACGTGCAATAAGGCAAAAGGCAGAGTAAGAAGACATCTGCATGCTCAGAACACTGGAAGAGCATTAGGTCTGAGCTCTACCCTTGCTAAAAAGTTTACGTCACCTTTTACAAGGCTACTTTCAGCCTCTTCCATGTTAATATAGTCATCACCTGGACACACATGGATCCTCGGTATCTCTAAGTTACTACACAGCAGACTGGAGCCATGATTTTACAATAAGACCACTGACTCTACAAAAGTCAAGAGTATCTTCTGATTTCACCTATCGTAGAATATGCCCTTAAATCTAGGGAGAAGACACCCTCTGGAGCATTTCCTCTTAGTTTAGGAACAAGTTAAACATTTCTAAATGAGTCTAACTGCTTTTATCTCCACAGCGCCTCACTTTATTTCTAAAGCACCTCATGCTACAAAGATAGTCTTTATAATATCATAAAACCAAACCCATTGCCATAGAGTTGATTCCAATTCATAGGGACCCTATAGGACAAAGTAGAACAGTACCATAGAGTTTCCAACAAGCATTTGATGGATTTGAACTGCTACTCCTTCGGTTAGTAGATACAGTACTTAACCACTATGCCACCAGGGTTTCCTGATAATAATATAGTAGAGTAATATCTGGTATTCTGCCATTAACAGTAATTGTCATATTTTTACACAGATAACCTCTTGAGGTATTTTCATAAGGGTGTAATGCTAATTTTTACAGCAACATATGGAAGAGGATTGATGTTATGGATTGCACTGCGTTCCCCCCCAAAAAATGTGTGTATCAATTTGGCTAGGCCATGATTGAGTGATTTTTTTCCCATGTGCTATGAATCATGCTTCTATAATGCTGATGAGGGAGAATAGGCAGCACTTATGTTGGTGAGGTGAGAGTCAATCTACAAACTTGTGGGATATAAAGGAGAAAAGTGAGCAAAAAGTTCAGACCCTCATACCACCAAGAAAGCAGCACCAAGAGTAGACTGCATCCTTTGGACTTGAGATTCCTGCACCAAGATGCTCTCAAATTGAATGTGTACTCTAAAGCCTACTGGACTGTGACACAATAATATTTCTCAATTTTAGAGCCACCCATTTGTGGTGTTTTCTCTTAGAGCAGTATTAGGCAAAACAGTTGGCATGGCAGCACTTGTGAGAGTATTCCTGGTGGGAGGGGGCACAGAGCAAACAAACACAGAAGGCAAGTATTACTTATGCAAAACTATGGTGCTAATTTCCTTTCATTCCATCCCATTAAAGCATGTATTTCTCAGAAGACTATCATTCCAAAGAGAGGTGGTAGATTAGGGACTCCTCAAGCTTCCTCCAAAGAGAAGACCTCAGACATGGGGACTGACTTCCTCTCAGGAACCTTTCCTCACCAATCCAGAGTCGGTGATAGGTCCTGTCTGTATGTGTTCCTACATACCCTATATGAATTTACCCCATATGAAAACATCACCACATCATGTCTAGCTTCTACTATACTGAGTACTCCACAAATGGAGGGACATAGTCTATTTTTGCTCACCACTGTATCTTTGGGATTTAGTACACGGCTTGAGAGATAGGAGGAATTCAGTATATATCTGGTTGGATGGATGGACGATGAATGGATCCATGTGAACATGCACAGATGAAAATTAGGGTTTTGAAGAATGTTCAATGTTGGAGGAAATGGTTATGACATAATAAGTAAAAATGCAAAAAATAACATTACATAAACAACGTGATTTCAATTACGTAAACATTTACACATGATTAGGAATCTGGAAGGAAATATGCTAAAAATGCTAATAGTTGTTATCTCTGGGTGGTAAGATTAGGATTGATTGTTGCAGTTTTTCATTTCCCATGTTTCCACAAATTGTATGCATTATATTTATGACCCAAAAATAAGATTACATTTTTAAGAAGGAAATTACTAAGAGAAAAAAAAAAAAGCTCTATATTTTAAGAGATTTCCTCCTCTCATAGCAGGGCAGAGAGACTCTAGAGGAAATCAAGGCCCTGGATGAGTTCTTATCTCCAGAGTAGGGGTGCTCACATCTCTCCAGCTTTCCCAGAAGCATGAAGGAACCTCACATACCCCTTGTCTCCTTTTCACCCACCCTATTAAGTGTTCTTCCTGCTGTGAGCCATTTAGAAGCATTCACAGATTGAGATAGAGAAGTACAACCCTTGAGAACAGACCCAAAACCATGATAAACCATCAGACCAGAAGAAAAAGGCTGAGAAAGAACTTGACCCAAATCTTGAGAGTCATGAAGACCAAAAGTAAAGGAAACACAAATTTGTTCACCAAGCAACTGAAAAATTACACCCAAAGTTCAAAAGCATAGGTCACTGCTTTAAAGGTAACTTACTTAAGGCATAGAGGCCTGCAGTTAGTTATACGTAACAACAATAGTAACTGCCACTACTAGTTGTTAGAGCTTAACATAGCAGTTGGCAAACTTCTACTGTAAAGGGCCAGAAAGTAAATATTTTCGACCATATGCTGTCTTGCAACTATTGGATTCTGCCATTGCAGTGCAAAAAGCGCACCCCCCCCAAAAAAAACACATAAATGAGTGAGCACGGCTATTTTCTAACAAAACTTCCTACATAAAAATAAGTAGTGGACTAGATTTGGTTTAGTCAGAGCCATAGTTTGCCAACCTATGACTTAAAATGGACAGGCTTTGTCCTAATCTCTTTCTTTACATTATCTCTAATTTAATCCTCACAACCCTCAGTGGAGAAATTGAGGTTCACAATGACTATGTCACTTGTCCAGGTTATACTGTCAGAAAGTAGCAGGGATCAAGTCAAGCCCTGGGCAATTTGACTCCAGAGCATTCACTTTTTTTCATGAGATCATTGCCAGGAGGATCCCGAGAAGATAATCAACCCTTCTTCACAGTCTGAGCGCACACTGAGCATGTCCTTGTGCCTAGTACCATGCTGAGCATGAGCATGCAAGAAAGAAACAAAGTCAGACCTTGTCTTTCAAAGTTCATCATTTAAGAGACAGGCTGTTGGCCCACCAGTAGCTACCTGGCACCCCCTCCTCAATACAAGTATATCCCAGTAGAATAAAGCAGATCTCAGGAACACTAAAACCCACAGGACAAGCATCCAGTGTACCTAGTCCCTTTATCAATTTATTTTATGCTCTGGATAAGGATACTGCTACGTAGTAATCTCACTTGGGGCTTTTACATACTGGCTTACACAACCATGAAATCTGAGAACAGAAGTCAAGAAACAAAGGTCCAGCACCAGGAGCCCTTACCTAAAATTGCACTGCCCTGGGTGCAGTGTGGAAACCATAATGGCATAGTGATTAAGTGCTGTATCTGCTAACCAAAGGGTCAGCAGTTTGAATCTTCCAGGCACTCCTTGGAAACTCTATGGGGCAGTTCTACTGTCCCCTAGGGTACCTGAGTTGGAATCGACTCAACAGCAGTGGGTTTGGTTTGAGGTTTGGGTGCAGTGCAGCTTTATGGTTAAGTATAGGACTTGGGGTGGGAGAGACCTACATTGGAATCCCAGTCCTGTGTAAACATGGGCAAGTGACCTAAAGGCTCAAAGCCTCAGTTCCCTCATCTATAATCCAAAGATAGGAATCCTTACACTCAAGTGGCTGCTAAGAGATAATTTGAGGAGCTGGGACTGTATTTGTCCTGTTCATCATCAAATCGACACCACGAGGCACATAAAACTGGCTGCCATGGGGTCAATTCCAAGACTTTCTTCCCAGGTACCTCTGGGTGAACTTAAACCTCTAATCTTTTGGTTAGCATCCCGGTAACATTAACCATTTTCACCACTCAAGAAATCCCACCAGGTACATAGCAGGTACACAATAAAAATGGAGAATTTCTCAAGTAATTTAAGTCAGCAATAAGCTAGGACTTATTTTACAAACAATAAAAGAATTCTAGCACTGGAAGCCAGGCAAGCTGTCTTACAGAGCCAGCCTAGGCAGGCCTGACACCAGGGACCAGCCTTCACACACACAAATCTATCCTTCAAGTGAACCCAAGGGGCCCTTCTCCACTAGATGGCAGTTAAAGTGAGCAGTGAGGTCATGGACTGGGTTTCTGTTTACCCATCTGAACACACCCCCTAGCAATTCTGTGACTCCAGTACAACTGGCTCTGCCTCCAGCACCAGCTGCTTGTTTATTTCCCTCAGACACCTGCCTCCTGCTTCTGACTCTCAAACTCTGACCTTATTAATCCTTAGCAAATGGGAATGCTTGCCTAGCCTGCCACTCCACCCCATTCCCGTCCACAAGCCTGTCTGGGGCCCACTAATTGGATGAGGACAGGGGTTAAACAAGATTTACAGTTTTCCCTAATGCCCAACCACCATCTGCATACCTGTGGCTGCTTCATCAATTCCAAACCTCCAGGTGATCCAGTGGGGAAGAATGGTATTTGCAGTACCTAGTACTGAGCTAGACATCCTTCCTCCCACCACCACCCACCACTTCACCCCTAACTCTACCCCCTTTGGCCACCCAACACACCCGCCCCAAGTTAAACATTGAAGTTATGTGATTTTGTTTGTCCTAAAAGCAATCCTGTGAGGTGGGCATTTCCTTTCATTTGTAAAAGAGGGTGCTTCAGCCCCAAGAGCTTACGTCATCAGTCAAAGCAATTCAAGAGCACATGGTATGGTAAAAGCTAGATATCATGGGGTAATGCTTTCATGTGGGGTAAATACATATACCATTTCATGAGGCAAGCCCACATCCACCTGAGTCCAAGGGCTGTGTCCTCTACCATACCTTCGTCTGATATCCAAGGCACTGGGTGAGCCCTGGCACCCTCATTACACTCATTTTGTCATATTCTTGCACACGTACAAGGCACCAGACACAGGAAGCTTTCCGGTGCCCTTCCTTGAAATGTTCTCACCTCTTCCCTTTGCCTAACTAACACCTATTCAACCTCTGTGAGTTCAACTGACATTTCTATGGAGGGCCTCACCAGCCACCACCCTGACAACAGTCCAAGTCAGCCTGATACCATGTCACTCTCTCCTTTATGTGGTTCTAGTTCTTTCCTTCATAGCTCATGTCATCAAATGATAGAGTGGACGATATTTTAGTGTTAGTTTCCCACAGAGTTTCACAAGAGTAGTAACAGTGTTCTTTGTATTTGTTTGTTTGTTTGTTTACTGTGATTAAGTGAAAGTAAACAATCCAAATTAAATTTGCATGCCAAATTAAATCTGTAGCTCCTTCTGCTCTCCTTGCCTGGTGACAGCATACTCCTTTTCATTCTATACTTGTCGTATCATCTTAGCAATCTTCCGTCCCCTCCTCTCCACTCTCTCCTCTCCCATTTGAAAGAAACTCGAAGGACAGCATCCTATAAACGCACAGAACCATAAAGTACACACTCCATATGGTCATACTGTGTCCCCAAGTCCAGTCCATCTTTGTCTGAAGAGTTGACCTCAGCAGTGTTTCCTGGACAGGGGCAGCAGCAGATCTAGGGGCCATGCTCTGAGGGGATCCCCTAGGCCGTCAAACCATCAATTGTGGTCTTTCAATACAGTTCTTCAGCTGCACTCCTCTTTTTGTGTTGCCACAGGGACTCAACATTGTGTGCACCATCACGGCTGTCTTTGGTCGGGGCTGGGCAGCCTCTGGTTCTTCTGGCCACATTTTGATACCATCTCCCATTCGCATGGGTCCTTCTGTCTCCTGGGCTCTTTTACCCTCAAGTCTTTGTTGTTCTCGGTGATCATCTGTTCTGGATGAGTTGGGACCATTTGGTATATATCAGATGGCAGCTGGCCAGCTTTTGAAACCCCAGACACCACTCACCAATGTGGGGTGCAGAAGACTCTCTTAGCTACAAGCTGGCTATGCCAATTGGCTGTGATGTCCCTCGACAGCATGGTCCCCAGACCCCACCCCTGCTACTCTATCCTTGCAATATTGGGTTAAGATTAAAAGAGTTTTTAGTTTATGGTAAAGTCCAGTTAAGTTTATCTACTTTCTACCATGTGCTGTCACTGCTTTCACAAAACCAAATTTCTATCAAGTGTCTCATTTTTGACCAACTTGTTCTCTCCCTGCAACCCTTGTAGCCATCACAGTCTCTTCTTCCGTACATAACTCTATTTTTAAGTCCTTATAATAGGGGTCTCATACAATATTGTCCTTTAGCTGCTAATTGATTTCACTCAGCACAATGTCTTCCAATTGATACCAGGTTATCTGATGCTTCTTAAAATTATCATTGTTCTTTATCATTACATAATGTTCTATTGAGTATACGTACCATAGTTTATCTGTCCACTCATCTGTCGTTGGGCATCTAGGTTGATCCATCTTTTTGCCACTGTGGACTGTGCTGCAGTAAACATTTATGTGCATGTATCCATTCATGTTAGTGTTTGTTTCTGTTGGATATATTCTGAGCAGTGGGATTACTGGATCAAATTGTATATATGTTTCCAGCTTTTTAAGGAACCAAATTGCTTTACCAAGGGGTTGTACCACTTTGCAATCCAACCAGCATTGTAGGAGAGTTCCCATTTCTCCACAGCCTCTCCAGCATTTACTGTTTTGTGTTTTTTGGATCATGGATAACCTTTGTTGGGATGAGACGGTATCTCATTGTAGTTCTGATTTGGATTTCTCTGATAGCTAATGATCATATTTCCTCACATGTCTTTTGGCTGCCTGGATGTCCTCTTTGCTGAAGCATCTGTCCATCTCCTTTGCCCATCACTTAATTGGGTTATTCACCTTCTTCTTGTTGATATTTTGCAATGCCTTATAGATTATGGAGATCAAATGTTGGTCTGACATGTACTTGCCAAATATTTTTTCCCATTCTGTAGGTGCTCTTTTAACTCTTTTGATAAAGTCTTTGGATGAGCAAAAGTGTTTGATTCTTATCTATTTTCCCTTCTGTCAATCATGCTTTGTCTGTCAGATTTTGAAGTCTAAGCTGTGTATTAAAATTTCCATTGTTGACCATATTTTTTCTTACATGATTTTTATTGTTTTAGATTTGATATTTACATTTTTGAAACACTTTGAGTTAGTTTTTGTATAAGGTGTGAGATACGGGCCTTGTTTCAATTTTTGCAGATGGATATCTAATTTTGCCAACACCAGTTATTAAAGAGACTGCTTTTAGCCCAGTTTACAATCTTAGGGCCTTTGTTGAATATCAACTGTTCATAAGAGGATGGTTGCATCTCTGGTGTCTCAACTCTGTTCAGTTGGTCTACATGTCTCTTTTTGTACCAGCAGCAGGCTGTTTTGACTACTGTGGCAGTGTAATAGGTTCTGAGCTCGGGTAGTGTGAGGCCTCCCACTGTGTTCCTCTTCTTCAGTAGTGCTTTACTTATTCAGGGTTTCTTCTCCTTCCAAACAAAGTGGTGATTTGTTTCTCCATCTCATTAAAAAATGTCACTAGAATTTGTATTGGGATTGCATTGTATATATAGATCACTTTAGGTAAAATAGACATTTTCACAATGTGAAGTCTTCCTGTCCAAGAGCAGGGTACATTTCTTAGCTTATATCAGTCTCTCTTGGTTTCTTGCAGTAAGGTCTTGTAGTTCTCTCTGTATGTGTCTCTTATTTCTCTAGTTAGATTTATTCCTAGGAATTTTATCTTTTGGGGAACTGCAGTAAATGGTATTGATTTGGTGATTTCTTCTTTGATGATCTCCTGGTTGGTATAAAGGAAGCCTACTGATTTACTTGTGTTTACCTTACATCCTGACACTTCATTGAATGAACGTTTCTACTAGTTCCAGTAGTTTACTTATGGATTCTTTAGGATTCTCTGCATATACAATTATATCACCTGCAAATAGGGAGATTTTTACTTTTTCTTTGCTGATGTCAATGCCCTTTATTTCTTTGTCTTGTCTAATTGCTCTGGTTAGAACCTCTAATACAATGTTGAATACAGTGGGCATCCTTATCTAGTTTCTATTCTTAAGGGGAATTCTTTCAGTCTGTCTCCATTCAGGATGATGCAGGCAGTTGGCTTTGCATAGATGCTCCTTATTGCATTGAGGAATTTCCTTCCCCTCTATTCCTAGCTTGCTGAGAGTTTTTAGCATGAATGAGTGTTGGACTTTTTTGAATGCCTTTTCAGCATTAATTGACAAAATCACGTGATTCTTATCTTTTAGTGTTATTTATGTGGCTGACCACCTGGTTTTCTTATGTTGAACCAGCCTTGCATCCCTGGTATGAATACAACTTGGTCACAATGAATTATTTTTTGATATGTTGTTGAATTCTATTGGCTAGAATTTTGTTGAAGATTTTTGTATCTAGGTTCATGAGTGATACTGGTCTGTAATTTTCTTTTTTTGTGCGACCTTTCCCTGGCTTTGGTATCAGGGTTATGCTGAGAGTATTCCATCCTTTTCTACGCTGTGAAATAGTCTAAGTAGTATTGGAGTTAATTCTTCTCTAAAAGTTTGGTAGAATTCTCTGGTGAAGCCACCTGGGCCAGAACTTTTTCTTGGATAGTAGTTTTTGATGACTTTTTCAGTCTCTTCCTTTGTGATGAGTTTATTATTTTACTCTTCCTTGTGATAATTTTGGTAGGTGATATGAATCTAGAAATTTGCTCATTTCCTATAGGTTTTCAAATCTGTTAAGAGTAGAGTCTTTTGTAGTATTCTGTTATGATACTTTTGATTTCAGTTGGGTCTGTTGTGACATCTCCCATCTCATTTCATATTTGGGTTATTTGTTTCCTCTTCTGTTTCTCTTTTGTAAGTTTAGCCAGTGGTTTATTAATTTCATTGATGTTTTCAAAAAACCAGCTTTTGGTTTTGTTAATTTTTTTAGTTGTTCTTCTATTCTCTAATTCATTTAGTTCTGTTCTAATCTTTATCTGTTTTCTTATGGTACCTGAGGGGTTCCCCTGTTGCTTGCTTTCTACTCGTTCAAGCTCCAGGGTTAATTCCTTGGTTTGGGCCCTTTCTTCATTCCAGATGTATGCATATATAGAGATAAACTGACCTCTAAGCACTGCTTTTGCTGTATCCCATAGGCTCCAGTAGGATGTGTTTTCATTCTCGTTTGCTTCCAGAAATTTCTTTATTTCATCCTCAATTTCTTCTATAACCCATGGCTTTTGAGGAAGGTGCTGTCCAGTTTCCATGAGTTCAGATTTCTACCTATGTTTTTTCTGCTGTTGATTTCAACTTTTATGGCTTTAAGGTCTGAGAAGATGCTTTTCAATAACTCCATGGATTGGATTTTGTTGAGACTTGCTTCATGTCCTAACACATGGTCTATTCTGGAAAATGTTTCATGTGCACTGGAGAAGAAGGTGTACTTATCTGTTGATGGGTAAAAAGTTCTGTATATGATGATGAGTTCTAGTTGGTTAATTGTCACAATAAGATCTTCTGTATCTTTACTGAGCTTTTTTCTGGATGATCTGACCATTACTCAAAGTGGAGTGCTGAAGTCTCTAACTCTTTCTGTGGAATGATCTATCTCATTTTTCAATGTTGTCAGTGTTTATTCAATGTATTTAGATGCTCTTGAACTCGCTGTATAAATACTTAATGTTGTTATGTCTTTCTTATGTATTGAACCTTTCAGCAATAGTGACCACCCTTGACCATGATGGTGGATTTTACATCAAAGTCTATTTTATCTGAGATTAGTATTGCCACTCCTGCTCTTCTTTTTATGTTGCTGGCTTGATATATTTTTTCATCCTTTGATTTTCAGTTTGTTCATATCTCTGAGTTTATGGTGTATTTCTTGAAAGCCACATGTAGATGGACCATATCTTTTGATTCAGGATGTTATTTGCTGTCTCTTTATTGCAGCATTCAGTCCATTTACATTCAGTGTAATAACTGATAGGTATATGTTTAGTGCTGTCATTTTGATTCATTTATTTTTGTGTTGTTGATGTTTCATATGTTGATCTTAATCTTCTGTTCTGGGTCATTCTTCTTTATGGGTTGACTTCACCTTTTTCAGTATTGGCTTTGTGTTTGTTGAAACTCCTGCATTACACTTCTTGTTTTGATATGTCACATTGTTACTCTGCTTTGCAGCTACCCCGTGATCCCCCTTAATATTCCAAATTCAAACCAGACTTTAACTTCTACATATCTTTTTAATCTCCCCTCCATCTGAAAAGGTTATAACTACCATAATATATCTTTTTAGTGTGATGTCATAGTTTGCATGATATGATCACTCATTCCCTTCTTTTAATATTGCAGCTTTGATTGAGCTTTGTGACTTCCCTAAGCGAGTAGGATTCTGGATGCTGTGTTCTGCATTGCCTCCTTAAGTATGCACTTAACGTTTTTGTTTTTCTAAGCAAAGAGCTTCTTTCAGTACATCTTACAGTTTTGGTTTCGTTTTCATAAAGTCTCTAAGCTTCTGTTTATCTGCAAATGTCCTAATTTTATATTTACATTTGAGAGACAATTTGGCAGGATATAAAATTCTTGGTTAGAAGTTTTTCTCTGTCAAGGTTTGGAATACATCATCCCACTGCCTTCTTATCAATGTCGTTTCTGCCAAGAAGTCAGAGGAAAGCCTACAGGGCTTCTCTGAATGTTAGCTTTGTTTCAAGCCTTGCTGCCTTTAAGAACCTCTGTTTGTTTCATTTTATTCAACTTGATTATAATACATCTTGTTGTCTTTCTTTTGGGGTCTACTTTTTGTGGTGTTTGATGTGTGTCTTGGAAATCTATATTCTCCTTTCATAATTTCAGGGAAGTTTTGTGTCAGCAACTCTACAACAATACTCTCTATATTTTCAGCTACCCCTCCCCTATTCAGGAACTCCAATATTCATAGATTATTCCTCTTAATAGAGACCCACATGTTTTGTAATGCTTCTCCATTTTTCTTAATTCTTTTCTCTGACTTCTCCTCTTAAATGCTGGTGTCAGTTGCTCTACACTCAAGCTCACTAACTCTGGCTTCCATTTTCTCAATTCTGCACTTTTGGCTTTGGATTGAATTGTCTAATTCTGTAATTTTATTACTGATTTGCTCAATTTCAGATCACTGATGTTCCATCAGTTCAAATGGCTTGCTTAATTTTTCATTTTGCCCTGCTGCATTTTGTTTAATCTCTAGGTAGGTTCTATATATCATTCTTCTGTACTCAATCTCAGACAGTTTCAGAAAGGCTTCTTCATCTGGGAAGTTTTTTGATTATTTTGGGAGTTTTCTGGAGCCATAGTGGACTGCTTTAAATGGTTAGCTATTGATTGTTGCCTTTATGCCATCTAGAAGCTGTTTGGCTTCTCTGATGTCACTTCAACAGGAGCGAAGGTGTAGTTCTAAGAAGGGAGTTGGTCACCAACTACCTCTGTGTACTCTAGTGACCAGCCCTAGGTGGACTCCCTGGGGTGGCAATCTCTGGCTCCTCACTGGGAAAGATGGCAACCTACTTACGAAGTCACTTGGGGGCTGTCAGCCAATGCTAAGATGTGGATCAGTGATGGGTGGAGGAGATGCTACCAGGCCACTCAGCAGTCAGTTCTTGTTTTAAAAAAGTACTTTACTCCTGGGAAGCCCTGGTGATATAGTGTGTTAAGTGCTGTATCTGCTAACTGAAAGGTTGGCAGTTCAAATCCACCAGGCACTCCTTGGAAACTTTACCGGGCAGTTCTACTTTGACCTACAGGGTCACTGTGAGTCGGACCCAACTCGACAGCAGTGAGTTGTTTGTTTTTACTTTACTGCTAAGCAAAGTGATGTCCAACAGCTGCCAAAATCACTAAGACCCTCAGATGTGGCTGGTCCCATCTTCCAGCTGACAATGAAAGCACTTCATAGGCCATCCCCAGATGCTATAATGTGGTTGAAAGTAGGGAGGGGTACAGCCATGCTGCCATCCTCTGCCAGGCCCCAGAAGTACCTCTGGGCACCACTGTCATAAACATAGCTTCTATACTGGAGAAGCACTTTCCTGACAGGGACTGCTGCTCCATGTGAGAATTAGCCCCAGCTAAGGCCTCTGGGTGTGTGACTCCACCTCCCAGCTAACCAAGACAGCATCCTGCCTGAGCTGCCCAGCCTACTGTGATACAGCAGAATCGATGGTGCAGCTCAGAAAAGAGAGAATAGAGGCGGAGTCATGTCCCCAGTCACAACCAGGCTCTAAAGATGTGGCTATCCCAAGTACTGTGCTATATGCTGTTTACTTAAGCACTGTAGATCAGCGTATTAGCCCCACCTCCCAGATAACAAAGAAGCCATCAGTACCTGCAGCCCTCCCCAACAGTGAATTAGCAGAAGTAGGACTCAGTGTGCTGCTGCCTCATCTTTGAGAAAGTCAGTTACCCCATTGCTGGCATGTAGTCCAATCTACAACCCTATGCCAAATCCTAGGGCTCCTCAGATGTCCATGCTGCTCCATTCAATAATCATTCTAGGCCTTAGATCTCAGAGGGAATTGAGGAGACATGTGTCTAGTCTGCCTTCTTGGCCCCACCCCAGTAAGAGTGTTTTTTAACCTCTGAACCCTAAATATTTCACAGCAGTTGACATGCAGTGGGTGTTCAACTCACACCAGCTGTATCTGCTGTATGAATGAATAAATGGACTAACCCAGAGATTCCAGGGGGCCCAAATGTCATCTTCCTTTCTTTTAACACAAGCATTAATAACACATGCATACACATGCAAACACAAATTTTTTAAAAAACATTTTGTTGTGCTTTAGGTGAAAGTTTACACAGCAAATTAGCTTTGCATTCAATAATTTATACACAAATTGTACTGTAACATTGGTTGCAACCCCTGTAACGTGTCATCACCCTATCAATTTCCATTAGTCTAGTTTTCCTGTCCCTTCCTGAATGTCCATCTTTGCTTGAGGGCAGATATTGCTCTTTGTTCCAACCAGGACGTTCCTTACAAGTGTTACTGTTTATTTTATATTGTTTGGCTGAAAGGTGATCTCCAAGAAAGACTTCAGTTCCAAGTTAGAAGGGTGTCTCAGGTCCACATCTCAGGCATTTCTCTAGTCTCTATCAAAATAGTAAGTCTAGTCTTTTTCATGAAATTGAATTTTTTTTCTCCATCTCTCTCCCACTTTAAGTAGGACTTCAATTGCATTCCTGGCCAAAGAGGTAGCCAGGGACCATCTAGTTCTGGTTTCAAGCTAGTGGTGGCTGTGGTTCATGGGGGCCATTAGTCCTTTGGACTGACTGCTTCCTTGAATCTCTGGTTTTCTTCATTCTCCTTTGCTCCATACAGGAAAAGCCCAACAGTTGTATCTTAGATAGCTACTTGCAAGCTTTTAAGATCCCAGGCACTGCTCACCAAAGTAGGATAAAGAATATTGTCTTCATGAACTATGTCATGCCACTTGACCTAGATGTTCCCCAATTTAATGGTCCTTAGCCTTCAGGCCTAGTAACTTAGTCCTGAGGTGTTTGATTCTATTTAACAAGTTTCTCTGGCTAGAGCCCTGTGTGTTTTATTGTATATATGAACATACATATAAAACCAAACCAAACCCATTGCATGAGTTGATTCCAAATCATAGCAACCCTATAAGACAAAGTAGAACTGATCAATAGTTTCTTTTTATATACATATATTTTATTTATTATTGTGATTGAGTAAAAGTGTACAACCCAATCTGAATTCGCTTGCTTTCCTATGTGTGGCTCCTACTGCTCTCCTTACCTGGTGACAGCACCCTTCTCCTTTCTGTTCTATACACATCATATCCTCTTAACAATCTCCTGTCCCCTCTTCTCTACCCTCTCCACTACACTCTAGTAAGAGGCCAGTAGGACGACACCCTATAGATGCATAGAACCATAAAGCGCACACACGATACGGTCACTCTGTGTTGCCAAGTCCAATCCATTCCTATCAAAGGAATCAACCTCAGTAATAATATATGAATAGAGGCAGCATCTGGTCTAAGAGGCCATGCTCCCAGGGGAACACCCAGGCCTTCGGACCATCAGTTGTGGTCTTTTAGTGTTCTCAGGGTGCATCCCTTTTTATTTTCATATTGCCACTGGGACTCAACTTTGTGAGCCCCATCACAGGTGTCACTGGTGGTGGCCGGGCACCATCTGGTTCTTCCGGTCACATGTTGATGTAGTCACCCACACACATGGGTCTTTCTGTCTTCTGGGTTCTCTTTCCCCCATATCATTGTTGTCCTTGGCGATCATCTGTTCCTGCTGAGCTGGGACCATTTGGTGTACCTCAGATGGTAGCGTGCTAGCTTTTAAGACTCCAGATGCCACTTACCAATATGGGATACAGATGACACTCTTAGCAATAGGCCTTGATGTCCCCTGAGAGCCCCATACAGTTTCTAAGGAACTCTTGGTGGATTTGAACTGCCAGCCTTTTGGTTAGCAGCTCTTAATCACTTCACCACCAGGAATTCCAATATACAGCACATACAAATACGTATGTAAAAATATCCACAACCTAATCTATATATACATATGGGTGTACTTCTATATATCTTCCCATACTTATTCAGCATACACATTAACCTATGTACTTACTTGTAAATTGCCATTTGATATTACTGTTGTTACAAGATTGCATGTGTTGGAATATTTACCATAGTTGCCTTTATTTTGCCTACATCCCAGTGTCTTTCTTTGCCTTAGTTATGCTGTACTGTACTCTCTTATGTTGTGTATTGCCTGTCCCTTCACCAAAGTTAACACAGACACATACACAATTTAACACCCACGCTGAGATCTTGAAAATCAAGATTACAAATCACCCACCACTCTTCTGAGATTATAGTATAGGCTTTCTCGGCAGAAAAACGATAGCTATCTCACTACTGAATCCTGTGCAACTTCATTTCTAAGTGTTACCACAACTTTGGTTTGTCTTTCAGTTGCTACCCAAGAGACCTGACAGGAGAATCCACACAAACTAGGGAATGCAGAATTGCTTTTATAAAGCATTTGGAAGCAGGTAGGAGGTAGAAGAGCACAAGGCTGCAAAACATGAAGCGCTTTTACACAAGGGTCACACCGCCCTGGTGATACCTGGCAAGCACATACTGGGAAAATTCACCCATTTATTCAACCAACACCTGTAGCCATAATGTATCAGGAAGCCAAACATTTAGTGTTTATAATGTCACAGCCCTAGTGATATCAGCTACCATCTTATAAATAGGATCAGGCAGAATTTAAGAAGAAAGGCTTGGAGTTAAGCAAACTTGGGTTCCAACTGAAGCTCATTCATTTACTACCTGTGTGGTCTTAAATCTCCTCATCTGTGGAAATGGCCTAGCAGTGGCTTCCTCAAAGAAGGATTAGATGACACAGATGCACATCAAGTGCTAATCATGCTCAGTGAATCAAAACTGTCATTCCTCATCTGTTTTCCCAGATGGAATGGGAGCTCCTCAAAGGGAGAATTACGTGAGGTACCATTTAGTGTTCAAAATCCATCACAGGGCCTGGCACACAGTAAGACCTTACAACATGCTTTTCATGAGGACACTGATCCATGGCTTTAGTAGCTGCTCCTCTGCTAAATCACTCTCTCTCCTCCCAGGCTGCAGTTCTCAGCCCAAAGATCCCAAGAGGTCCCTCCTTAGGGTAGTACTATGGTTGGTGTGCAGGTAGAGAACCTCAGTCATTCCTTTCATGAACACCTGGGTCTCTGACCAACTTGAATCAACCTTTGTTTCTTCTCATCCCTCTGCACAGGCCCCAGATTCAAAGGTTCGCTCTTCATAGGGAAACTCTGATCTTCTCAAATTCTTTCTAGTTTATCCGGTTTCAGAGAAATTGTATAATATACTCCGGAATTGGCAGAAGTGAGTAGCCTCTATTTCCTGTGGGAAAGTTTTCACTCTTGATTTAATGGGCCTTGAGACATGGCCTTAAAAGAAACATCAGTATTAGGGCAAACCCCTTTTTCACAGGTCTTAGACATTTAGAGGAGTCCCTGAGTGGTGCAAATAATTAATATGTTCAGCTGCTAACTCAAGAGTTAGAGATCTGAGTCAAACCAAAAGAACCTCAGAAAGATGACCTGGCAATTTACTTCTGACACACAGAATTGGCTCAGTGGCAACTGGCACTGACAGATAATAAGCTAAACTTTTTCTTTTTTTTTTAAAAAAAAAAAGGAGCAACCTATCTCCAAATCTATTCATAAATCAGACATTCAAATCTCAGAATAATTTTCCTATAATTCATGTTAATCATTCCACTCTTATAACATGAATCATCTGTTTAATGGAAAAGTTGTACCAAGACGGGCAAGAGCCAGTGCATTTTGCTTTAAAAATCTCTCCAGAGCTCAGAGGGTTTTCTATTATTGACAGAAAAGTTACTGTATTTTTAGCAGGCATTTTAAATATTACTCATGCAATCAAAGCTGTTTCCCTAACTCAACTTACACAGTTTTCAAACATGTATTATGGTTGACCTTATTAAATATTCTGTGGCATCACTTACACACTACAGCACTCACAAGTACAGCCCTAAAGCTTCTGGCAGCACTGAGAAAAAACAAGAATTGTCCCAGAGGAAGCAGCAAAGCACTGTCAACATGGATAGATAGATTCTTGAACAATGTCAGAAGAGGCGAGAGAGATAACAAGTCCCCAAAAGAACTCTTGAACCAAAGTTCAGGCATAAGTAAAAGAGACAAAGATTTGGGTTCTCTGTCTTAGTCAAGAATTTTTACTGAGTGCTCTTTAAGAATGCCCAGTGCATTAAGGAAAAAACAGCATTTTTCAAAGTTCATAAATGCCACATGGTAGTAGGCCAATTTCTATGTTTTTAAAATAAAAATCTTGAAATTGTCTCATCAAAATCTATGAGCCAGGTAATAACACCAATAACAACTACTATTTACTGAGCACCCACTGTACAGGCAGTCCCCAGGTTACAAAAGATCCACTCTTGTGTGTGTCTTTAAGAATCTGTAGGTAAATCAGAACAGGTATGTTGTCACTTGGCCTTACTTTACTGCAAGAAATGGCTGGAAGCTTTTTCAATGATTTAAACACTACATGCACAGCAACTAAAGGCTACTGTGATGAAGAATTTGTTGCCAGTAAGGGTTGGTTCAATCATTTCAAAATGAGGGCAAACTGAAACAATGTTAAAGAGCAAGTACAAGTTGTCCATAAGTCAGACATTCATAACCCAGGGACTGCTTGTACTAAAGATGATGTAAAGGTATTAAATCTCATTTAATCTTCGTAACAGCCTGTGAGGAGCTGTTATCATCTTTATTTTTCAGATACGAAAACAAAAAGACATTAACAAACTTGCTCATGGCCATACTACCAAAAAGTGGGAGAGCCTAATGGCAGCAGAGACCTGTTGGAATTCAGTCCCTCTGCCCTAAATCTTTATACCAAACTGGTCGAAAAGCAGTATCAAGCCTCTTAGTTTGGGCTCAACACCCTGGTGACAATCTGTATTTCTACCCAAAATATTCTGAATGAGAATCTACATTTTAATAAGGTCTCCAGGTGATTTTTATGAATCCCCATAAGATTTTGTGTATACATAAGAATCCACATGTATACATAAGAACTACTGGTATTCTTGTTAAAATACAGATGCTGATTCATATATATCTGGAGTAGAAATGCAAATTCTCAGCATGGAATCTAACCAAAATGAACTAATTCACAGCCCTGCTTAAAAGGTCAAAGCTAGACTGCCTCCCCCCATGGGGGCTAAGTTCATGTGAAATGAGTTAATACTGTCTACTGCATAACTGCTCATTAAAACAGTTTGTTGTTAAGTGTTATAGTTATCCTCTTTGAAGGGAAAGTCGTTGGATAATGCTGAGACATAAATGACTAAGTAGAGTTTAATCAGAAAAGAGCCCTGGTGGCTCTCTTAAGAACTCCGGCTGATAACCAAAAAGTCACCAGTTCGAATCCACCAGTCACTTCCTGGAAACCCCATGGGGCAGTTCTACTCTGTCACTATCAGCTGGATTCAACTCAGTAGCAACGGGCTTTTAATTAGAAAGAGCCAGGGCAGGAGAGTCTATTACCAGCCTTCACTCTGAAAGTCAGGAGAAAACCAGAGGGAAGAGTATGATTCCATGAAAAGATGAAAGGAAGTGAGAAAGAAAGTGAGATAGGTACATTCAGCAGAAAGTACCACCATGGTACACTGCGCATGTGAGAAAATTACATTGAGACTTGAAAAAAATCAAGTCATTGGGTATTTCTAGTGCAGTCCCAGGAAAGCATGACCCTGGATGAGGCACATGAGAGACACATTCCCTCAAGATGTTTACAACTTAATGAGAGAAAAAAAGATAAAGAGATATGCCTAGGAACATTAATTAGATAATTGGTACACAGTGATTAGAATATGGCAAGTGCCAGTACCTGTGATGTATTATCACTCTTACTATCCCATGTTAAGCTCCTTCTAACACCTCATGTTAATCTGCCACAATCTTTTGGGCTAACCCCTATAAACCACACATCCCATCAAAATTTCTTAAACCTGTCTGGAATCCCTTATGCTTCTTCTCTCCTCTTTCATACTGTTTGAATCACCATTGGTTAATTATCTGCTCTGGTGTCACAAATGATTAATACCTGATTGGTAACTCAAAGGTCAGCAATTCAAACTCACCAGTTACAATGCAGGAGAAAGATGGGGCAGTCTGCTCCCATAAAGGTGACAGCTTTGGAAACTCTGTGGGGCAGTTCTATTCTGTCCTATGGGGTCACTGTGAATCAGATTTGACCCAACAGCAATGGGTTTGGTTTTTTTGTTTTTTGGTGAACTGACCTAGAGATCTAGGAAGCAAATGAGATCTAAAAGAACATACAGGTTAGCTAGACAATGACAGGTGAGGATGATACACGCAAGAACAATGTGTGCAAAGATCATGTACTACCCAAATAAAGGCAGCAGTAAGGGCGACTCCCAGCAAAAGAGGATCAGAGGAATTGCTTGATCCTGATGGCTCGCCAAATCCCAGTCCATCTCCAGTCGCCACGAAGCCATTTCACTTCCTGTAGAAGACAGGCTGTGAAGGGTCTTGTTACCAGAGAAGGGAGCACAGCCATGCACGCTTCAGGCAACGGGAAGTCTCAGCTCTTCAGATAAACCTTATCTTGTGTGTGACACAGGAAGTGTGCTAGCTTCTGTGTTATGCAGGCAGTGGCAGGAAACCAGTCAGATATTAAGAGAACGTTGAGCCTGTGTGATGTAGGAGAGGTACACACACAGCCTAATTTGGAGGTAAAATCCACAGGATCTGGTAACAACATGACGTAGTGGGTAAAGTGTCTGGCTAAGAGTTCCAGGATTGAGAGAAGGACATACTAATAGAAGTACTGACACCCCTTCAGAGAGGACTACCCCCTACTCAGTTACCTCAGAGCATGAACCAGACCCAGGGTTGGGCCATGGCCTCAGGCCCCACGTGAGCCAGGTAACCTAACTCCTCTCTACAGCGACCAAAGTCCCCACATACCCTGCCACTCATCCAGAAATATGCCTGTGAGCTAAGAAACAGGCCAGTCCTTACTACCTTAGGGAAAACAAAAACCTCACTGGATAAAGTTCAACAACAGAAGGCCATTCTTCACCACAGGTAGATGGACCAGGACCTCTTCTGAATCACAGACTCACAATTAAGGGCCACAAGAAAGTACATTTGGAGCCCTGATGGTACCACAGTTAAGCTACAGCTACTAACCAAAAGGCTGGCCGTTCAAATCCATCAGCTGCTCCTTGGAAACCCTATGGAATAGTTCTACTCCGTCCAATGGGTTACATGAGTTGGAATCAACTCAGTGTCAGTGGGTTTTGTTTCTTTGTTTTGTGCAAAACTTCAGGAGTGGCCATTAGGCACCCAATCCTAGGGATGCAGGAAAAAGAAACAACAAAGCTGGCTCAGGATTTGCCCTCCTGGAGTCTAGAGTCTAGCCTAGGAGACAGACATGATTCATAAACCACACAAGTGAATGTATAAGCACAGCTGTGGTAAAGGCCACACAAAGGAGGCACATGGAGACCTGAGAGCAAAACGGGCATCTATTAGCTAGCCTTGGGGGTATGGGAAGACTTTCCCAAAGAAATGAGATCTGAAGGAAGAGGAGACAATAACCAGGTAAACATGAGAGAGGATGATCTAATCTGGGAAAACAGCATGTACAAAGGCCCCGTGCAACCTGAAACAAAGCTGGCTAGGCTGGAGAGCTATCGGGAGATGTAACACAGAGCATTGCAGAGACAATTTCAAGACATTATCGACTCCTAGAAACCTACTTCGGACACAGGTTTGGAACCCCTGCCATAACAATACTCTTCTTCCCAGGACCGTTTTTGGTCTGTCACTTTCTGGGGATGCCGCCCTCCCCTACCCTCAATTCTTCTGTCACTGCTGCTTCCATTTCTCCCCTGGTGTCTCTCTTCACAACCAGGCCCAGGACTGAGGGTTCAAGAAGGGCGTGTGTGTAGCCTGCTCCCTTATTAATCTTGCTGTACTGTGTCTTACTAAAACGGCTTGGTTCCTGCCTGGTGTGATTCTGCAGAAAGCAGCCGGGCTTGTTCTGCAAGCGGCAGCTGGACGAGCTGTATTTCATTTCTTTTGTACTTGGGAAATGACCTAGATGTTGCTCTGTGCAAGAGACTCGCACTTGCAGGCTTTAACCCTTTTTTTCCCCCATCCAGCCCAGTGTCTAGATGCAAGCAGAAGTTCAGCCCTCACCAGGTGGTGTCAGCTGAGTTGACAAGTGGCCTGGCTGGGTGTACTTGGGGGAAAATAACAAGATACCCCTTGGGGCTGTTGCAGCTGACTGGGGCAATGCCCCTAGTGGATAGATGTCTCAATGGAAGCCAGCTGTGACAGAGGAAATGTCTCTGAAGACCCTTGTTCGTGTAGACTCATGCACCAGACGTGGGTGAAGGGGAAAGGAAGGTGACTTGTGACATTCCTCATCTGCCTCCTTCCCTCATGGGTGGAAATCCCAGGCTGTCATATTCATTCATTCAGCCCACGAGTATCTGCTTGGTGTCCATCCTACACACAGTTCTATGGGACCCAAAGGTAAATGGCAGGGGCATAAGAGAACCTCCCAAGGAGAATACAAATAAGCAAAGCTCCAACAGCAAAATCCCCACCGAGTTTTTAAAAAAAATAAAGGCAATAAAGACTGCATAGCAGAGGAGTTATCCCATACTGATGTTTGCCTCACACTGACGAAGAACACAGGTGGGGAAGCTTCTTAAACTTGTAAGCTAGAATTACAGCCAACTATTTAATGGGGCAGACACCCTGGTGGTGTCGGTGAAGTGCTATGGCTGCTAAGAGGTCGACAGTTCAAATCCACCAGGAGCTCCTTAGAAGCTCTATCGGGCAGTTCTACTCTGCCCTATAGGGTCACTATGAGAGAACTGACTTGACAGCACCTAACAACAACAACATCTGATAGGGATGGTGTAGAATTAAATGGAACCTCATATATAAAGCACTTAGCACAGGTCCTGGACCATGTAAACCCAGGGATGGTGGCAGCCAGCATGCTTGTGGTAGTGGTACTGAAGGCACTGATAGAGCCTCAGGTAAATTAAAAAAAAAAAAAAAAAAACACTGCCATCAAGTTGATTCTGACTCATAGCAACCCTATAGGACAGAGTAGAACTACTTCATAGGATTTGCAAGGAATACCTAGCAGATTCAAACTACCAATCTTTTGGTTAAGAGGTCACAGCACTTCAGCACTATGCCACTAGGTTTCCTCAGATAAATGGCAGGTGGACTTTGTTTCCTAGGCCCCAGCACAGCACACTCAAAACCAACCAAGTCTGTACACCCACTCCCCCACCTGCCCTTCCCAATCCAGAGCGTGACTTAGAATTGAACTTCTTCCCTCCAGGGGCAAGAAAGGAAAATGAAAACACAAGAAATGTGATTAAATGCTGAGCTGGTCATCATGCCACAATCTGACAGTCACACATGGACCAGGTCCAGTGATTTTCCACCTCTTAATCATATCCCTGCCAGATTTAAAATGCAATGAACATTAATGGGAACAAATGCTAATAAGGCTCTAACAGGCTTTGGATGTCAAGAGGTGAGGAATAAGCCCTGCATATTTTGACAGAAAAGGGGTCAAAGAGGAAATAACCAGGACACGAAATAGAAATCTTTTATTCAAGAGGAAAGGCTTCCCTGAAAGGCAGCTGCTCCAATCAGTGACACTCACTCATTAAAGAATGTGCTGCTTCACGTCCTGCGGCAACAGGAACACCCAGCTCCGTGACATGTATCTTTCTGGCTTAGCTAATGTGGCAAAGTCACCAGCAAATTTACATCAGGCCTAAATGAAAGAGAAGGTCCTTTTCCGACACGTGCTGTCATCAGAGTTTCAGCTGTCGTGAAATTTCTCTAAGAAAACACTGTGGCCTTGGAGGCGTTACATCAGTTGCTCCCTTTAAGCAGCTCTGGCAAAGTTAACGCATCTGCTGGTGTCTGGAGCTGCATTTCTCTCTACCTCTCCAGGGTCCCAGGAAAGCTGTTCTTGTGAATGGGCCAAGGAGGAAGCATATAAAATTTGCCTGGCTGAGACAGAGGGGCAGCCTAGGACCAGAGCTGTGTTACTCTCACTGCTGGTCTGGTCATGATGCCTAGATTTGGCTGCTCCTGACCACTGGGCACTTCACTCTGGTTCAAAACAGAGCTCAGCCCTGGCCTGAAGAGTCTCACCTACTCTCTGGGCCTTTGGACTTATGCTGTCTGGTGTCTGAGACATTTTGAAAATACTCTATCTGCTGCAATTTAAGGTTTTCCGATTAACGGAGATTTTCTTTGAGTTCTAATGAGGCAGAATGTATTAGTGCAGTAACTTTTGACTCAGACCAATCTGGATTCAAGGCCCAATTCCTTCATTTAATGTCTGCAAAACATTGGGCACATTACTTATTCTAAATCCTGCCTTATTCTGCTACAAACCAGTAAGGCCAATACTTACTAGCATGAGTATTAAATAAAGCAAAGCATGAAAAGCCTTCAGCAGCACAATGCTAGGCATATGGTAAACACTTCACAAATGTTAGCTATCATAACTGGTTTCACAAAAAAAGAAAGAAAAAAAACTTGATTATATGTCAATACAATAGTCAAAGCCACTGAGTAAATGCCTCAAAGGACTCTATAAAACATTTTGCAGTGAGCTATAGTTCCTTTAAGAAAGCAACAGAATTTACCATGAATTATACAAACCACCTTCTGTTATAAACATAAACAGAAAGCCAAGGAGAACAGGATTATATTTGACACCAGAGAACCCCCAAATCATTTACAACCTCTTAGGAGTATAGAGACAAGTTCACCTCAAACCACAATTTTCTCCTCTTCACTTAGATTTCCACTTTGACGATAAGATGATAATCATCATGATAGTATTTAAAATTGCATGAATGCTTACTTCAACACCACATACCAAATTTATGACTTTTCATCTTATCACCCATTTAATCCTCACAACAACACAGGAAGAGGGTTACTACTCTCAGTCTAGATCAGCACATCGAATAGACGCATGTATGAGCCACAACTGTGAGCCATGTATGTAATTTAAGTTCTCTAGTAGCCACATTAGAAAGCAAAGAATCAAGTGAAAATTACTTTAATAGTGTTTTGTGTTTAATCCAAGGTATCTAAATTACTATCATTTCAATGTGCCATCATCAATATTTTTTTCCACACTAGTCTCCAAACTAGTATGTCTTAACATACGCAGCATAGCTTGTATCTCAGATCAGACTAGCCTCGTTTCAAGTTGTCAGTGCCATATGTGGTTATTGGTAGCCCATCCTGGACCGTGCAGATCTAAAGAATGAGTGAACGACATGAAGAAACTTGGCTAGGGTCCCTCATGGACGCAGGAGCTCTGCCAGAGTCAAACTGGCATGAGTATTAAATACTCATGCTCCCCTGCCTTTTCTTTGCTAAACCCATTAAACCCCACATTCTGCAGCCCACCACCTTTACCAGGCAATAGGAGCTTCATTACAATGAGGATGAAATACAAGGCTCTTCCCATGAGTGGAGAGAAACACAAGGAGACACTTGGAATTTAACTTTTATTTCTTTACGTATTTGTCAGCCTTTATATATTATACCCTTTCTGTTCTTGCTTCTTCATTTTTATTTCATTTTATCTTTTCATTGTGATTAGGTGAATGTTTACATAGCAGATTAGTTTCTCATTAAACAGTTAACAACAAACTGTTTTTGTGACACTGGTTCCCAAACCCATGATACACTATCTCGTTTTCCACCTCGGGTTTCCTGTTTCCATCCATCCAGTTTTCCTGTCCCTTCCTGCCTTCTTGTCTTTGCTTTCGGGCTGGTGTGCCCATTAGTCTTGTACACATGGTTGAACTAGGAAGCACATCCCTCATGTGCGTTATTGTTAACCCAGTACACCTGTCTAATCTGTGGCTAAAAGGAGAACCCCAGAAGTGACTTCAGTAATGAATTACAAGGCTGTCCAAGGGCCACACTCTTGGTGTTTCTCGAGTCTCTGTCCCCAGCAAGTCTACTGTTCGTTTATGTGTGTGCAAATACGAATTTTGTACTACATGTTTCTCCCATTCTGTCCAGGACCCTCTATGGTGACTCAGCCACAGCAGTCAGTGGAGGTTAACCAGGCCCCATCTAGTTGTCCTGAGCTCAGTATGGTGAAGGCTGTGGTAGTTGTGGACTAGTCTTTCAAGTGATGGGCTAGTCTTTCCCTTATGTGGTTGCTCTCCTTTGCTCCAGCCAGGGTGGGATCAGAAGATGCTTCTTAGATGACCACTTGCAGGCTCTGAAGACTCCAGTCACTACTCCACCAGTCAAATGTAGAACAGTTTCTTTATAGACTATGTTGGAATTTAACTTTTAAAGAAAAGATACTGGCAAGGCACCATCTCTAACTAAAACCTGCTAAAAATGACCCCAAGCTAAAAAACAGCTTAGAAGAAGAGACAAGCATTCTTTCAACTGCACCCAACTGAATTTGAAATGTCATTTCAAAGCCATCAGAAATTCCCACAAAGGGAAGACAGAATGTTACAGAGGTTAGTTATGATTAGGTAAGAATTCCAAGTAAAATACTGGAAAATGATGGTACTAAGCACAGAAGAATATGGTGAAAAATACCTACTTAAATAAAAGTATATGTATTTAAATCAAAATATATAAACATATTTAACGGGAGATACCTCAGGGAACGGATACTCAAAAGGCAAAAGAGGCTTGCAGGTGAGTAGCCACTCACTGACGCATATCTCACCTTGCAATCCTGAGTTGTCTCCTCAAAGAAACAGCACTTTCACAGACAGAAACACTTTGCAGCTATAATGTTTGGTGTAATGGCAAAATGGTAATTATTTGCTGCCACTTCCACTAGAAGTAAAAGTTCATTCAAGCACCAAGACAGCTTGAAAGGCCTCCACAACACTGACATGATCAATTGAGAGTTTCTAGCCCAGAGATAGCTACTGGGAATATCAACAGCTTGAAGACAAAGGGAATGGAAATCCCCAAGACTGAATTGTTTATCCTTGAATTAGATAAAGGTTGACCCAAGGTTCTTGTCAGACAAGGTGGATTTCATACCCTCCACCCCAAGCAATATACCTTTAAAATGGTCTGGAACACAAAGTCTGCCAGTGCCTGCAGCTACAGGGTAAAAGGCCAAAACTGAGATCATCACAAATCCTCTGTGGTGACAGGCTACCTGGGGGCACTAAGAGTAGGACCTACATGAGTGGCCTCAACCAGGTGGTAGGTGGCTTGTTCCCCCTGAAGTATGCTAGGCTCATTATTACCACAGGTACATACAAATGTTGACCTCAGGGTAGTCCTTCTCTCCCATCCTATACCTGCCCTCTGTCCTCTGGAGAGATGCCTCCAATTTCTGCAAGGGGGCAGGAGGCAGTTACCGTCAGAGCTCCAGCATCAAACAGACCTGGCTCTGCCTTCTACTAGCAGTGTGACCTTGGCTGAGTTATTTAGATGCTTGAAGCCTCAATCTCTTCTTTTTTAACCAAGAAAATCATTTGTTTACTTATAAATATTTATTGAGCCCTTATTGTTCTAGCTTCTGTGGATACAACAGTGAATAAAGGGAAAGAAAAACCCTCCTTCATGCAACTTAATTTTCAATTCATGGGCACCCATTTTGCAAAGATTAAGTAACAAATCTACTGCAGTCTGTAATCACTAAAGAAGTATTGGCTATTGTTATTGTAAACAATAACAATACTAATATCAAATCCTACCAGCAACACCTGGTCCTTGGCCTGGCTCCAAAAGCCCAGTTTGGCTGGAGAGCAGGGTGGAATAAAAGCCTGAAAGGAATTTCAGTCTCTCACTTCCTAACCTCTTTTCCCACTGGACACATGCCACAAGGACAGAGCCACAGTATTTGTTTAACTGACTCAATAATCCTACCAGATCCTATCAAACTCAGGTACTGGGAGATTCAGAGTTGCTGGGGAGGTGGGGCGCGGGGCAGTTTTACAATTCAGCTAACATTTGGAGTAACAGCTCCAGCTAGGCATCCGGGGAATGGCCTGCCCGTCTCCAAGGAGCTCACACACCAGCAGGGTAAGACTTGCAGACACTATAACTACATGTACTGTGGTTTGTTACATCTTTATAGGACTGGCATGAACAGTAAGAACTGTAGTTGTGTCCCTGGCATGAATCCATGATTTTCCAGCGGCACCCCAGGGAGCCCTAGAACTCCACTGAGGTAGAAATTATGATAACTACAATGGTAACTGCAGCACTTACCACACAAGGTATTAAGGACTTACTGAGCATAAGCAGGGAACTGCTGGTGGCCTAGTGGTTATAAATGCTATGTGTGCTAACCAAAAGGTCAGCAGTTTGAATCTGCTAAGCGCTCCTTGGAAACTCTATGGAGAAGTTCTACTCTGTCCTATAGGATTACTATGAGTCAGAATCAAGTCAACATTAGCTGTTGTTTTTTTTTTTTTGTTATTTAAGTGTAAGCAGATACGCAGATGTCTCTTGCACTGTCTTAATGCTTTCAGTAACTCTATGAGGAAGACAGTCACTTTTTTCCCCCAATCTTTATTTTGCAGATGAACAAATTAAGTTTAAGAGATAAAGTAACTTGTTCAAGAACGCACAGCTAAGTCAAGGAGAAATCAAGCAGGCAGTCCAACTTTGGAAGCCAGGTCCCAAATCAATACGCTAAAAATGCTTCCACTGAGAAGTCCTGGAGGGCTACCCCAGAGACAAAAGGAAGACAAAGAGGACAGGGCTCCTAGCCACCCACCCCCAACTCAGTTGTAGCAATTCAGATCTATTTTCCATGGATGCATTCCATAAAAGATTTGGGGGGACTAGGAGTGGGAGGGAAAGCTCCACTGCTACTTTTTTTAAATAACTGGAATAAATGATGACCAATAAGAAAACATAATTTATATTCCACCTTTAAAAAACTGTAAAGAATTCAAATGCCCACCAACAGTAGAAAAATTATAGTGAGAAATTTGCATAATGGAAGCCTACACAGCAAGGAAAAAAGAACTACTTCTAGACATCATAACATGTATGAATCTCACAGATACAATTAATGAAATAAGACAGAATCTTTACTATATGCACTCATTTTATACAAGGTTCAAAAACAGGCAAAACGAATCATTAGAGATAAAAATTAGAATGGAGGCTACCTTTGGTAAGGGAGTATCAGCAAGGAAGAGAATGAGGGAGCCTTTGGGAATACTGTAAATGTTCTGTGTCTTAATCTTAAATTCTGACGTATATCTTAAATACAGATGAGTATTTAGAGGTAACAATGTAATGCACCATGCATTTTTTCGTATGTATTTTATACTTCAATAAAAATATAAAATGGAAATTCAAAAGCATCTCAAGACATGATTTAAAACAGCATTCTGCTTTTAAGAAAGGAGTCAATTGCCTATTTTTATTTTAAAAAACAAGAATTGTTTTTAAAAAACCCAAACCAAAATTTCAGCAACAAGATAAATCAAATACTCGAACACTGGAATCAGTAAAGAGAGACATTGCTCCAGTTTGCATGGATGATACGTGACCTCCAGCTACCCCGAGCCAACCCTGCTGAGGAGATTCACAGTTTGATTCTCAGAAGACATGTCTGCAGACAACAAAGCCCAAGCCTCTCCACTTCAAAGGAGCTTAGAATAATGCTCCCTTCTTCTAGGCCTAGGAACATGGAGCCTTTTAAGAAACTCAAAAGCAATCTCAAAAGCACCAAATGCAATAAATCTGTCACTGACCATCTCAATAACCAACAAGTGAGGTAAAATTGGCATAAATGACAATGGGGAACTACAGCCCATCAGGCTTTCAGCACACCATAGATGACTCGGGATACACTCTTCAGGCACAGTCTCCTCTAATTATTTCCAGATCTGGAAGGGAGCAAGCTGAGCTTTGAATAAAAGCCCGAGTACCCACCCAGTTACAATCCCAGAGAGCAACTCAGCATTCAGGACACTGCTGGTCCCAAGCATAGGGGATCTCTGGACACCCTCCTCCAACAGCTGGTCTCCTCTCTCTCCTGCACTACCTTGCTTGTTAAAAGTAAAGTGGGCCTGCCAAAATCACAAGTGGTGTATGGCTGTCTTTGCCTGCATCAGTGTGAGCGGTTCTGAGGCAACAGGCAAAAGAGTAATGAGAGTTTCTGGTTTTGATCACAATCACACTCTGATTTGAATTGCAGTTCAGCAATTACAAGGTCATCAGCCAGCAGGCCTCCTCTGGGATTCCAGGGAAGGCATTTTTAAAAAGGAAATTAGACCCACCATAGAAACAGGTTTCACTTATAGAAGAATTTTTTTCACAGAAACTCCCTATGGCTCTAGGGAGAGCAAATAAGCCTTAGAAGGAAAGAAAATCCTGGATTCGTGGTCTTTTCATGCCTTTGTTTTCCCTTCATCTCAGTTTCTTCTTTTTTAAATGCTGCTACATATGATATCTCCATAAGCCTCGCCCAGTCTTTCTGGTGCACTTCTGTATATATGCATAGAATAAAAGACTAGATGGTCAACAACAACATGTTACCAGCCATTAAATACGGGTAGCACACTCATGAGGGCCTTGTGCCTTCTTTTTGTGTACGTGCATGTTTAAAGCTAACCTATTATGAATTTTACTGGTGTCTTTTTGTTTGTTGAATGTTTGTGATGCAATATTCTCACCAGTAGGAATCCCTGAGTGGCACAGATGGCCAAGCACTCTACTACTAACCAAAAGGTGCCTTGGAAGAAGGCCTGGCAGTCTCCTTCCAAAAGGTCACAACCCCGGCTACAGCCATGGAGCACAGTTATACTGTGTAACACATGAAGCTGACATGAGTCAGAATCAATTTCATGGCAACTGATAGTGGTTTTCTCACCAACATGGCACCTTACTTCCGTGCCCTGTGAAGAAGAGACTAGCTTTGAAGCTCTAAAGATTTGAATTCTCCTTACCCCACAGAACAACATTATCTGTCAGTTTATTTAATTGCTTCTTGTCTGTCCATACAAGTGATGTTTAAAGTTGATTTAACTTTAGAGAAAATTTTTAATGTGTGATTTCTTGCTCTCCAAGTACCAACAAACAATTTGTTCCTGTTACTTATTTTTTAATTTTCTACAAGCAATGCGTATTAATCATGAATAAATTTTTGGAACAAGTCAAGGCAGAAGCAACTGAATCAACTGACAGATAATGCTGTGAGAAAAAGAGCATTTTTATTTGTGGGTTTCAGAATGAGAGGAGTGGAACTGAGAGGCAGCAGACAAGCCTTATTCCAGCTTCTATATTTTCAATGCCTTGGCCCAATGAGTAAAATTAACTTGCCCTAGCATCTCCAAATGGGAAGAGGTGAAGGTCTGTGCATTAGGCACTGAATTGGGGGATGACCCTACACTGGCTGTCAGACAGGGCAGATGAGTCTGCGGGGCCTCCAGTGTGTAGGCGGATGCGATTCCTGTGAGACACAGGGCACTGATAGGAGAGGAACTTGTGTGGGAAAGATGTGCTGGTGCCCAAGAGAAGGGCACATTTGGTGGCATGGCCTGTAGGGCCCCAAGGCTCCCCTCCAGCCCTCCCTCTTGAATCTCATAGGTCCTCCCCAAGGAAAGGAACCTTGAGGCATAACTGATGTTGGCCTTCTTGTCTACCTCAGCAAGTGACATTTAATGTTGATTTAACATTAGGAAAAATGTTTTGTTTGTTTAGGAAAATTTGTTAATGTGTGATTTCCTGCCCTCCAAATATCAAGGAACAGTTTTGTGCCTGTTTTTCTACATGGAACGCATAGTACCTGTGGAATGTAAGTTAAGTTTTCAGAACAATGCCAAGACATAAGCAACTAAATAAGCTGACAGATAAATCACGGGGAAAGGAACTACTGCTTATACTTCCACATGACCATCAGCTATAGAGCTCAGGATTCTCTCATAGTGCATTCAGAAGAAACCCCTGACATTCTCCACAGTGCACAGATTCCAAAGCCAAATAATTCAAAGTAAGCTTTTGTCTTAAAGAGAAATTAGACCAGGTCTGAAAGAAATCAGGCGAAACTAAACGAGAATCAGGAGACACAGGTGCAATCATTCCCTCCCTTCCATTTCTTAGCTTTGTCCTACATAGGAATTGGCACCTGAGGGAGGCTAGGCATGTGACAGTGCCAGGTAGATGCTTGGGTATTTGCAGCTTTGTGGCTGGAAGAGAATGAATATGCATAGGAGGAACACAGGTGAGACTGACACAGCCACCCCCAGCTCTACAGTGTGCAGATGAGGCTGCCATGAGCTCAGTCCTAAGCCTGAGCTAAATGGCAGGGATGTGTCTCATGCATGGATAGGTACAGTTTCTGAGCTGGAAATATTAACAAACCTAAAAGCCCTTAATGCTAACGAGCTTGAAGTCTCCACCTGAGCCTGAGACGAGCTTTAGATGCTGCAAATAGCTCTCATGCTGACAGCTCCCTTTTTGAGCAAAGCAGCCTGGATCCAAAGTCAATGTGTTGGGTACCTGGCAGTGCTTTTTCCAGGCCACAGCTGGCCACACCAGGGTTCAGTGCCTGAGACAAAAGCTGTCAGCAATCCCTGTGCACCAGTAACTTTGTTTCCTCTTGGAGAGTTGAGTTGGAATGTGAGGTCCAAAGAAAGAATCAGCAGTGGATGATGGAGGAGGGAGAAGCAGGAGAAAGGTACAAAGGCAACCTGTTACAATCGGAGATGCCCATTGAGCCTGACCCACAAGATGGCTTCTGTATCCTGAGCCACTGCCCAGTTCCACTGAGACTTGGCTTTTGTACAACTATTTCCTGCTTCTCTCCACCTCCTCTTGCAGGTGTGCACTAGTTTCCCAGTACCCTGCAGGAACGTGAGCAAGGCTCTGCTCTCCCTCAGCCTAAAAGAGACAGAAATAGTCATCCGTCACCATCTGAAATCAAAGACACGTCTACAGAGCAGTGGGAGTGCAACACAGGCCATCAGCAAGGAGCACCACTGCACCCACCCCCTAGGACTAACAGTACTGGTCAGGCTGGTGTAGGATCATATTTTGAAGCCACTAGAATGAAAATTCATTCTAGCTTTCCTTCACAATCATTTGAAGATCATCTCACCATAATGAATCTATTTTAATCTTTTTCAGACACAAAGACAGATCAAATATATACAGATTTATCTTTACTGCAAAGTAAAAAAATCCTGGGTAGTATGCAGATGTATTTCTGAGCCATCCTGCGGCTTTAACTAACAAAAAAGGAAAGTTTAATGTACAAAAGACACTTTTCAAATGACAAGGTTTCTTAATACCTTTTATTCGCCCCCAAGCAAGCCGCAGATGCTTCTGAGAGGCATCCCTTGCCCACTGGAGGGATTTTGGTACTACTTAAAAATCACACAAGACAAGCCAATGATTTTAAACTTGTTATTCACTTCTGTGGCTTAATGGCCATAAATCACACATTAAATCCACATCTGACTTGAATGCAAAACTTGCCTTCAGTGAGCTGAGACACTTCCAGCAGTCCCACCCTGCAAGTCACCACGGTGACATCAGAACAGAAGCTGGGGTTGAGCAGGCTTTAAGATTGTCTTCTCCTTTCCCAAGTCCAAATAAACCCATCTTTCAGCTAATTCAGACCTTAGCCGTGAATCAATTCATGAGCCCCAATGGTGATAGCACTAAAACCAATTCACCTGCACAGAGTGAATCATCAAACTAAATATTGCTACTTTAACACTTAGTGGGTAAGAATTAGAATGTCAGGGAAGAGCTTTCCAAGCATTCATCATTCTCCTTTTCCTCTAAGATATTCATACAGCAGCTCCCTAAGACCCACATCATATAAACTCACCAGCTTAGTACAGCAAATGCTGTGTACGTGATTTGTGCTCTCTCTAGGGTGAAATATATTTCCCCTCTGCCAGAAGGACTCTATATGGGCAGAGAGGTGGGGACAGAATTGATGGAGGACTAAGGAGGGGGGAAATGTCAGGGAGAGGGTCACATGACAGGTGAGACAACACCAAAGGCTAAAAATGGATGTAACCCAACAGAAACTCATTAGTGTAATTTCTTTACTGGAGTGGTCATCAAAATAGCTTCTGGGTACATTTTCCAAAGCAATATAAAGGAGGCAGCATGTAATTAAATGGTCTGTGTCTATTTAATATTGTGAGTACCGAGCTCCTGAGAGGGGCTGTGGCTTAGGAAGAGACATCCCTGGAAAGACAGAGTGGACCCACTGACCAGTGGGAAAAAGTAGCTTATGTATGCTCACCTTAATATAAGAACACTTGATACGAAAAGGTTTCAGAAGTCTGATAAAGTGCTGGGTCAAGACCAGTTAAAGTTGAAACAAGTGAAGCTGGCACCTTGCCCTGCCGTTCCCCTTCCACAGTCCCCACGCAGACCACTCTCTGGACACCCCCACAGTGTACCCCCCTACGGTGTCCCACACGGCCTACTCCTCCCTAGCAGCACCTGATGTCCCAGATGCAGCAGCTAAGAGTATGGTTTTTAAAGTCAGAAAGACCCTCATTTCAGAACCCAGTACTGTTACTTACCATAAGCCCTTGAGATGGTCGCTTAAACCCTCAAGCCTCTGTTTCCCATTTATAAAATGGTGATATGAGAACATATCTCAAAGAGCTATTGTAATGCACACAAGGACATATAGAAAAATAATGAATAAACCTCAGCACAGTATTTGACACATGCTAGGGCTCCATGCACAGTGGTTTCAATCATTTTTCCTCTACCATACTCTGACTTACATGCTTTGCACATGTTGCCAAGAAAGATCAGTCCCCGGAGAAGGAAATCATGCTTGGTAGAGTGGAGGGTCAGCAAAAAAGAGGAAGACCCTCAACAAGCTGGACTGACACAGTGGCCACAACAACGGGCTTACGCATAAAAACGACTGTAGACATGGCGCAAGACCGGGCAGTGTTTCGTTCTGTTGTTCATGGGGTGGCAGTGAGACAGAACGGACTCGACGGCACCTAACAATGACATACACTGACCCACCAAGTCCTTTGCTTCCTCTGCTGATCTCAAGGATTAATTTCTGTGAAAATATCACCAGCCAATTGACCGGCTGAGCTTTAACAAACCTGGCACCTCAAGAAGGAAGAATGGAAATGAAGATTTTTCAGGGAGCTTTTGGCAATTCCCCAATCACACTTTTCACCTTCCTGAATGCAGGCAAGCATCCAGCTAGCCTGCGTAAAAAGTCAGCTTCACAAGATGATCCTGTCAGGGTAACTTTATTCTTTCTCTCTGGCCAGTTAAAACAGTCTCAGAACCTTGAGACAAACACATAGACTAAGAAGGAAGGGGGTAGGAACACAGCCCAGGTCATACAGGAGTATCCTGAGGCTTGGGCAGCATCACTGAGATGGAAACAATTTTAATGGACACAAGGAAGTTCAGCCTGCAGTTAAAATATGAAGCCCCTGGAAGCCTACACTTCAGGCCTTGCTCTTGCTCTGTCCATTTTCTGCGCTGGCAGGCACATACAAGGTCTGACAAGTCCAAGAACTTAATTGTTCTAAGTGCTATATACCTCATTGCTGAATATCAATCACTACAGTCACCTTCGAAGTATTCTCCTTTGGAAGCTACTCGTTGATCCCAACACCTAGTTCGCCCTTCAAAGAATTTTGGAACTCTTTCTGGAATGGCCATTGCACACAGTGGCATGGTGGAAAGCTTATAAACTTTATTATATAGTTGTCTATGTGGGTGTTTTTAGCCAGTAAACAAATAAGTATATTGGAACACGCTCCCTGCTCACCTGATCAGGCCCATAATGTCTTTTTTCTTTACCTGAAGATAAAGGAAATATTGAAATGAAGACATTTTGATGACATTCAGGACATCAAGGGTAATACAATGACAGCACTGATGGCCATTCCAGAGAAAGAGTTCCAAAATTGCTCTGAAGGGTAGACTACATACTAGCGTCAGTGCATAGCTTCCCAAGGGGAGTGCTTCAAAGGTGATCACAGTGATACTCAGCAGCGAGGTATGTAGCACTTTTTCTAGGGTGAGTTCACCAACTTAACTGGCAGTCCTCATATGACATGCTCTCTGAGACTGCAGACATGGGGAGAAGGGTCAGCTACCAGCTTCATCTCAGGAACACATCCACTTTGACAGGCATTGGGATCTATTCCAAGTCTTCCCTCTCCAAGAAGCACTGAATCACTAGTAATTTTAAACTGTCAGAGCACCTGATAAAACTCAGCCACTAACATCGTCCTCTTCAGAAAAACTAAGGTCTTTGTTCTTTCAAGGACCACAAAAGGACTTTCCTGTCCTTCCCAGCCCCTAGATCTAGAATTACTGCAGCATGTGTCTTAGAGGTCCAGTCTGGTCCAGGTCACATTTTCCAAGGCCGCCTTCTGTGTCCCCAGCTGGCACATGGGCTCTGCTCCAGGCACAGGGCCGTGGTCAGAGGCTGTCAACACAGCAGGAACATATGGCCCTGCAAGCTCCCTGTGGGAATTCCGGCTGGGCCCCTGGACACAGAAGCCAGAGAGGTGACATGAAGTTTGTGTGTGGGAATGAGGCCACTGAGGAATAACAACAAATAACCACTCCCTTAGAACTGATGTCAAAGCTGCCCAGTGCACTGGATCTGCCCACAACAACAGCTTGTTATTAAGGTTCTGCTCCCCTTGAGCCCAAATCTCGCTTCAGCAGTCCAGTCTAGAGACACTTAGGTTCGAGTCCAAACTCTACCACTCACCAGTTGTGCCATCCTAAGCACCAACTCAACTTCTAGTACTCTAGTAAGTATGACAGACTACCCATGTCATTCCAAAGAACAAAACAAATTCGCCCATTCACAGCCCTTCCCAGGATTACAAACCCAGTTTAAGAGCAAAGACCACGATTGCTGACATCCACTTCCTAAGCACCTCTAAAGGTAATAGGAACATGGTCTCAGCAGCAAGATCATAGGCTTCCAATTTAGATAGATCTGTCCTTGGAACTTAGCTCTGCCATCTTCTAATGATGTGATCTCAGATATATGAATAAATGTATGGGCCTCACCATTAGCATCTGAAGAATGGAGATATTACTATCTTTGCACGAATACTAAAAAAGCCACAGACAATACATATATAGCACCAAGAACAGTGACCAGTACTCTATAACTAGAATAATGATCAATCATTGGTGTTTAGCATTGCTTTTTCAGTCTGTGTCTGTAACTAAATAAGTGGACACCATCAGCCCCGCTTCTTCATAGTCCAGTAGAAACAATGGAGCACGCTGAGCCATCCACATCCCTGCATAAACCTCTTGACCCTCAGAGATGCACAAAGGCCCATGTGTGCAAGACAGTACTACAATTTAGTCCACACCTTCTACTCCTCCACAGCCTCTAGCAATGAATATCCCATCAATAAACTGATTCATCTATTCTTCAGGCATTCACTGAGGATGTACTCTGCCAGGTACCTACTGCATATCTAGCATCTCCTACATGCTCTTGAGCACAGCTCAACAAACCTTTTCTGTAAAAGGTCAAACAGTAAATATGTTAGGCTTTATGGGTCATGCAGTCTCTGTTACAACTACTCAACTGTGCTATTATAATGCAAAAGCAGTCATACACAATATGTAAACGAATGAGCATGGCTGTATTCCAATACAATTTTATTAAAAAGAAAGAAACGGAGAAAGAACAGGCAGTGGGCTATAGCATGCCAACTCCTGCTCTTGAGTATACACAAATGAGTAAGACATGGTAACCATGTGATGATGGCAAAACTCACACAGGGAGGAAGAGACAAAGCCAAGGATAAATTCCAGGCCTCTTGTTCTCACCTCAAGTTACTGAACTTTACCTTACCTTTTCCACCATGAGTTGACAAAAGTACTCCTAAAACCAACAGGGAAAATAGTTCAACCAAAACTACTTTTCACATATCACAGAAGAAACATGTATAATACAGAATCCAATCAATCAATATGAAAAGCATATCCATATACACATTTAACAAGTATTTATTGAGCTCCTGCTGTGTTCCATGCCTCTGCTAGGCATTGGGGATACAACAGCAAACAACACAGAGCTAATTTATGCCTCATGGAGTCTACAATCTTAATGGTTCAAAGTTTCATCTTCTAGGTAAAAGCACCATGCTGGATGCTAACTGAAAGCACACAAAATACACAAGACAATGGCATATCAAGAAACTCCAATGAACACTGATACCCTTTTTAAACACTGAGTCAAGTTCTTTCTATGCTCTTTGATGTGATCTTGGGGACAGGAAGGATAGGGAGAGTGGCTACTGAATTCACAAGATACCATGTAGGAAAAGCAAGGTCACTAAATCATACTCTTAAAAGAACCACTATTTTTACTGATATGCAGCCAAATGGCCAGAATGTGTGGGCCTGTAATGACCTATGCCATCACCTCCCTTTGAAATTCACGAAGTCTGTCTGCATCTTAGACCGAACCTCAAAGGCTTCTTCCCAGGACTGCTCAGTGACATGAACAGCTGCTCTCACTTGCCAGCTCTTCATGGATTTGGACCCAGTTTCCTTTGGTGTAGTACTCACTCATCATTCAACTTGATGGTTTCAGCATCTCTGCCAGGGCTGAAGATTCTGTGCTGCAGAACCCTGAGACTGCACGACAGCCTCTTCAAAACAGTTGAAATTAATTTTAGACAAGTATTTAAGAGGAAAAGAAAATCTATCTGGACAACTTGCCAACATTCACTGCTGTGACACTGACAAGAAGAGCGCTGCAGAAGAAAGACTTCACCCCAGATCATTCACTTGTCATCACAGACTACGCTTTGAACAAATTGGCATAATTTAGGTAGGCAGAAAATAGGCCGATTACAGCAAAACTAAGGCTCATTCCAAAGACCAGTCAAGACAGTATGTACAAAACACAAATAAAGCACACTGCCACATACTTGCTGGGAGATGGTTTTTATCACTGACATGTAAATGATGATCCAAATAAAACAAAGGATTCAAAGTGTATCAAAACCAAAAAAAAACTTGTTGCCATTGAGTCGATTCTGACTCACAGTGACCCTACAGGACAAAGCAGAACTTCCCCATAGAGTTTCCAAGGAGTGTCTGGTAGATTTGAACTGTTCACTTTCCTGATACCAGTCATAGCATTTAACTACTATGCCACCAGGGTTTCCCTCAGTATATCAGTCCTCTGTAAAACAGCACAGAAGGGTCTCCAGTTATTTAGACAGTGAAGAATCTCATAGAACTACCTACTAGAAAGGCCAAGATTTTCTAGACTTCTAAGAACACTCCGCTCAGTCCTATCTGCTGCCTTGTCCTTTTTTAGCACTTCTTAATGCCGTTGCAGATCCCAAACATTTGTTTTCCCCATGTTCTAATACCACTTTGGCTTGTTTTTTTAGTTTCCAACAGCAGAGTGAATCACTGAACAACACACCCTTCATCAAAGTTTAAGCAGTCATTGCTGATGCTCTGCAGGAGGGACACCTGGCTTTATGATTTACTATTCATGGTCCCAACACATGACAAGCAATCTTACAATCAGTGGTGATGGTAAAAGACACCAATGAATGGCTACTGGTGTGTCCCAAGCTTGCACAGAGTCCCTAACCAGTGATTGTTCTTCCACATAGCATTTCCACTCTGAACACAGGTTAAAATAACTCACCAAAGCTACAAAGCTGACGGGAGGAAGAGCTGGAGCTCAAATCCAGGTCTGAGGTGCCACAATGTCTGCTAAGGAATAGATCTGAATCTAATCCCTCAAGCCCAGAGCATGGAAGAGAAACCAGTTGAGTACAATATCTTGGTCTCAATGCACTTTGGTTGTACTGTCTTAATTGCTAAGAGAACGCAAACTATTATTCAAGTCTAGATAGGGTGATATAGGTTTCAGTTATGCTTGATGGCATTTTGTGGGGAGAAATCCTAAGCTATGAATAATATCAACAAAGTCTAGCATACAAGAGTATTAAGGATCTATTTGTCCTACTCCACCCTCCCATCTCCTGCCCACCCAGATCCTGTGTGTAGGGGTGATAGGGGATCTCCACACCCATGCAACTTCATGCAGAATTTTGTATTCTTCTTCTGGTCTTATATAACATCCCCATGTTTCTACCCTGTGTTCCCTATTAATTAAAGGAGACATTTCCTCCTCTTCTCTCTACTAGGGATTCTGCAACCTGAGGGTACTTAGGGATTTGCTATTTAATAAAAAGGGCAAAATACAAGACAAGTTGGCAGGCAAAATTCCCCTGTGATCTGAAACAAGGTCATGGAGAAGTCAATGTGACGAAATGATACTTGCCTGGAAGCTGTATGTATCTATAAGCAAATAAAGGACATTTGTTCCCATGGCTGCTAACACAACGACCCCTGGGACTGGAGTGGCCTCCCAGTCCAACTTATATATATATTTTAATGAAAAATTGCAAGTTAGATTAGCTTAATTTGACCACATCTGCCTTTTTAAACAAAGGAAATTACCATTTTAATAGAAATACAAGCTATTAATTTAAAGGAAAAAGGTCCTGTGAGGTCCATGTTGCCTGTTTCATTCTCATTTTTATAAAAGAAAAGAGATAAAGGAGATTGCAGGGTAGAGGTCAGTTAGTCGGGCTTGAAAAACACACAGTAGTTCTCCTAATGAGCACCACAAAGGAGTTGAAAGAAATACCAGAGAAATGTCCATCTCCATAGATGTTCTGTTACCAGAAGGTGACAAAGGGCTTCCTCCTGCATTTTAGCACCACCTACCTGCTTCCTTTCAGTAAATCTGTGATGAGCCCCTACTGTGTGCCAGGCATGGTGTTGAGGATTCTGTAATGATCAAGGCAAAGCCCAGAGGACAGGTTACTTCTATAACTTCCATCTTTTCTTCCATACACAGTCACCAAGTTTATCAAATCTCCTACCACATGAAAAAAATAATAAAAATAAAAATCTGCTACCACCAATATGACTATCAGAAGACAGACTTTGTAGGTTCATATTCCAGTACTACACTATTACTAGATAGCTGTGTGACCTTAGGCAAGCTGCTTAATTGCTGTGCCTCAGTTTCCAAACCTGAGGAAAGGGGCCCTGGCTTATAGGATTGTTCTGAGGATTAAAGGTAATAGCACAAGGCATTTGGTCCCATGCCTGGAACACAGTAAGAATTCAACCAATGAAATCTATAATCATCAATTCAACTGTCTTGGTCTATTCATGCCTTTCAATTTCCTTCTACCTTTCGGCCCCTACTTAGATTATTCCAATATGTACTGACTTGTATCCCTTTGTCTAGCATCTATTCCCCCAAATCCATCCCAAGTTTGAATTTTCTTTTGAAGGCCTGCTTTGACTGCATTCCCTCCCATTACCAACATGATGAAGTTTAACCTTTTCTTGGCACAGGATGCTCTCTACACTCTCATTGCTAAGTGACTCCAATGCTGCACGTGAGGGACTGACCCAGTCTCTCATTGTCCCCCACAAATCCACTGCTGCCTCCACACCTTTGCCAACAAATATACTGTATCTAAAACCCCACCCACTTACATGCATGTAATAGAATCCTGTGCAGGAAGAAGGACAATGAAGTTACACATTGTGATAAATTAACTGCATTAATGGCCTCAATTCCTTAACATTAACCATGTCACCTTGTAGTGACTTCACACTCTGCCGCTAGGCCAGCCATGTGACTTGTTTTAGCAAATGGGTTGTTAGCAGACATGACACATCAGACGCATGAAAAAGAACCTGAGCATTTCAGCTTCTGCTCTTGTGTCTTGGCTCTCACCATGAGAACATGCTGAGCTAGATGCTGGAAGATGACCTGTTGAGGTGTCCCAGCAGATGCAATCCTTGATCAGCTAACAGCCACTAGACTCACAGACATGCAAGTGAGACCAATCAAAATGAGTCACCCCCAGCTTACTCCAGACATTAATGTGTATTACTGCACGCTAATAAGGGTCTGTTATTGTTGACTACACAGTAGATACCTGATGTACTTATTAACTGACGTGAGAAAAGTGCACAATACATGTCTTGCTCGTCTAGTGCTGCAATAACAGAAATACCACCAGCAGATGGTGTTAATGAAGAAAATTTTATTGTCTCATAGTAAAGTAGTTTAAAAGTCCACATTCAGGGCGTCAGCTCCAGGGGAAAGCTTTCTCTCTCTACCAGCCTTCTCATCAACCTTTCCCTGGACTAGGAGCTTCTTTGCACAGGAATCCCAGGTCCAAGGGACACACTCTGCTCTTGGTGCTTCTCACTTAGTAGTATAAGGTCCTCCACTCTCTGCTGTCTACCCTTTCCTATTATCTCTTGTTTTATTAAAAAAAAAAAAAAAAAAAAAAGATAGTGCAGCCCATGGCCCAGAGAAACCCCATTTACATTGGATCACGGATACAATTTCGGTAAGGGCATTACAATCCCACCCTAGTCCTTGTGGACACAAAACTACAATCATAAAATGGAAGATAACCACACAATACTGAGAATCATGGCACAAACTGATACACATATTTGGGGAGAGGGGACACAGTTTAATCCATGACAGTACATTACAGAGGGAAAGTGTCAAACAGCAAAGCAATAATACAGAACATGGTCCTAGGTTTGAACATGTATGTGTGACTGTGTACGAGATTTGACAATTACAACCACGAACTTAACTGTTTTAAGTACTACGTACCTCACTGCTGAGTATCACCACAGTCACCTTCGAAGTACTCCCATTGGGAAGCCATGCACTCATCCAGGGCCTAGTCCACCCTTCAGAACAATTCTAGAACTTTTTCTGGCATGGCCTTTGCACACAGTGGCAAGTTAACAAACTTAATTGTATAGTTGTCTCTGAGGGAATGTTTAGCCAGTAAACAAATAATTGTATTGGAACACTCTCCCTACTTACCTAATCTGGCTCCCAATGACTTTTTTCTTTACCTGAAGATAAAGGAAATATTTAAAGGAAGACATTTGGATGACATTCAGGACATAAAGGATGATACGACAATGGCTCTGATGGCCACTCCAAGAAAAGAGTTCCAAAACTGCTTTGAAGGGTGGACTACATGCTGGTGTCAGTGCATAGCCTCCCAAGGGCAGTACTTTGAAGGTGACCATAGCGATACAGAGCAATGAGTTACGTAGCGCTTTTGCTAGGATGAATTTGTGAACTTAACGGTCAGACCTCGTTTGTGTGCTTCTGCTTCATAGTAGGTGACACAGCTGTAATTATGACTGACGTGGGAAGTGGTCAGATACTTTTTATTTTTCATTTTAAGACAGACTAGAGAAACATCTGCGGTCCATTCTCACAGTATCTCTCCCTGCCTTTACTGACTCACATGAAACTCAAAAAGCAGCAGATCGTTGACAAAATGGCAAACAAGAAATCACCCACGGCTTCATTATTGTTTATCTAGTGTCAGTCTCCTGGCCGGGAAGATAACGTCCTTGAGCAGGATCCATGTTTGCTTTGTTTACTACTACACACTTAATGCATAACTCAGGGCCAGGAACATGGTATTCTCTTAACAAGTGCTAGCCAATTAATCAATTTCCATGTATATGCACCCATCTACAGAAGCAGAAGCTCTTACACCAAATAATCAACTATTCAGATGAAAGATGGTATGTATTTTAGGGTTGTTTGGGTTTTGTCTCTTCAGTATAAGCAGCATTTTCTACAATTAATGTGATTTACATAATAAGAAGAGTCAAATTAAATCCTTCAAGGTGAAGGTCTATGGATTAAGGGCAGAAGCTTACGCAGTCAGCCAAACCCCTGGCAACACGTTCCTTCTCTCAGTATGCACTGCCATTCAATTTTGCATTTTTATTTACTTTTATATCAGCAAAGATCTTGTTTTTACCAATAGACTGTAAAACTTGATGTAATAGCAGGAGTTCTTATGAATTTTACCTCCTCTATATACTACATATAGTTCCCTATGAGTTAGAATAGATTCGACAGCAATGGGTTTGGTTTTTTTGGTTTACATTAGGGAGCCCTATTGGCACAGTGACTAAACACTCAACTACAACCTTAAGGTTGGTAGTCCAAACATCTGTCAAAATTCTACAAGATAAAGACTGCTTCCACAAAGGTTAAAGCCTTGGAAACCTCCTGGGGTAGTTCTACAGCATCACTATGAGTGGACTAAGGGGCACTGGGCTTGAATGGTTTTTATACACAAGGATCCCTGGCAGTGCAACAGTTAAGTGCTAGGCTGCTAACTAAAAGACTGGTCATTCAAGCTCACCCAGTGGCTCCTTGGAAGAAAGACCTGGTGATCTGTTCCCATAAAGATTACAGCCAAGACAATGCTATGCAGCAATTCCACTCTGTTACATGGAATCGCTATGAATTAGAAATGGCTCAATGGCACCCAACAATAACACTCACTTCACAGACCCACAGCATAGTTAACAATACTTTGTTTCTATTTATACATGAATGTACTTGATTCTCTTGATAACTCAAAAAGGCAAAAAGTACGAAGAATTATTAACTCATACATATCAAGAAACTAAGTCACGGCAAACTGACTAGGATCACAAACAACAGAATTAGAACTTAACACAAGGCTAGAAATACACCTGAAACCTTGACTCTTTCTCCCAGTGGTGTTCCCAGAATCCCTGCTGACCATGACCAACATTAATGCTGATCACATGAGCATGCACCCTTAGGATAAGCCTGCCAAAGCCAGAGCTTGTATCTCATCCATCTTTGAACTCCCCTGCATCTGGCATAGTGCCTTCAGGGAGAAGGCAAAACTTTCATCAGATACTCAGACGGAGTCAACAATCTAGCAAAGTTGAGGTCTGGCAAGACAAAATAACTTCTGCTCAATGGCGGTCAGTGAGCAGAGTTGGAGCCAAAACCCAGGTCTCCTCATTCTGCCTTGGGTTCTCTCCACACAGACTGCCCACTATGTGGCATGTTTATGTCAAAGACATGGTCCCAGAACACTGCAATTCTGCAGTTCAGGAAAATGGTCAGGCAGCTTTATAGCTTTATTGAATTTTGTTTTCCGCAGACCACAATTTGTAGTAATGGCAAAATATTTCTGACATGATCTGGATCCTTTCCTTTAATTCATCAGCAATCCATACAAATGTCAAGCATGCCAAAGTAATTTTCTTTAAAATGATTTATCAGTCATATAAACACAAGCCATCTCATCTGATCTCTGGAATTAAAACCACATTTCTCTTCAGAAGAGAATGAAAGTGTAGTCTTGACAAGCAGGACATGTTTTCACCAGTCTGGGATGAGTGGGCTCCAGTGAGCAAGCAGCACCGTATACAAGGGGCCACTTTTTCCAGGCTGTGTATCTTCCCCACATCCAATCGATCCCAAATCTGGCACTCAGTACCTGGTGACTCATTCTTAACTGACCATGTTTAACTAAACTAAAATAACCACCCATCTACCACCTAAAGTGCAGGTGGCTGATACACCGTGTGTTTATGTGTGTGCTGGAGAAAAAGAAAGGAAAAGCAGGGCAATGGCAAGGTGAGATTGTTGACGAAGCAGAAATTATGTTCCTGCAATGCAGCTTGGAAGAGATACAAGCTTAGATAGTGTAAGGCCTGGGACTGCACTGAGAGGTACGGAGACAGGCTGAGGGAAGCAGTTCCACGCTGATATCCTAGGTGGGATTCTTTTTTTTTCCTTCCATTATGATTGAGTGAAAATGTATATTCTCATATAAAATTTGCATGCCCACCTATATGCAGCTTTCACTGCTCTCCCTGTCCAGTGACAGCACACTCTTCCTCTCTGTACCATACATGTCCCATCCTCCCAGCAGTCTCCTTTCCCCTTCTCTCCACCCACTCCCCTTCCTCCAGCAAGAGGTCAGCATGATGACATCCCACAGATGCATAAAATCATAAAGCACACCCAGTATATCGTCACTCTTCACAGCTTAGTCCAATCCATTCCTGTCTGAAGAGTGGACCTTCATTATGATTTATGGACAAGGGCAGCATCAGGGCCACGGGCCATGCTCCCAGGGGAACCCCGAAGCTCCCAGACCATCAATTGCAGTCTTTTTGTGGAGATCTCAGTGTGCATCCCTTTCTATTCCTGTGTTGCCAGAGAGGCTCAACTTTGTGAGCCCCATCACGGCTATCACTGGTGGTGGCCGGGCACCATCTGGTTCTTCCGGTATCAAGTCGATGTACAGACCTGCTCATGTGGGCCTCTTTGCCTTCTGGATTCTCTTTCCCCCATGTCATTTTGGTCCTCGGTGATCATCTGTTCCTACAGAGTTGGGACCGTTTTCTGTGCCCTCAGATGGCAGCTTGGCAGCTTTTAAGACCCCAGACACCACTCACCAATGTGGGGTGCAGAGAGCCCTCTTAGCAAAATGCTAGTTGTGCCAATTGGCCTCGATTTAGCCTAAGAGCATGGTCCCCTGCCCCCCGCCCCAGCTACTCTGTCCTTGCAATATTCAGTTAAGGTGGAAGGAGTACTCAAGTTATGTTGAAGTCCACTTAATATTCTTCTTTCTAATGTGTGCTGTCACTAATTTCACCCAACCAAATTTCTATCAACTATCTAATCTAAACCCTCTCCCTTCACCCTCCCTACCTCCCTTCCCTTGCAGCCGTCAAAGAGTCTCTTCTTCTGTGCATAAGTCTGTTTTTGTGTTCTTACCATAAGCGTCTCATGCTTAATGCATAAGCAACTCAACATAATGTCCTCCAGTTGAAACCAGGTTATGAGATGTTTGCTGGAATCATCATTGTTCTTTATCATTGCATAGTGCTCCATTGAGTATATATATCATAGTTTACCTATCCATTTCTCTGTTGTTGGGCATCTGGGTTGATTCCATCTTTTTGCTATCGTGGACTGTGCTGCAATAAACGTTCGTGTGCATGTGTCCGTTGGTGTGAACGGCTTTGATTCTGTAGGATATATTCCAAGGAGTGGAATTACTGGGTCAAATGATGTATCTATATCCATTTTTTTGAGGAAGCACCAGATTGCTTTTCAAAGAGGCTGGACCATTTTGCAACTCCACCAACAGTGTAGGAGCATTCCACTTTCTCCACAGCCTCTCCAGCATTTGTTGTTTTGTGTTTTGGGATCATGGCAAACCTTGCTGGGGTGAGATGGTATCTCTTTGTAGTTGTTATTTGAATTTTTCTAATAACTAAAGATTGTGAGCATGTCCGCATATGGTTTTTGGCTGCTTGGATCTCCTCTTTAGAAAAATGTCTGTCCACCTCCTTTGCCCATCGCTTAATTGTATGATTTATTTTCTTCTTATTGATATTTTGTAATGTGCTACAGATAATGGAGATCAGGCGTTGGTCTGACATAGAGTTGTGTTTTAGTCAGCTAGGGCTGCTCTAACAGAAATACCACAGAGTGGATGGCTTTAACAAAGAAAGATTTATTCTTACACAGTCCGGTAGGTTGCAAGTCTATATTCAGGGTGTCCGCTCCAGGGAAAGACTGTCCCCTTGTCGGCTCTGGAGGAAAGTCCGGTATTGCATCAGTCTTTGTCCACGGAGCGTCCTCACGCAAGAACCTATGGTCTGAAAGATGAGCTCTGCTCCCGGTGCTGCTTGCTTGATGGTAGTGAGGTTCTCAAATTGTCCTTTGTTTCTTTTTCCTTTTATTCCTTGCAAGCTAAAAGCACTAAGGGTGGGGCAAGCCATACTCCAGGGAAACTTCCCCCACAGCAGGAATTCACAGCCCCACCCTAATCCTTTAACATACAGGTTAGCAAAACCACATAAGGGAGGACAGTCCCAAGATACTGGGAACCATATCCCAGCCACGTGGCTCCACACATTTTTGGGGGGACACAATTCCAACCATGACAAGTTGCCAAATATTTTTTCCCGTTCTGTAGGTGGCCTTTTAATCCTATTAATAAAGTCTTTGGATGAGCAAAAGTGTTTGATTCTTAATGGTTCCCATTTATCTATTTTCTCTTCTGTTGATTGTGGCTTGTTTGACAGATTTTGAAGTCTGTCTACATTGTGTATTAAGACTTAAATTGTTGTTACAACTTTATCTTGGATGAGCTTTATCATTTTAGATTTGGTATTTAGGTCTTTTATTCAGTTTCAGTTGGTTTTTGTATAAGGTGTAAGATGTGGATCTTGTTTCAATTTACTGCAGATGGATATCCAATTTTGACAGCACCCTTTGTTGAAAAGATTGTTTTTACCCTAATTTAATGTCTTAGGGCCTTTGTCAAATATCAACTGTTCATAAGCAGATGGTATCATCTCTGGGGTCTCAGTTCTGTTAGACTGATCAATCTGTCTGTTCTTGTACCAGTACCAGGCTGTTTTGACTACTGTAGCAGCATAATAGGTTGTAAAGTCAGGCAATGAGAGGCCTCCCAGTGTGTTCTTCTTCTTTAGTAGTACTTTACTTATCCAAGACTTCTTCCCTTTCTAAACAAAACTGGTGATTTGTTTCTCCATCTCATTAAAAAATGACACTGGAGCGTGTATTGGGATTGCATTATATAAGTAGACTGCCTTGGGTAAAACAGACATTTTCACAATGTTAAGCTTTCCTATCCATGAGCAGGGTACGTTTCTTCATTTATCTAAGTCTCTCTTAGTTCCTTGTAGTAAGGACTTGTAGTTCTATTTGTAAGAGTCTGTTATTTCTCTGGTTAGATTAATTCCCAGGTACTTTATCTTCTCAGGGGCTATAGTAAATGGTATTGATTTGGTGATTTCTTCCTTAATAATCTCGTTGTTGGTATAAAGGAAGCCTACTGATTTACTTATGTTTATCTTGTACCCTCAGACTTTGCTGAACTCTTCTATCAATCTGAGTAGTTTACTTATGGATTCTTTAGGATTCTCTGTGTATACAATCATATTATCTGCAAATAGGGAGATTTGACTTCTTTGCTGATGCAGATGCCCTTTATTTCTTGGTCTTGTCTCATTGCCCTGGCAAGAACTTCTAGTACAATGTTGAATAGGAGAGGTAAGAGTAGGCATCCCTGTCTAGTTCTTGTTCTCAAGGGAAACTGTTTCAGTCTCTCTCCATTCAGGGTGACGTAGGCAGTTGGCTTTGTATAAATGGCCCTTATTGCATTGAGGAATTTGCTGTTCTATTCCTATTTTCTGAGAGTTTTTAGCATGAATGGGTGTTGGACTTTATTAAATGCCTTTTCTGCATCAAAAGACAAGATCAGGTGATTCTTGCCTTTTATTTATGTGGTTGATCACAGTAATTGTTTTTCTGATGTTGAACCAGCCCTGCTTCCCTGGTATGAATCCCACTTCATCATGATGGATTATTTTTTTTGATATGTTGTAGTGTATTGGCAAGAATTTTGTTGAAGATTTTTGCATCTCGATTCATGAGTGATACTGGTCTGCAGTTCTCCTTTTTGGTTGGGTCTTTCCCTGGCTTTGGTATCAGGGTTATGGTGGCTTCATAGAATGAGTTTGAGAGTACTCCACCCCTTTCTATATCGCAAAATAGTCTCAGTAGTATTGAAGGTAACTTTTCCCTAAAAGCTTGGTAGAATGAAGCCATCTGGGCCTGGGGTTTTTTTGGTTGGCAGTTTTTTTTATGACTTTTTCAATCTCTTCCTTTGTGATGGGTTTATTAAGTTGTTCTACTTTACCTTGTGATAGTTTCAGTAGGTGATATGAATCAAGGAATTTCTCCATTTCCTCTAGGCTTTCAAATTTGTTAGAGTACAGTTTTTGATAGTATTCTGTTATATTTTTTAGTTCCCTTGGATCTGTGGTGACAACTCCCTCTCATTTCTAATTTGGATTATTTGTTTCCTTTCCTGTTTTTCTTTATTAAGTTTAGCCAATGGTTTGTCAATTTTGTTGGTCTTTTCGAAAAACCAGCTTTTGGCCTTTTCAATTGTTTCAATTGTTCTTCTGTTCTCTAATTTGTTTAGTTCTACTCTAATCTTTATGATGTGTTTTCTTCTGGTGCCTGAGGAGTTCCTCTGTTGTCCTCTCTCTACTTGTTCAAGCTGTAGGGTTAGTTCCTTGATTTGGTTTCTTTCTTCCTTCCAGTTGTGTACATTTATGGAGATAAACTGACCTCTCAGCACTGTTTAGGCCGTATCCCATAGGTTCTGGTAGGAAATGTTTTCATTCTCATTGGAATCCATCAATTTCTTCACTTCATCCTTGATTTCTTCTATAACCCATGAGTTTTTCAGCAAGATATTGTTCAGTTTCCAAGAGTTCCATTTTCTATGTTTTTTCTGCTATTGATTTTGACTTTTATGGCTTTATGATCTGAGAAGACACTTTGCATTAATTCAATGGTATAGATTTTGTTGAGAATAGCATTATGTCCTAACACATGGTCAATTCTCAAGAATGTTCCATGTGCACTGGAGAAGAAGGTGTAGTTATCTGCTGATGGGTAGAAAGTTCTGTATATATAGATGAGGTTTAGTTGGTTAATTGTGGCAGTAGGTCTTCAGTATCTTTGTTGAGTTTTTTTCTAGATGATCTGTCCAGTATTGAGAGTAGAGTGTTGAAGTCTCCCACTATTATTGTGGAGTGATCTATCTCCTTTTTTAGTGTAGTCAGTGTTTCTTCGACATATTTAGGTGCTCTGATATTAGGTGCGTAAATATTTAATATAGTTACGTCTTGCTTGTGTACTGAACCTTTCAGCAACAAACAGTGCCCATCTTTGTCCACGATGGTGGATTTGAGATGAAAATTGATTTTGTCTGAGATTAGAATTGCCACACCTGCTCTTCTTTGTTCATTGTTAGCTTGATATATATTCTTCCATTCTTTAATTTTCAGTTTGTTCCTGTCTTTAAGTCTCTGGTGAGTTTCTTGTAGTCAACATGTGAATGGGTCATGTCTTTTGATCCAAGATGTCGCTCGGTGTCTCTTTACTGGAGCATTCAGTCCATTCACATTCAATGTAATTATTGATAGGTATGTGTTCAGTGCGCCATTGTGCTATGCTTATTTTTGTGTTGTTTTCTCTGTTGTTCTTATTAGTCTGTTCTGGGACATTCCTTTTGTGAGTTGATTTTTCACCTTATCAGAGCTGGTCTTGTAGTTATTGAGACTCCTGTGTTACATTTCTTGATATGATATGTTTCATCTTTGTTATGCTTTATGGCTGCCCCATAATCCCTCTTGATAAACTATATATAAACCAAATTTTAATTACTACCAGTCTTGTCAACTTCCTCTCCATCTGGAAGGCCTATAACGACTGTAGTACATCCTTATTTTTAATATGTTAGCACCATAGTTTTCATGATAATCACTGGATTACTTGTTCAGTATAAAAGCTTTGATTGAGCTTGAAGCCTCCCCTAACTGAGTAGGATTCTGGATGATTGTTGTTCTAAAATATAAAGTTAGTGGTTTTATTATTCTAAGCCATAGCCTAGAGCTTCTTTCAGTATTTCTTGTAGTTTTGGTTTGGTTTTTACAAAGTCTCTGAATTTCTGTTTATCTGTAAATGTCTTAATTTTATTTTCATATTTGAAAGATAGTTTTGCAGGATATATAATTCTTGGTTGGAAGTTCTTCTCCTTCAAGGTTTTGAATGTGTCATGACACTGTCTCCTTGCCAGTATGGTTTCTGCTGAGAAATCTGACAAAAGCCTACAGGGTTTCCCTCTGAATGTTAGCTCTGCTTTGAGTCTTATTGCCTTTAAGAGTTGCTGCTTATGTTTCATTTTGTTAATTTTGATTATAATATGTCTTGGAGTCTTTCTTTTGAGATCTATATTGAATGGCCTTGGATATCTATATTTTCTTCCTTCATGATTTCTGGGAAGTTTTCAGTCAGCAGCTCAGCAACAATACTCTGTGTTCTCAGGTGTCTTCACCTGTTCAGGGACTCCAATTAATCGTAGATTGTTCCTCTTATTAGAGTCCCACATGCTTCTTAAAGCGTCTTCATTTTTCTTGTTTCTTTCTTCTGATTTCTCCTCATAGCTGTTGGCATCAGTAGCTCTGTCTTCCAAGTAAGAAATTCTTTTTCCCATTTGTTCCATTCTGTTTTCTTGGCTTTGAATGAAAGTTTCTATGTCTTTGATGTTGTTCTTGATCTGCTGGATTTCAGAGTACTGGTTTTCTATCAGATCAAACAGCTTGCTTAATTTTTCATTTTGTTGTGCTGCATTTTGTATAAGGTCTAGAAAGGCTCTGTATATGATCCTTTGTATTCACCTTCCGATAATTTCAGAAAAGTTTCTTCATCTGGAAAGCTCCTCGGTTGTTTAACTTAGGAGCCTTCTGAAGCCGTGGGTGATTTCTTGTTTGCCATTTTGTCAACGATCTGCTGCTTTTTGAGTTTCATGTGAGTCAGTAAAGGCAGGGAGAGATACTGTGAGAATGGACCGCAGATGTTTCTCTAGTCTATCTTAAAATGAAAAATAAAAAGTATCTGACCACTTCCCACGTCAGTCAGGTTTTCAGGTGTAGAAGTCCCTCTTCCCAACTGGCAAAGCAAGCACCTCTATATCCAATCCTAGATGATACAAACTAGTTCAAAATACAGCAATGCCACTGCCCTGTTGGCCTCTGCTGACGGGGCCCAGCCACAGGTGACACTGTGTAAACTACTGCTTTTGGCAGAAAAGTGCTCTTATGTGGGCAGGCGCTGGCTCCCAGGCTAAGAATTAGGTCCAGCTGCGGCCACCATACCTAAGATGGCGCCCTCCAGTTGCTGCCTTTTCCGTACAAAGTACCCTGTGGCAAGAGGTGGAAAGAGGTGCTAAAGGTGCTGAGACATAGTGAGTCCTCAGCCTCTGTTGCCAGGCCCCCACTGTAGGCAACGCTGTGTAAATTATTGCTTTTCTGTCAGAAAAGCGCTGTCCTGTGTGCAGGCACTGGCTCCCGGGCTAAGAATTAGGTCCCGCTAAACTCTCGGTATCCAACATGGCATCCTGCACATAGGCACTGCCTCTTACGTACAAATCACGCTGTGGTAGAGGCAAAAAGACAGGCCCAAAATGGCGAGATGTACAGAGTCCTAGGCTTGGCTCTCAAAATATGGCAAATTCACCTGCTTATCCCACCAGCAGTGCATCTGAGACTAGCCACAAGGCAAGACCCAGCTCCACCCGCCAGCTAAGACAGAGAAAAAAAAAAGTCAAAATGGTGCATTATCTTCAGTCTGTGAGACCCAGGGCTAGCTAGGAGTGGAAGTCAGCATAAGAGAGGAGGTGTTTCGTTCAGTGGTATGAAGTCCAAATTAATAGCCCTGTGCCATGTCCTGGGGTTCACTAGGTGACCAGAAGGCTCCATCTGACTATCAATTCATATCTTGGTTTCCAGAGGGATATAGGGAGACGTGTGCTTACTCTACCATCTTGACTCAGCCCCCCCAGGTGGGATTCTAATCCCGCTAGGATTCCAATTCTTCAGGTACTTGTCCCCTGACAAAACCCTAAATAGAACCATTAGCCAAAGGTCATCCATTTCTTTCCAGAAAGATCCTAAATGCCCCAACACTAACAGAAAGGCTACAATTCCAACTCTGGATGTTGCCCTAGTGACATTTCTTCATAGCACATAACACTCATCAATATTCAGTGGCTTTATCAAAGCCAGTGAAGGTGTTATGAGCATATAACACTCATCAATTTTCAGTGGCTTTACTGAAGACAACCTTGAATGATACTTTGGGGTTCCATCATCCAGGGAGAGATGAAGCCTTCAAACCTCACAACCCAAATGCCAAACTGGACTTGAGGTTCACCATGGCAGTTCATCAAGTTCTGTTTCTCAGTCCTCATCAGATAAAAGCATCTCCCCACCAGCCTGCCTCCGGTATTTCTTAATGAGAAATAACAGAGCAAAACTTTCCAGCAGGTATCTCCACAGGATCTGATTAGCACAGCATTTTTCAAAGTGTGGTATATATACCACTGAGGATTTTAGGGGTACACAAATATTTTTCATTTAAATAATTTATGTTAACATGTATTAAATCTGTGGTGTCATTCATATTATTCAATAACTAAGTTGGAGGGAAAGGGGGATTGATTTAATGAAAAATTTTTAACAAATTCTGATGTTAGTAATATGACAAAATCAGAACACCATAAGTCTGAGACACATGGGACTGGACATCAGAGACCCATGCCCCACTGCACTTTGCAGCCACTTCTGAGCATATGCAGAACATATACGTTAAAATTGGGATAGAAGTGAAGGATTCACAGTTGGGGGAAATGACTGAAATTCTCTGGACACCTGTTCTGCTTCAGGGGCCTCTCATGCATTATCTCATTTAACTTTCATAATGACTCTGTGACACAGGACTCAGTTTTGTCATTTTATATTTTGGGGAGTGTCTTAGGCTGGGTTTTCTAGGGAAGCAAAACCAGTAACACGTGTAGGTACAAGGAAAGATTTATAATATATATATATAGACAGATAGATAGATACAAATATAGGAAACAGCTCACGTAATCACAGAAGCTGAATGTCCCAAGCTCTGGCACAAGCCTCACGTGTCCACGGAAGCTGAGGAACCCAAGGTCAGTAAGTCAGAGATCAGAGTTGCAGATCACCGGTTGTGTAGGTCAGTGGATCCCAAGCTGGTGGCGAGACGAAGCGACAGAGGCTGGCGAACCCAGGATCGGCAGGTCAGGGAGCAGGACTGGGCAGAGGCTGGCGAGTGCAGGATTGGCAGGTCGGGGAGCAGGACTCTCAAGTGCCGACTGTAAGGACTGATGAGCCCAACAGCTGCTAGCTCAAGTCTCGGAACCAGATGCTGGAACAAGAGAGCAGCAGCTCCTGGCCACGTGAGCAATCAGCAGCCGTAGTCCAGGGTCACGAGATGAGAGCCTAGACGGGCAGGGAGCCACCACAAACCCCGCCCTGCCACTTAATACAGCAGCCAAATAGGTAGTAGCCAAGTTGACATAATCCTGACCACCACAGGGAGTCAGAGGGCCACAGGGAGTTTAAGTAGCTATCCAAAGTAGCACACATATTAATCCTGTATGTGTTAAGTGACTCATCTACCTTCAAAAGGTGGCTAGGCTGATTCACTGCCACCCATCAACCCCAAATCTGGCACCCAGTACCTGGTGACTCATTCCCAACTGACCATGCTTAACTAAACTAAAATAACCACCCATCTACTAGCTAAAGTGCAGGCAGCTGATACATCATGTGTTTATGTGTGTTTTGTGGGAGAGTCTCAGTGGTCAAATACCACTTTCTACCTGTCAGACAGAAAAATACTAAAAGATCGTAATGGTACTCTGCAAAGAACCTTATCCTTTTACACACTGAACTGTTCAAAATTCTTTCACATCCATCAACACTTAATTACCTTAAGGTATTATTGATTTCACTTGACAGAAGAAAATAGAGCCCAGAGATGTTGAATAAGTTGCTCAAAGTCACCCAGTGAGTGAGTAGCAGACAGGATCAGAACTGAGAGATTTCCCAGTTCCCAGCCCAGAACTTCAAAACCCAGCTCTTTTCACAGTGCTAGGTTGAAGAACCAGAGCTTCCCCAAGGAATTTCTTCAGAGAGTGGGATGTAGGGAGTTCCACGGATGGCTTGTGACCCTCTAGAATAGCAGTGGCATTCCACCTAGCAAAAGACTAGTCTAAGAATTGAGGGGGAACAACACTCACTCTTCCCATCCCTTAACTACAGTCTAAGGGCACTGCTCTCATATGGCGTGTGTCAATAACAATCATACTGCCCTGGTCATTGTCACCTCCTAGAGTACAACATCTGGGGTTGTCCATGTGGCTGCAATTCTCTATCAACTACAGTTTTCCTGTCCTTGAGTAGTGCAGTTAACATGCTAAGCTGCTAACTACACAAGGTCAGTGTTCCCAGTTCACCCAGAAGTGTCTTGGGAGAAAGGCCTGGTAGTTTATCTCTGAAAAATCAGCTAATAAAAATTCTACAGACCACAGTTCTACACTTATGCACATGGGATAACCATGAATCAGAATTGACTGGATAGAGCTTTCTCAGCTTTCTGTTTGAAAGGACAGAGATCAAGCCTCCTCTTGTTACCCCAAACTCCCCACATCTCATAGAGACAGCCCTGAAGGAGGTTAGATTTGTTCATTGTCATCTCACTCTTCATAACTACCTTCTTTTCTTCTTTGCCAACACCGGGGCAAATTATGAATTTTACCTTTTTGTCCTCCATTTAGGTGCAGTGGAAACCTTGGTGGTATAGTGGCTAAGTGCTGCATCTGTTAATCAAAAGGCTGTCAGTTCAAATCCACCAGGTACTCCTTGAAACCTCTATGGGTCAGTTCTACTCTATCCTACAGGGTTGCTGAATCAGAATCTACTTCACAGCACTGAGTCTCCATTAGGTACAGTAGCTGAGCATATGGGCTCTGATGAGAGACTTCCTAAATTCACTCACTGGTTCCTCTTTCACAAGGAAATAACATGAAATGTCTACTACTCAGGACTGTGATAGGACCAGTTAAGTTAATCCATATGACCCATTTCCCCTGGGTCTCTCTCGCATCCTTCAAGACTCACTTCAGACAGGAAGTCTTCTTGGGCACACCTACTCTCCTCCCCAACAGGGTGGATTATCCAAAGGCAAGGTAAGCACAATTTTACATTTTTACACCACATCAAATACACTGCTTCGAGAAATGGCTGGCATCTCTCTTCCCAATTCTACAGTACTTTCCTATATAGTCTAAGCCTCTTTTCAAATTTACAATCCCGTAGAGAGCCAGATTTACTCAGTGAAAGGTAAGCACTTTACTTGTGCTTACTTCCTAATTAGTAGTGAACAATTTCACATGGGTTTCACCATGTCATTAATCAGTGTTAACCATGTGAAACTGTTGACTACAAATTAGGAAGCAAACACAAACAAACCCATGCTTACCTTGCTTATTGAGTAATCAGATTATGTTCCCCAGAAAAGCTAGTACTACACTCAGCATATAGCAGATCCTCAGTATTTTTAAAATTTTTTTATTGTGATTAAGTGGAAGTTTACAATCCAAGTCAATTTTCCATATAAAATCCTGAGCACCTGCCTCTGTGCAACTCTATCTCCTGTCCTCTGTGACAGCACACTCTACGTTTCCACTCTACTTCAGTATCCACTCAACCAACACTTGTCCCCTCCTCTTCACCCTCTCCTCTCTTCTCTAAGAAGAAACCAGTAGGACAACCTCATATATACATTAAACCATAAAGTACATACACCACTGGCATCACTCTGTGTCCCCAAGTCAATCCATTCCTTGTCTGAAGTGCTGGCTTGAGTACTGGTTTCAGTTTTAACCCAGGAGCAAGACTAGGGGCCATGTTCCCAAGGGACCCTCCAGGTTGCCAGACCATCACGTCTGGTCTTTTGATAGACTTCTTGATCTGCACACTCCTTTGTCTCCTGCTACGTCGGATGTACATCGTGTTCCCTGTCACGACTGTCTTGGTGGTGGCCAAGCACCATCTAGTTCTTTTGTTTTCCTGCTGATGTAGTCTCACAGCAACATGGGTCCTTTCATCTCCCGAGCTCATTTTAACTGTGTCATTGATGTTCTTGGTTGTCATCTGCTTCATGTGGGTGGAGACCAATTGATGTTCCTCAGATGGCAGTTGTTGGCTTTTAAGACCCAAGGTGTCACTGGCATGCAGAACACTCTCTTAGAAAAAGACTAGTTAGGCCAAATGACCTTGATAACCCCTGAAGCATGGTCCCCAGACCGCTGTCCCTGATGCTCTGTACTTTGAAATGTTGGATTGAATTTAGAAAACCTTTTAGCTTATGGTACTGTCAGTTATGCTTACCTGCCTTCTACTGTGTGCTGTCACTCCCTTCACCTAATCAAATACCTATTGACTATCTAATCTATGAGTAACCCTCTCCCTCCCCCACGTCCCCTTATAGCCATCAAAGAGTATTTTCTTTTGTGGATAAGTCTTTTCTTAAGTCCTTATAATAGTGATCTCATAGAATATTTGTCCTTTCACAGCTGACTGATGTTACTTGGCCTAATGTCTTCCAGTTGATTCCTGGTTATGAGATGTTTCATAAAATCATTGTTCTTTATCATTGCATAGGGTTCCATTTTGTATATATACCACAGTTTATCTGTTCATCTGGAGATGGGTACTCAGTATTTGTCAAGAGTTATTGATAAGAGCTTCCTAAAGAAAGGCGAATCATCAGAACTTGAAGGAAGATGAGCTATCAGAGTGGCAATTGTAGGTTGACCTGGAGACTGTCTGGTAGCAGTGCTTCATCAGCACCACGCATCATACCAGTGGCTGCCTATTCTATCACCATGTGGACCCAGTCTGCTACCTAACAGGGCTTTTAACGAACCCTGCCTGCCTGCAGTTTCTAGTATGTTGAAACCTCAGTGAAGCAGCCACTTTGCAGACGGGTTACAAGATGGCACCATGACAATAACTCGTGTTTTTGAAATAACTGGTGCCTAGAGACTAAGTATGTGGTCCAAGTTAAAGTGGCATGAGGCAGGTCCCTATCACCCAGAGGGATGGGCCAGAGAAACCTGAACTGCAATCCACAGCTCCCAGGAAAAGCAGAATTTAGCCCAAATGTATCTGTCATTAAACAATGTATTTGGCCTTGGATCATTAACTTATATGGCTCACAAAAACACAGTAACAAACATGAAATATTTATTTATCTCCATGCCCCAATCCCTTCAAGCAGCTTCTGATAGGATATGCAGAACACATTCTCCTCTCAGGAAGACAGAAACAAATCTTTGGGGGAATTATGAGAGTAAATAAAGCAGGAGTCACCTGGAGACCTCAGCTAAACAAATACTCAACAAATCTAATTGATTCTCTAATTTGAAAATCTGGCAGGTTAACGTGGTTTTATGGTGATTTTAAAGATAATATTTCCATAATTTCTTCCTACTTAAGTAATCGATAAAATCTAAAACCACAGCACCTATCTACTCCTGAAAATGAACAAGCAGCATGAAAAATACTTAATGGAGGATTCCAAATGCACCAGTCTGCCATAGCTTGCAGTCTATGGACTGGGCAGAGACCAACCCAGTAGGTGCAGTGTATACAAAGCCATTTGGATTTCCCAAGCAACTTACCCTACAGGTATCTGGGGAAAACTAAAGGAGTGTCTTAGTTACCTAATGCTATTGTAACAGAAATACCACAAGTGAATGTCTTTAACTAAGATAAATTTATTCTCTCACAGTTGAGGAGACTGGAAGTCCAAACTCAGTGTACCAGCTCCCAAGTAAGGCTTTCTATCTCTCTTAGCTCTGAGAGAGGGGCCTTGTTGTAAATCTTCCCTCTTCCCTTAGCTTAAGAGCTTTTCAGACACAGAGACTCTGGGTTCAAAGGATGCACATTCTCCTGCCTCTTCTTTCTTGGTGGTAATGAGGTCTCCCTATGTATCTGCTAGCTTTTTTTTTATATCCCAGAAACAGAATGACTCAAGATACAATCTAATCTTGTAGATTGATTCTTGTCTCATTAACATAACTGCCGCTAATCCTGCCTCACTGACATCACAGCAGTAGGATTTATAACGCACAGGAACATCACATCAGACGACTGAATGGTGGGCAATCACACAATACTAGAAATTATGACCTAGCCAAGTTGACCAACCTTTTGAGGGGACACAATTCAATCCCTAACAAGGGGTCAGGAGGAATGTAGCTAAATAAACTGAATGAAGAAGGAGTATCTGGGTATCAGTGACCACATGCTAAAGGGGGCCATCAGTTGCAAGGAGAAGATGTGTGCCTCCTGAGAGAGGTGCTCTTGTCATTTACATTTCAATATATTTTATTAAATCTATTTTGGCAAGGCCTTATTTTTCTTGAAAGTTCTATTTCTCTGGGTCACTGTAGCTCACACACAATGCTGAATGTAATGCCAGAAAATGCTTGAAATAAGCTAGAAATAAGGGTGTCCAGGAAAGACTGCAGGATGGAAGAGTTACAATTCTTACTGAAGGCTTGGCATCGTGCATAACAAGCTAATGCAAGCATGAATTTATTAAATTCTAACCTATGAGTGAGGATATACAGCCCAGGTTCTTCAGTTAAGCTATAGTGCCTCCTTAACCATTAAAAACAAAAACACAATTGTGGTTTTCCCTCCGTTAATGAAAAATATTTATTCCCCACAAATGCCTACCATTGCAGCTCCCAACAAAATGAGATACATAAACTCCCAAGAGCAGACAACCTGTGGCTAAGACTATCTTCACTATAAAGAGAAGAGCTCACCAATGACAGAGGAAAAGGTTTGGGTAGGGATTTAAAGTCAATCTTTCCAAACTGTATTAAAATAATTAATATAATTGTAACCATTTCTATTTTAAAAAAATATTTTTAATAAATAAAGAAACCACTAGTTTAAAAATTCTGGAAGAGTCAACTTCTTTTCTTGGATTCACTATCTCTGAGGTCAGCATTTCCTCAAAAGGAACAAAATTATTTAAGCTTGTAGATGTTTCTGTCTTAAAGTAGGTCTCATCCACTAAACTGCAATCTGACTCATCTACAAAGCCTTGGTTCCCATACACAGGTTTTAAGATAACTAATGTCTTTTCACCCCTCTGCACACAGCCCATGTGTCACAATGCTGTGGCCATTGGCCCTGCAGCATCTGGCCAGCTCCAGTGACCACCACGCCACAGCATGAAAGAGGACAGCATTCTAGTATAACCCCAAATCAAAAACCAAATCCACTGTCACTCAGTTGATTCTGACTCATTGTGACACTGTAGAACAATAGAGCACAGTAGCATTGCCCCAAAGTGATTTCAGGGTGCAGCTGGTAGATTTGAACTGCCAACTTTTTGGTTAACAGCCAAGCTTTTAAACGTTGGGCCACCAGGGCTCTGAACAGAATCTCACTATAGGCCAACTCTTGTTGCCTGATCCCATAGCCTGAGTCTGCACTGGGCCAGCCCACCACTACCCCAGCCAGCATGCTCTGATCTGCAGACTCCAGTACAAATTTTAATCAATCAGGGAAAGACCCCCTAACATTATCAAGTCTCCAACAATAAGGGGCTCAGGTCAGCTCTGTATGCAAAGATTGGTAAATGGTAAGATCTGCAAGGAAGCCATGCAGAATCCCTACTCCCATCTGTGCCTAAGAGATGCCACAACACTCCTTGTCTGCCCTCTCCAGCCAGTAAAGCAAATCGGCAAGATAACTGCGTTTTTCTAGAAGAGCCTTGGAATTGAAATGGATTTTTCCTACTTTAGGAGATCAAGAGGAAGAGCTTTTAGCACTTTTCAGAAAGTCATAGGAGGGAGGTCCCATGGTAGCCATCAGAGTGGTCCTCACTACAGCACTCAGAATATTAGAGGACTCTTGAGAAACATAAGTACTGCTCCCAGCCAAGGAGCAGGGTGTCACATGGGCAAATACCCAAACACAGATGGTCCAAAGAAGAGAAGGCAAGAAGGGAGAGAAAGTATGGATCAGAAGAAGAAAAGGAAGTCCAGCTCCAGGCAAATTACGGATGGTTCTAACTGCCCAGAGAAGGCCCCTTCACAGCTGCCTTCTCAGACTGACCCAGCAGGGCACCAACTGGAACCCACCCTCTTACCCCACTCCCTATTGTCCTACCTAAGGTAGAAAGAGGGCCCCTATCTTAGTCATCTGGTACTGTTCTAACAGAAATAACACAAGTGGATGGCTTTAGCAAACAAAAGCTTTTTGTCACACAGACAAGCGAGCTCAAGCACAAATTCAGGGCACCCAGCTCTCTGTTGGCTCTCAAGGAAGGTCCTTACATTGCATCAGTCTTCCTTTAGTCTGAGAGCATCTTGGTGCGTGCAGGAACCTCAGGTCTGAAGAACACACTCTGCTCTTGGTGCTACTTTTTTGATGGTAATGAGATCCCCAACTCTCTGCTTGCTTCCCTTTCATCTCTTGTAGTATAAAAGGTGGTACAAGCTACACTCCAGGGAAACTCCCTCCAGGGAGGTGGTCTTAGGAAGGGTGTTATAGTCCCACCCTAAACTTGTTTAACATAATCCAATCTATTAACCACAGGCAGAGATTAGGATTTACAGCACAGGTAAAGCACAAAATAGAAGACAATCACAAAATACTGGGAATCATGGCCCAGCCAAATTGTTACACACCTTTTGGCAGGGGGCACAATTCAATCCATGACAGGGTCTATCCCATTGTCTCCTTTAAGACTGCAAGATATCCTTGCACCAAGCCCAGTATGTAGTCAGGGGCTGGGAACCAGGATCTGCCTCTGATAGCTCCAGCAGGTGGGGCTATTACAGACCTGGTCACCAGAGAAGGTGTGTACAAAGTACCACTCACAGAAGCCTTGGCACTAGAGCAAAATAATAGTGTTCAAGGAGTTTATATATTTTCATGGTTGCAAAATGGTTAACGAACACTCTGATGGGGCAAGGAAACTTTGAAAAATAATAGCTAATGAAAGTTAATACTTGTTAAGTGTGAGCAGTGTGCAGGAAATCCTGGTGGCATAGTGGTTAAGTGCTATCACTGCTAATCAGAAAGTTGGCACTTTAAATCCACCAGGTGCTCCTTGAAATTCTGATGGGGCAGTTCTACTCTGTTCTACAGGGTTGTTATGAGTTGGAATTGAATAGACAGCAATGGGTTTGGCTTTTTTAGGGATGGGTAGCAATATGCAGCTTTACATACATTATCCTCTTTAATCTTCAGAATGACTTTATGTAGCAGAGTTTATTAACATTTTCATTTTAAAGTCAGGAAATTAAGGTTCACAAAGGTATGTAACTTGACAGAAGTCACACAGCTGACAATAAGAGCAATACAATGTAAACTAGATAATGTGTGCTTAAAGTACCCACACACAATGCACTCTCACCTGCCTCCCTTAAGTTCTTGAATCTTTCTTTTTAGGGATATACCTAGCTCTCACCCAGGAAAGCTGTGTTTCACTCAAAAAAAAGGCTTATCTTGCATCTGAGGCCTCAAAATTTGAGCCAAGGTGTCTCTGGGAGGAAAGGAGGACTTTGAAATAGAACATTTATTAATTTTATTTCAAAGGTATTTCTATCTCCCCCCCAAGGATCCCCATCTGTTCATGAAGATTTCACCTTGAAGCCAGCACCAAAAAGCCAGAGGAAGGCAGATTACAAGCGCAAGCTGTCATGTTTTGGAGAAAACAGGCCCATTTATTTTAGTTCCCTGAGTGAGGAGGTTTTCACTCATTTCAGTAGAAGCTGTTCAGGTTTCACTTGGGAAAGCTTTTAAGAAAATGTACGACCACTGCAGATATTCTCATTCTTGTGAGATTAATATGCTTATAGGCATTATAACAAAATAGATTTGTACATCTCCCAAAAAATGAGTTTAAATTATAGAAGAAAGTATTTCACAGGCTTGAATTTAAGTCAGCATTTTTAAATGTCACTTTTTATTGACAACGATCTGGAGTGCAGATGAGGTGTGTTTTATGCCACTTGGCTGAAGTGGCAGTTGGCCTGTATTATTTCCTATTTGACTATAGTTAATTCTCAGTCAGTCAGTAGGAACAGAGGTGAGTCTCTGGACACCTATATTAGACAACATATTGTAAATTCTGGGCTTCCAAATGCAGGCTCAGGGTGTCAGACCTCAGCTCATTCTATAAAGAAAGGGCATTGAAACCATGGCCAGGCACGGTGGCACTTTGGAATCATGTGGCACTCCATCAAATAAGGATATCCTAATGGAGATTTGGAAAACAGGAAAAACTACATGCTTGACAGCATGAAACTAGATTTAGGAAACAACTCTTCAATCCTACTGATCTGATAGGAAGTACATATAATTGTACCTAGAGGGTCTCCTACTTAGATGCCAAATACAACCAGTGTGGATTAAGACCTTGTTTGAACTATCATCAGTGGCACTACAGAGCTGTGAAGGACCTCAGAGATGAGCTAACTCAACAGGCTCATTTCATGGGAGGTAACGCCGAAGCCCAGAAATACGCCTGACATCACATCACTAGATAATTTCAGAACTGATGCCATTCAGACTTGTCCTTCTCTTTCCCTCATTCCTACTGTTTGACAAATATGCTGCCAGCTTAACCCCCACTGATAGAGGACAAGATAGAGAAGCAAGGAGGCCAGATAGGAATAAGACTCCAGGGAGAGGAGAGAGGAGTCAAGATGGTGGACTAAGCACATGCCTCCCTAAATCCCTCTAGAAACCAAGACCTGAATTGATAATTAAACAGAGCCTTCTGGACACCTAGCGAGCCCTAGGACACAGCATAGGACTGTTAATTTGGACTTCATACCACTGAACACAAAACCTCCTCTCTTTCACTGACTCCTGCTCTTGGTGAGTGCTGACTTTCATGGACCGAATGTAACTCACCATTTTAACTTTATTTCTCCATCTCAGCCAGCAGGCAGGGCTGGCATCTGACTATCAGCTAATCTCAGATGTACTGCTGGTGGGATCAGCAGGTGAAACCGCCATATTTTGAGAGCTTGGCTTTGGACTCTGTGCATCTCAGCAACTTTGTCCTCTCCTCCTGCCTCCACGATTGACTAGCCTGTAGCGCACCAGGCAAGGGCTTGTGTGGGACGCCATCTTGTTCAACTGGGACACACAATACCCATACAGAGGCCTCAGCTGGATCTACTTCCTAGGCTGGGAGGCAGTACCTGCCTACAGGAGAGCACTTTTTGGGCAGTAAAGCAGCATTCTACACAGTGTCACCTATGGCTGAGGCCCAACAACAGAGCCCAGTAGGGCAGTAGCCTTTCTGTATTTTAAACTAGTTTGTAATATCTGGGGTTGGATATACAGGTGCTTACTTTGCCAGCCAGGAAGAGGGACCTGTACACCTGAAAACTTCACTGACATTGGAAGTTGTCACATACCTTTTACTTCTCATTTTAAGATGACCTAGTAAAACAACTGAGGTCTATCCTCACAGCATCTCTCCCAGCCTCTACTGACTCACATGATGCCCCCAAAACAAACTCTGGAGAAAATTGTAGCCAGGAAATCACCCATAGCTTGAGAAGGTCCTCAAAAGAAAGCACCAAAGAACTTCCCAGATGAAGAAACCTTTCTGAAACTATCGGAAGGTTAATACAAAAGGATTTTATATGAAATGCAACAGAGTAAAATGAAAAACTAAGCAAACTGTTTGATCTGATGGAAAACCAGTACTCTGAAATCCAACAGATCAAGAACAAAACCAAAGACATAGAAACTTCAATTCAAAGCCAAGACAACAGAATGGAACAAGTGGAAAAGAAACTTTCTGACTTGGAAGACAGAGCTAATGACTCCAGCAGCTATGAGGAGAAATCAGAAAAAAGAAACAAGAAAAATGAAGAAACATTAAGAAGCATGTGGGACTCTATTAAGAGGAACAATCTATGATTAATTGGAGTTCCTGAACAGGGTGAGACACCTGAGAACATAGAGAGTATTGTTGCTAAGCTGCTGACAGGAAACTTCCCAGAAATTATGAAAGAAGAGAATATAGATATCCAAGATGCATATCAAACACCACTCAGTATAGATTTCAAAAGAAAGACTCCAAGACATATTATAACCAAGCTTAACAAAATGAAACATAAGCAGAAACTCTTATAGGCAGTAAGACTCAAAGCAAAGTTAAAATTCAGAGGGAAGCATCATCAGATTTCTCAGCAGAAGCAATGCTGGCACAGATACAGTGGCATGACACATTCAAAGCCTTGAAAGAGAAGAACTTCCAACCAAGAATTATACAGCCTGCAAAACTATCTTTCAAATATGAAAATGAAATTAAGACATTCACAGATAAGCAGAAACTCAGAGACTTTCTAAAACCAAACCAAAGCTACAAGAAATACTGAAAGAATATCTTGACTTAGAAGAACAAAACTACTAACTTTCTATTTTAGAAGCAATTACAAGACACATCACCCAGAATCCTACTCAGTTAGGGAACGCTCCAAACTCAATCAAAGCTGTAATAGTGAAAGAAATGATCCACTGAGCATATCATAAAAACTACAATGTCATCGTATTAAAAAGAGGGATGTACTACAGCCATTATAGTCCTTCCAGATGGAGAAGAAGTTAATAAGACTGGAAGTAATTAAAATTTGGTTTATATATAGTTTATTAAGGGGGATCACAGGGGCAGCCGTGAAGCACAATAAAGATACAACATATCAAGAAACATAATACAGGAGTCTCAACAGCCACAAAACCAACCTTGAAAAAGGCGAAAAATCAGTTCACACAGAACAGATTAATAAGAACAACAGAGAAAACATCAACACTAAAATAAACACAGCACAATGACAGCACGAAACACATAACTATCAATAATTACACTGAATGTGAATAGACTGAATGCTCCAGTAAAGAGACATCAAGTGACATCCTGGATCAAAAGACACAACCCATTCACATGTTGACTGCAAGAAACTCACCTTAGACTTAAAGATAGGAACAAATGGAAAATTAAAGGATGGAAGAATATATATCAAGCTAACAATGAGCAAAGAAGAGCAGGTGTGGCAATTCTAATCTCAGATAAAATCGATTTCCATGTAAAATCCACCATGGTGGACAAGGATGGACACTATTGCAGAAAGGTTCAATATACAAGCTGGACTTAACAATATTAAATATTTATGCACCTAATATTAGACCACCTGTTAATATACAGCTCAATATACTTCTAAATACATCAAAGAAATGCTGACTACACTCAAAATGAGATAGACCACTCCACAATAATAGTGAGAGGCTTCAACATTCCACTCTCAATATTGGACAAATCGCCTAGCAAAAGCTAAGACACGGAAGACCTAATTGCCACAATTAACCAACCAGACCTGATTGACATATACAGAACTTTCTATCCATCAGTGAACAATTACACCTTCTCCAGTACACATGGAGCATTCTCCAGAATAGACCATGTGTTAGGACATAAAGCAATTCTCAACAAAATCCATACCACTGAATTACTACAAAGCATCTTCTCAGATCATAAAGCCATAAAAGTCAAAATCAATAGCAGAAAAAACATGGATAGAAAGTGGAACTCTTGGAAACTGAACAACATCTTCCTCAAAAAGCCATAGGTTATAGAAAAAATCAAGTATAAAATAAAGAAATTTATAGATTCCAATGAGAATGAAAACACTTCCTATCAGAACCTATGGGACACAGATAAAGCAGTGCTGAGAGGTCAGTTTATCTCCATAAATGTACACATCTGGAAAGAAGAAAGAAACCAAACCAAAGAATTAACCCTACAGCTTGAACAAGCAGAGAGGCAGGAATACAGCAACCCCTCAGGCACCAGAAGAAAACAGATAAAGATTAGAACAGAACTAAACGAATTAGCGAGCAGAAGAACAATTGAAAAAATTGAAAAGGCCAAAACCTGGTTTTTCGAAAAGTTTGACAAAACTGACAAACCATTTGCTAAACTTCCTGAAGAAAAACAGGAAACAAATAACACAAATAAGAAATGAGAGGAGAGTTGTCGGAACAGATCCAATCAAAATTAAAAATATCATAACAGAATACTGTGAAAGACTGTACTCTAACAAATTTGAAAATCTAAAGGAAACGGACAAATTCCTTGACTCATAATCACCTACAAAAATTATCACAAGCTGAAGTAGAACAACTTAATAAACCCATCACAGAGGAGGAGATTGGTAAATCATAAAAAAAAATGCCAACCAAAAAAAGCCTGAGCCCAGATGGCTTCACCGCAGAATTCTACCAAGCTTTTAGAGAAGAGTTATCTCCAACACTACTAAGAATATTTCGCAGTACAGAAAGGGATAGAATACTCCCAAATTCATTCTATGAAGCCAGCATAACCCTGATACCAAAGCCAGGGAAAGACTCAACGAAAAAGGAGAACTACAGACCAATATCACTCATGAATCTAGATGCAGAAATCTTCAATAGAATTCTTGCCAACAGAATACAACAACATACCAAAAAAAAATAATCCAACATGAGGAAGTTGGATTCACACCAGGGATGCAAGACTGGTTCAACACCAGAAAAACAATTAATGTGATCAACCACATAAATACCACAAAAGACAAGAATCACCTGATCTTGTCTATTGATGCAGAAAAGGCATTTGATAAAGTCCAACACCCATTCATGCTAAAAACTCTCAGAAAATAGGAATAGACAGCAAATTCCTCAATGCAATAAGGGCCATTTATACAAAGCCAACTGCCTACGTCACCCTGAATGGAGAGAGACTGAAACAGTTTCCCCTGAGTACAGGAACTAGACAAGGATGCCCACTCTCACCTCTCCTATTCAACATTGTACTAGAAGTTCTGGCCAGAGCAATCAGACAAGACCAAGAAATAAAGGGCATCTGCATCAGCAAAGAAGAAGTCAAAATCTCCCTATTTGCAGATGATATGATTGTATACACAGAGAATCCTAAAGAATCCATAAGTAAACTACTCAGACTGATAGAAGAGTTCAGCAAAGTCTGAGGCTACAAGATAAACATAAGTAAATCAGTAGGATTCCTTTATACCAACGAGATTATTAAGGAAGAAATCACCAAATCAATACCATTTACTATAGCCCCTAAGAACATAAAGCACTTAGGAATAAATCTAACAGAAATAACAGACTCTTACAAAGAGAACTACAAGTCCTCACTACAAAAAACTGAGAGACTTACATAAATGGAAAAACCTACCCTGCTCATGGATAGGAAGACTTAACATCATGAAAGTGTCTATTTTACCCAAAGCAATCTACTTATATAATGCAATCCCAATACAAATTCCAGCGACATTTTTTTAATGAGATGGAGAAACAAATCACCAACTTTGTTTGGAAAGGGCAGATTAAGTAAAGCGCCACCAAAGAAGAACACCCTGGAAGGCCTCTCACTACCCAACTTTAGAACTTATTACACTGCCACAGTAATCAAAACAGCCTGGTAGTGGTACAAAAAGAGACAGATAGATCAATGGAACAAAACCAAGACCTCAGAGATGACACCATCTTCCTAATAACAGTCGATATTCAACAAAGACCCTAAGACATTAAGCTGGGGCAAAAACAATCTCTTCAACAAATGGTACTGGCAAAATTGGATATCCATATGCAATAAACTGAAACAAGACCCATATCTTACACCTTATACAAAAACCAACTCAAACTGGATAAAAAGAATAAGATTCCAGGGAACTGTGGCACTCCTGCCTCAGGCTCAGTAGCATTTTCACTGTCTTGGTGAGCCCATCTGCTGGGCAGGCCTCAGTGTACACTGAGACAAAAAAAGAACTCCTAATATCCATCATCCTCAGTGTCAAGTATCTTGAACTTCTCAGAAAATATTCCATGATTTCTACAACATTCAACAATAGGTATTTTTTAATGCCTACTATGCTCCAGGTATTGTTCTAGATACTGATAAGAGAGAACAAGGCAAAGATCTTTGTCACTGTGGAACTCATATTCTAGCCCACAGAAAAGTTGGACAATAGACATGATAAAGAAACCATCTAATGTGTTAAAGTACACACATGCTATGGAAAAATTAAAGTGCAGAACAGGATGAGGAGGCTGAAACACGTAAGAGGTGAGAGCAGGAGTAGGTTGCAGTAATAAATAGGATGATGAAGTGAGGCCACATTGAAAAGGTGAGATTTAAGCCAAGACCTGGAGGAAGTAAAGGAATTAGCCAAGTAAATATCAAAAGGAAGAGTGTTCCAGGTACAATGGGCAAAGGCCCTAAAGTATCAGGTTCAAGGAACAAAAAGGAGTGAGTGACAGCAAGAGAAGTAGAAGAAAAGCTCAGAAAAGTAAGAAGAGGTCAGACCACAAACAGCCTATAGGACAGCGGGAGCGCAGTGGGTTTTTCTCTGAGAAAAATAGGGGGCCATAGCAAGTTTTCAATCAGAGCAACATGGTCTGACTTAGTCTTTATAAGGACCTGTCTGGCTTCTGGGCTGCGCATAGACTTGGATGAGGGGAGCAGTGAAGGTACAAAGGTAGAAATCAGCATAACCGTTGGAAGGTGTCACGAATTGAACTATGTCCCCCTAAAAATGTGTGTATCAATTTGGCTGGGCCATGATTCTCAGTATTGTGTAATTGTCTACTACTCTGTCATCTGATGAGATTTTTCTGTGTGTCGTAAATACTGTCACTATGATTTAATACTCACTATATATATTCTAGAGAGAGAGAGAGATTAGAACAAGGGGATACTGCACAGTTTCAAGTCAGCAAAGGTGTGGATCAGGGTTGTATCCTTTCACCATACCTTTTCAATAATCTGAGAAACTGGATTATATGAAAAAGAATGAGGCATTAGGATTGAAGAATGACTCATTATCATACTGCATTACACAGACAACACCACCTTACTGCTGGAAGTGAAGATCTGAAACACTGATGAAGACAAAAGACCTCAGCCTTCAATATGGATTGCATCTCAATATCAAGAAAATTAAAATCCTCACAACTAGACCAGGAAGCAACATCATCATAAATAGAGAAAGGACTGAGATTGTCAAGGATTTCATTTTACTCGGGTCCACAACCAATGCCCATGGAGGCAGCAGTCAAGAAATCAAAAGACATACTGTGTGGGAAAATCTGCTGCAAATGACCTCTTTAAAGTCTTGAAAGTCTTTAAAGTGCGCCTGACCCAAATCACGGTACTTTAAGTCACATCATACGCATGTGAAAGCTGGACAACAAACAAGAAAGACCAAAGAACTGATGCCTTTAAATTTCAGTGTTGGAGAAGAACACTGAATGTGCTACGGACTGCCCAAAGAACAGATCTATTCTGGAAAAAGTACAACCAGAGTGCTCCTGGGAAGCAAAGGTGGCGACACTACATCTTATATACTTTGGACATATTGTCAGGAAGGATCAGTCCTTGGAGAAAACTATCATACTTGGATTGACATTTAATTTATCATCAATCCAATGATGGGCTTAAGTATAAAAACAACTCTGGACATGGCACAAGACTGGACAGTGTTTTGTTCTGCTGTGCACAGTGTCACTATGAGTTGGAACTATCTCGACAGCACCTAACAACAATATGATTTAATAAGATGAGTGAGCAACAGTTATACTGAGATTTACAAGATGAGATAGGGTCTTAAATCAATCTCTTGGAGATACGGAGAGAGCAGCAAGCAGAGAAACACAAGAACCTCATGCCACCAAAAAAGTGACACCAAGAACAGAATGTGCCCTGTGGACCTCAGGTTCCTGTGTTGAGATGTTTCCATACCAAGGTAAGACTGATGACAAGGACCTTCCTCCAGAGCTGACAGAGACAGAAAGATTTCCCCTGGAGCCAGAGCCCTGAATTTGGACTCATTGTCTATTGGACTATAACAGAATAAACTTTTCTTTGGCTAAAGCCACTTACTTGTGGTATTTCTGTTATAACAGCACTAGATGACCAAGACAGAAGGTATTTGCTCTAATCCAGATAAGAGATGTTTGCACAAACCAGGATGAGTTCAACAGAGCTGATGAGGAAGGAGTATATCACTGAGCCTATCAATATTTGTAAGTCTGGTCCTAGAGTCACAAACTCCAATGCCAGATGAAGCCAAGTAGATAAATTAAATAAGCAAAGTCACTCAGGTACAAATGGAGGTGAACTTCAAAGTGAGTACATGTAGCCCCATTGGAAGGTGACCATAATTCAGCAACAGCCAACTGCCTCCATAAAGGCTATCACCCAGTACATCCACGGTCTTAGGAAATACACATATATGGATTTTGAATAATGCCTTCTGATTTAACATCAACTATTAATTAAAATTGACAGCACTTGGCTGGCTTGGCATTAATTAAAACACACACACACACACTCACTCACACATACACACACACACACACACTCCCTTTCAAATATATGCCCAAGGTCAAACCAAATGCATCTGCAAACTAGATTTGACCTATAGGTTTGTCACCTCTGTGCTCCTGTGCTAGCAGTTCAACTAATCATTGAAAAACTAGGCAACTATTATATAAATGGTTATACTGCACCAACTCTACCCACAAAGTTATATTTCAGTTTTTATGCTTTTTGGTTTCAGGAATAATCCATTATCCCCTCTGAATCTTGCTGCCTATGTAGCAAATATTTGTAACAGGAGCCAGCAAGCTGAAGTCCTTCCAGGTAACACTCTTAATAAATACTTAATAATTAGGAAAATAAAGGAAACAGATCATTACAAAAGATATAGGGGGCCTTTGGTCACCTATGGTACTGGAAAATTGCATCAAAAAACCCACCTATGAAAAGATTGTTACACAGCGATGGGTACAGAGAACAGAAGTTATCCTGAACTGAGAGTCTAAAATCTAAACTCATCACTTTCTTGACTGTTTAGGCCAAGAAAGTAAAATCAACCTGAAATGATATTGCAAGCATTAAAGGGAAAGAACCGGGAAATCCTTTCATCGATTTATATAATTTTTGACAACCCACATAATGAGTTTATTTTAACCCTATAAATCAGCTGAACTTGAAGTTCATAAGCCTCTGAGAAGGAAGATAAACTTGAGGTATGCTTCCTGGTCACGGGGGGCAGAAGGAAGGAGACGTAGAAGGCAAAATGGCAGCTTTTTCTTCCACGTCCTCCCCTCCAGGCAGAAAGGAGAGTCTCTGTGTGGGCCACACAGGGACAAAGTGCCAGCCCTGGCTTCTGTCACTCCTACCCTTCTCCTGAGGGAACAAGCCAAGAAGTCACCCTAACCCCTGCTAAGCCAAAAGGCACACTTACTGTTTCTCCTACCTGTCTCTCCAAGGATCCAGATTGCTGCCAAGTCTCCCAGTGGTAAATGCCACCTAACAAAATGCAAACTGCAGAGGGCAGAAGAAAGAGAAAAATCTGTATCGTTCCTTTCCTGGTCTAGCCAAGTTCACTTGAATTGATATTTGAGGGCCTGTGTCTTTATTCAAGATTAGAAAAGGAAGTATGGGCCCCCACAGCTGTGTTGTAGATCAGCCATGCAGACACACATCAGGCGAGCAGAACCATCCAGCAAGGCTTCAGACAAGAGTCCCAAACTCCACTGTTGACCAACATAGCCTGGCCAAGGTACAGAGAAGATCAAAGATAAGAACTTTGTGTCCAACAGCAGCCTGACTCTGTCATCACTCAATTCAGTGACCCTGGGCACATCATCATTCTCCTAGGTCCTGTCATGATCGCACCAAGAGACTGCTCCCAGTTCTGATGAGATGAAAATGAGAAGATGTAGCCCAATGTCCTACATTGGGTCACCAATGACAGACACCTGCAGCCCAAGGGCCAGGTATTGTGACAAAGGCAGCCACTTACCAAGACTGCCACATCGAGGTCATCATAGTTTTAAGAGACCTGGGACACATAGAAATAATGTCAGTCCCTAGTGCTCAATGTCTGTTTTAAAACCTGTGGGTGCTAAAGATAGGTGAAAGAAGTTAATTCTGGGGATGAGGCATATGTCAACGAGAGAGGACTCCACCCAGGACAGTGAAGCCAGGTGAGAGTGGTTACATATCCCCACTATCAAAGGCAGCTGATGTGACTGAGGATCATGACAGAACTTTTCAGGCAGCTCTCCCTTGTCAACACCTAATAGCTTAGCACACAATCCATCCTGAGTAATGAGTGCCAAGAGACTGTCCCCGACAGCAAAAGTCCATTTGGATTCAAAGTTTCTGCCCTTTTTTGTAAAGGCCTCCAAGAGGCCAGCTCTTCAGAATTACAGAAAGACAGATGGGAAGAGCACTATGATAAGCACAATGCACCTGTTTTTCCAGTTAACTCTCCCAGTGATCCTCTCAGAGAGGTTCTACAGACAGGGTTAGTTAGGTGCTGAAAGCACAGACCTCTTTCATTATCCCACCTCTTCTACTGTCTAGCTGAGTGACCTTGGATCACTATGTTTTAGTGTTATCATCCGTAAAATGGAAATAATAGAACTGATATGAGATTGATTATTCAAGTGAGTGTTCAATAGCTTAAGTATGACTGCTAGCTACCACTAGCTGCTGCTATTAGATCTGTTCTACATTGAGAACACTGGAGCTGCAAAACAAATTAATGTACCTAAGACCAAAATGCCAGCAAATGGCAGACCTAGGTCTTGAACTGAGGCCTGGATGACTTCAAATCTCTCACCTTTAACCACTGTGAAACATTAACAGCATCTCAGGATGCTGCTAAAATATGTTCAAATAACCTCAGAGCAAATTAACAGCTTCATTATATCAGTGAAATATGTACTGGAGCAGGACATAATTTCATGGTCTGAAAAAATAGATATAAGATCTTTACTTCCACCCTATAGCTGTCACTTTAAACTGGCTGCTGCCCAAGGAGAACGGGCAATTTTAGAGCAATTGATCTTTTTTCTCTAGGGAAATGTGACAACACTGTGCTTTTTCACTTTAAGTTACATTTCACGACTGGATAGAATCTTGGGAAAAAGCGAGAGACAGACAATGGGCAACAGTGACAGGCTTAACCCAGAGGGCATGATGTTATAATAAAAATTACACCAGCCTTGGACACAGATCCCTTGGTTCTCACAGTCACTTACTAGTTGGGCATACCTGACAGGGAGAAAATGAAAACTGGAGAACTGAGGGACGATTTGAAGGCAGTAGGAGATAATAGTAGCAGGAGACAGTGGAGCATACGAGATAACAGCAGCAGGAGACCTAACCACTTCTGCCTTTATAATCAATGCTGAAGGTTGACCTGATCCTGCCCCGACCCATTCTCTCCTCCACCTCAAGCTCCAAGAAGGAAATATATACCAAAAGCAGCACAAAGAATTACTTTCTAGAGTTCAGGCCCCAACATAACACACCAATGATCCAGGTTAGATCACAGAGAGAATTCATATCACCCAGTGTAACTGTACAAAGAACTTCATTCTCCCCACATACCCAAAACTGAATCTCAAGTCTTTAGTATCTGTGGAAAAAAATACCATTCTACTAGCATGGGTTCAAATGAAGCCAGAGATAAAGAATGCATGACAACATGATATATGTGAAATAACACAGCAGGTCACATGACTGCCTGGCCCAACACCCATCAGTGGCCTCCCTTTGTGCTTAGAACAACATGCCAAACCCTGTTTTTAAGCTACAAGGCCCTGCAAGGTCTGCCTTCTCACTCTACCTCCCACCACCTTCCCTTTGCTCCCCCTACTCCAACCACACCAGCCAAGCTCTTCACCACCTCAGAACCTTTTTGGCTTGCTGTTTCATCTCCCTGGAAAGTTATTTTACCTCACCACTATTTCAAAATCTATGGCTCTTTTTTTCTGGCTTTATCTACTAGAACATGACACCCAAGAGAACAAAGGTCCGTGCTTGTGTTATTCCATGCTGTATCACTAGCATTCAGCGCTGCTTATACTAGTCAGACATGGCTACGTCTCCTCCCACCTTATGGTGAACATACAGTGTGGCTACCATATCGACAGGAACATGGATCGGGAGAATAAAAAGACAGAGACATACGGATGGCTGTCTGAACTTCCTGTCACATGGGCTCAAACATGATCCTCATCCTTTTGATGAAGAAGAAGAAAGAGGGAAGAGAGGTCACGTTAACCCCCTTGCTGTGACTTCTACCACCTCTAGAATGTGGTGCTTTTCTAGTGTTCTTGACCTTAAAACACATTCCTTGTCTTTTTCCTCACTAATAAAGAACTTGTCTTTGATCTCAGTGCATCGTGAGAAGATAAAGAGGTAAAAGGTCTTGAGCTTCTAGCTATGGTCAGTATGTATATATATAAAATAATTATCATCTCTGGATTCCACTTACTTCCTATTTTAGATTATATGAATTTTAAGGTTATTTGCAGCTTAAAAATTCTCTAGGTTTATGTTGTGGGAAATCAGCCACCACCAGGAACTGATTTCCCTAGAAAATGGAACGTCGAAAAGAATATGGACTCTGACACAAGACAGACTGGGAAACATCCTTGTTCTATCTTTTACTACCCATGTGTTCTTGACTAAACTTCTTAGCTTCTCTGAGCATTAGCTTCCCAAACTATTAAACGGTAGGACAATCCCACCTCCCTCAGTGGGTGAATGAGAGAAATGGCCACAGCACAGGGCCTGGCACACAATTTATGTATTCATGTCACCCCTATCTCTTCCTCAATTCCTCCCCTGACACATACTTTGGGACACAGCTCACCAGACTCCTGAGTAGGAACTTCCAAGGCTAAGACAATCCAGGCCACCTTTATCCTACCCACATAACCTCCAAAGTGCAATCACAACCTACTCCCAACTCCACCCAGGAAATACCAGACATTGTTCCTTACCTTTCCACCCTCAAAGCAGATTTTCCCTTTCTTCATTAAAAGCCTAGAAGATGACATTGTTTATCAAAAAAGTATGTGAGAGTCCTATTTGCTATGCCCGTCAGAGAAGATGTTTCATAGCCCTCAGCAGGAGTGTGGACTGAAAACCATGAATTTGAGAAATCCTAGAAGTTTGAGGCTCAGGACCATGGAGGACCCACAGGTGAAGAGGGAAGCTGCACTGAACACATAGAATAAAGCTCCCAACCTCCATGGTGTTGAGCTAAAGAGGACCCCAAAACTCAGACCAGACCCTAGAAAATCTATAGTCATACAGCATGAACTCAAACCCCAAATCTGCCATGTGCTTTTAGCAGAGTGAACTTCTACTGCCCTGTCTGATGACATAAAAGTACTTACCTCATACAGTATGGTAAGGGTTAATAGAGACAACACATATATAACACTTAGCACACAACCATATTACATGGAAAACAGCCCTGGTGGTTCTGTGATTAAAGCACTAAGCTACTGACTGAAAGGTTGGCAATTCAAACACACAAGACGCTTCACAGGAAAAAGCTGGTGGAAGTCAGCTTCCGCTTGGAAACCTATGGGGCAGATCTACTCTGTCCTATAGAGACACTATGAGTCAGAATCAGCTCAACAATGAATAGCAGCTGCTCACTGAAGACTAGCTGTTGTGTTAGTGATTGCAGAGGTAATAAAGTCACTCTTTTTTCTTTAAGCATCCCCATGTTTCTTAGGTCAGAGGGATATATATGAAAATTTTCCATTCATCCAATCATTCTATACCTATTAAGTGTTACCATAAGTACTAAATGCTGGGCCAAATAAAGACCAGGCCCTCAGGGAACTCGTGGTTAACTGAAAACTTGGTTCAGCTCAGCTCAACATTTACCAGACACCACCTGTATTTTGGGCCAGGGCTAGGCACTGGGGGATAGCGGGATGGTACATTAAGATGAATTAGATGTGGTCTGGAAATAGACTATCATGAGCAGCCTCCTCACACTACCACACGGCTGGAGTAGGCCCCAGCTGTCTGCTCAAACCCTGAAAACTTCACTTCCTCCCTCAGCTCCACTGCATCTCAAATCATTACATCATGGACCTTATTACTACCTTTTCAAGTCTTCCATTTTATGTCACTATTATGATGTTCCTGATATTTGGTGTTCACAGACACTTAATCAAGGTGCTCTGCTGTTTTATTACAACATCTCCTGGCTGATATAGTTCCACTTATCTGGGAATTCTACCATGGTGCCTGTTAGTGTTTAAAAGGATCTTTCTGAGGTATGATTTGACTTGTTCCTGATGATAATTAATTTTAAGAACTGATCAAGATGTTAGTGGAACTAACCTTTACAAACTGATGGCCATGTAGGTTTATTATGACAACAGGCCCTTTTTAAGATATGTAGGCTGGCTTCAGGAAGCAGGGAAAAGACTGCTTTTTGATAACTATTTTGGTGGCTTCACAGATCATCATTGTTGAGTTCTCTTATTATTTAATAACATTCCAAACAAGTTCCGTCTTGTGCCCAGTGGATAATTGGCTACAAAGACATCTCTGCATTTTAATGGAGCCAGCAAGCATGAGACAGAGACTGAGCCCAACACAGCTGGACAGATCTGTGTTTGCCTGAGGCACATCACAAAGAGCAGGCAAGCAAAATAGGAGCCAGACACTATGTTTTCACATCTTCTGAGCATAAGCCTCTAGTTTGTGAGGAGTGTGTCATGCTTGCCCACTGATGGTGGCACCACCCAAGGCACAGACAGACACATGCAGTGCAGAAAAGTAAACTGCTTTCTCTTTTCAGAGGCCTGGAGTCAGCAAAAAGGCAAGGAAAAGATGGGGATGCACACACCAGAACAGAAAGAAATGTCACCTTGTGAAGAACATCAAGCCTCACAGATGAGGACACACAGTTTGCCTCCCCCAAGTTTCCTAGCATCATTCTTTGAATAATAACTAGAGTCAAATCACGTATGCTCCTGCACAGTACAGTAAAAGCATGGGGTCAAGCCAGGAGGTCTTTTTAGCCAGTGCTTTCTTCTCCAATGGGCACTGTACTGGTCCTACTGAAGATACAGTGGAGAGTGGAAAAGGCACAGCTCCTGGCCTCAACATGCAGTGAAGACACACACAGTTACAATATGATGGAGGAAGATGCAGCATGGAGCCACCAGAAGAACTACTTACCCTAGCCTGAGATTTAGCCAAGACACGCCAGACATACTGAGATGGGGTCTGAATCATGGGTCAGGATTTGCCACTGAAAGATGGTAGGAAAGAGAGAGGAGCACGTTTACAGAGCAGAAGGCAAGAAGGATCACTGCCCGCATGAGAAGGGGAGAGTGCCAGTGATGGAGAAAAACAGCAAGTGAAGCAGGGGCCAAATCACCAAGGGCCTTAGTTGGTGTTTTAGAATATGGGCTTTACTGTGAGGACAAGGAATCCCAACAGATTTCAAGAGCAAAACAAGGTTAGAGACTAAGATTTTAAGACAATACTTCAGCAGAATCAAGAGAGAGGAATATGGCTCTACCACTTTCCTAATGTGTATTTCTGGATGACTCACTCTCCTTCGTGAACCTCACTTTATCATGTGTAAAATGGGCCCTGTCAATCCCACAAGTGAGTTGACGGGCTTCAATGAGAGCAAATAAGAGCACTATAAACTATAACAAGTTACACAGATGCAACAGATGATGAGATCCCCAAGACACAAAACTTTCATTTATTTTGTTCCTTTAACTCTCTCTGGAAAAAAGAAAAAAGTCCATTTAGACCTAAAAATTGTCAAGTATGATTCTCCATTTCTTCTTCATTCCCCCCATCCCCAAAATGCTCCAATTCACAGTAAAGGTTTGAGTAGTTATCACAGAGGTCAGGGAGAAAGAAAAACAATGGAAGAGAGACGTTCTTCGGTTCTGTGAAATCAGCCCTTGGATTCCACATGACCGTCAAGAAAACCAACCCCAAACAACAAACAGTTGAGGAAAATAACAACGAGACATTAAGATAGAGTATGTGCGCCCACTGTAATAGTGAGCTCATACACTACTCCTCTCACCGAACATTTTCCAGGACCACTAGACCCCCACTCAGCTCAGATGAAATCTCTTCTTGTAAGAGCACATGTCTGCACCCTGAAGGCCCATTCTGTCTGTAGGACCTCACTGGCAAGTGGCTAGTATACAGCTGATTCTGTCATTCAATTTGGGCCAACTGGTGTGCTCTGCTCCAAAATAAGCATCTGACAGCCCTAGAAAAGAAGTTAGGCCAGAGCTAAAAGCCACCTGACTTTTCATTCTATAGCTGACAAACCTGAAAAAGCTGACACATGGGAGATAGCTACATATGACTAGATGTTTCCCAAGCAAAAATCTGCCAGTTTGACATTAAGCAATTATAAAACAACTGCGTGGGTGTCCACTCTGTTTTAGGAAGGAACATGAGAGATGAACAAGGTCTCTATCTGCAAAACACCACTAGGCCAACTAGAAGGAACTGTGTTGACTCATTCCAAGCCACTACAGTCCTCAGCAATGAAAGAGAAAAGTACTGGGTTCCAGTCCCCAAATCAGAGGAAGACTGGGAACTTCAATCAAGTCTTAGCCAGGGCCTGATGCCCAAGGCAGGGAGGAGTGTGCATTATCTTCTCATAAGCCTCAAGTACAAGTGGTAGAGATGTTATCCTATAGAAAAACACCACAAGCACACCAAGATAAATGTGTAAGACTGTTCTCTGTGAGGGAAGACTCAAAAATAAATTTGGGTCTGATCATCTGACTAGATCTACATGTCTGCACAAAAAGTTGGTCAAAACCTAGTGTTAAAATAGGGAGAAAAAGTAGTTTTCTATAAAATAAATACAGTCTGATCATATTTCTATAAATTTCTAAGACTAAAAGACTTTTTTAGGTTATTGTAGGGGGTTAGTTCTACCCTGGCCCCTAGGGTCGCCATGAGTCGGATACGACTCAATGGCACTTGGCTTTGGCTGGCTAGGAGCTCACAGGTATCACATCATTTAATCTTCTATGAGGTGGGAATACTATTATTATCTCATTTTATAGATGATACTAGCTCAAAATTCTTTTATCTCCAAGTTCAACAAAGTATCAGGCTATAAGATAAACATAAGTACATTGGGAGGATGCCTTTACACCAACAAAGAGATTATCAAAGAGAAAATCACCAAATCAATACCATTTACTAGAGCCCCCAAGAAGATAAAAATATCTAGGAATAAGTCTAACCAGAGAAGTAAGAGACCTATACAGAGAAAATTACAAGACCCTACTACAAGAAACCAACAGAGGCTTACATAAGTGGATAATTCTATCTTGCTCATGGATGGAAGACTTAACACTGTGAAAATGTCTGTTTTACCCAGAGATTTGCATATACAATGCAATCCCAATACAAATTTCAGTGTCATTTTTTTAATGAGATAGAGAAACAAATTATCACCTTTGTTTGGAAAGAGAAAGAACTCCGGATAATAAAACACCATTGAAGAAGAAGAACACAGTTGGAGGCATCACACTACCTGACCTTAGAAGCCAGTACACTGTCACGGTAGTGAAAACAGCCTGGTAATAGTACAAAAACAGACATACAGACCAATAGAACAGAACAGAGATCCCAGAAATATCACTATTCTCTTTCAAACAGCTGTTATTTGACAAACGCCCGCAAGTTTCAAACTAGGGTAAAAACAGTCTCTTTAACAAATGGTGTTGGCAAAATTGGATATCCATCTGCAAAAAACTGAAACAAGACCCGTAACTCACATCTTACACAAAAACTAACTCAAAATAGATCAAAGACCTATATATCAAATCTAAAACGATAACGATCATGAAGATAACATCGGGTCAGCAATGGAACTTCTAATACACAGCTTACAGACTACAAAATCTAACCAACAAGGCACAAACAACAGAAGACAAAATAGATAAACGGCAACTACTAAAAATCAAACACTTACGCTCATCCAAAGACTTTATCAAAAGAGTTAAACGTCTACCTACAGAATGGGAAAAAATATTTGGCAACTACATGTCAGATCGATGTCTTCATTTCTGTAGTCTACAAGGTACTGCAAAATGTCAAGGAGAAGGAAAATAACCCAATTAAGCAATGAGCAAAGATGGACAGACACCTCACCAAAGAAGACATCTAGGTAGCCAAAAGACACATGAGGAAATGCTCATGATCATTAGCTATCAGAGAAATCAACATCAAAACTACAGTGAGATACCATCTCACCCTACTGAGTTTGGCAATAATCCAAAAAGCACAAAATGACAAATGCTGGAGACACTGCAGAGAGATTAGATCTCCTACACTGCTGATGGGATTGCAAAATGGTGCTGTCTCTTTGGAAAACAATTTGCTGCTTCCTTAAAAAGCTACAAATAGAAATACTGTATGACCCAGTAATCCAACTGCTCAGAAAACATCCTACAGAAATAAAGGTGGTCACACCAACAGATACATGCACATGAATGTTCACTACAGTACTGTCTGCAATAGCAAAAAGGTGGAATCAACGTAGGTGCTCATCAACAGATGAACAGATAAACAAACTATGGTATATATACTCAGTGGAACACTATGCAATGATAAAGAACAATGCTGATTTTAAGAAGCATCTCATAACCTGGTTTCAAGTAGAAGACATTATGTTGAGTGAAATCAGTCAGCTGCACAAGCACAAGCATTATATGAGATGAGACCTCTGCTATAAGGACTTAAAAACAGACTTAGTACAAAAGACTCTGAAAGCTACAAGGTTGAGGAGGCAGGAAGAGGATGCTCATAAATCACATAGTAGATAGGAATTTGGTTAGGTGAAGGGAGGGGCAGCATGTTGTAGAGAGCAGGTGAGCATAACTGGACTACACCATAAACTGAAAGGTTTTCTAAACTCAGCCCAATATTTTAAAGGCTAGAATAGCAGTGACAGAGGTCTGGGGACCGTGTTTTCAGGGGATGGCGAGGTCAATTGGCATAGCTGGTCTTTAGCTAATGGAGTCTTCTGCACCCATATTCGTGAGGGGTGTCTAGGGTCTTAAACGCTAGCAAGCTGCCATCAGAAGTACACCAAATGTTCCCAACCTATCTAGAACAGATGATGACTGAGAACATCACAGACATGAGAAAAAACGAGCCCAGGAAGTGGAACGACTCATATGAATGGGAGACCGCATCAGCATGAGACCAGAAGAACCAGATGGCGCCCGGCCACCACCAAAGGCAGCCGTGATGGAGGACACAAGGTGGAGGCACTGAGCAACATGAGAAAGAGAGATGTGCAGCTCATGAACTCTTCTAAAAAAGACCAGAATTGATGGTCCAACAGCCTGGAAGTTCTCCTGGGAACATGGTCCCTAGACTTGCTGCTGTCCCTGACCTAAAACCAGTACTGAAATCAACTCTTCAGACAAAAATGGACTGTACTTGGGGACACAGTCTGACCATATGGTGTGTGTACTTTATGGTTTTATACATTTATAGGAGGCTGTCCTACTGGTTTCCTTCTAGATGAGAGAAAAGAGGGTAGAGATGAGAGGCCATGTGCTTGTTAGAAGGATACTAGAAGTACAGACTGAAAAGCAGAAGTGTGCTGTCACAGGGTGAGGAGGGCAGATGGAGCTGCAGATAAGTGGGCATGAGAAATTAGTTTGGATTGTACACTTTCACTTAATCATAATAAATAAAGTTATTTTATCTTCAGGCAACTCTACTGAATACAGAGCTATGCCTCGCTTCTCATCGACCAGTATAAGCACTATCACTCAGTCCATCCTGAGTTTGCCCCCTTTTTAGGTTTATAGTATACTCTAAACACACTTTCAAAATAATACAAAAATACATACAGAAACACTGATTCACTTTTGCTTGTAACAAAAAAAATCACAAGCAAAAAACAAAAAGACGTATACACCATAATCCATGATTTTACTAACTTATTTCAAAATCGTTTTGATATTGAAGTTTTTTAAATAATAAATTGATAATTAATTGGGGAGTGAATACAGGAACGACACCTATATTCACTTACCTGAGAGGGCTACTGGAAACTCGGGTGGGGTAGTGGCTAAGTGCTACCGCTACTAACCAAAAGATCAGCTGTTGGAATTCGCTGGGTGCTGCTTTGAAACTGTCGGTATGGGGGCAGTTCTACTCTGTCCTATAAGATTGACTATGAGTCACGATTAACTTCACAGCAACAGGTTTGGTGTTTTTGGTTTGGGAGGTTTCCAACTGACCTTGCTCTGCGTTCCTGACAGTCCTTCTCTGACCACACCTATTCCTTCCTATCTTCTGGACTGACTCCACCTGAGCACAAGCCATAGTCCTCATAACCTAACTTACCCTCTTGAATTTTCTGCAACCACAACTTTTGGAGAGTGCTGCTCCACATACAGATTTCACAACCTTATTTGGAAATCTTTTGCATCTAGAAAGACTTCAGTCCCAAATGCCTGAATAAATCTTTATCATTAAAATTCCTAAAAATCTAACAACTCACACTGAACCCCTACTTATATTTCTACCTATAACTACTTTGTTAATCTCAAGAGTCCAACAGCTAAGTGGGTGAAGAAAAGCTGTATTTATTCACCTCCGTACACTCTGACTTGAAAACCATCACCTTTATCCACCTGTTATCACCATATTCAGCCTCCAATTATCTGAAATAAAAATTTGAGCATTTTTAGTCAAAAAGTCCATCCCCTACTATCTCAGTTACCTAGTGCTGCTGTAACAGAAATTTCACAAGTATAGGGCTGTAACAAGGAAAAAAATATTCTCTCACAGTTTAGGAGGCTAGAAGCCCGAACTCAGTGTGCCAGCTCCTGGGGAAGACCTTCTATCAGTTCTGGAGGAGGATTCTTGTCATCAATTTTCCCCCGGTCTAAGAGGTTTTCAGTGCAGGGGCCTCAAGTCCAAAGGATGCACACTCCTGGCTCTGCTTTCTCGGTGGCATGAGGCCCCCGTGTCTCTCTGCTTGCTTCTCTCTTATATCTCAGAAGAGATCAACTTAAAACATAATCTAATTCTGTAGATCTATGTTGTGCCTCATTCACATAGCTGCCTGTAACCCTGTCTCATTAACATAACAGAGATAGAATTTATAACAAACACACGGAAAATCGTATCAGATCACAAAATGCTGGACAGTCACACAACACTAGTAATCATGGCATAGTGAAGTTCACAGATATTTTGGGGGGACACAATTCAATCCGTGACACCTACCTAATGGTTCAGGAAAAGATCATCTATAGACAAACTATGACTGAGAGACGATTCCAAATAGAAAAAGAAAAAACATAGAAAATGCTTCATCCAAATCACAATGTCATGAACAAATTCAACAAAGAAAAGCAACAAATTAAAATTAAGGGATCAATAAGCTTTAACTTCCTTTCTATGCACTCTCCCTCCTCCGTAATGGCATCTGCAATCACAAGAGCTTTCCCTCCCAGCAAGCACACTGGCTGGAGGAGACGGGCACGCAGGTCTGTGCCTCTGGGTGTTGAAAGACAGTGACCAAACATGCCTGTCCTTTGTCACTAACCACCTTTCCAGCTTCCTCTCCTGCTAGCCATCTGCAAGAAAATGTCAACATGTGCTGCAGGGAGAAAATGTATTTGTTAATTTATGTGCTGAGTAAATTCACTTATTCAACAGAATAATAAAAATCTGACTGCTCACCACCCTTCTCTTGGAGAGTAAAGACATCTTTATTAATGAGTTTAAGGCCTGAAGAAACAGGAAAGCTTGTTCTGTTTGCATTTCTCTATATTAAATGGAAGACATCCACTTGCTAGTAGCAAAACATCCAAAATGCTCCCCTGGACATGATCTACGATGCAGAAATTTTATTAAATTGAGATGTGACCATGTGTCCAGCTATTGATTACACCAATGCAAAATAGAAACAAGGAAGACTTATATTTTCAGTAATTCCTAAAATAGGTGCTCTTTATTGCTGGGAGGTATTAAAAAATATTTTATAAGACTTCATATTTTTAACCCCTAAACTATCCAGAGTCTCAAATGCTGTATATTTTGTGTGCTAAAGAGAACCACAGGTAACCCCCCAAATGAGTCCCTCTTTTATGTCCTGTTCCCTGGGTACTTATCTGTGTAGATCGACATCTATTTCATCACAGAATCCCTTGATTCTGAAACTGGCCTGAATCCAAAAATGAGCGCTCATTTGGACCAGGGAAGGAGTTGGAATCAGAAAGCATTCAGATTTGGTTATAAGTGAACCAAAAAAGAATACACAGGGTAACATTTCTATGTCCTATTTAGAACATATGAGTCATTTTGGAGGTTAAAGTTCAAACTGATGAAGAAAAAAATACATTTTATGCTCAATATGTAAATAGACATTTATGAGTAATTTCCAAGTTAAGAATAAGAGAGAGACTGAGAACATCCCAAATGTTCTGAGCCCCTGTCATACAAGTAAGTCCCCTTCCTGTTAAATCACAGACATATTTCTGAATTGAATCAGTGCTGGTAACACCCTGGGCCGAACTTTCAACCAGGAGTTGAGAGAGAGAAGGAGAAATCCAACCCACTTGTTTTGTGTGGCTGTTGAAGGCCAGTGGCTGAAAGGCAAACTGTGGTTTCCATGGGCCCAGAACAAAATGACGTGTACCCAAAGATGACAAGTCCCCAATAATGGGGTTAAGGTGACACCTAGGTCCCATCATCTTCTCATTGTAGATAGTAGAAATGAGCTCGATTCCTGTAATGGAATGTGATAGCTAATGTTTTATGTGTCACCTTGATTAGGCTGTGATTCTCCGTGGTTTGGCAAACACTGGACTGTTGTTCTTCTATAGTATAACTTAATCAGCATGCATGATGTGCTCTGATGTGCCCAGCCAATGAGCTGAATGAAGAGTTTCCTTGGGAGTGTAGCCTGACTCCACAATATAAATAGATTAAATTTTGTCCCTCAAAACTGTCAACTTGGCTAAGCCAAGATTCCCACTGCTGTGTAACTGTCCATCATTTTGTGATCTGATATGATTTTCCCAAGTGTTGTAAATCCTACCTCTATAATGTTAATGAGGCAGGGCGGAGGTAGTTAATGTTAATGAGACAGGAAGCAATCTACAAGATTAGGTTGTATCTCAAGTCAACCACTTTTGAGATACAAAAGATATGAGCAGAGGGATGGGGGGATCTCCTCCCACAAAGAAAGCAGAGCTTCAAGCAGAACACTTCCTTTGGACCTGGGGTACAGGTAGCTGAGAAGCTCTTGGACCAGGGGAAGACTGATGACAAGGATCTTCTTCCAAAGCTCATAGAGGGACAAAGCTTTTCCCTGCAACTGACACCCTGAATTCAGACTTCCAGCCTCCTAGACTGTGAGAGTAAATTTCTCTTTATTAAAGCCATCCACTTGTGGTATTTCTATTCGAGCAGTACTGGATCTTAAAGACACAGACGTTAAAGCAAAATGTGTTCTCTTGCTCTCTCTCTCTCGTACTCTTCTGGTCACCTGAAAGCCTGCAGAAGTCTCCAGCCTGCCACCTGGCCTGCAGATTTTGGATTCACCAACCTTCATAGAGGTCTCCAGCCTGCCACCTGACATATGGACTTAGGACTAGTCAGCCCCACAACTGTATGCCTCATTTTCTTGAAGGCGTGAATGTGTATGTGTGTGTGTGTGTGTGTGTGTGTGTGTGTGTGTGTGTGTGTGTGTGTGTGTGTGTGCGTCACCCACACTGTTTTGTTTCTCTAGAGAATCAATATTGAGAAATGACATAAGCAGGTAATCATTGCTTGGTCCAGACAAATTCTTCACTGCATCCCAGAGTTCTACCTCAATGATCACTAAACTAGAAAGTCACAAGTAGAAAATTCCTAACTAGCCAATAGCCCAAATGAATCAAAATTAAAATAAAGCCTTCATTTTCTTAACCCAGAGTCTGGCAGCAAGCCCAATGAAGGCTCCTAGAAATAAGAAAAACCATTGCTGACCCACATCCACTTCTAATTTAACTGATGAAAATACACTAGCTTGCACTCTTCACTGTTACTGTGGCAACCCTAACAAATCTTATGCTCTTAAATGTCCCAAATCTCAGGTTATCTTATTAGCTTTCAGCTTTCACTAAGCAAACAAAAACTATAAATTCATAGGTCTAATAATCTAAATGGCCCCCAAGCACAAGAAACATGAAGAAAATTATACCAAGGTCCATCATAATCAATTGCTCAAAACCAGTGATAAAGGAGAACATATTAAAAGCAGTTAGAGGAAAAATAGATGTGCTGTATTCAGAGGTACAAAGATAAGGAACAGAATAAATTTCTTGATGGAAACAATGCAGACAAGACTAAACTAAAAAATCTTTATATTGAAAGAAAAAAATTGAAAAGCTGGGATTCTATACCCAGCAAAAATGTCTTGCAAAAATGAAAGTGGAATAAAGACTTGTTAAGATATGCAAACACTGAGAAAATTCATTACCAGCTTACCAACACTGCAACAAACGTTAAAGGAAATTCTTTGGACAAAAGAAAAATTATGCCAGATGGAAGTATGGATCTACATGAATAAATGAAGAGCTCTAGAAATGGTAACTACATAGGCTCTCAAAATCAACCATCTATATTAATTATTTCCCTTCATGTCCAAGTTGGCTGGCTTGGCTTGGCATGTCTACCTTCCAGGCCCACTGTGACAGCAAGTACAGTCCTTCTTGAAATTAAAAACCTTCTTGAAAATATATATTTTAAATCTTGCTTACACAGTATTGCTTTCTTTGACATTACCTTGAGTTGAACAGAAGAGCAAAAGTAATAACTTTTTGTAAACCTACTCAAAGATAGCAATTTCCAGGACTTGAAAAATCTACCCCTCTTCTCATAAAGCTGTCAAACTGAAGAAAATAAAATATAAGTTGAAAAAGTGACTTCAATTCATTGAAAGTTCAAAAGGTGATCAAAATAATCTTAATAAGAAACTGGTAGATATTTTTCCAATGAGATTATACCATTTTACACCTTCCACTAGCAATTCATGAGAGTTCCAGGTGCTCCATATCCTCCCTAACATTGGGTGTTGTTAGTCTTTCAAATGTTCACCAGTGTAGGAGATGTGAAATAGTATCTTACCGTAGTTTTAACCTGTGTTTCCCTGATAACTGATGATTTTGAACATCTTTGTATATTCTCATTAGCCATTTGTTTATCTTCTTTCATGACATTTATGTTCAAATTTTTCTCCTATTTCTTTACAGGGTTATAGTTGTAGCACTCACTGCTAACCAAAAAGGTCAGTGATTCAAATCCATCAGCTGCTCCACAGGAGAAAGATGTGACAGTCCATTTCTGTAAAGACTACAGCCTTGGAAATCCTATACAGCTATTCTATTCTTGGCAATGGGTTTGTTTCAGTTCAATTGTAATTATAGAATTGTAATATTTATGTGTATATTCTGAATACAAGTCCTTTGTCATATATATGCATTACAAATACTTTATCTCAGACTACGGCTTATCTTTTCATTTTCTTAATGGTGTTTTTCAAAGAGCAGAAAGTTTTCATATTAATGAAGTCCAGTACATTGTTTTTTCTTATATGATTAAGACTTTTTGTGTTCTGTCTAAAAAGTGTTTGCCTATTCTAGGTTTTCTTTTAGAATATTTATAATTTTATACTTTACTTTTATATATAGGTGTATAGTCTACTTCAAGTCATTTATTGTATGTAGTGTGAGGTATGAGTCAAAGTTAATCTTTGGATATGGATATCTGATTGTTCAGTACTATTTGCTGAAAACAATATTCTTTCCCCAATGAATTACCTCAGCATCTTCGTAAAACAAAAACAAGCAATAACAACTGATCGTGTATGTGCAACACTATTTCCATACTCTATTCTGTTTTATCAATCTATAAATTTAACCCAGTAATTCCACTGCTATGTATTTATCTAAAAGAAATGAAGCCTTATATATGAATGGTCATGGAACCTTAATTCATAACAATCCCAAGATGGATATAACTCAAATTTCTATCTACAGGTGAACGAATAAATTACTCCATCCAAGACTGTTAATCAGCAATAACAAAGAATGAATTACTGATACACTCATTAACATAAACTAATCTAAAAAAGATTACACTAAGAGAAAGACACTAGACACAAAAGATTACATACTGTACGGTTTATTTATGTGCATTCTAGCACAGGTAAACTAATCTACTGTGACAAAAAGTAGATCAAAAGTCTTCTGAGGTTGGGGGGGATTGATTGTGAAAGGACAGGAGGAAATTCTTTACTGTAATGTAAGTGTTCTAAGTCTTGATTGTGATGGTATTTACATGGGATTGTAAATTTGTTAAAACTCAAACTACATACTTAAAACCGGTGCATTTTATTACATGTAAATTATTCCTCAATAAAACTGATTTTTAAAGCAATATTCCTTGCTATAAATATAGCCTTTCTAATCTAAAAATTTACCAAAAACTTTGTCTGCACTCACAGTATGAAATATCACACTTACAGATACAAAGATTCTGGGCTGGCCCTTGTTTCTATCGACTATTTCTAGAATGCTTTCACAAGGCTAATATTTTAAACTAACACTTAAGATTGGGCTTAGCACACTGGATGGCCTCACCTAGTGGAGATAAATTTATTACTAATGTGCTTATTGATCGGCCCTGCTTGTTTGCTTTCTAGATCCCCATAAAGTCATTGGTATGGCAAGAGATTATGATGCTGGGGATACAGCAGAAAAATATTCAACACATATATATAGTATTGCATAACAGCTCCTGTTTGCATGTGTATCTTTCCATCTGTGCCACCATGCAAACATTCTCTACATCCAAAACAGAATGGCCTGAAATTCTACTGTTAAGTTCATCTCTAAAAACAGAAATACAGTTTGCATTTTCTGAAGCAAACAGTAACTAAAAATGTTGACGAACCACAATACAGCACAGCACTAAAGAGTACAGAGGCTTGTCCAGGCATCCATCTCTTCATCCCAGTTTCTAAAGGTGGTAACATATCTTTAGCCTTTGGTTTATCAAACCATATCCCAAGCTTTTCAAGCTAAGGCCTGATTACTTCTAGCAGTGTCCTTTGCATTGTACCAGGGTGCACAATAAGTCACAAAATAACATGGTGTATCTTTTCTGGAGCATCAGTTTTACATGGAAATTTAGAAAGGACAAAATGTTTGATGGTAAAATAGTCAAACTACATTATGGAATAGGAAGAAACACTCACATAATTTTTTAGTATAAAAAGGACACTTGCAAAATTTTTCCCACCTGCAATAGCTGCTTCAGGCTAAACCCCCAAATTTCCTTGTGGCATATGGTGCCTCTTCCATACTGCTCTATTCCTTGCTGGGGGGAAAAAAAAGGTTTCCAGAAGTGCCAAAGTATAACCCAAACCACTAAACTCACGGAGATTAGAAAGCCCAGATCCAGTCATGTTTCCTGTCTCCCACCAATTCATTCCATCCCAATACCTAGTCAGAAGTCAGCTGCACGACTAACAGCCAGGGTTTCGATTCTGGCTTGATCATGTCTCTTGTTTATAACCTCAAAGGAGTTGTTTAACACTTTGAATCATAGTTTCTACATCCATGATAGCTTTTAAAGTACTGTGCACTTCGGATGGCTGACCAATAATAAATAATAAATATTGACTTCCTACTGTCATTGCTGTAATTGCCTTCCTACTGTTTTTAATCTACGCTGTATTGACTGAAATCTATTCAATAATAGATTATTGACTGCTCCTTCTAAAATGCAGAGGGAAGTAATGAGAATTCTGGAATCAAACTCAATCAGAATTCCCAAACTTTGGAAATTCTTACTCAGACATGGTACAGTACTCCCTGTATATCAACTGACGTCTACAAAAGAAATAACAGCTATTTCAGAATGAGCTTCACAAAGTGACCTGAAGCAAGTTGTAGTCCTCAGTTTCACAATGGAGATGGGTTTCACAACTTACTTCTTCCTTCTGAACAAATTTAAGCCTGATTTATAATCCATAATGTCTACTTATATTTTCATACACAGCAGTGTATCTATGATCAACAGCCAGACAGCTTCCCAAGGAGTTGGTCCTCCCAGAAGACCAAAGCACAGAGCGAAAGTTTGCCATACAAGTACCAAGTGACAGGCAGGACAATGGCATGCTTTGACACAAAAAAACAATCTGTGATGGTTATAAGGGTGGGAAAAAAGAAAGAGGAATATTCATCAATTAGATAGCCAAGCCAAGTGCCATCGAGTCAGATCCAACTCATGGCGACCCTAGGGGCCAGGGCAGAACTGACCCCCAGAGTATTCAGGAGTGCCTGGTAGATTTGAACTGCCAACCTTGTGGTTAGCAGTGGTACATCAATTAGATAGTAGGTAAAAATTAAGTTAGGTAAAGGGAGGGACAACACACAGTACAGAAGAATTCAGCACAACTGGACTAAATCAAAAGCTAAGAAATTTCCTCAACATAACCAAACACTTTGAAGGACAGAGTAGCAGGAGCAGGGGTCTGTGGACCCTGGTTTCGCAGGAAATCTAGGTCAATTGTCATAAAAAACTTTTTAAGGAAATGTCCTGCATCCCACTTTGGTGAGTGGCATTTGGGTCTCTAAAAACTAGCAAGCAGCTATCTAAGAGGCATCATCCCAGCTGGAGCAGAGGAGAACGAAGAACATCAAATACACAAGGAAAGTATGAGACTAGGAGGCAGAAAGGACCACACAACCCAGAGACTCCATCAGCCTAAGACCAGAAGTAGATGGTACATGGCCACCACCAATGACTGGCCTGGCAGGGAACTAAACAGAGAGTCTCTGATGAAACAGGAGAAAAATGTGGTGCACAACTCAAACCTTATTAAAAAGACCAGAGGTGATGGTCTGACAGACTGCAGGGTCCCTGGAAGACATGGATCCTGGATTTGTGGTTAGTCCAGAACTGAAACCATTGCCAAAGCCAACTCTTCAAACAAAGATTGAACTGGACTATAAGACATAAAGCGATACTGGCAAAGAGTGTACTTCTTGGCTTAAGTAGATTCGTGAGACCAACTGAGCAGCTCCTCTTCAGAGGTGAGACAGGAAGATGCAGCTCCTATTCAGTGAGGGACAGGAGCTAACTGAATGGATATGGGGAATACAGGGGTAGAAAGGAGTGTGCTGTCCCAGCATGGGGAGAGCAGCTAGAATTATATGGCAATCTATGTAAGTTTTTGGATGACAAACTGACTTGGATTATAAAACTTCACTTAAAGTAGAATATATATTTTTTAAGACAAGGACATGTTTTGATGGGATATTTCTAACACATTATGCCAACCTGATTCCCCTACATTCCAATGATATTTCTGTTGAAAGAATTTGGATCAGCTCCCATAGCTGAGGGACAGAGTTTCCACCAGAAAATTATTTTTACATATAACCTGAGCTTCTTCAAACCTAATCAACCTATGAGTCTTTCCCCAGCTCTTGCACCAACATGACAAAAGCACTCTTGCTTCCAGAAGCATCACCTGGTCATTTCTAGGAGTCCCTGGCAATGAAGTACCTTCACAAATAATCCTTTCCAGTCTGGCTCCCCTTATCAATGTGTTCTATCCAAGAAATTCCTTGGGAGTGCGATATTTCCATCAAGGGCGCAGATTCTAATACTTCAAAGGCTACCAATCCAGAAGGTCCACCAAAGACTCACATTCCCCCTCCACAGTATAGAGATGTATCTGGGAATAAGCTGCTAAGCCAAGGACTTCATTTTCCGGCTCTCTTTGCATCTTAGTGGGACCACATGACTAACTATCACTAATAGAATGTGAGAAATACTTGTCACTTACAGGTCAAATGGTTAAGAAGTGTGCATTTCTCCTCTAAGCTATCTTTTTCCCCACTTGCCAGTGGGCACATGTTAAAGATGGAAGATCTTCCAATAGCCTGGATCCCTGAATTATGATAGGAACAGAACGCTTCTCTAGCCCAGAGATTTTGAGGTTGTATCTTAGAATAGTTAGCATTATTTTACTAAAACACTGTTCACTGTCAAAGTGGAAAGAAGGCACTTCTTCCCAACACTACTTAATGCTTTGACACTTGGACCTCAGAGCAGTATGAGTTGAGCTCACATGTCTCACTAAGGTCCCCACAAACACCAGATTATTTCTTTAGTTTGCTTCGCAACAAAACAAATAAGCAGTACCAAGAACAGGAACAGGACAAGCATGCAGGTAAGGGCCAAGCTCTCTATTTCCTCCTTTACTTTTTCTCACAGCCACTAGAACTTGGTGGTCATAAAATTCCCCTTGGAAAAGATGCCTGAAAGAATATGGGATCTCAGAACTGTGGTCTCACTACCACTTCCAATTACATCAGAACCCAGACTCAACTTGCATCACCATGTAAAACAACACTTTGGCTACTCAGCAATTCCTGTTATTCAGGCCAGTAGTTTTGTTGCACTAAATTCCTGTTGGTCCAAGAGTAAATTCCCCTTAGTTTTGCCTATATTGAAAAGCACAGAAATAGGCCTGTTGTTTTCCATCAGCAAGCCACATCATGAGCTACCACAAACTGCTCCCTGGGAACAAATTTAGATACACCAGTCTCTTTATAGCCTAAGGTGGCTTTAGCCAGCAAACAGGTTAGCATTCACAGCTAAGGGATAAAATGGAGAAAGAAGTGGTGGAAGTGAGCCTGAGAAGGTAGGTTACATCCTTGAGACAATAAAGAATCTTCAGGGTGTTTAAGCAAGCTTTTGTAATATAGATTCATAACTGTGTTTCACTAGGACAGTCATATGGACAATAGACTACAGTAGGGAAAAATAAAAGAAGCCTATTGGATCAGACTTGGCGGCACTTGGCTTGGCATTGGAAAACTGTTAACAGCCAACCAGGAGATGGCCATGTGAGACCCAGTCCCAAACCTATTCTTTAGAGTAATTCTCTCAACTCTTCCAGAACTGACTTATGGCTTGCTCGACTTCACAGAATCCATGTTCCCCTTACTCTGTTTCCATCATCCATCCTCATTTCTGCATCTGTCCCTGGAAATTGTGTAGGTTTTGTCTATTTATTGGAAAGGAGCCATGTTCTCCCTCAAACTAGATTTAAAGAAGGAGTAGTACACCATTGTTAGGTATTAAGTCATGGTCTAAACATCCTGCTACCCCTTCCAGCTCTCATTGCTGACCCCTAACCTAACTCCACCCTCAAACAAACAAAATTGTAGGAATCATCCTAACACTTTCCTTTCCCTAACCACCTTGGAATGCAACAGCAAAGCCTACCTATTTTATCTCCTAAACATTCTCAAGTCCTTCAACTTCTATCTCTACTTGCTATGGTGGTAGCAACTTCCTCAAATGCAATCATGAATAGTCTTCTACCTGGAGACTTCATTCTGTATGGCGCAGGGAGCACTCCAACTTATTCTCTATACCAGAGCCAAAATGGTCTTTTGAAAATGTACATCTGATCATGGTACTCCCTGCATAAAAATCTTGAGTGGTTTCCTTTTGTACTTTGGGTAAATACCATAATCTCCATGCAATATTTACAGCATTGTAATTATTTAGCCCCTTCCATTCCAGCAGTCTCTCAAGCTTTTCCACTATTCATTCATTCTGTTTCAACCCTACTGGAGGCCTTTTAGGTCCTTAAATGCACCAGCATTTTTACATGTTTAGGCTGCTTTGCCCCTGGGAATACTTCTGCAGTCCCACTCCTCACATCCTCTCTTCACTCCAGTGTATCCTTTGTCTCTGGTTAGGCATGATTTTCTCAGTGAATCCTTTCCATCCCATGTCACCCCCAATTATATCTAGCCTTCCACTATGTAATCTCATTATATCATACTTTCCTTTATAGTACTCATCACAACTATAATTAAACCATTACTGGGGTGATTATTTTTTTAATACCTGTCCCCCTGCTAGATTATAAGGTCCATGAGGGCAGAAATCAACTCAATTCACCCAGTGCTCTATCCTCAGCACCCAACACATAGTAGGCATTCAGTATCATACTATTTGGTTCAGTAAATTTAGCCTACCAACACAATAGGTGAAAAACTAAGTCCAGAGAAGGATGGGGGGCTCCCTCAAAAGTCTCACAGTATGTGGCAGAACTATGGCTTAATTCCTAGACTCTTAATCCATAGCTCAATCCCATGACCATACTGACTCCTAAGCCACTCTAATGAATTGATCTACTGATCAATTCACCCCTAATCTAAAGGAGAGGACAGAAGTTACACAGACTAAATATCTGTTTTCAAATCCTGAATTTGTCACTTAAGCCTCATAAATTTATGTTGAAAATTTAACAAGATAATATGTACACTGGGATTGATATAGGATCTGGCACATACCACTTCTGTAGAGATGTGATTGTCCCAAAGTAGCATGTGAAATATGATCTTCAATTCCCATGCATCCATCTCAGTATAAACCAGAAGAGCCCAGTCCTTCAAGAGGGAAAGAAAGCACTTCATAATGAGTAGTCACTGTTTTCCCCGGGTTCACAGTGAATAGTGTCTGAGATTGTGATGAGAAGCACATGATACTGATCTTACCACACAGATGTTTTCAACATCCTAGCACACTGAGCCACATGGTGGCAGCTGATCTAAAAAAGATGGCATTGCAGGCTAACTGGTTTTTGCCAGCAGTGTATGTACGAGAAATGTAAATTTTGACCTAAATGAACCTATAGCATTCTTACTGAATACACCGAGTTTTATTCACATATGGGGTAAAACACAATCCATCGCCATAGCTCCTAGTCAGTGCACAGTCTCCCCCTATCTCACCCAGGAAAGCCAGGTGTTCTGGAAGCTTTTCTACCCCTAGCATATCAGAACGGGGTTTCAGGCCCTATACCAGGCCCTGGAAATTCAGCAGTGATAGGAGACATCCCCCATGCCAGGAAATTCACAGTTCAGTGAAACTGCATTTGTACAGCCCTTTACAATCTACTAAGTGATTCTACTTAAACCTTTTACCCATCTTTACCAGTATTTTCATTACTATTTTATATGCCTTCCTCAGTCTGAAGAGAATTTGACATAAAATCTGTTTCCAGTTAAAATCAGGCAGAAAAGTTTAATTACCCTCATTTTTGGCTTTAGAATTCCAAATAGGAAGGAATAAATTGCGGGTTCCTGTAGAAACTGTAGAGCATGGCAGACGGTTGAGTGGCTGCCCAAAAGCCACTGCAAATCTTCATTCCCCTGTTACCACTCACTCTAGAAGCTGAAGAGGCAGAGACTCACTTGCCATCTTCCCTTTTTCTTAAGGTTATCATCTGACTATTTCCAACCAGAGATATCAGTAACAGAAGCTTTTAGAAAAATGTTTGTTTTCATTTTTAAAAAAGGACAGTTCCAACTGGATTGGCCATTACTCCTTCTTCCTGTCTTCATCACAGATGTAATATCTGGAGCTGTAACAGCCAGCTTGTGAATGGTAGGCAAAGATAGAATCGTAAGGCTCGGAAAATCCAAGTTTCCACACCTGCTTTTGTTGAGCCACTGAATCAGTAACAGCAGCTACATCCCCTCGGACGACTCATCAAGTAAGAGAAAGGAACTCCTTGTTGTTGAAACCATTGTAGTTGAGGTTTTCTGTTATCTGCAGCCAAACATATTCCTGGTATTAAGATAATGCACATGGCCTCTGAGCTAGACACACCTGGGTCTGTATACCATCTTGGTCATTTATTAGTTACATGAGCCTAAGCAAGCTTATTAACTTATCAGAGTTCAGCTCTTATCTTCTATGACACGAAAATACTATGACAGTCTTTTTCACTGATTCGCTGTTGGGAGTGAGATGGTGCACAGCGATTATCTGTGCAGTCTCTAGCTAAATAGCTACTAGAGGATAACTTGCAATACTGACATTAACATTTTAATAAATTCATAGGTTGTAACACAATACCACTGGCCAAACACCATCACTGGTTGAGGCTTGCAGTGCCCACCTCACTTGCAGATTTGTCCCAGATCAACATATTTAAAAAGACTCATACATGTGGCAGATGTACACAACTACTTGCCTCTTTGGGAATCCAAAGATGAGTCAAACGGCATCCTGCTTTGAGAAAATCAACAGTATACTCACAACCAACCAAACTACAAGGTAAAATGCAACACTCACCTTAAAGAGAGTTACAGACAAGTGTGACAGCTTCAGAGTTTGGGGATTAAGAACAGTTCCAAAGAAGAGATGGAACTGGAGCTGGACTTGAAGAATGAGAACATTTACTGCTGACAGAGGAATGGCTTTAAAGAGGTTTCCAGGTAGAAATAACAGCTGTGTGAGCAGAAATATCAGAGCACTGGGTTTAGTCAGAGGGAATCAGGCATTAGGATAAGCAAAGATAATAGCTGAACCAAGTCCCAAAGGCCAGACAAGAAAGTCATATGTTTATGTCATAAAGGAGAGCAGGGGATAAAGATAAGTATTTGTGTGCACAGTACCTAAGACTACTCCAAGCACAACCCAAGTCCTCTAAAAAACTGTGAGCTCAGTCAAACTCAGCAGTATCCAGAAAGGTCCTCAACAGACCATGGTCATCCAGGAGGGCAGATCCCACTAGTCACCAACTCTACACCTTATGTGCCACTCTTATTTGGAAGTACCTCAAAAAGGCTTTTCATTGTTGATGGATACCTTGGGCCAGTCATAGCTCTCAAAAAGCTGTCATTATGTATGATTCCAGATGAATTCAGCCTGCCAGGCAAAGACGGTTTCCCTTCTAAAGGAAAACGGGCCCACCCTCTCTCAGCACTTCTCCAAATTCAGTCATCGTGCTCTCTTGAGAACACTAGCTCACAGTCCTCTCCATATGGAAAGCCAGTCAACTAGCACAAATAACTGACTTAAAAAAGCAAAAATGGACAAGACACCCAATTTGTAACAAATACTCAACTAAGTCTAACTTTAAGAAATTATTTCAAAGTTCTAATAGCTAAAGTGATGAAACAATTCATGACAGAAACTGAAATTACCGAAAAGATGATCTGTTCTGCAACAGCAATTTAAGTGACATTTGTAACATACAAGAAATCATGAAGCTTAATTATTTGAATTTATTGGGGCTACAGATGCTGTGTTGAAATCTAATTAAATAGATGCACTGAAACTGGCCAGCTGAAGAAATGGCATAGTTGCTGAACCATGCACTGGTTTTAAAAGCAGTTCATGAACAGCCTTCAAATAGGCAGTGAGTAACGATCTATCTTTCCTTCTCAACTGTCATTTGGAAAAACAGAGAGAAACAAGAGACATTTCTATATTGGTCTTGAGTCTTTCACCAGAGAATGTACTTCAGCTCCTGAAAGACATCCTCCTCCATTCCAATGATCTTGGATAGATCTCCAGACTAAAGGGAAGCTCTCTCACTACGTACCTTACAGGTCTTATATCCAAATTGTATCAGATCTCAAGGAAGTAGTTATAAATCCTCAAGTGATTAATAATTTCTTTCCTCAATTTCTTAAGAATTTTAACTGTCAAATACTAATAAACTAAAGAAATTTTCTAATCTCTGAAATACCAACTGCTTATGTACACACAAATCATTCCATAGGAACAGAAATCTGATTACAAAAATAGTAAGTGCTCAAAGAAAAAAATACATAAAAGTACAAATCAGAAAATTAGAAACTGCAACAATCTAATCAATATCCAAAGCCAGCCAAGTGCTAATCAATATAAGCATGATTAATATTCTGGTTTTTCCTTCCATAGAGTATTCCTAAGAATGTGTTTATCAAAATGTGAACATATTTCTACTTCCATATCTCATCATTAAACATTGTATTAAAGACATTTAAAGTATCTTTACATATCTCCTATTGTTGGATCTATATAGCTTGTTTGCAATTTTAAAGTCTCATCAATAAACATCTGATTAATTCCCTAAGACGGATCCCGAGAAAGACATTTGTGAGACAACATCCACTGACTTTTTAAGAATCCTAATAAGACTTGCCAAATGGCTTCAAATAAAATTTATACTAATCTACATTTTTACCAATGATGCAACGGACTGCCCAAATTGAGAACTATCTTTTCCCCTTTCTAACAGCATAACTATAGCCTTTGTGACTTTGTTACTTATTTCGTTTTTCTGAACACTATTTCTCTTTGTTTAACAAATTGTGGATATATTTTACCTCCTGTGGTTTGCACTTAACATGACATTGATTTCCTTAGGACATCAGAGATTCTTTGAAACCATGAGTCTCCTAATGAGCACTATACAGCGCATCATATAACATACACTTCTTCAAGAGTGGTAGAGATGTTGAAAGAGCCTGAAAACTTTTTCATGCTTATTTACTATTTATACTTCCACTCCTACAAATTGTGCTTACATCCTGTGCAAATTATCCCATGAGGATCTTAGTGTCCTTCTTCATTATTTGTACATTAATATAAGTAATTATTTATTGTAACTATTTCTCTAACTTTATCAGAATTTTTATTTTATTTTCTTGGAGAAGTTTTTGGCTTATAAAAGCATTACTTTTATGTAGAGAAGCCAGTCATTTTTCTACCTCTGAAATTTTTGCTCCAGTTGATTTCTTTGTTATGGAGTTACTTACAATATTTCCTAGTTTTAATTTTTTATTAGTGGAATGTTTGCATTTAACCCTTTAATATAATCAAACTTTTTTTGGTAAATTGTATGAGAAAATGTCCTAATCGTGTTTCCCAAGTAGCTAATTTAGAATATATCATTTATTCTTCCCCTTTGTCATACACTAAATGCTCTTTCATATTACGTTGTTTCTAGACTGTTCCGTTCCATTTAACGGTATGTTCTTGCACCGATACCATGCAGTCTTAATTAGCATAGATTAAGAGTATATTTTATATCTGGAAATGCAAATCTCCTCTGATTATACATAATTTTCAAAATTTTCCTGGTAATTCCAGCTAGTTCATTCCTCAAGAATTTAAGAATAATTTGACATATTCCAAAAACAGAAGAAAGAAAATGCCAGCTGAGATGCTGATTGGAATGGGGTGAAATGATACATTATTTTGGAATGAGCTGACATCTTTATCACACTAAGAGAAACCAGCAGCTCATGCTTCCATTTATTCAAGTCTCCTACTGTCAGTCAGTAAAGTTTTGTAATTTTCTTCATATAGATTCTGCAACATTTGTTATATTATTCCTGTGTGTTTTATATACTTTTACACCACTCTGAGAAAGGAAGATCTGAGATAATGTCTCTAACTTTCAACATCACATTATGAAACATACAAATACTGCCAATTAAGTTTGCAAACTCATCCTGCAAAACTTGCTACATACCTCATTGCTGAATATCACTACAGTCACCTTTGAGGTACTCCCCTCAGGAAGCTATGCATAGACGCCAGTGCCTAGTTCACCCATAAAAGCAATTCTGGAACTCTCTTTCTGGAACGGTGATCAGAGCTGTCGTATTGCCCTTGATGTTCTGAATGTCACCAAAATGTCTTCCTTTCAGCATTTCCTTTCTCTTCGGGTAAAGAAAAAAGTCTTTGGGGGCCAGATCATGTTAGTAGGGAGGGTGTTTCAATACAGTTATTTGTTTACTGGCTAAAAACTCCCTCACAAACTTTACAATTAAGTTAGTGAACTTGCCACCGTGCCATCATGTGCAATGGCCATTCCAGAAAGAGTTCCAAAGTGGCTTTGAAGGGTGGACTAGGATCTGGCATCAGTGCATAGCTTCCAAGGGGAATAAATCAAAGGTGATTGTAGTGATATTCAGCAATGAGGGTAGCCAGCTCTTGGGGAAGGCTTTCTCTCTGTGTTAGCTATGGGGAAAAGTCCATGTCATCATTCTTCCCTTGTTCTAGGAGCTTCTCAGCACAAGTACCCAAACAATGCACTATTCTTCTGGTTCTTGCTTCTTGGTAGTATCCACCCCCTTGTTCATCTCTCTGCTTGCTCCCCTTTTATATCTCAAAAGACAAGGGTTTAAGACAAACTCAATCTTGTAGATTGAGTCCTGCCTCATTAACATCACTGCCTCTGATTCTGCCTCATTAACATCATAGAGGCAGAATTTAGAACACCTAGGAAAAGCATATCACATAGCAGACAATCACACAATCATGACCTGGTCAAGCTGACACAAATTTTAGGGGAACATAATGCAATCCATAACACATACACATCATACACATGCGTTTATGCACACAAATACAAACTAAAAATGGTTATTTTGGAAAACAGTGGAAATGGGGATAGGATCAAAATGAAACTCTCACCTTGGACCTTTCTGAACAGTGTATTACCTTTTTTCTGTGCCTCATACACAGGTAGCTAAATACCATGGCACAACTCATATCAAGCTTTTAGTTACATCATGGTTTAGTCAGATTTTGAGGACTAGTTGTTAATTTACCCATGCCACAGAACATATTTCCAGGGCAAACTGCAGCCTAGCTGCCTAGCAATTCACTATACATATAAATAGAGCTTATGGACTTAAGTTGGAACTGCTGACATGAAATAAAAGACAGGAGGCAAGGATGAAGAGGGGAAAGATGGCAGAAAGGAAGGAAAGTTTGCATAGCCAAAGAAAGTCATCACAGAACAGAATATATACACCTACATTTGAAGAAATGTTCAACAAAGAGAAAAACCAAAATCAACAGGAATGATCACATAACTGGAATCCTCAGATTCAATGTCAGGGGTTACCCATACTACCAGCTGTTCACCCCAACCCTGGTGACTTTGAGTCAATTCTAACTCATAATGACCCTACAGGACAGAACAGAACTGTCCCATACAGTTTCCAAGGTGTGCCTGATGGATTTGAACTGCTGAGCTTTTGATGAGCAGCCATAGCATTTAACTACTACACCACCGGGGTTTCCAGATGTTCACAGTCTTTCTTAAATGCCCTCTCCAACCTCCCTAAGTATCATCTAGTAGGCATAGCCTTTCCTGACGTGCAATCATGTTACAGAACTCAAAATTAAATTTTAAATCTAAATCTCATTACAGTGAAGTGCTGATATAAATAGGAACGGCATAGTGCTTTGGTTTCCAAGAAGTTTCATTTCATGTTTTACACCTAAATCTGATTTTTTATTCTTAACATCTGTCAGTTTTACCTTGCCCCAAAAGCAAATTCCAAGGGGGGGGGGGGGAAACCTTATAAAAATTATGTCTATTGACCTAGGTCCTGCTGAGTGAGCAAGCAAATCCTTGGGTGCAAATAAGGCACTTATTACTGTCACTCAAGCCTCAGAAGGCTTTCTTTATTGCATGACTGTTGGAGGGTACTACAAAGTTCTTGAATAATGTCAAGAGCAACAGACTTTTATAACATGACAACTGAGCCTCATTTACTTGTCTGAAACTTGCTGGGCATTCATCACAATATTCCTGTGATTCTGCATAAAAATTAGTGAAGCAAAATCAAATGTTCAATATCAGAAAGAACTCACACAATATCCACCAGAAAAGTAAGATTTCTCCAATCTTTTATAATCTCCTTTTCTAATGTTCTTGGGCAGCAGGACCAGTCTTAGAAAGATATGTATGAAGTGGTAGCACAGAAAAACCACTGGAGGAGCAGGCAGAGGGCAGCCTCAGCCCTCACCTCTGAGTCTCCTTCAGACATAAAGAAATCACCTCTTACCCCAACTTTTTTTTTTTTCTCGGTTGCAAGACAAAGGGATTGAATCAAGTTTTCTTCTTCTTCTTCCAAGTCTGTGACTCCAGCTTCCATCAAATCATACTACTTAGTAAGGTAAATGAAACAAGTAGTCTTAGCCACCTGCCAAGTTGAAACCACTGCTCAACACAGGCAAGTGAGCAAATGTGTATTTGTAGGACTACCCAGTGTACAGGATGGGAATGGGACAGTAGCTAACAGTACAGCTTTGTCGTAACTTCTGAGGCTATGACCTCCAGTTGCAGTCATACAGGCCTGACAGCTGTGTTTTACACTCTGCGGATGGCAACATGTATCAACAATGGAAGAGCCATCGACTGCTCGATAATTCATTAACAACACAGAACCTAGTGACAAAAGAAAATCCATAAGCAGGAGATTGCATAAAAGGACTGTTTACATCTAAGACACAGGATGATGGCTTTTAGTAGGACACTCACTCCAGGTGTCCAGGGATAAGCAGTTAGCTTCTCACAACTAGGTAGGTGCAGAGCTCCCAGGAGAGCCATAAAGTACACTCCGTGCAAGAATGAAGGGTCCCGAGAGCTGCCACTAGAGGCCACAAGTTGCTCAATGGCATCACAGCCGCAGAAACAGCCTCCTTTCACCTCCAAAAAAGCAAAAGAAAAAAGCCTTCTCAATTACCACTGTGGAGATTTTACTTGTTGATATGAAGTCTCGCAATTAAGTACATGAACTTAATTGTTCTACGTGCTACATACAGCAGTGTTGAGTATCACTAGTCACCTTTGAAGTACTCCCCTTGGGAAGCTGTGTACTGACGCCAGCACCTAGTCCACTCTACAAACCAATTTTGGAACTCCTTCTGGAGTGGCCACTGTACACGGTGACATGGTGGCATGGCGGCAAGTTCACAAAATTCATTGTATAGCTGTCTGTGAGGTAGTTTTTAGCCAGTAAACAAGTAACTGCATTAGAACACCCTCCCTACTCACCTGATCCCCCAATGCCTTTTTTCTTTACCTGAAGATAAAGGAAATATTGAAAGGAAGATATTTTGATGACATTCAGGACATCAAGGGTAATATGATAACAGCTCTGATGGCCATTACAAAATTGCTTTGAAGGGTACACGAGGCACTGGTGTCGATGCATAGCTTCCCAAGAGGAGTACTTTGAAGGTGACCATAGTGATATTCAGCAATGAGACATGTAGCACTTTTTGTAGGATGAGTTTGCAAACTTAATTGGCAGTCCATGTACTCCTATAGAATTTGATCCACCACTCTTGGGGCATCAGCTAATCCCTAGGCCTCACCTACTCCAAACTGATACCTCCTCACAGTTGTCTTCACTTGGCTGGGACATTCAGCCAGTTGCTTCTTAAGCAGTCTGTTAGCCTCTTGTGGCCTCCATTAGGGCAACAGATCAGGCCAAAGAGACTCTAACTTGGATGAGATGCCAGGCCCTAGTAAAAAAGGCAGGTTGTCAACTACAACTGAAGAAGAGCAGAGACAGTTGGGTTCAAACCCCCAGTTTGTCACTTGCTATCCATGGGACCTTGGACAAGTTGTTAACTTCCTTCAGTACAGTTTATCCATCATAAAATAAACATAACAGTATTACCTAGCTCACCGTGTTGTGCCAGGAATTAAATAAGATAGTGCATATACAATACTCAATTATACTTCCTTGCACACTGTAGGTGCTCAATAAATGTTAGATATAGGTATGTACTCACACTCAAACTAAGAAACTTCATAAACCCTTTTGCAATGCAACAAGACAGTTCCAAGCCACGTACCTTAGATGAACGCCAATCCATCATGTGCACTCAAGGAAGAAAAAAGAGAGAGGCACTTGCCAAAAAGAAAAAATTAAAAAACAGAACTAATTATAGTAGGTCCTCTGTGTCTTGTGCCCAACAGAGAATGAGTTTGTTGCTAGGCTCTTTTTCTGGCCACAATTTGTGGTGCAATTAAATCATTGGCATTGATTCCCTTACTCCATTTTAAAGAGTTTCCTTGTCCAAACTGACTGATGTGACCTGTTCAGTGAGGTCAGCATAGAAAGGAGGTTGGCAATCCCCTCAACCACACCTGTACCTGCAATGGTCAAGTCCGCTGAATTTGACAACAGCTTAGGTTGCTGAGGCTTTGAGTTTTTTAGACTCCAGTACCTCCACTCTCTGCTGCAACCACCAATTTCATGGGGTAGGAAAGAATCTAAACTTTGAAAACAGACAGGTCTGCCATCCAGGCCAGATAAACAACCTTGCACATGTTACTTGAACCCTGAGCCTGTAAACCACGCAAAAGTGTTGTAAGTCTAAAGAGTTAAGTGATAAAGCTCCCAGAGTAGTGCCTGAATCATCACAGGCCTTCAATGAGTGCTAACAGCTATGCTGCCCACTCCCTTAGTTTATTCCTATCTCTCCTGCTAGTCCTTCTCAGTGTCTTTCTGGGTTCCTCTTGTCTTGTCTTTCTGTTAAATACGGGCATTCCCACGCCTTCATCTTTGAGTTTCTCTTCTTCCTCGGCACACTCTCCCTAAGATAATCTCCTCCATGCTGACAGTTTCAGCTGTCACGCACAGCCTAATGACCCCAGAAAGCTACCTTTGGCCCAGTCTTCTCTTCTGGATGCCCAGATCACTGTTTCTAATTCCAAACGTGACTTCTTGATCTTCTTTCCAAAGACTGGTAAGCCACATGTCTGGAAGAAACCTCAATAACATTCCCACCAAAACCGATTCTCATTCAGTTACCCTTGAATAAAGAGAGGGCAGTTCCCACAAGACTTCAAAGTGGCAGTTCTTTTTACTGCTGACAGGCCAAACACGCAGTTAGTTCAGGCTGGAGACATACTCTGCTCTCCAACTTCCCTGGTACTAAGTACAGTTTTACAAATTACAAGAAGTCAAACCAATGATTGGAAGGAGCCACAGTACAAGTTTGGGCCTGGACCTAGTACTGGCTCTCCCATTAACCACTTCCCTACTCAGGCCTCCAAGTGCCTCCTCGATAAAATGACAAGGTTGAAAAAATAGCTATTCAAGATCCCTTCCAGCACTAAAATGCTATGTATAACATTAAATTCTGTATATAGAGCCTCCACTGTATCTCTTTGGGCTTAAATATCACACCAAAAAGTAGTGTCAGGTATTTACTAGCTGTTACAATTTAAATGATTTAGGAAAATAGTTACATTTGATCTTTTGGGGGTATGGAAGCACCTAAAGACTTTTCCCATGCTATATCTTGTATAACTTTGTTAACGACGGAGTCAATGCAATTAAACCAAACCCAGTGACACAACTCATCAATGCCACTGCAGAAAACGGCACAGTGATTTAGTCTCTGGAGAGCAGTTGGATCAGAAAGAAACAGATTACAGATGCTATCCAGACATGAAAAGTAGAAACCTACCATCTCAGGACTCAGAGAGAAAGGCAGACTTCCTTTTGGTCTCTGCAGGCCCCCACAAGTGAGACAGCCAAAAATAAGTCTTACCTGGATTCCGAGAAATTCTCAGGGGAAGAAGGTTTGCAAGCTGCACAGTGTGAGAAAACTGGAGATGTGCCAACACAAGAGATAAAAGGCAGGTACAAATCAACATGGCTCAGAGACTTTAGAAAGTCATGATTTTTTATGTGTTTCTTTATTGTTATAAAAATTCCGTATCATTTGCCACTTCAATATTTATCATGTATATAGTTTAGTTACACTGGCTACATTAATCATGCCAGGCAACCAAAGATGATGACTTTATTAAGTTGGTTCTCACAAACAGAAATATGTATTCTGAGTAAGAGGTCCAGTTTAATTTTTTTTATTGCTTCCTAAGGCTTTGGCAATACCTATTATCACTCCTCTTGCCTAAGGATGAGGAAGGTGACAGCTCACAAAGGCCTTCACCAGCAACAAAGAATGTCAACAATGAATAGATACCATGTGTGCTACATAAAACACAGCATCAGAAACAAAGATGAGACCATGACCCAGCCGCAGGGCTGGCAGTGTGTCCCTAAACCAGTGGTCCCCTACTTGTTTTAAATATCAAAAAAAAGTAATGAAAACAATGCCACTAATAATTTAGAGGTGTTTTAAAATAAGCTAGCATTATGTTCACAAGCACCCACAAGTATATATACAAATAATACTGGCAAGATTTGGCAGGCATATAGATTTACAGACTTTAAATCACTCCGTAGATACACACAAACATCACCACAGCCACAGCCACTACCACCCAGAAATCTGAAGTCCAGAGGTTGAGAATGCCTCCCTAAACCATCCTTACTCATCTGCCCACGTATCTGTTAACCCAGCACTCACATTTATAAAAGAAATGAAAAAGCCTCAATCTAAGCCTGCAAAAGAAATTCCTAAGTTAATCTACTTCTAATTGGCCAGTCAGAAACAAGAACATTCCTCAGGTCTCACACACTTTGGATGTATGATCAGAAAAGACCAATCTCTGGAGAAAAACATCGTGCTTGGTAAAGGAGCCAAAACCCACTGCCGTCAAGTTGATTCAGACTCACAGCAACCCTACAAGACAGAGTAGAACTGCTCCATAAAGTTTCCAAGGAGCGTCTGTTAGATTCGAATTGCCAACCTTCTGGTTAGCAACTGTAGTGCCTAACCACTATGCCACCATGGTTTCCAGAGGTAGTGAAAAGAGGCAGACCTCAACAAGGCAGACTCAACAACAGCTACAGCAATACGCTCAGACAGCAAGGACTGTGGCGATGGCCCAGGATCGGACAGTGCTTCATTCTGTTGTACACAGAATGGGTACTGTGAGTCACGACTGACTCAGCAGCACCTAACCAGGCAGCCACAACAAGGTGCCATAAACTGTGTGGCTTAAAAAAATGAAATGCCTAGGCTGCCACCGGACAGGGAGAGCAGTGGAAGCTGCACATAGGTGGGCATGTAAATTTATATGGGAATGCACATTTTCACTCAGTCATATTAAATAAAATAAAAAAACATAAAAAAAATGAAATTCACTGTCTCTCAGTTCTAAAGGATAGAAGTCTGATATTAAGGTGTCTCTGAGCTACAGTCTCTCTGAAGGCCTAGGGGAATATCCTTCCTTGCCTCCTCCTAACTTCTGGTGGTTCCTGGCAATTCTTAACATTCTTTACTTTACAGATACATCACTTCTGATCTTTGCATGTTCTCTGTCACCTTTACTCTCTGTCTCTGTCTCTCTTTTCCTTTTATAACGACATCAGTCGTATTGGATTGAGGCCCATCCTGTTCTAGCATGACCTCACATTAACTAATTATATTTTCTAATATACTAAATGTGAATAAGGTCACATTCTCAGATTCTAAGAATTAAGACTATAACATATCTTTTTGAGGAACACAATCCAACCAACACTACCCAATTTTCCATAATATTCACATGCAATCTCTAATCAAGTATGCAGTCAGCACTAGCATTAAAATATAAAGTCACCTATCTCAATAAGAACCACACCTGACTTTATTGTTACTGATACTGAGAAGCATTCACTCAGTGAGTAAGGGCAGTGATCATCTCCTTTCTTCCAGCCATCATTAGATTAGAAACCTGGAACTTTCTTCAGGTCCTCTTGGGACAGGGAGGATTGGATGGAAGTAATCCGCTGTGAAATGCAATCCCAGAGATCCTCAGACACGTACAGTTATCTCCTGCTCCCACTGTGTACATGGGTAAGAGGATCCAGAACTTGGCAGACTTCTTTTCATTATGCAGTCTATTTGGAATTCAAATGCAAGTAAGTTGATGTATGCATGAAAAGTAATCAGACATACTTTTACATTTTACTACTAACACTTCTTTGAATTTTAAGTTTTCAAACAGCAGTATGCTTAAGGACATATCTTTCCTATCAATCAATTTGAGTCAACTCAAACTGAATCAATTCTAAATGTTAATTTAGAATTAATTCATTGGTGGATTTCAGATCCTAAAATATCAGATTCTCTATCATTCTGACATTCACAGATTTAGCAGACACTTTGTACAAAGGCATCCTACATCTGGAAATTGCTCATCTCTCTAACCTCTCCCACTTTGCCTTCCCCAGGTCAGTCAGGTTTCCTATTCAGAAAAGCCTGATGTAGAAGGATTTATGTGCTGAGGGAATTTGCCCTGAGAACACATTCTGCTAGGTTGTCAGCAGGGTTCCAAGGGAAACGAGGAACCTCTGTTCATTTGGGAGCTGACTTGTCTCCCACAATCTTCCAGTGATATCCCTTCCCTCAAGCCATGCTTCAAGGCACTGGGACAGCTAAAAAGCCGTAAAGTAGATGCTTGGTTTGGGCATATAGGACATTTGGAGAATCAATTGCTCTTGTGTTTTTTCCAGCCTGTTGCTGGTCACAACCCATGATTCAAGAGATGATTTCCTCTCAACTGACCCAGGGTCCAACTTCTGCCAAATGAGACAAGGATAGAGCTGGTTTCCTCCAGCCGACCACAGGCAGCATTGGGCCAGACACAGGTGCCACCTGTACTGAGATTTTTAACCTCAAAATATTCTCAGACTCTTTCTTCTTTTATAGATAGGACAAGCAGTTGAATTCCTCAGAAGGCACTTTTAACATTAGCTCTGAGATAACTCTTTAAAAAAATCTGTTTTCATAGCCAGAAAAAGGAGGCAGCCTCATGGAGAGAGACGGACTCTTGACTCGCTGATCCTGAGCTCTCACCTTTGTAAAATGAAATTGTTGTTTTCTGCCGTGAAGTTCTTCTGACTTACAGTGACCCTGTAATGACAGAGTAGAACTGCCCCACAGGGCTTCCTAGGCTATAATCTTTACAGGAGCAAATAGCTAGGTCATTTCTCCCAAAAGAGCCACTCGAGAGTTCAAACCGCCAACTCTGATTAACAGCCAAGCACTTAACCACTGTGCCATCAGAGCTCTTTATTCAGTTACATGTCTAAAAATTAAATAAGGTAGCATTCTATCTAGAAGAATGTGTCTGGCACAAACATGGTAACCAAACCAAACTCACTGCCATCAATTTCAACTCATAGCGAACCTATAAGGCAGAGCAGAACTGCTCCATCTGGTTTCCAAGGAGTGTCAAGAGATGCTAGAGTAGGATGAAGACAAGGGGATTGGAGGCCTTCTAAAGGCTCTTTAGTTTTAATACTTTTTACTTAGATTTCAACTGATGGCAAATACTAGAGGATTTCACTGATTTAGCAAACACCCCATACATATACATCCTGCATTTGTTTGGATAAACTGATCAAATTTGATAATGAGCTTGTCACCAACAACTAGGATAAATGGTTTCAGGTCTGCTCAGATACAACAGTCATCGCTGCCCTCCTTGGCTGCAGTCACGACTCCCTGGGATCTTGCACCATTGCATGGAAGCCTGTTCTGTGCTTTCACTCAGGCATTCCAATGCATGCGGGCAGGAAGCAGGTACCAGGAGGGCCTGGATGCACATACAGAACAGCATGTCCGGCTCAGTAAGGCCAGCTTTACGGGTGTGAAACCTACATAGTCACATAGGCCCCAAGATTAGAAGAGCCACAGGCTATTGTCACTATCTTGAAATTCTTTATAATTAGGAAGAAAAAAAAAATTCTGTTGCCATGGAGTCAACTCCATAGTGACCCTATAAAGTAGAACTGTCCCATAGGGTTTCCAAGGCTGTAATCCTTAAGGAAGCAGACAGACACATCTTTCTGCTACAGAACAGCTGGTGGGTTTGAACCATTGACTTTCTGGTTAGCAACCAAGTGCTTAATCATTGCACCACTATGACTTGTTTTATAACAAGGGGGACTTGCATTTTAACTATGTACTGGCCTCACAAACTATGCGGCAGTTCTGAGCTCCACATTTCCAGCTGTGAATTCCATGTCTGACATTCAGCTTTTCTCCCAAACCTGCTTTCCTCTCTGTTCCTGATCATGGGAATCCCATCTTCCTCTTCACCTAGATACCCCCCACTGGCTCTCCACATCAGAAAGTTCCCAGATGACACCAATTGTATTTACACTGTGATTCTTATATCCATATTTTCTATCCTCACTGTATCTTTCTACTCCTGTCTTACCTGAATAGTCTTCCATCCTCCATGCTCGGCTATCAGTCACTTATCCTGCTGACCCACAGCAGATCATAGCACTTTTCTGCACAGAACTCCTTAAGCTCCCACTCTCCCACAGTGCAGCAATTTTAGTTCTCTGATGTCCTTCCCCTGTCCTAGTCCAGGAACAGACCCACCCTCCCACAGCATCCTAAATCTTTAAGGAAAGCCACAGGCTGATTCTAGAACAGAACAGCACTCCCACTTCTCATTTATATGCCACCTTTATTATACCACATGTTCCCTGAGGTCAGAATTCATGCTTAATCCAGTCCATCTCTGATTACCCCCAAGCATTCCTGCACAATGCAGAATTTTTAAAAAGTGACTTCTCACAATATACATTTTCAGTGTTGCCCCAAGTTCATTTTTCAGCCTTAGCAGGGGTGAAGTCAATGCTACTACAGTGTTTTTTCAAAATGCATTCAATTTTGCAGGAAATCTGTCATCTTCTTTTCTGCTTTCTTTTTTAGTGACAATAAACACAAACAGAGGAATTACATTAAGCATAAAAAGACTCTTAAGGTCTACCTCAAAGTACTATGCAAAATCTTTTTTCACTAATCCAGCTAATGTGCTCTCCCTCCAACAACCACTGAAATCTAGTTCTCATCTGAATATTTAACAAGCATCATCTTGGTAAACTTCTTTTCCTTAATCTATGTAGAAGCAAACAATCGATTAAGACCATTCAAACTGTATTTTGCCCTGCACATAAGGTTTTATGCCTCCATTTGAAATCTTAATCCTATTGCAGTACATCAATTCTGGTCTGTATGAAATGTTGCCAGCAGGATCTATTGGTTTACTTCATCCATTTATATTAGTCTATTTCAGAGAGTCCTGTAACTTTTTAGCTCAGTACTTACACATGTACCTTTGCTAGTTATACAGATTAGGATAATTTTATAGTAACTGTTATTTTAAGTATTTATATTGTACAATTACAACAACTGTATTTTTAAGTACAAACTATACAGAGAACCTTAAAAATGTATTTTGTAAAGTAAAGCAAGATCTAAATAGTTGTGGAACATAATGTCATAGCCATGCACTAACTGTATGTTTTGTATCACCGCAATGATATTCTGAGTAGATGTGGTTCTGCCAGGAAGATATCTCTGTTGTGTGAACTCTGTTGGGTTACTGTTGCACACAGTAAAAAGATGATATACAAACAGAGTTCCAAGTCATTAGGAAGTTGTCATTTTTAAAGGGTGGGACTTACTGAAGCCCAAGTGATTTAACTGTTGTTTCTTTAATTTGATTTGGCTATTTCTTACTGGCACTTGGGAACATCATAAAAGTGAATCTGAATCAAGGTTTATAGGGTAGTAATTTCAGAAGGACTCTCCTTTTTTAAGCTAGATGTGCCTAACAGTCACAACCCCTGATAACTGAGACTCTAATAGGCAAAGGCAGACATGCTCCATCCAAGATTTCACGTAGCATTGCCATGAGAAAAATTCAAACTCCTAAGACTTAGTCCTGAACCAGGATAGTATGTTTAATATTATCATGAACACTTTGGGTACAAAGATATGGCTTCACTTTTTGCCTACCTGGCATCCTTAGTACATGGGTAATTATTTATCCTACGTCTGTTTTCTCCACTATACTGTTAGCTCGATGAGGACTTGCTGTAAATTCTAAGTACATGTTCAGTGGAACATCTCTGTTATTCCTGGTGCTGATGGCAAAACAGCACATTTATATAGGTGGATTAACAAAGTCTTTCCTTGTTTCCTCATAATTTGCTACGGTACTAGTAGCCTACAAATTCAGGTCACCTTTAAGCTCATGCACTTGAGTTTTTAGAAAAACAGAAGGTGGAAGTTATTTGGCTTTCAAAATCCATTTCCCCCTTACTGTGTTCTTCACCATCATTCACACTGAAGGCAAACATTAGAGGCCTTGTATTTTCCTCAAATATCACAACTAGCTGGTTTGCTTAGCAAAATAAGGTGTGCTTCTGAAACAAAATTCAAAACCCGGGCCCATCTGGTCCTCTAGAAAGTGATTATGGAATACACTGTCAACACAAGCAGTACCAGATCACATCCCCAAATCCCTGATCCCACTAAAAAGCAGTACAGGGAATTCAGAATGAGAAGCTGCTTCACATACACCTCTCATTAAAAATAATTGTCAATTCCCTATGTACTCTCTATGATCCTTTGGGGTAGCTACAAGAAAGGAAAAAAGAAAACACAAGTTGTATATACCAAAAAAGAGCCAATTCCCAATATTTAAGACCAAAAGAAACAGAGCCTAAAATATCAACTGACTGAAGCTAAAACCATTCCTTTGGCTCACAGTAGCAAAATGACTGCCTCCAATTTTCTGTTTCTTTAAGTACACAAGACCCAGCCATGGGAAGCTATGGCTCTAACCCCAAGGAGGAAAAGGTTTGTTCCATCCAGGGCTGTGTTCTTATTCAAGCATATTTTTCTTGTAAGCCTATCACCACCATGGACAGTTCATGGTAGCATTATTCAGACATTAATACTATCACTCTCCTATGGAAACCCTGGTGATGTAGTGGTTAAATGTTACATCTGTTAAACAAAAGGCTGGTGGTTTGCATCCACTAGGTACTCCCTGAAAACTCTATAGGGAAGTCCTACTCTCTCCTACAAGCTCACTATGAGTCAGAATTGCCTCAATAGCCAGGAGTTTTCTTTCTCTTTTTCTGGCTATAGATATCTACATCATAACAGTGATACAGTGTAGGGAATACAGTGAGAGAAGATAAAAATGTCACTGTTGCTTTATTTTTCTATGTTCTGTTGGTGGAGGACACACACAGAAAAAGACAGAAAGAAAAGGAAATGAAAATATAGAAAGGAAACGAAAAATCAAGATCTTAGAAGTCTAATGTGTCTGTAGGTAGAATTCCCTTACCTCTTGGGTTTTACTTCTCCAAGTTAAATTTAACTATTTGTACAGGCATTAACACAAAGAGGTTATTATCCCTTATGGCAAGTATTATGATGTATAATGATGGCACAGCAAGAACAGAAGACATAGAGGAAGACAGCCCAAGCTGGCAGCTTAGTCAAATATACCATGCTGCCCCCATACACAAAGTTCCAAAAAGCTAAAAGAAACAGATACTAATTTTGAAAACCTGAATAGCAAATGAAAGGCTGAAGAATTACATAGAACACTGAATGAAAGGAAAAACTGAATGAAAACAATGAATGAACAAACTTACAGTTCACAGGTGCCCTGACAACCAGCCTAGCACACCAAGGTCATCTTTAGAAAAAGTGAGCAACATTCTCGAATGTCGAGTGCAGGAAGACAACTTCATAGAATTCCCAATAGCAGACAGAGATATAGTATAGACAAACCCAGAGCAAAACAGGGTACCATCTACACCTCTGCCAAACAAGGAACAGAAAATCCCAGTACCTTCATCCAGCATACAACCGGCTACAATGTCACACATTCCACACTCAGTTCCTGAAGGCTGACTGTGCATGCACTGCAATCTCTTGGTCCTTTACCACATACTAAGATGACAGCTTGTACATGCACAGAAGGCCCATCCTATCCATTTGAGTAGCAGCTTCAGAGACATCCTATCCTGATAGCCAGAGAGCACATTAACTGCAGTATCTGCCCCAGATGACCCATGGTCTCAAAAGGGCTGTGGATGGACCCTGATCACACATATGCTACCCAACATCAGAAGAATAACCTGGTTTCCCACCTCCATTCAATCCTGCAATAGGAGACATAGTAGCCTAATCACACAGGACTCCCATATAGGTGTGACTCACCATAACCACTAGTGAGAGAAAATCACACATAGTGAACTAACACCCCCAAAGTCACACATAGACCAGTATCACAAAGCAACAATTAAAATACAAAGGAAGACATTCTAAAGATAAAAACAAAACAAATCTTCTGCTATATCAAAACAAAAAATCAGAACAAAATAAACAACCAATGAGGAAATATATAATCACCTTTAATGCTTCAGAGACAGCAGATAATAACAAATCATATGAAGAAGCAAGATAAAAGGGCTCAAACAAGTGATCCAAACAAAGGAACAGAAAACCTTCCTGGGGGATAAATCATAATAGAACTACCTGATATAAGGAATTCAAAAGATTTATATTTATGATCTTCAAGTAGATCAAGGAAAACATAAAAAAACAAACAAACAAAAAAATACCCTAGAGAACTCAGGATAATAATACAAGAAAAAAATGACAAATAAACAGATAAATAAAGACCATACAAAAACAACTAAAAATCCAGAATATTAATATTGAAATATCAGAAATAGGTAATTCAGTGGAAAGACATGGAAGTAGACTTGAATAAATGAAAGAAAGAATATGCAAAATAGAGGACAAATCACTTGATACAATTTAGCTGAAGAACAACTAGAAAAAAAGAATGAAGAAAGCCTAAGAGTTATGTGGGACACCAACAAGAGAAATAATTTATACATAATAGAAATTCTAAAAGAGCAGCAGAAAGGGAAAAAGTACAGAGAGAATTTTTGAAGATATATTGGCAGAAAACGTCCCAAATATCATGAAAGATGAGAAGATTTCCATCCAAGAAGCCCAGTGAACCCCATACAGGACAGATTTGGACATTCAGCCTCCAGAACAATGAAAAAAGGAGTATCATAATCAAACTTTCCAAAACAAAGAAAGACAAAGAAAGAATTCTGAGAGCAGGTCATGAAAAACAAAATGTCACTTACAAAGGGGCACCAATAAAACTAAGCACTGATTTCTTATCTGAAACCACGCAGGCAAGAAAACAACAGGATGACATATATAAAGTCCTGAAAGAAAAGAACTGCCAACTGTCATGGATTGAATTGTGTCTCCCAAAAAACATGTGTGTAGCATTTTAGCTAGGCCATGATTCCCTATATTGTATGATGTTCCTATATGCTGTAAACTCTGCCTCAATGATGTTAACAAGAAGGGACAGGGGGCAACTGTGTTCATGGGGCAGGATTCACTGTGTAAGACTGTATTGTGCCTTGAGCCAATCTCTTGAGATATAAAAGAAAAAAAGCTAGGAGAGAGAACTGGGGACGTCATACCACCAAGAAGTAGTGCTGGGAGCAGAGTATACCTTTTGGAAAGGACCCAGAGCCCCTGCACCTCAGAGGTTCCCTGTACAATGGAAGATTGACAACAGTGACCTTCCTCCAGAGCCAACAGAGAAAGACTTCCTCTGGAGCTGCTTCCCTAAAACGGGACTTGCAGCCTACTGGACTGTGACAGAATAAAATTTTTCTTTTTAAGGCCATCTACTTGTGGTATCTCTGCTACAGCAACACCAAATAACAAAGACATCAACCAAGAATCACAGATCCAGCACAACTGTTTTTCAGAACCAATGGTGAAACTAGGATTTTTACATATAAGCATAAATTAAGAGGATTTGTAAAAACTAGATCAGACTTACAAGAAATATTAAAGGGAGTCCTTCAGACAGAGAACCAACAACACAAGACAACAATCTCAGATAAAGACATACAACAGCATCACCCAAATACCAACCCAGATAAAGACTTCACAAAAGTAAACTAAAGCTGCAAAATTGTTTACAAGGAACAAGAAATGGTAACATGTAAATGATGAAAACTTCAAAACAAAAAGAAGAAATGGTATAATTACAGAACTCCCATATGGAGAGGAAGTCAAAATGATTTTAAGATATAACAGGCTGTTTTAAACTTAGAAGTATAAAGCAGGTTTTGCTGATGCTCAGCTGTTATTAACTTAACTGTGTCCTTCAAAATATATATTGGAATCCTAACTCCTATGCCTGTGAATTTAATCTAACGAAATGTAATCTACTCACCTTTCACAATGCAATAGAATGGGGTGTAATCCACTGTGGTCATACCAATGTAATGTGGATCTTAAATTTAATCACATATAAATTACAAAAAGTGTAGAATGGGCAAAGAGATGTGCACACATGGAGAAACACAGGTGCCATGTGAGGACTGCCTACAAGCCAAGGAACCAAGGAAGCCTGGGACTGCCTACAAGGAAGTAAATGACATGGCCAAGACACTGATTTGGACTTTTAGCCTCCAGAACTATAAAAAAATTAATTCGTTCTTAAAGCAAAAAAAGAGAGAAAATACAGATATTTGGTGTCAGAAAAGAGTGTAAAGGAAACAATATTTCAAAAAGTCATTGTATTCAAGGACAGGATACATGATACAGTGAAAATAAGTCTATGATGGATGAAATAATATTCTATTTGTCCCTATGAGTATGACTCAACACATACAACTTGAGGCTGATTATCTGACAAGCAAGTCTTAGACCTGAACAAGTGTTGATGAGTGCTCAACAAGACAGTAAGTAACTCAAGTTGAAGAGAGCAGCTGCTCCTATGCCAGCTCAGACACCACCACAGTGAATTCTGAGCCAGTCACAAAGATTGTCAAACACATACAAAAATGGAAAATTCAGAGGATCACTGAGTTGCTGCTTAGATCTGGTTCAGTAACAGTCACATGAGAAGCACCTACAATCTCTTTCATATGACCAGTAGACCTTGGAGCCAATGTCATATCCCTGTAAAGCTATGCAAATGTCTCAAACACCTGCTGATACGTTGGTGCACAAAGACATCTAAATTGCTAGGGTAACAAGGGGAGTCCTCTAGAAAAATTCAAAGTTAATTCTCCCAGCAATGTCTGAGAGGGGTTCACAATGACTAGTATTCTCCCTCCAAAATGGATATTGCCTCTTCTATGGAAGGATTACTAAACATGAAAGTCATATGATTTGTGTGACAAGAATGCTGTTTTCCCTTAATTTTGTTTTGGCAAAGTACCGTGAAGACTGTTGAAAATTTATCACAACTGGTGAATTACAGCAATAAATGGCACATCTTCTATAATTCCAAGCCAAGAATGGTGTCAAATCATATATATGCAAGCTGGGTGTTTTTTGCCTTCATATACTTCATTTTGAAAGGTTGTCACACATAATTTGGGGTACCGGAAGAAAAAGCATAAAGCCGTTCCATTGCTTTTCTGCACCGAGAAAATAATGTGGAATAAACTGTCTTATTTCCAAATTAAACTTATCACCAAACCAGACTTCTTTTGTCTCAGAGGCTAAGCTTCTTCAGATACATCTTCAATCCTCAAATCTTTTCACGGTGAGTTAACTGGGCTAGAGATTGTGGAGAAATAAGACAGAGTTTTAAAGCTTTAACAACACAACAGACTTTGGATCCTATCAAGAGAATGCACCTCAGTTTTTCATCATGGTAACAGTGCTTCACTCTCATCTTCCAGAGTCTCTTTCCTCCAAGAATCTGGGTCTATTCACAGGTACTACCCTATATTAAGGACAATAAATAAGTTATTTTCTCCAATTGAGAGGAATCTGAGGACAGAAGTGGCAAAGAAACTTGCTCAGGTCCTACAGTAACTCATCAAGGGGAATAATAAAAATAGAAATGGATTTGTTTCCAGAGCAGCACTGTAAACACCAGGCTGCCTGAATCAAACTAAGGTAGTTGTTCATAGCATACCGAGCATGTCTCCTAGGAGACAGGGCCCATGCTGGCCTAACAGTAGATGTGAGAAGAACTGCTGCTTCAGGGAGCATAAATAAAGGTAACACTTAAAAGATAACCACTAAAGTCATAGCTCTAAGATGACTTGAAATGAGAGAAATCATTCACTATGGGTATATATGCTGATGTAATCCTTTCTACAGCTTGTTTCTTGTCTCTACTACCTGCAATCCCATAAAGACACAATGTTTGGGGTATCTGCTCTTCAAACATGATCAGTCTTTACTGCCAGACACCAATTTCATTCATGGCTAAAAATTCAAAAAATGACTAATTCCTTTTTTACAGTCTAATTTAATATGTCTTATTGATACACTGAGGAGCCCTAGTGGCAGAGTGGTTAAGTGCTCACAACTAAAAGAAAGGTGGGTAGTTCAACAAGCTGCTATATGGGGAAAAGACGTGGCAATTTCCGTGTAGTGTTCTTTTCAGTCCTATAGGGCCACTATGAGTTGGCAACCAGTTTCAGTTTTAGTTTTAACAACCCCGGTGGCACAGTGGCTAAGAGCTATGTCTACTAATCAAAAGGTTGGCAGTTCAAATCCTTCAGGCACTCCTTGGAAACTCTACGGAACAGTTCTACTCTGCCATACAGGGTTTCTACGAGTCAGAATCAACCTCACAGCAATGGGTTTTGACCCCATTAGGATACGTGGCTAAGCCTGAGGAGTTTCTGTAGCTGTCCATGGTCCTTAATTATCAAATTTATCAAGGCTCACTGATGCTCAGTTGCTTCTCCTAATCCTTAGACACCGCTGATTCTTACCCAGTCAGGTGTTCATAGCTCTCATTTTGACAGGAGGGGAAAATATGATTATGTAGTATCCCATAACTAACATAACCAATAATTCATGCTTCACAACTTATGTAGCTTCTTGCATGTCATTTTAACACTTACAAATATTGATTTCTTCCCTCCTTTCAGGAAACTGGGAAGCATGCACCATTCCATCCCTCTGATTCTTCAACTACATTAAACACTAAAGAATTTTAGTATCCCCTAGCCCAGATGGTGTATTTGTATCCAACTATCCAAGATGTTTCAGATCTACAAGTTTAACAGACTTGCAGTGTATTTATTCTATCAACGCACACTTTTTCAGTAGTATTACATGATAACCAATTAGAACCACTGGAAATGTGTAAGGAGAGATAATGCCCCGTCCCCAAGGAGATAATGATTGATGGAAGCAAAAACCCATAAACGAACAAAATTATGCGCTGTAGAGACCACAACATAAATCTGTAATGGATAGCACAGTAGATACAAAACAATAACTGACCAGTGGGAAATTTTATCTATGAAACTATAATAATGGTAACAAATATGCCACTGTCATACAAGACATTTGGATAGCCACCAAAATTCATTGTTAACACATACTACCAACTACTGCACATCTACTAGCAGAAATCTTACAGTACTCATCACTTAATGCTGTAGCCAAGCCAAGTGCCGTCAAGTCGGATCTGACTCATGGCGACCCTAGGTGCTGTAGGGCTTCTCATTTAGGTTGGTGTTCAGGAGGCAGGAAAGTAAAATTTGAGAGCAACTCTTCTAATATGGAAATTACTAGTTAAGATGAGACTTTACTATCAAAGAGAAGGAGTTCCACATACGGCTGGTTCTGAGCAGAAACCTACACACAACCAGGTACCTATAGAGGTCCTTGTGAATTTTTGAGAGTAAGATCAAAGGGAAAATAGACATGAATGGGTAGGAGCAGAATGATATGAAGTGGAAGCAGTACTGGCATAGACTAGAATTTAGATAAAGGCTATCTATGCAGAAGGAGCTTCAGCAAAATACAGTGTTTACAAGCTTAACACAAATTAGTAATACGGTGTGAGAATGTTATAGATTGAACCACAGTCCCCAAAAATGTATGTCAACTTGGCTAGGCAGTGATTCCCAGTATTGTGTGGTTGTCCACCATATCTGATTTGATGTGATTAAAGTAGGTGTTGAAACCCTAACCTCTGTGATGTTAATGATCAGGATTAGAAACAATATACAGGGTAAGGTTGTACTTTGAGCCAATCTCTTTTGAGATATAAAAGAGAGAAAATCAGCCAGAGAGGAGAGAGATCTCCTACCACCAAGAATGAAAAGCTGTGAGTGGAGTGCATCCTTTGGACTCGCCCTGAGAAACATCTAGACCCAGGGGAAGACTGATAACAAGGACCTTCCCTCAGAGATGACAGAGACAGAAAGCCTTCACCTGGAGCTGGAAGCTTGAATTTGGACTTCTCTCTTCATAGACCATGAGAGAATAAATATTTTTGTTAAAGTCATCCCCTTGTGGTTATTTCTGTTACAGAGGCACTAGATAACTAAGACAGAAAGCACAGTTTCTAAACTTTCAAACTCAATGCCACTCACAGACATGTTTAAAATTATACCAAGCATCAAAAAAGCTGTTCTAGTCTCACACAATGGGTTGATTATTACTTCTAGACAAGGCTGTAGCTTTTGGCCACACAAAAGTGGGGCAATGGATGTAAAAGGTGCCCATGGAATTATGCTGTGTGACATCCCTGTTTCAAGAGGATAAGCCAATAAAATTGTGTTGCTGTTTAATTCCATAACTTAACTAGACTTGTTTGAGTACCTACTATGTGCTGAATAGTATGAAAGACAGGAAACACAAAGATTTGAAAGTATTCAGCCCAGCCTCACAGAATTGTCACACACCTTACACTTCAACAAGAATGTGTTGGCTTTTCTAATTATCTCAGGGAAATGAAAAGAGGAATTTGTTCCTCATAAAAGATAAATCTCTTCCAGTTATAAACAAAGTGGGAGCTGGGGACATGGGGGGAAGGTGGGGATTAACCAGACACAGAATGAGAAAATCCACAGAAATGACTCAGTTCTGTTACGTGGTTACTGAAAATAAAGGAAACAATGGTAGTCAGTGTACTTCCTGGGAAGATAAGCAGACACTGAGAGAGAAATGGTGAAGTGTTCTATAAAGAGAGATTGTTTCTTTCTGGACTGCAGCATCTTCATTGCAGTGATCTTTCAGTGTGGATTCGGTTGAGGCTGAACTCTTACTGAGAGGTCACAGTAGTACATTTTAGAAAGAACAGGCCACCTGAGAGCTGGACCTGGCAAAGGACCTAAACACAGAGACACATCTTTTATACAAAAGATTTTATATACACTTTATCGTAAGATTTAATATGTGTACACTGGGCCAGCAAATGTTTCTGAAGAAGCCACAGGCTTTATCATTTCCAAGGTGACTCCAAGATCAGTTTTTCTTGATCAGCCTGGAAGAGTCTTGGAAAAAGGAAGACTTGGCTCTATTTTCAAAATTCCCTACAAGCAGCATATATTACTTTTGTAGTCAGAGAAGTAATTTTTTTGGAAAGAAAACACTAAATATTGCCTAGCGCAACATCTTTCCATCTTGGATGCCATGTGTTTGCAAAATAATCCACCCTTGTCCTAGAGAAAGTCAGTAAATCTCAACTTTCAGGCAAGTTTTTATGGTAAGATATGCTAAGAATCCATGTGCTATAACACTTAGGAAACATGATTGTTCTTCAATTAACTCATTTTCCTCCATCTAAATTTCTCCTGCAGCAATATTTTCCTTTTTTATAAACTTTTACACTACTGCTTTTGTTAAGCAAAGAAAATATCCAATATTCTTGTGTATATCATGTTGTCCCTTGAGCAAACACATGATCTGATGATACAAGGGGAGCATTTGAGCCCCAAACATGGAAATATACAAGCTGGCTCCCAGTTAATACAAAATATCATAGCAACACTTATGCCAAAATTAATATTAGTAGAAGTTAATTTGGAAGGCTTTACTATCATCAAAGTCCATAAAGATGGATCATCAACTTGGTTATGCTTATTTGAATTTTTACAACTGGAAAAACACTAAACACAATGAGAAAAGAATGTGTATTCTGGCTGCATCTTGTCATTTCTCAATGAGGCTGGACACATAATTAAGTGTGGTTGAGCATGTATGTGTCTCAGAAAGATCAGATTAAATGGCCTGTACCAAGAGAGTGTATTGGTGACTATATGTTGCAGCAGACAGGGACCATCTCTTGCTCAAAACAAGTGTAGTCTCCTATGGACTAAAAGCAAGACTCATTAACAAATTCAGGGGCAAAAGAAGTTCCCTTGGGTTTGAAATCAGAACATTTACCAAATCAATGCCAGAAGCAACAGAACAGTCTCTGCGACCAGTATCATCCCTAGAATTAACCTTTCTTTTTAAACAAAAGAGGACACCTCCAATTCCAAGCACTGGGGAGTTTTCCCACGAATGAGGACGTAGTTCCAAGAACAAGATGTCTTTTCCCTCTACAAAAGAATGGCGATTAACTCAAGACTTAGGGACAAGATAAAAAATCATTCCTCACAGCTGGAGTTCCAGGGAGGTATTTCAGCAGGAAGCAACTTTTGCAAATTCTCTGTCAAGTTGACGAGAAATGCCGACAGATTTAAGTGAGGCTGGCTCCCTCTTTTAGGACTGTTTAATGTGAAATGTGCTTCCATTCTTACCTGAAAAAGGAAGAGGTTTCCAACTTGTTCACAGGGTCTTAACATCCCTGAGGTTTTTATCAACATCATCAGTAAGGCAGGTTCCCTGCCTTCCAAGAGCTGAGGGCATATTGGAGGAGAAAAAAAAAGGAAAAAATACCTTGAGAGCCTATCAGTCAAATACAGTAGGTACTTGAGCTGCTCACAGGCATGAGAAAGATGTTCATGAGCTGAAGCGATCAGACAAAGCTTTCTGAAAAGGGAAGTTTAAAACTGGTAATAGAAAAGTTATTATGAAAATGGAAAAATTGTGTCAAGAGAAGGGTTTGAGACGTATAAATACATGAGACCAGAAAGTACAAGTAGTATCTAGAGATACAACTAAACACATGCAGTATGGGAGAGGATCTGTATAGGAGAATGAGAAGGGTGTAGCAGTAAACAGGACTACAGTGTCAAGGGTGCTGAAGGCTAGCTAATAGATGTGCATTCAATTCATCAACAGGCAGCCTCTGAAGCAACTCAGCAAAGACATTTTAGGATGACATAGAAGAAAAATATGGAGCATCTTATGACCTGTTCTGAGGTAGGAGAAACCTAAGCTGGAAAATGGGGAAAACTCAAGAAGTCCAGGACAGACATTTGCAGTTCTGAGGAAGTTATTGATCATGATCCTTCTGAGCATCCCCATACCTGTTTTCTTAACCATCTTCCTGGCTGGGGATCAAGTTACTAGGATGTCAGACCATTAGACTGAATCAACCAGGTTAAGAAACAGGGTGAGGACCTCTCTGTTTAATGTACCTAGGAGGACACAAAGGGGACAAGGAGTAGAACTTGGCAGCTATTTCCTGCCCTTTCCAATGCACTTCAATCTTGTTGTTGTCGTTAGCTGCCACCAAGTTGGCTCTAGACCCAGGGTGACCCTGTACTTGATGGAACACAATGCTGTCCAGTCCTGTGCCATCCCCATGAGTGGTTGCAGATGGGACTGTTATGATCCATAGGGGTTCTACTGGCTGTTTTAGCCAGCTAGCACTGCTCTAACAAATACCTTGAGTGGATGGCTTTAAAAAGAGAAATTTTATTTTGTCACAGTCCAGTAAGCTAAAAGTCCAAATTTAAGGTGTCAGTTCCAGGGGGAGGCTTTCTCTGCTGGCACTGGAAGAAGGTCCTTGTCATCAATCTTTCCCCAGACTGAAAGTTTCTGAGGTAGTGGCCTTGTTTCTTTCCAAAGGTTATGCTCAGCTCGAGGCAATGCTTGCTTTCTGGTGGTATGAGGTCCCTGATTCTCTGCTTGTTGTTTCCCTCTCCTACAGGATGAAAGGATAAAGAGTGGTGCAAGCTACACTCCAAGGAAACTCCCTTAACGAGGGTGGTGGCAGTCTCACACTGATCCTCTTTTAACAGAATCATCCTATCTATTAGCCAAAAGCAGAAATTAGGAGTTATAGCATGGGAAAATCACAAAATATTGTGAATGACGGTGCAACCAAATGGCCATACACATTTTTTGGGAGACACAGTTTAACTCATGACACTGGCTAATTTTCAAAAGCAAATCACCAGGCCTTTCTTCCTATCCTGTCTTAGTTGAGAAAATCCAGTGAAGCCTGTTCAGCCCCACAGCAACATACAAGCTGGGTGGTAGCTGCACATGAGGTACACCGGTCAGGAATCTAACTGTACCTTCTGCATGGAAGGTAAAAATTTAACCACTGAACCACCACTGTCCTCACAGGCTAAGTTCCAGGCCGAACCCTGGACACACAGCAAGGACAATGGCTACTATCTCTAGTAGACAAATTGGTAAAGGGTCATAAAGACTTCAGGCAAGTCTCATTCTGGGGACCTCTATCTGTCACACTTGAACGTGAGGAGTCAAGATGATTTCTAGCTTCAAATAAAATCTAATTCCTTGCTCTGGCCTACAAGATCCTGTATGATCTACAAGGCTCTGCCTACCTATTTCACTTGATTATACTTCTAACTACTTTATATATTCCAGATACACTGGGCTTCTTTTTATTCCCAAAGCATGGCAAGTTCATTCCTACCTCTGGGCTTCTACACCTGCTGTTCCTTCTACACAGGAAGCCCTTGCCTAGATTTTTAACTCAGCTGTCTCCTTCTCCTCTTTTAGTTTCCACTCAACTTCCAGCTCTTTGGACAGACTTTGCTGGCCCTCTTATTTAACTTTTGTGACACAAAGGAAATCCCATACCTGCACATGTATCACATCACTCTGTCACATCTTCACTGCACTTAGCTCTATAAAAAATTCTAAATTAAAGAACAATAATCATGCTGGAAAACATAACATGGAGGAATCTGGAAGACACTGTGCTGAGTGAAATCAGCCAGCTGCAAAAGGACAGTGTGTGAGACCACTATTAGAAGGACTCAAGAAAAGGTTTAAATGCATAAGAAAATATTTTTTGATGGTTAGAAAGGTGGGGATGGAGGGAAAGGGATATTCATTGATTAGATAGTAGATAGGAATTGAGTTAGGTGAAAAGAACGACAATGCCCAGTGGAGGGGAGGTCAGCAGAACTGGACTAAACCAAAAGCTGAGAGGCTTTCCTAAGTATAACCCAACACTCTGAAGGATAGAATATCAGGGGCAGGGGTCTGAGGACCACGGTTTCTGGGAATATCTAGGTCAACTGGCACAACAAAGTTTAAGAAAATGTTTTGTCTCCCACTTTGGTGAGTGGTACCTGGGGTCTTAAAAGCTAGCAGCAAATGACCCTCTAAGAAACAGCAATTAGTCCCAACCCACCTGGAGCAGAGAGGAATGAAAGGCATAAGGAAAATTTGAGCCCAGAGACAGAAAGAGCCACATAGTTCAGAGACTACATCAACATTAGACCAAAAGAACTAGATGGTACCCAGCCACCACCAATGACTGTTGTGACAGGGAGCTAAACAGAGTCCCTGATGAAGCAGGAGAAAAATATGGCACAGAACTCCAACTCTATCAAAAAGACCAGAGATGATGGTCTGAAGGACTGCAGGGTCCCCAGAAGACATGGTCCCCAGACTCTGTTAGCCAAGAAGTGAGAACATTCCCAAAGCTAACTCTTCAGAAAAAGACTGGACTTGACTGGACTGGAAGACATAAAATGATACCAGTAAAGAGTATGCCTTTTGGCTTAAGTAAAACACATGAGAGTAACTGGGCAGCTCCTGTCCACAAGCACAATAAGAGGGGGCCAGGAGAGGGGCCAGGAGTCAGATCCAACTCGACGGCACTTGACTTGGCCGGGAGCTGGCTTAATGGATATGGGAAACACAGGGTATAAAAGAGGAGTGGGGAAATACAGGGTATAAAAGAGGAGTGCACTGTCACAGGGTCAGGAGAGTAGCTAGTGTTACACAGCAGTTTGTGTAGAAGATTTTGTATGACAAATTGACTTGTATTGTAAACTTTCACTTAAAGCACAATAAAATATTTTTTAAAAAGAAGAGCTGCAGAGAGTGGGGGAAAAACAGAAATTCTAAATTATTTATATGCTTGGTTTGTTGCATATGTCCCTATTAGAATATAAAACTTAAGAGAGCAGGGGCATTAATGGTCTTGTTCGTTTCTTTCTTCCCAAAGCAGCTGGCATACATTAGTGTTCAATAAGTACTTGTTAAATAAATGAAATAATTAATTAATTAATCAAGCCATGTCTTGGGAGAGCCATGAAACTTCACTTCCCTGAGTAGAGAATCTGTTTAGCAGTATGTGATGTCCAGGCAGATCCTTAAAAGGCTAGAACTACAGCATTTCTAGTTGTTCCTTTTAAACCATCTGCATGCCAAATGTTGGCAGCTGGGTATTGTGTATATTCACATCAAATGGGGTGAAAGCAATGGGGAACTTGATGAACACAGAGTCGATGGGAAAAAAATTGCAAAAATGTCTTCACTAATGAAGCCACTTTTGGGGGTAGTCCCTTGAAATACTGTCACCGGCAATAATAAAATTCCCATAACTGTGGCATTAAGGGCAGGAGACAAAAGGATAAGACTACTGGCATTCTGCTGCAACAGAAATAAGAAGGTCTCCTGGAAGGCTCGAGCTGTAAGTTATAAGTCACGACATGCTATCAGGCCTACATCTTTGTTCTGTCCCTGTCTCTGGGCTCTAATGAGGCTATATGAAAAGCAGAGCTACCTTTTAAGAAAATGTCATCTTAACCTAGAAATAGCAAAATGCAACCAAGCGTCACTTACTGGTACTAACGAGGCAGAGAGGACACTATATGAAACCCTTAGATAATTCAGAGGCATCTTCTAGCACAACCACTCAATGAACTAATAAAAACAACTGCCAGTTCTTTAGCATTTGACCACTGACGGAGGACTGTCACATCCCATCATCTCTGTGACTCTAAGATTCCCTGTGAACCCAGTGTGACATCATCAGCATTTTACAGAAACGGAGGCTCAGAGAGACCAGGAAACTTGCCAGAGTCTTGGATAAGAGGCAGAAGGAGGACTCAAACCAACTCCAACTCTGCCTGCTGAAAGGGATTAGCTCCCACCCTGGTCCTCTACCTCTATGTGTTACAAGGCTAGAGTGGGAGAAAATGGGAACATTCTACTAAACCTTGCACCAGGGACATTGTTAGGCTTGCATGTGGCCAAGTCTCCAAACCCTCACAGAAGCCTATAACGCTGTTTGGTCACATCCTCCAACTGTTTCTGCCATGCTCTTTTTTCCGCAACAACCAGGACATGTGAAAAGCCCTGAAGGCAGCATCTGTATATGGTGTATCTGCTATTCCTTCGGCATTGGTTCTAGCCCAGAGCTTCCAATCAGTCAGGTGATGCCAGCAAGGCAGTTCACTGTAGCTAGATGCACACCACAGATCACATACTTATATAAGAAACACCTCCTTGGGTCAGACCTTTGTCCTATGAACACTGAGATGCTTGATAATTAAAGGACAGATTCATGGTCACGCTACCAGGCTCAGAATCCCAGCTCAGCCATATCCTAGCTGTGTGATTCAGGGAAAGTTATTTAGCTTCTCCGTTCCTTGGTTCTCTCATCTGAAAACTGAGGATTACACTGCTATTAACCTTATGGGGCTACTCTGAACATTAAATTAAAAAGTACAGTGTCTAGAACAAATCAAGGGCTGACTAAATGTTAGCTTATGCTATTCTTTAAAAAGAAAAACCATTACCATCAAGTTGATTCTGACTCATAGCAACCCTACAGGACAGAGTAGAACTGCCCCCATAGGATTTCCAAGGAATGGATGGTGGACTCAAACGTTCTTGAAAGGTTAAGAGTCTGCAAAGGATGATGGATGGGAAGAAACATGTAAACACATAAGTTATAACACAGTGTGCGTCATAATATTTCAGAGAGATGAACTAAACATATCAGGGACCAAATATAAAACCAAAACTCACCAGAAGAGACAGGGAAAGCTTCACTGAGACCAACTACTTCATCCTAGCTTCAGGGCCTTTAGGAAGGCCCAGGGAAACTTGCTGCTTTCTGTGCTTGGAAAGGTCTGTCTCTAGATCTTCTCATGGCTGGCTCAAATGCCCCTCTTCAGAGAGCCTCTCCTGACCATTGTATTCAAAGGGGCCTTCCCCACCACTCTGTCACATTACCCTGTTGTACTGTCTTCATATTTGCCACTATCTGAAATTATCTTATTTGTTCACTTGCTTACTGCCTAATACTCCCACTAGAATATAAGTCACAGGAAGGCAGGGACTTTGCCTCTTTCCCTCACTACTGCTAGGTCTACAGCAGTGCCCGACAATGCTTAATAAATTGGCCACATCAATGGCTCACCATTGAGCTCAGCCCTGAAGAACGGATAGGCATTTTCCAGGTTGAGAAAGGACATGCCAGGTAATGAACCATAAGGGCAAATGTGTGTCTGGCCTGAATTCCTGTTCCCAGCAGAAGCCTCTGAGACTCATTAAGGCCAAGTCTTATAATCACGGACAGGCCTGAGTCTAGGTGTGAAAGAGACAGAATCCAGGATGACACCAGCCTACCAATTTAGACAACTGGAGAAACAGCAGTGCCATTCACAATAACAGAAAAGCAGAAAGAAGAGAAAGTCTGGGAGAAAGAGGAGCTCAGTTTTGCATATGCTAAATCTGAAATGCCAAGGCAGAAGAATCACCCAAGTGGAGACGTGACTGGGTAGCTGAATAAGCAGTATGTAGAACCTAGGACTGTGACTTCAGCTGGAGACAAATATCCAGAATACAAGCATATATGGGAAACCCTGGTACCATACTGGTTAAATGCTACAGCTGCTAACCAGATTTTTTTAATCCACCAGGCACCCCTTGGAAACTCTATAACATAGTTCTACTCTGTCCTAGAAGGTTATTAGCTGGAATCAATGACTCAACAGCAGTGATGGATGGTGGCAGGAGCATATATGTCGTGGTTTAAAAAAAATAAAACCTTCCCAGGTGAGAGATTAATAGTGTGAAAAGAGGTCTCAGGACAGAACCCTGGGGAATCACCAAATGTTTTACTTGGGAAGAAGAACAGGACCCCAACACAAAGATGGAACCACAGATACCCGAGTGGTCAGAAAGCCATGAGAAAATAATGTGATAGAAGCCAGTGAAAAGAACAATATGCCAGAAACTACCAGAACCCAGGATTCATGGATGAACAAGAAGTAATAAACACTCAGGCCATCCATTGGATTATATTCATAAAAACCTTCCCCAAAATTGGAACATGCTCTCAGGTGAAATCGAGGCCAACTGGAACAACTAGCATTTTTCTGATGAGGGCTCTCTGCACCCTACATTGGTGAGTGGCATCGGGGGTCTTAAAACTGTCAAGCTGCCATCTGAGGGTACAGCAACTGGTCCCAACTCAGTAAGAATGGATGATCACCAAGGTCCAAAACAACATGGGGCAAAGAACCCAGAAGACAGAGACCCATTGACTCATGAACAGAAGAACTGGATGGTGCCTGGCCACCACCAGTGATAGCCACAAAGGAGCTCACAAAATTGATTCTCACTGGCAACACAAGACTAAATAGGGGTGCACCCTGAGATCTCCACTAAAAGACCACAATGGATAGTCCAAGGGCTTCGGGGTTCCCCTGGGAGCATGGCCCCTGGCCCTGATGCTGCCCCTGTCCATAAATCATAATGAAAGTCAACTCTTCAGACAGCAATGGATTGGACTTGGCGACACAGAGGGACACTTGTGGGCACTTCATGGTTCTGTGCATCTATATCATCCTGCTGACTTCTTACTGGAGGTGAGGGAGTGGGTGAAGAGAGGGGGTAGGAGACTGTTGGGAGCATAGGACATGTATGGAGCAGAGAAGAGGGGTGTGCTGTCACCAAGCAGGGAGAGCAGTGGGAGCCGCATATAGGTGGACATGCAAATTTATATGGGAATGTATATTTTCATTCAATCATAATTTAAAAAAAAAAAAAAACCTTCCCCCAAATTAAAAGGACCAGTTTCTAGTCCGGCATGTTAAAAAGCTTGGAAGCCATCCTTCCCATCCTCACAATAAGAAAAAAAATGTAAAACTGAAAATCAACAGCTCTTCTTAGACCCATCAGAGAATTGAGGTCACAAGGTAAACCATCATTCCAAAAACTAGGGAGACAGGCTGGTACAAGAATGCTTACCGAGAACATAAAATACTTCCATGAGGAAAACATGTTACCAATATATATGAAGTTCTCCAAATTTAGATTGTTGAAGAAACTACCAAATCAAACACATGTATTTAATTCACTTGTGATCTCACTGAGGCTCTAGAAAACAAGTCTAATCGCAAAGTTGCCAAAATCATCACAGCTGGGGAGAAAAAAATGATGACAACTGAATACCATGGGCAGAGCAAAGTCTTGGAATATAAAATCTAAGTTTAATCCAAATTCCTTCTCATGACAACTTTAAGACTAATGTGCAAGCTTAAACTCTTGGCAATTTGTAAAACAATCTTTTCATAAGAGCCCAAATTTGATTCTTGTTTATCTGGAAAATTTCTGAACTGTCAAGAGGTTTCTAGCATCAGACAAACAGGTATGCCTCCAAAACATAAGGTCTTATCTGAAGCAACATTCCAAGCAGCCACACTCTCAATATACAATTCATACCCAACACTTATTTGCAATTTGTACATGCCTGGTTATTTGTCCCTCACTCAGAATGGATCTGAATGAGCAATTAGGATGCAACTCCACGGTACTCAAGAAATTGCCAAAAATCAATTCTGCAGCAGGAGACACATAAGCACAAAAGAGGACAGAAAAACAGACAACAATTGAGCCTTGGTCTTCCAAGATTTCTCATGAAAAAATGTATATTCAAGAATCCAGGGCTCAAAATCACTGTAAACACAAAACTAGTTCTCAGTACGAAGCCCTGAAATCCATAACCTAAACACATAGTGATCTTATACGTTAGTTTTTTCCACAAAACATCTTACATTTTGTCCTGTTTCATTTTTAAATCTAAAGATAAACACGATAAAATAGAACACAAGCTTAAAAGGCTTTATTACTGGTTTAAATATTCACAATGCTGCACAATCTGCTGCAGATAGATCACACTCATGTGATTAAATATGCAAACAATTACTCAATTTAATTTCATCTTGCAGAAGTTGAAACACAAGCTGTAATCACGGTGGATGCTGCTCATTTATTCCAAAAGCCACCATCTTTTATGTCCCTGATTGGATCTTATTCTTGGACATAAGAGTGACTGACTTGGAATTTCTCCCTGGGATTCCACACTAAGCATACTAATTCATAGGGCAGTAAGAGGGTCAAACCTAAATATGGCAACAGCCGGATTTCTCCTGAAGTGCTGTGTTCCACTTCTTAAAGAGACAATGCCCAGCCTGAGCTACTGCTCATACTCTCATACTGAAGAACTAAATACATTATCTCCATTGTCCTGGGAGCCCAGATTCAGAAGACCTAGCCTTTAGCTGAAGAGGGAAGCTACAAACATGCCAGCTTACATTTTCCATTTAGGGTTATGGATAAGATCACAGACTCCAAGATCAGACCACCAAGGCTCTGCCAAGACTTTGGACAAGTTCTATAACCTCTCTTGCCTTATTTTTCTGATCCACAAAATGGTGGTAATAGAATCTATATTTCAAAGTTAATGTGACAAATAAGTATATTAAGTACAAGGCCTGGCATATAGTAAATTCTCATCAGTAACATTAATATTATCTAACAACCTGATAGAGAGTACCTGTGTAATAATTCTGTATGGCTGCATAACAAATTACTCTAAAACTTAGTGGCTTAAAACAAGCAGTTATCACACATTCTGTGGTTTATAAACTGAGCAAGCATTAGCTCTGTGCCTCTGCTTAAATGTTTCTGACAAGGCTAAGTCAAGACATCAGTTGGGGTCTCATCTGAAGACTCAGCTGAGAGAAGATCCACATCAAAGTTCGCCCATGTAGTTGTTGGTGGGATTCAGCTCCTCTGGCTCCTGGACCTCATTTCTCACTGGCTGGTGGCCAAGAAGCCTTGCTCAGCTCACTGCTACACGGAATGGGTCTCCCATTGGGCAGTTTACAACATGGCAGATGGCTTCATCAGAGCAAGTAAGAAAGAGCATGCAAGATGAAAGAGCCACATTTTCTTTACAATCTAATCCCCGAAATGACATTCCAAACTCACCTACTGTTTGTTGAAAATGAGTCACCAGTTCAGTCATTCAAGGGGAGGAGATTCCATAAGAGTATGAATACCAGGAAGTGTGGGTTATTGAGGGCCATCTTAAAGGCTTCCTACCATTGTTTGAAAAGTCAAAAGTCTTCACAATAAGGTATCAATCCTTTATTACCTTTTTTCAACAGTTGTTTGAATACCTACTCTGTGCCAGACATTGTACGAATGCCCTGAAAGTACACTGAAGAAAGGAGACATAATCCTGACCTCATGTAGCTTATACTCTAACAGAGAAAATGGGCATTAAAGAGATGGAAGAATTATTTTAAGTAGTGACCAAGTGTCATTAAAAAAAAAAAGAAATTGCATATCATGTGAAATTAAGGAAGGATTTGACCTGCTCGGGAGTCAGGTAAGATTTTTCTGAAGTAGAGAGAGCCAGGCTAATACCAAAAAACACATGAAGAGTTAACCAGCAAAAGGGCAGGGACAGGAGAGATAAGAGGGGTCCATAAACAAAGGGACTGGCATATATGATAGCTCTAAGGTGGAAGTATCCATCACATGACAGGAGCTCAATAAATGGAGGGCTAGTGATCAAAAACATTAAATAGGAAAGGTTCTAACTGGCAGCTATTCACAATCAAATTAAATTTTCAAACTATAATTCATATTTATTGACTCTCTATGGTTTTGCTTCAATCTATCCAGATAAATAAAGTTAGTAAAACCTATTTCCATCTCAATCTTTCAGACTTTCAAATGACTAGTATCTTGGGATTTGCTGCTGTTTTTAGGCAATGCTGAGTCAATTTGACCTCACAGCAACCCTATGTACAACACAATGACACTGCCCAATCCTACACCATGCCCACAATTGTTACGCTTGAGCCCATTACTGCAGCCACTCTGTCCATCCACCTCACAGAGGTATTTCCTCTTTTTCGCTAACATTCTACTTTACCAACCATGACGTTGTTCTCCAGGGATTGACTCCTCCTGATAACATGCCCACAGTATATAAGACATAGTCTCACCATCCTTGCTTCTAAAGAGCATTCTGGTTGTACTTCTTTCAAGACAAATCTGTTTGTTCATTTGGCCATTCATGGTATATTCAACATTCTTCTCCAACGCCACAGTTGAAGGGCATCAATTCTTCTTTATTCATTGTCTTCTTTATTCACTGTCCATCTTTTGCATGCAGATGATGCTACTGAAAATATCATTGCTTAGGTCAGGCACACCATAGTCTTCAAAGTGCCACCTTTGCTTTTCAACACTTTAAACGAGTCTCTTGCAGATTTGTCCAATGTTATTAGTCTTGATTTCTTGACTGCTGCTTCCACGGATGCTAATCATGGATCCAAGTGAAACGCAATCCTTGACAACCTCAATCTTTTCTCCACTTACCATAACACTTATTGGTCTGGTTGTAAGGATTTTCACTTTTCTGGTGTTGAGGGGTACACCATACTGAAGGTTGTGGTCTTTGATCTTCATCAATAAGGCTTTCAAGTCCTCTTAATTTTCAGCAAGCAAAGTTATTTCATCTGTATAATGCAGGCTGTTAATGAGTATTCTTACAATCGTGATGCCTTGTACTTCGTTATACAGGCCAGCTTATCAGATATTTGCTTAACATTCAGACTGAATAGGAATGATGAAAGGATACAGCACTGACACACACCTGACTTTAAACCATGCAGTCTCTCCTTGTTCTGTAGTAACTCTTGATCCAAGTACAGATTCCACATTAGCACAATAAAGTGTTCTGGAATTCCCATTCTTCATAATGTTATTGACAATTTGTTATGATCCACATAGTAAAATGCCTCTGCATGGCCAATAAAACATAGGTAAACTGCCTGCTTTCGGCCAAGATCTACCAGACATCAGCAATGATATACCTGGATCCACATCATCTTAAGAATCCAGCCTGAATTTCCAGCAGTTCCCTATCAGTATACTGCTACAGCCACTCTTGGATGATGTTTAGCGAAATTTTACTTTAATGTAATATTAATATTGTTCAATGATCTCTGCATTCCATTGGATCACCTTTCTTGGAAATACACATAAATATGGATCTCTTCCAATCGGTTGGCCAGGTAGCTATCTTCGAAATTTCTTGGCATACACGAGTAAATGTTTCCAGCACTGCATCTGTTTGTTGAAACATCTCAACTGATAGTCCATCAATTCCTGGAGTCTTGTTTTTCACCAATGCCTTCATTACAGCTTCAAGTTCTTCCTTTGGTACCATCAGTTACTAATCATATGCTACTTCCTGCAACGGTTGAATGTCAACCAATTCTTTTCAGTATATATTCCTTTCGTCTTCTTCTGATGCTTCCTGTGTCACTTGGTATTTTCACAGAGAATCCTTCACTATTATAATTCAAGGCTTGAATTTTTTCCTCAGTTCTTTCAGCTTGAGAAATGTCCAACTTGCTTTTCCCTTTTGGTTTTCGTAATCCAGCTCTTTGCACACATGGTTGTATCTTCTCTTTTCCAACTGCCCTCTGAAATCTTCTGCTCAGTTCTTTTATTTCATTATTTCTTCCTTTTGCTTTAGCTACTTGATGTTTAAGATCAAGTTTCAGAGTTTCTTTTGAAATCCAATTTGGTCTTTTCTTTCTTTCCTTTATTTTAATGACTTCTTGCTTTCTTCATGGATAACACCCTTGATGTCATTCCACAACTCATCAGTTCTTTGGTCATTAGTGTCCAAGGCATTAAATCTATTCTTGTGATGGTCTTTAAACTCAAGTGGAATATTCTCACAGTCATACTTTGGTTCTCCCAGACTTCTAATTTTCTTTCATCTCAATATGAACTCACATATGAGCAATTGATGGTCTATGTGGCAATTGGCCCCTGGTCTTGTTCTCACTGATGATTTTGACCTTTTCCATCTTCTCTTTCCACAGATGTAGTCAATTTGATTCCTATGTACTCCACTTGGTGAGGTTCATGTGTACAGCCGCCAGTTATGTTAGTGAAAAGAAGAATATGCAGTGAAGTCACTGGTGCTGAAAAATTCTACCATGCAATCTCCAGTATTGTTTCTATCACTAAGTCCACTGTTTTCCAACTATGAATCCTTCTTCTTTGTTTCAACTTTGGTATTCCAATCACCAGTAATAAACAGTGCATCCTCACTGCATGTTTGATCAATTTCATAGCACAGAAGCTGGTAAAAATTTTCAACTTCTTCATCTTTGGACTTAGTGGTTGGTGTATAAATTTGAATAATAGTCATATTAACCAGCCTTCCTTGTAGGCATATGGATATTATCCTATCACTGATAGCACTGTACTCAAGGACAGATCTTGAAATGCTCCTTTGACAATAAAAGCAATGCCATTTCTCTTTAAGTTGTCATTCCTGGGATAGTAGACCATATGACTATCTGATTTTAAATGGCTAATACCAGTTCATTTCAGCTTACAAATGCCCAGGATACCAACGTTTGTGTTCCATTTCATTTCTGACTATTTCCAATTTTCCTACATTCATACTTTGTATATACCATGTCCTGATTATTTGTGAATGTTTGCAGCTGTTCCTTCTCATTTTGAGTCATGCGACATCAGCAAACGAAGCTGCCAAAAGCTTGATTCCATCTACATCATTAAGGTCAACTCTACTTTGAGGAAGCAGCTCCTTCCCAGTTGTCTTTTCAGTGCCTTCCAACCTAGGAGGATCATTTTTCAGCACTGTATCAGACAATGTTCTGCTACTATTGGTAAGATTTTTGCTGGCTAATGCTTTTCATAAGCAGACTTCCAGGTCCTCGTTTCTCTCAGTCTGGAAGCTCAGCTGAAGCCTATCTGCCATGGGTGACCTTGTTGGTATCTGACCTTGCTGGCATAGCTTGCAGCACCACTGCAACACATAACCTTCCAGAGCACACAAAACTGACAGACACATGGGGGTCTTGGGAATCACAATATTTTAATAATTTGTCCATGAAGCCATATGGCCGTAATAAAAAATCAGATTTTATTCTAAATGAATTACTGCTAGCCAAAAAACACTCACGCAGAACAATGAAGTCTCCTCAACATTCCATTTCATTAAATGCAACTAATTTTTATATAAATAATGTTAAATGGTTCCAGGAGCTAAAGAAAACACAGGAATGCTGATACATGACAGAGAAAGACTGAAACATTCCAAATAAATAGTCTTTTTATTCCCAAAGTTAAAGAACAGACCCAGAAACAGACACAGCTCAGTGAATGTTTGAATAAAAAACTTTTCCCCCAGGCACTCAACTTCTACTCAACGCCCTTTCTTGCTTACCAGCAAGTGTCAAACAGCCATAAAAAGAACATTTCAATACATCTGAAATCCAATACCTTTGAATAGGAAAAGAAATCAGCAGCTCCTCATTATATTTGTGTTAACCTAGGCTGAGATACTTAAGATAAATGGCCTACCTTGGAATCCTATGGCAAAGGACCATCTTTCCTACTGACACTGTGAAAACCCCAAGTACCCTGTCAGTAGTCAATACATATATAATGATGTAATTAGGATTAGGGGGTTGGTAAAACATGTTCATTATATTCAAAAATTCAGTGTCAGTGGTATACTAGCTCTGGGATCAGCATGCCTCCAGCCCCACAGCCTTCAGACCTGAACACCAGGGCGGAATTCCCACAGTAAAAATCACAGACACAACAAAGCAACATGACCAAAATCACATGTTTTCCTGGAGGAAGAAGCTGTAGTGGGATAAAGCTGAGAAGGGCCTCTCACAAATCAAATCTGCTGACAAGCTGTCTTATCATACCAATGATCATGGCTAAGGACAGAATATGGAGAAGAGGGGCAGAAATGATGGGTCAGAAGAAAACTACTTAATAAAAGCATTCCTTAAGCTTTTAAAGTAGTTTGGGGAAACTGCAGGAGACTAGAACACCCTAAATTTAGAGATCCTTGTTTGGCAAAACAAGTTTCTGGCTGGCAGGTAAAAGAGCTGGATTCTAGCCTCAACTAATTAACTCTTTGGCCTTTAGCAAACATCTTCCATCAATCCATTAACAAGTAATTATTGAGTAGCTACTATACGTCCAGTGGTAAGCTGAGTTTAGTCATGACAAGCTGAGCCTTGCAGCTGAACCAAAGCAGGTTAACTCACCATCACTGTCCTCAAGGAACTTAACATTTTAACTAAAGAGGAAAAACAAAAGCATGTGATAAAATCTCAACTGTCTAGCCTTCATTACTCAGTTCTCTGAAAACTGGGAGTCAAATCTTTAAGTTCATGAGTGTTTATGTTCTTTTTCAGATGAAAATTTTCCAGAAAAATGCTATCTAAGCATTCTTACCATTTTTCAAATAAAAACAAGACAAAACTCTAGTTCTACTGGATACTAACAATAGTTATGTGAGGAAGACTTATGTGTCTCACAGTCAAATAAGCTTGGGAAACAACAGGTTGAAGAGTTTAAAATTTTTCCTTACTGTAGGGCTTTTAAGAGCCTTTTAAAAAATAATGTGTATTCCTCAACATAATAGAGGACATTTATTAAAAAAAGAAAATAGCTGACGCCATACTCAATGAAGAAATACTAAAAGCTTTCTCCCTAAGATCAGGAACAACACAAGGTTGCTTACTTTCACCATTGCTATTCAACACTTGTGGTGGAGAGTTCTAGCAAGAGCATTCAGGCAAGGAAAAACAAAAAAGGCATCGAAGTCAGAAAGAAGTAAAACTGTCTCTATTTATAGACAACACAATCCTATATACAGAACTTTCCAAATAACCCACAAGAAAGCTAATAGAGCTAATAAATGAGTTCAGCAAAGTGGCAGGGTATAAGATCAACACACAAAAATCAGTCGTGTTTCTATACACTAGCCATGAACAATCTGTAAAGGATCTCAGGAAAACAATTCCATTTACAACAGCATCTGAATGAATAAAATACTTAAAAATAAATTTAACCAGGGAGGTGAAACGCTTATACACTGAAAACTATAAAGCACTGCTTAAAGAATGAAAAAAAAAAAAAAACCTCACTGCCATCAAGTTGATTCCAATTCATAGTGACCCTACAGGACAGAAGAAAACTGCCCCTACAGCATTTCCAAAGACCACCTGCTGGACTCAAACTGCCAGCCTTTTGGTCAGGAGACATAGCACTTAACCACTACACCACCAGGGTTTCCTTCCAAAAGAAGTGCTAAGAAGCTAAATAAATGGAGATATTCTGTGTCAAGAATTGAAATGTATTGCTAAAATGTCAATATTACCCAAAGCAAGCTACAGATTCAATGCAATCCCTATCAAAATTCCAACAGCTTTTTTTGCAGAAATGCAAAATCCAATCCTCAAATTCACACAGAACCACAAGGAGCCCCAAACAGTCAAAACAACACTGAAAAAAAGAAACAAATAGGAGGGCTCACACTTCCCAGTTTCAAAATATAAAACTACGTTAATCAAAAGGCTAGTACTAGTATCAAGAACAGACATATAGACTAATGGAACAGAACTGAGACTTCACAAATAAGCCATGTATTTATTGCCGACTGATTCTGGACAAAGATGCCAAGAACATTAAAGAGGAAATAAGTGGTAATGGGACAACAGTATAGCCACAAGCAAAAGTATTGAGGTTTACCCAATATCCAACACCATGTAAGAAAATTAAGTCAAAATGGATCAATGATCTAAACATAAGAACTAAAGCCACAAAAACCTTAAAGGAAAAGATAGGGACAAAACTTCAAGACTTTGTTTTGATAACAGATTGAGCAACAGAAGAAAAAAAAAATCAGATAAATTGGACTTTATCAAAATGAAAAATCCTGTGCATTAAAGAACTTTATCAGCAACATAAGAAGAAAACCACAACAAGATAGAACTTCACAGTCACTAGGATAGCTGTTATTAGGAAAATAGAAAATGACAGGTATTGGCAAGGATGTGGAGAAAGTAGAACCATAATGCAGTCCCTGTGGGGACATAAAGTGGAAAAGAGTTTGGTAGATACCCAAAAAGTGAAACATAGATCTACTATATGACCCAGGAACCTACGCCTAGGTATAGTTTAAAAAGACCTGAACAGAGGAATGCAAACAGACACTTAAAAATCAATGTTCGATGTAGCAGTATTCATGATAGCCAAAAGGTAGAAACGACTGGAGTGTCCAATCCAGGAGTGGATAAACACAATGTGGTAAACACATACAATGGTGTACTGTTCAGTCATACAGAGAAATGAAATTCTGATACTTGCTATGGTATAGATGAATGTTGAACACATTACTGTAAAAACAGCACAGGGACAGAGTTTGACCTCTACTAACCTCATAAGGGGGAAGAAGAATCAAGATGAACATCCCAAGGCAGAGTTCAGATATACCTCCTCTCTCCACCATCTTTACCAATTTTGACAACAACCATCCCTCCCATGGCACTCCCTACTCCTCTACTGGATTCAGTAATTCCTGTCAACAACCACACAGAACTCACAGACAATACTTAACAATTATAGAATTTTAGGGAAGTATCAGTTACAGTTCAGACTCAGGAACACTAGTTCTTCCACCAAAATAGCTTCTTCTCATCTGTGCTCACAGGCATGCCTCCCCCTGGCCCTCAGCCTCTGTCCAAAGACACAGCTTTCTTGCTCCATTGCCCAGGAAGCCCACCACATATATTTTACCTGTTGTGAGGTCTCTGCTGTGCTTCTCACTGCCTTCAGTGTTATAGCTCTCTAGCTCGAGTCTCCTGGTTCCAGGAGCTTCTCAGCACCGTGATCCCCAGCCCAAAGGACACACCAGCTCCTGGTTATTCTTCCTTGGTGGTAGTGGAATCTTCTTTCTTCTGCCTCTGGGATGGCTCATCAGTGGGACTGTAAAACTGACCAATCCCTTTAATGGGCCACAATTACACTATCTACACAGTTTCACCCCACCACCTGGGTGGGAGACACAAGATCATGGCAAGAAAAGTGATCCATTGTACCAAAGCAATCCATTATATCTCAGTTATGCTGAGTGAAATAAGTCAGACACAAGAGAAAAAAATATTATACAATTCCACTTACATGAATTATTTAGACTAAGCAGATGCACAGAGACAAAAGTTTATTACTGGCTACCAGGAGCTGGGGGAAGAAAAGGAATAGGACGTATTGCTAAAGAACTATGAATTCTTGCTTGGGAATATGTAAAACTTTTAGAAATGGACAGTGGTGATAGTACAACATGGTAAATGTAACTTATGTCACTAAATTGTACACTTAAAATAGCCAACTTTTTGTTAGATATATTTTACCATAATAAAATTTTCATAAACCTAATGTTGCCATCAGGTTGATTCCAACTCACAGCAACTCTGTAGGACACAGCGGACTGCCAAGTATTTCTCTTATGGAGCTGCTGGTGTGTTCAAAGCACTGACCTTTCAGTTCGCAGCTGGGTGCTATAACCACTGTACCAAGAGGGCTCTTGTGAATCACTAAATATGATGTACTTTAGAGAATCGCTTTTCTCATAAAATTAAGGTTCTGTGCAATGCTCTTTGGAAACACTGTATGATACACGTTCATTCCTCCTTAAGCAACAAATGCTCTCATGATTTAGTATCGTCTTCTGATGTGCTTCAGTAATTATGATGGGCTGCTGATGAGGTGATCTGATACACGTAAATGCTTTCCTGAAGTGACAGCACACAGCAGAAGGAAAGGCAGCACAACAGGACTACACCACAAACTAAAGGGTTTCTAAGTACAACCCAAAATTTTAAAGGATGGAGTAGAAGGGACAGGGGTCTAGAGCCCATGGCTTCAGAGGACATAGAGATCGACTGGCATAACTAGTCTTTCTCTAAGAAAATGTTCTGTATCCCACACTGGTGAGTAATGCCTGGGGTCTCAAAAGCCAGCAAGCTGCCATCTAACGAACATCAGTTGGACCCAACCCACCTGGAGCAGATAAAAATCAAGAACATTAAAGACATGAGGAAAATATGAGCCCAAGAGACAAAAGATCCCATGTGACTGGGAGACTACATCAGCACGAAACCAAAAGAACTAGAAGGTGCTCAGTCATCACAAAAGACTGCCCTGACAGGGAACACAATATAGAGTCCCTGATGTAACATGAGGAAAGGGTGAGTGCAGATCTCTATTGAAAGACCAGACAGGATGGTCCCCTGAGAACATGGCCTCCGGACTTGCTGCTAGTCCAGCCAACTCTTTAAACAAAAATTAGATTGGACTGTAAGACACATCACGGTGATACAGGTGGTATTTTTTGGATTAAACATATATATAAGGGTGTCTCGCCTCTAGAGGTGAGAGGTGAGGGCAGAGAGAAGGGGACAAGTGTTGGCTGAATGAATACCAGGAGTAGAGCACGGAAAGGAGGAGTGTGCTGTCAGATAGGAGTTACACAGAGGCTTGTGCTGGGGGTTTTATATGGCAAATTGACTTGGATTATAAACCTCCACTTAATCACAATAAAAATATTTTTTTATAAAATGCCTTCCACCACCACCTGTTGGCACAATGAGCTCTTTGCAAGTAGCCTTCCTGGATACCGTCCAGCCATGCTTCACTAGGGACTGTGCCATACAGTGGGCTTCTGGAGCAGCACAAACCTACTACTCCTGTCTGAAATCAGAGACTTGCCATGAAAACTCTCCAGAATCTAGTACACTCTGCCCTCTCTTGCTTTGTCATTTAACAGCAGTAAGGGCTTAGGCAGCTTCCTCACCTGTATAAAGAGAGATAATACTAGCAACTACTTCACTGAGCTGCTACGAAGATAAAACTGAAACATATCTGAAGTGCTCAAAAAAAATACCAGTTAACATAAAAGACACGAGATAAAATGAGCCCAGGAGACAGAAAGACCCATATGATTGAGAAACTACACCAGCATGAGACCAGAAGAACCAGATGATGCCCAGCAAATACCAAAGACAACCTTGATAGGGGACACAGTGTAGAGTCCCTGACATAGCATGAGAAAAAGAGATGTGCAGGGCATGTAAATTTATACACATTTTCACTCCATCATATTAAATAAATAAAAAATAAAAATAACTCTACTAAAAGACCAGAACTGATGGCCCAACAACCTGGCAGGTCCCCTGAGAACACGGCCCCTAGACTTGCTGCTGCCCTAGACTTGAAACCAGTACTGAGGTCAATACTTCAAGCAAAGAATGGACTGGACTCCCAGATACAGAGTGAGGATGTGGTGTGTGTACTTTATGGTTTTATACATTTATAGGAGGGTGTCCTACTGGTCGCCACGAGTCAGATCCAACTCAACGGCACTTGGCTTGGCATCCTACTGGTTTCTTTCTAGAGCGGAGAGGAGAGGTGTTCATTAAGATGATACTAGAAGCAAAGAGTGAGAAGGTCAGAATACACTGTCATAGGGTAAGGAGAGCAGAGTTGCAGAGAGGCGGGCATACAAAACTGAGTTATATACTTTCACTTAATAACTAAAAAAAAAAGTGCTGTCAAATCAATTCCAATTCATTGAGATCCCATGGTTTCAGAGTACAGCTGTACTCCATGAGGTTTTCAATGGCTATAACCTTTCAAAAGGAAAACATCAGGCCTTCCTTCCAAGGTCCCGATAAGGGATTCAAACTGCCAACCTTTCAATTAGTACTCAAGGGCTTAAATGTTTGCACTGCCAAGTAAAGTGCTCAGGATAGTCGATTCCCAGTCAATACCAGGAGCTATTGCTGCTGTTGTGACTTCACTTGCCAGAAGAAAAAAAGATGCAACACCACTGCTGTGGCTGCCACAGCATAGCTAACAAATGTACGTGGGCTTGGTGACTGCAATGTGAAAATTCAGAAACAGACCCTTAGCCACTGTAAGTAATGATGGTTCCTGGGTGTCAGCAGTCAGAATATGAGACCCAAAGCAAAGTGCAGTGAAACTCAGGGGAGGGGCACGGGGTTGTCCCAGCAGCCAAGAATAGGAGCATCTCCCTAGAGCAGCAGGGGCTGCAGCAATCTCTCCGCCTCTCAGCAGGGAAATAAGAGGCTGCGAACAAGGTGATCAGGGAACTCTGCAGCCTTACAATCAGTGAAGAGGTAATCACATGTTCCCAAGCCCCGAGGGCACAGAAAATAATAGGGTAGAGTAATTTAGCACAGGTAGACTTGGGGGAAAAAGCAGCTGACAAGAGTAAGCAGAGAGAACAGTGATGAAAAGTTCCCTTGAGTCACAACCTGTGGTCCAGGAGCAGTCTGTCTCCACTAAGGATCTCACCTGGAGCACATCTCAAAGGACTCACTACCATGAATTCCTAAGAGAACATGCCATCGAGAGACCTGGCTCAAGAGAGATGCCAGCAGACTGTGTACACTCAGAGCCGACCTTAGGAACAGGGATACCAGGAATGGTTTGATCCTGGGGTTGCAACTCTCCAAAGGCCGAGTTCCCAACCAGACAAGAGATATCCTCATGGTACTCTTTCCTTTTGACACCCCTGTCATGGATTGAATCATGTACCACCAAAAGTTGTGTCAACTTGGTTAGGCCATGGTTCCTAGCCTTGTGCGGTTGTCTTCCATTTTGTGATCTGCTGTAATTATGTGTTATAAATCTAAGTCTCTACGCCTGTGGTTAAGGCCTCATTTGGCATCAAGCTGTCTGTTACGTTAAAGAGGCATGATTAGGTTATGCTAATGATGATTAGGGTGGGATGCACCACCCTTGCCTGAGTCACATCTTTTATCTTAAAAGGGATAAAAGGAGAGAGATATAAGCACAGAAGAGTGATCCCCCTCTACCACCAAGTAAGAAGAGATAGGAGTGGAGCACACCCATGGGATGGAAGGTTCCAGCACTGATAACCTCCGAGACGCAGGGTAAGACTGATGCCAAGAGACATGGAGATTTCCAAGGAACTCTGGGCCCACAGATTTTGAAAGATGACAAAGATCTTCCCTCAAAGCCGACAGAGAGAAAAAGCCTTCCCCTAGAGTCGCCATCCCGGATTCAGACTTTTAGCCTCCTAAATTGTGAAAGAATTATGTTGAGACCATCCACTTGTGGTATTTCTGTTACAGCAGCACTAGATAACTAAGACATCCCCTATCATGGATTGAAATATGCCACCCAAAAATTGTGTATTTCAATTTGGCTGAGTCATGACTTTCAGAATTGTGTGGTTGTTCTCTATTTTGTTACTGTAATTTTCCTATGTCTAAGATTCTTAGGGTGGGACTGTAACACCCTTACCAAAGTCACATCCCTGATACAGTGTAAAAGGAGTTTCCCTGGGTTATGACTTGCACCATCTTTTATCATACAAAGGATAAAAGGAAAGGAAAGCAAACAGAGGGTTGAGAACCACATGCCACCAAGAAAGAGTGCATCCTTTGGGCCTGACGTTCCTGAACTGCGAGGCTCCCAGACCAAGGGAAGACTGCCGCTACATCATAAAGGCCATCCTCTACAGAGGACACAGAAAGCTTTACCCTGGAGCCAGCACCCTGATATCAGACTCCTAGCCTACTGGACTATGAGAGAATAAACTTTTTCTTGTTAACACTCTCTACTCGTGCTATTTCTGTTACAGCAGCAACTAAAGGACCAAGACACCCCCCATACCACTACCATATCCAGGACGAAGTGAGATCTTCCAGGAGAAAGGTCCCAAACCTTATGGAAAAAAAAGAGAGAATAAAACAGGAAAAGAAATACAAATGTCTGAAGCACATAAAAAAATTTCACTCAAAATTAATATTTCACTGAGACCTCATGTTTCAACTACCAGAAGAAAAAATCCAAAAGGTAGTAACTAAGTCTGTTCACTAGCTGAAAGGAAACAGGCATTCACATATATCACTGGTGGATGGGTTAACTGGAGCAATCCATGAAAAGCGAATGGAATTCACAATATCTATTAACATTACCAATGCATATACCTTTTCATCAAACACATTCATTTCTGAAATGTAACCTACAAATACAGCTGCACATGACTTAAATGAGGTTTGCATATAAGTATTCATTGCAACAATCTTTTAAATAGTAAAACATAAGAAATAATCCCAAACCCAATTTTCACTAGTAGGGAAATAAATCGAAGTATATCAGCAACGGAATAATACACAACTTACAAAAAGAATTAAGACCAATAAAAAAAATGGCAAAATTGACAAACAGAAAAAGACACACAAAACACATGACAAGATACACTACTTCACTCATATGAGAAATGCAAATTAAAATTACATTGTGATACCACTATCATATTTGCAAAACTTAAAATCATCATATATTTTATATATTCTGTTTGTGAGGCTGTAGGGAAACAAGTCATACACTGCTGGTTGGAGTACAAAATGGTTCAATGTCACGGGGGGGGGGGGAATTCGACACTATCTAACAAAACTATGTATACTTGTACTCTTTGATCTAACAATTCTAATTCTAAGAACTTACTCCCAAAACATACCTCCACACATATGAAACAACAGCTGCACAACAGTATTCGCTATTGTTAATATGTCATAAAATGTTGGAAACAACCTAAATGCCCATGCACAGGAGAATGGCTGTGTAAATCACCATAAATCTACACAAAGGAAAACTCTGAAGCCAGACTGAAGTATGGAAAAGATCTCAATAAACTACTACAGATTCTTTCCAAGACTATTAATTGGAAACGGTAAGGTAAAAAAGATGAAAAGAGGCAAAACAGCATATTCTGTATCTGTCTGCCTGTGTCTGTGTGAAAAAAGAAAGAAATAAAAACAGACATACACACACTTATCTTTATAGACAGAAATCAACTAGAATCTAGTGAAAATGTTTACTACAGGAGGTAGAAGGAACAGAGAGGAAAGGATATGAAGGGGTATCTTTTTGCATTATTTTTATTTTGAACACTGTAAACATTTTACATTTCTAAGAAAGAAATCTAAATTTTAAAATGGCATAAAGTACACCTTAAAATAGAATATGAACAGAAAAAAATAAAATTAATTGTATATCAAAATGCTAACAAAATCACTTACAAGGAATTTAAGAAACTGAACATATTACTCTGACTATAATAAATCTATAGATGAATACAGTCTAAGAACAAAAAGAAATCTTGAACTTAGCAGGTTTTGTTGGGAGTAGTAGTAGTGGTGTCATGATCCCCTAACTGTTAGGTATATACTGTACAATAAAACAAATGAGTAAATGTACTGATGTCTTCAGGAATGAGAGTTTTCACTGTGGGAAAAGTAAACATTTATAGACACACTGTAGGGTTAGATTTACATTGAATTTACCAGTATGAGCTCATAATTTTTAAAATATATACACTGGCATTTAAAGCCTAAAGATTTCATCAGTAAATGCTTCAAGGCCCTACTGCTTTCTACAAGCATGGCTGCATCATCTCTTTATTGCAGGATATTAATTAGTTACCTTCAATTCTGATTGTTGAGTGCCTCTTTATCTTGGATTACTTGCAGATTGACTAAGTACAATGACAGGATACAATCCTGACATACACCTTTCTATGCAGTATTCCCTAGTTCTGTTTAAACAACTGCCTTTCAGTCTATATAAAGGTTTTTCATGAACACAATTATGTGTTCTGGAATTTCTATTCTTAGCAATGTTATCCATAATTTCTTATGATCCATGCAGTCAAAGACTTTGGGTTGGTCAATAAAACACACATAAACATCTTTCTGGTACTCTCTGTTTTCAGCCAAGATCCATTTGACCCCATCAATAATATCCCTCCTTCCGTATCCCCTTCCAAATATGGCTTGAATTTCTGGCAGTTCTCTGTGGATGTACTGCTGTAACAGTTTTTGAATCAGCTTTAGCAAACTTTCACTTGCACGTTACATTAATGATATTGTTTGATAATTTTTACATTCTGCTGCATCACCTTTCTCTGGAATGAACACAAATATTTCTCTCTTCTGTTCGGAGTCAGGTAATGGGCCTTCCAAATTTCTCGGCATAGAAGAATAAGTACCTGGCACCACATCCATTTCTTGAAACATCTCAGTTGGTACTCCATCAACTACTAAAACCTTGTTTTTTGACAATGACTTCAATGCAATTTAAATGTCTTCTTTCAGTACCACTGGTTCTTGATAAACTACTACCTCCTGACCAATTACTTTTGGTAGTGACCCTCTATATTCCTTCCGCCTCTTTTTGATGTTTCCTGTGTTGATCAATATTTTGCCCACAGAATCCTTCAATATTGCAACTTGAGGCTTTAATTTTCTTTTTTCAATTCTTTCAGCTTGAGAAATGCTGAGTGTATTCTTTCCTCTTGGTTTCCTAATGCCAGGTCTTCCCATATTTCATTATAATACTCTGTCTTCAGTATGGATTACACTTCAACCTATAAAAAACAAAATCCTCACACCTGAACCAATAAGCAACATTATTATAAATAGAGGGGAAAAAATGAAATTGTCAAGGATTTCATTTTACCTGGATCCACAAGTCGATGCCCATGGAAGCTGGAGGCAAGAAATGAATTGTCTGCATTGGGCAAATCTGCTGCAAAAGGCCTCTTTAGAGTGTTAAAAAACAATTCTGCCCCTTTGAGGACTAAGGTAAGCCTGACCTAAGGTGATATTTTCAATTGCCTCATACGCATATGCTGGATGATGAATAAGAAAGACCAAAGAAGAACTAATACATCTGAATTACAGCACTGGTAGAGAATACTGAATATGCTATGATCTGTCCGGAAGAACAAACAAATCTGTCTCAGAAGAGGTATAGCCAAAATGTGCCTTAGAAATAGAATGATAAAACTTCATCTCACATACTTTGTACATGTTATCAGGAGGGACCAGTCCCTGAAGAAAGATATTATACTTGGTAAAGCTGATGATCAGTAAAAGAAAGGAAGATCCTCAGTCAGATGGGTTGACACAGTGGCTGCAGTGATGGGCTCAAGCACAGCACCAATTGTAAAGATGGCACAGGACTGGGCAATGTTTCATTCTGTTGTACACAGGGTTGCTATGAGTCAGAGAGAACTCAATGAAATCTAACAACAGCACTTAAAACCTAGAAAGTTCCTAAAAGCAACCATAAGTCCCTGTAGTGATGGGCACAAAGGACACCCATCTCTTGGTTTACAAACATCTGTTTTCATTAAAAGAAACAGAACACTGTGAAGAAATGGGTGATTCCAGGACTGGACCAAGGAAAATTCAAGATGAGCCCAGAACATCCACTGATGCAAGAAAGTAAAAGAGTGACCAATAAGACACAAAAGCAGTTTAAACAGGCTTCCACAGCCAAATCTGGAACAATCTGAATATCGGAGAATAACAATGATAATGGCAAAACACTAAGCCATAATACTCAAATTAAGAATCCGTGAATTCATAGTGAGATGCTAAAATGATAAAGAGATGAAGCTCCTCTATATAAAAATACTAGCTAACAAATGTAGAAAGAATGGTAGAATTAGAAAACCATCACTTTACAACCTAAAATGTAATAACTGACATAGACAAGGGCCACCAATGTGTATTAAAACCATCTTGTGAAAGGCTGTTGAAGAATAAGATATTTACATAGTTTCCAAATTCGATCCTACAGATTATGTACTGATTGTAAAGGGAATGGGGTATATTTATAATGAAGGATCTGGCAGACATCCCCTTAACCAAGAGGTGTAAATAAGCATCACCAGCAATAGGAGTAGGTAACAACATCCAGGCGATCTTCTTGCCAAAATATCTAATCTGAATCTAATCATGAAAAAGCAATCACCCAAAAAAAAAAAATGAGAATATAGGCCTTAACAAGATAACTGGCCTTAACTCTTCAAAAGTGTCACGTGAATCAAACACTTTTGTTTATCCAAAGACTTCATTAATAGAATTAAAAGGTCACCTACAGAACGGGAAAAAATATTTGGCAACTCTATGTCAGACCAATGCCTGATCTCCATAATCTATAAGGTACTACAAAGTATCAATAAGATAAAGATAAATCATCCAGTTAAATGATGGGCAAAGGAGATGGACAAGGGAGATGGACAGACATTTCTTTAAAGAGGAGATCCAGGCGGACATGCTCAGGATCCTTACTTATTAAGGAAATTCAAATCAAAATGACAATGAGATACCGTCTCACCCCAACAAGATTGGCCATGATCCAGAAAACACAAAACAACAAATGCTAGAGAGGCTGTGGAGAAACTACAACTCTCCTACACCGTTGGTGGGGTTGCAAAATGGTCCAGCCTCTTTGGAAAGCAATCTGGGACTTCCTTAAAAAAACAGATATAGATATACCATTTGACCCAGTAATTCCACTACTTGGAATATATCCTACAGAATCAAGGTCATTCACACCAATGGATACATGCACAACAATGTTTACTGCAGCACAGTCCATGATAGCAACCCAGATGCCCAACAACAGAGGAATGGATAGGTAAGCTGTGATATATATACTCAATGGAGCACTATGCAATGATTAAGAACAATGATGATTCTAGGAAACTCATAAACTGGTTTCAAGTGGAAGACATTATGTTGAGTGAAAGTAGTCAGAGACAAAAGGATAAATATTGTATGCGACCCCTATGATAAGAACTCAAAAACAGACTTATGTATAGAATAAAAGACTCTTTGACAGCTGCAAGGGACAGAAGGGCGGGAGGGTGATGGGGGGAGTGTTTAGATTAGATAGTTGGTAGAAATTTGGTTAGGTGAAATCGGTGATAGCACACATTAGAAACAAGAACAATATTAAGCAGACTTCAACATAACTTCAGTACTCCTTCCATCTTAACCCAATATTGCAAGGACAGAGTAGCTGGGGCAGGGGGCAGGGGGCCATGCTCTTAGACAAAATCGAGGCCAATTAGCACAACTAGCGTTTTGCTAAGAAGGCTCTCTGCACTCCACACTGGTGAGTGGCGTCTGGGGTCTTAAAAGCTGCCAAGCTGCCATCCGAGGGCACAGCAAATGGTCCCAACTCAGCAGGAACAGATGCTCACTGAGGACTAAAACAACATGGGAGAAAGACAACCCAAAAGACAGAGAGACCCACATGAGTGGGTGCCTACATCGACTTGGGACCGGAAGAACCAGATGGTGTCTGGCCACCATCAGTGATAGCCATGATGGAGCTCACAAACTTGAATCTCACTGGCAACACAAGAATAAAAAGGGGTGCACCATGAGATCTCCATTAAAAGACCACAACTGATGGTCCATGGGCCTTGGAGTTCCTCTGGGAGCATGGCCCCTGGACCTGATGCTGCCCCTGATCATAAACCATTATTGAGTTCAACACTTCATACAGAAATGGAGAACTTGGGGACACACAATGACAAATCATGTATGCACTTTATGGTTCTATGCATCTATAGGATGCCCTACTGGCCTCTTACTATAGTGGAGTGGAGAGGGTGGAGAGGAGAGGACAGGAGATTGCTAAGAGGATATGACATGTATAGAATGGAAAGGAGGAGTGTGCTGTCAACAGGCAAGGAGAGCAGAAGGAGCTGCAGATAGGCAGGCATACAAATTTTAATTGGATTGTATACTTTCACTCAATCACAATTTAAAAAAAAAGTAGGAGCCAGTATAATCACTGCCTACTTTTTTAAATATTTTGAACCACAGAATGTACTGTCTATTTTAAAACATAAACTTTTTTTAGAAAAGGGATATAAAAACTTCCAGATAGTGAAAGGAATGCACCAATGAAAGAACTTAAGGAATCTTTACGAGAGACCCTTCACATTCTCTAGCTGCTGATACTGCCCTTAGTACAGTTCAGCCTGGTCTTCCCAGGCTGACTGGGGAAGAGCAGGTGTGCAGTTTGGCAAAATACACCCAGCATCTTATATATCTGCAAAGTCCTGTTTCCCAGAAGCTCAACAATCCCTTTTCTAAAGATTTACCCTAAAAGGAAGTCAGCACAACTGCACTAGCACATAAGCTAAGAAGTTTCCTGAATACAAGCAAGCACTTCAAGGGACAGAGCAGCAGGGGCAGGGCCCTGGGGACCATGGTTTCAAGAAACATCTAGGTCAACTGGCAGAACAAAGCTTATTAAGAAAACATTCTGCATCCCACTCTGATGAGAAGTGTCTGGGGTCTCAAAAGCTAGCAAGCAGCCATCTAAGATGCATCAGTTGGTCCCAACCCACCAGGACAAAGGAGAATAAACACCAAAGACACAAGGAAAATTTGAACCCAAGAAACAGAAAGGACTACATAAACCAGAGACTCTATCAGCCTGAGACCAGAAAAACTAGATAGTGCCTAGTTACCACCAATGACTGCCCTGAAAGGGAACACAATGGAGCGTTCCTCAGAGAGCAGAAAAAAGTGGGGTGCAGGACTCAAATTCTAGGAAAAAGATCAGTCTTAGTTGTGTGACTGAGACTGGAGCAACCCCAGAAGACATGATTCCCAGACTGTCTGTTTGCTCAAAACTAAAACCATTCCCAAAGCCAACTCTTCAGACAAAGATTAGACTGGACTATAAGACATAAAATGATACTGGTGAAGAGTATGCTTGTTAGCTCAAGTAGATACAAGAGACTACACGGGTAGCTCTTGTCTAGAAGCAAGATGACAAGGCTGAGAAGGACAGGAGCTAGTCAAATGGACACAAGATATACAGGGTAGAAAGGAGTGTACTGTCTCTAGTATGCTGACCCCAGGAAGAGCAGCTAGGGTCACACAACAATGTGTGCATAAATTTTTCTATGAGACACTAATTGGAAGAGTAAACTTTCACTTAAAGCACACACATGCATAAGCGCGCACACACACACACACACACACAAATTCTAAATTAAAAAAGAAAATTAACCCGAGGAAATCATCATAAGCATGAACAAAGATTTGATTGCCAAAAAATGTTCACCGCAGTACTGTCGTAACAAGAGAAACTGAAAATGACTCAAATACCAAAAAAAGAAAAAATAAAGGGTTGCTTAAGTAAATTACAGAATATTAGTAGGATGTTGTCAAAGTACATGCTACGACAAAAAGAAAAAAAAGATATTTGTGTTGTATTTTTAAATGAAAAGTACACATCGACTATATTATTTCATTTAAAATTGTAGACCTATTGGACTATAAATGCATAAAGCAACCTAGTTCTCTTAGGGTGATGAGATTACAGAATTATATTTTTTTATTCCTTCTGCTATTTTTAATTTTCTCAAAAATTGAGACTTATTTTTATAGATTTTTGTTTTAAGTAGTAAAATTACTTTTGTATATAAGGTTGAAACAGCCCTGAACAGAACATTCCTAGAGATGTATGATCCAGATGCCTGTCTTACTCACTTCGAGACCATAAAGAGACTTGCAGACTACCCAGAGTTTGGGGACAGCCAACTCAGGTCTCTAACTCCTGTACCATTCCTCAGTATAATTTGCAGTGGGGAAGGATGGGGGACTAAACCGCTGGCTAGGATATCAAAGCAAACCTGTCAGCCTGCCAACGATCCCTAAAAGCAGCTCTGCACAAGAGTAGGTCAGCATCCGCTGGATGGTGACAACGCTTCACCACTCACAATCTAGAGAATGATCACATTTGAGAGGAAATTGTAGTCTCATTCAAATGGAGCACCCCTTGCTAAACTCCACATGTCAGCTCAGACAGCATCTGAAGCAAAAGACCACAGTAAAAAGCTGACAGAAGCCTCTTTTGTACATCAGCATATCCTTGTGACTCTGAAAGAGGGACGCAGGCTTCATGTAACTAAGGTGAAAAAGTCCCAGTTTCTGTCAATTTGCTGGTAGTAGGACCAGATAAGAGAGTGAAGTTTACGTCATCGAACAGAATAACATGCTCTAGAATGGAGGTTTGGCATCAGACCCAGATTTGAAACACCCTTCCTTGTGTTAGCTCTGGTACTTGGGTGGATTACTTAGTTACTCTGAGCCTCAGGTCTTCAAGTAGAAAATGAAAGTGACAGAATCTCTGTTACATCCAATAAGCTGCGTATAAAGTGCTGGGTGCAGAAGCTTCGTACACATGTGGGCACATACATGCACTGGAGTCCCTTGGTAGTGTCACCAGTAAAAGTGCTCAGCTGCTAACCAAAAGGTTGGAGGATCAAGTCTTCCTTCAAAGGAGCCTCAGAAGAAAGTCCTGGTGATCTATTTCCAAAATATCAGATGCAGAAAATCCTACGAGAGCATAGACCTTCTCTGGTACAAACAGGATCAGTATACGCCAGAATCTATTTGATGGCAACTACTTTATATACCTCCTATGTGTTTATCAGTTTGTAGTCTAGTGATGGCTTGAGTGTTGCTGTCATGCCACTGGTATTCAGACACCAGCAGGGTTACCCACGGAGGACAGGTTTCAGCTGAGCTTCCAGACTGAGACAGACTAGAAAGAAGGACTCAGTAGTCTATTTATGAAAAGAATTAGTTAGTGAAAATTTTATGAATAGCAGTGGAACACTGTCTAATAAAGTGCCCCAAGATGATCCCCCCAGGAAGGTAATGAAAAGACAACAGAGGAAGAGCAGCCTCCTCCAAGTAGAGTTGACTTCAGTGATGTGGATGGAGGAAAGCTTTCAGGACCTTCATTTGCTGACAGGGGACAAATCAAAATGAGAAGAAACAGTTGCAAATATTCATTAATAATCAGAATGTGGAATGTACAATGTATGAACTGAGGAAAATTGGAAATTATAAAAAATGAAATAGAATCAGGGATTCTCCAGGGATCAGTCCCTGGAGAAGGACATCATGCTTGGTAAAGCAGAGGGTTACTGAAAAACAGTAAGATCTTCAGCAAGATGGACTGACACAATGTCTGCAACAATGGGCTCAAGTATAACAACAATTGTAGGCATGTCGTAGGACCACGCAGTGTTTCTGTTATACATGGGGTTGCTTTGAGCACCTAGCAACAATAGTTTTTACACATGCACAGAAGGAGGACTGCAGATCTTAAGGCAATGGTACTAGTACAGCAGATACATAGACCAATTGAACAGAACTCAGAATCCAGACATAAATTCATCTACCTATAAGCATCTGACATTTGACAAAGGTTCAGACTCCATTAAGTGGAGGAAAAGACCATCTCTTTAACAAAAGGAATCCTACCGATTTACTTATGTTTATCTTGTAACCTGAGACTTTGGTGAACTCTTCTATCAGCTTGAGTAATTTACTTATGGATTCTTTCGGATTCTCTGCATATAAAATCACATCTGCAAACAGGAAGATTTTTAGTTCTTCTTTGCTGATGCAGATGCCCTTTATTTCTTGGTCTTGTCTAGTTGCTCTGGCCAGAACTTCTAGTACAATATTGAATAGGAGAGGGGAGAGTGGGCATCCCTATCTAGTTCCTGTTCTCAAGGGAAATTGTTTCAGTCTCTCTCCCTTCAGGATGATGTAGGCAGTTGGCTTTGTATAAATGGCTATTATTGCATTGAGAAATTTGCCATCTATTCTTATTTTACTGAGAGTTTTTAGCATGAATGGATGTTGGACTTTATCAAATGACTTTTCTGCATCAATAGACAAAATCAGGTGATTCTTGTCTTTTGTGTTATTTACGTGGTTGATCACATTAGTTGTTTTTGTGATGTTTAACCAGCCTTGAATCCCTGGTATGACTCCAACTTAGTCACGATGGATAATTTTTTTGATATGTTGCTGTATTCCATTGGCAAGAATTTGGTTGAAGATTTTTGCATTTAGATTCATGAGTGATATTGGTCTGCAGTTCTCCTTTTTGGTTGAGTCTTTCCCTGGCTTTGGTACCAGGGTTATGCTGGCCTCACAGAATGAATTTGGGAGTATTCCATCCCCTTCTATACTGTGAAATAGTCTCAGTAGTATTGGAGATAACTCTTCTCTAAATGCTTGGTAGAATTCCGTGGTGAAGCCATCTGGGCCAGGGCTTTTTTTTGTTGGCAGTTTTTTTTATGACTTTTTCAATCTCTTCCTTCCTGATGGGTTTATTAAGTTGTTCTGCTGCAGCTTGTCATAATTTTGGTAGGTGATATGAATCAAGGAATTTGTCCATTTCCTCTAGGCTTTCAAATTTGTTAGAGTACAGTCTTTCATAGTATTCAGCAATGATATTTTTTATTTCTGCTAGATCTGTTGCAACAACTCCTCTTTCATTTCTTATTTGGATTATTTGTTTCCTTTCTTGTTTTTCTTTAGTAAGTTTAGCCAGTGGTTTGTCAATTTTGTTGATCTTTTCAAAAACCCAGCTTTTGTTCTTTTCAATTTTTTCAATTGTTCTTCTATTCTCTAATTCGTTTAGTTCTGCTCTAATCTTTATGATCTGTTTTCTTCTGGCGCCTGAAGGGTTCCTCTGTTGTTCTCTCTCTACTTGTTCAAGCTGTATGGTTAGTTCTTCGGTTCGGTTTCTTTCTTCCTTCCAGACGTGTGCATTTATGGAGATAAAATGATCTCTGATCACTGCTTTGGCTGTATCCCATAGGTTCTGGTTGGAAGTGTTTTCATTCTCATTGGAATCTGTAAGTTTCCGCATTTCATCCTTGATTTCTTCTATAACCCACGGTTTTTTTGAGCAAGATGTTGTTCAGTTTCCATGAGTTCCGCTTTCTATCTATGTTTTTTCTGCTATTGATTTCGACTTTTACAGCTTTATGATCTGAGAAGATGCTTTGCAGTAGTAATTCAATGGTATGGATTCTGTTGAGAATTGCTTTATGTCCTAAAACATGGTCAATTCTGGAGAATGTTCCATGTGCACTGGAGAAGAAGGTGTAGCTGTCTGCTGATAGACAGCAAGTTCTGCATATGTCGATGAGGTACAGTTGGTTAATTGTGGCAATAAGGTCTTCTGTGTCTTTAGTGAGCTTTTTTCTAGACGATCTATCTAATATTGAGAGTGGAGTGTTGAAGTCTCCTACTATTATTGTGGCGTGATCTATCTCCTTTTTGAGTGTAGTCAGTGTTTCTTCGATGTATTTAGGTGCTCTAATATTAGGTGCATAAATATTTAACACTCTTAAGTCCTGTTGTGTATTGAACCTTTCAGCAATAGTGTCCATCCTTGTCCAAGATGGTGGATTTCACATTAAAATCGATTTTATCTGAGATTAGAATTTTCACATCTGCTCTTCTTTGTTCATTGTTAGCTTGATATATGTTCTTTCATCCTTTAATTTTCAGTTTGTTCATATCTTTAAGTCTAAGGTGAGTTTCTTGTAAGCAACATATGGATGGATCATGTCTTTTCATCCAAGATGTGACTCAATGTCTCTTTACTGGAGTGTTCAGTCCACTCACATTCAATGTGATTATTGACAGGTATGTGTTCAGTGCTGCCAATGTGGTATGCTTATTTTTGTGTTGATGTTTTCTCTGTTCTTATTAATCTGTTCTGGGACATTCTTCCTTGTGAGTTGATTTTTCACCTTTATCAGGGTTGGTCTTGTGGTTGTTGAGACTCCTGTAATACATTCCTTGTTGTATCTTTACTGTGCTTTATGGCTGCCCCTAAGATCCCCCTTAATAAACTATGAATAAACCCAATTTCAATTACTACCATTCTTATCACCTTCCTCTCCATCTGGAAGGACTACAATGACTGTAGCACACCCCTCTTTTTAATATGATGACATCATAGTTTTCATGATATGATCACCGGGTTATTTCTTTCACTATTATAGCTTTGATTGAGTTTGGACCCTTGCCTAACTGAGTATGTTTCTGGGTGATATGTCCTGTAATTGCTTCTAAAATATAAAGTTGTTGGTTTTGTTCTTCTAAGCCAAGAGATTCTTTCAGTATTTCTTGTAGCTTTGGTTTGGTTTTTACAAAGTCTCTGAGTTTCTGTTTATCTGCAAATGTCTTAATTTCATTTTCATATTTGAAAGACAGTTTTGGAGGACATATAATTCTTGGTTGGAAGTTCTTCTCCTTCAAGGCTTTGAATGTGTCACGCCACTGCCTCCATGCCAGCATTGTTTCTGCTGAGAAATCCGATGAAATCCTACAGGGTTTCCCTCTGAATGTCAGCTTTGCTTTTAGTCTTACTGCCTTTAAGAGTTTTTGCTTATGTTTCATTTTTGTTAAGCTTGATTATAATACATCTTGGAGTCTTTCTTTTGAGATCTATATTAAGTGGTGTTTGATATGCATCTTGGATTTCTATATTCTCTTCTTTCATAATTTATGAGAAGTTTTCTGTCAGCAGTTCAGCAACAATACTCTCTGTGTTCTCAGGTGTCTTGCCCTGTTCAGGAACTCCAATTAATCATAGACTGTTCCTCTTAATAGATTCCCACCTGCTTCTTAATGTTTCTTGTTTCTTTTTTCTGATTTCTCCTCATAGATGCTGGAGTCAGTAGCTCTGTCTTCCAAACCAGTCTATTTTCCATTTGTTCCATTCTGTTTTCTTGGCTTTGAAGTTTCTATGTCTTTGATTTTGTTCTTGATCTGTTGGATTTTAGAGTACTGGTGTTCCATCAGATCAAACAGCTTGCTCAGTTTTTCGTTTTGCTCTGCTGCATTTTGTATAAGGTCTAGGAGTGCTCTATATATAATCCTTTTGTATTCACCTTCTGAAAGTTGCAGCAAAGTTTCTTCGTCTGAGAAGTTCCAAGGTGGTTTCTTTTGAGGCCCACTGAAGCCATGCATGATTTCTTGATTACGGTTTTCTCCAGAGTTTGCTGCTTTTTGGGCATCATGTGAGTCAACAGAGGCTGGGAGAGATGCTGTGAGGATGGACCTCAGTTGATTCTCTAGACCATCCTAAAATGAGAGGTAAAAAGTATCTGACAACTTCCAACGTCAGTCAGGTTTTCAGGTGTATAGGTCCCTCTTCCCAGCTAGCAATGTAAGCACCTCTACATCAAACCCCAGATGTTATAAACTAGCTGAAAATACAGAAAGGCTACTGCCCTGCTGGCCTCTGCTGTCAGGCCTCAGTCATAGGCAACACAGTAGAATACTGCTTTACTGCCGGCAAAGTACTCTCCTCCAGTCAGACACTGCCTCCCAGCCTATGAATTAGGTACAGCTGAGGCCTCCATATGGGTAATCTGCCTCACAGTGGAATAAGATGGTGTCCTACACATGCTCACCACCTGGCTGGGACCAGGCTACTGGCAGAAAGGGATGCTAAAGATGCCAAAATGCTCAGAGTCCTGAGCCCCAGGACTCTGTTGCTGGGCCCCTGCCACAGGCAACACAGTACAAAACACAGCCTCCCTGCAGGAAAAGCACTCTTCCGTGGGCAGGCACTGCCTCCGAGCCTCAGAACTAAGTCCAGCTGGGGCTTCAAATGGGTGTATCCATCTCCCAATGGATCAAGATGGCGTCTCGCACAAGCTTGCCACTGCCTCCATATGGCTACTGTATGGTGGTGGTAGAAAGATAGGCCAAAGGTACTGAGATGCACAGAGTCCAAAGCCAGGCTCTCACAATACAGCAATTGCACTTGCCGATTCCACCAGCAGTGCACCTAAGATTAGTGGCTAGTCCAGTCCCAGCTCCACCCACCAGCTAAGACAGAGGAATAAAACATTAAAATAGTGAGTTACCTTCAGTCTGTGCAAGCCTGCACTCACTGAGAGTGGAGTCAGCGAAAGAGGGGAGGTATTGTGTTTTGTGTTCCATGGTATGAAGTCCAAATTAACAGCCTTATGCTATGTCCTAGGGCTCACTAGGTGTCCAGAAGTCTCCTTTTAATTATCAATTCAGGTCTTGGTTTCCAGAGGGATTTAGAAAGACGTGTGTTTAGTCTGCCATCTTGACTCCACCCAGGATTACTCTTAATTGCTCCAAAGATGTACAGTCTGGTCATGTGACTTGCTCTGTTCAAAGAATTGTGTCTCATCCAGGAAGATGCACTGCATTTGTAATGCCAGGCCCTGCAGCATACTCTTCTTCCTGCCACAGTGATTGTGAAAGCATGGAAAGGGAGACTTCATCAACCTGTTGTCTTGGGACAGCACAACACATGAGAGATGTGTAGCATGAGGAAGCAATAAATCTTTGCTGTTTTAATCCTTTATTAGCTATTTGTTACCACAGTATAACTTAGCCCATCCTGACTGACTAAAAAGGGACAGAAAAGAATAGATCTAGAGTCACACCACCATAAGAGGGTATCATACAGTAGGCAAGCCCCTGTCTGGTCTTCCAGAGAGCCCACCCTAACATCAACCCTGGGAAAAAGAGGATTAAGTAATCAATTATACGTTCATCATCAACCAGGCTCCTCAAGCCACAAGCCGAGGGCTACATAAGAGAAAACTCAAATCTGAGATTAAAGTTTTAAAATCAACTGAGTTTTTAGTTTTAAAACTGAAAATGATACAAAACTATGGATTCTACCCAAAACATTATTAAGGGAAATTAGTCATTAAAAATTTTTAAAATAGACTTCTATTTATTTCTAAAATTTAAATTCCTTAATAAGCTAGTTTCCCATGTTTAGTAAACACATACATGTGTTTATGACTGGTCTCAGAAAGCTGCAGCTGTTCACATTTGCTCTCCTTAAAATACACACATACTTGTATCACTGAAATAATTCTCTAAAAATAATCAATAAAGCCCCAAGACAATCAGTTCAAATCAGTAGTGCCAACCATGGTATACTTAGTATACCAACCATGGTATCCTTTCATGTGGCCTTCGTGCTTCTTTTAGAAATACCATTGTATTTCTTTGACCAGAGAGGAGACAGCCCACAGGATGAGAGAGGGTGTCTGAAAATAATGTGTCCGAGAGAAGTACATTAAGACTTGATTATTATTTAGAAGGGCATAGCTTGAACAGATTATTACATTGGGCAAATCTGCTACAAAAAGACTCTTTAAAGCATTAAAAAGCAAAGATGTCACTTTGAGGACTAAGTGAACCTGACCTAACAATGGTGGTTTCAATTACCTATATGCCTGCAAATGCTGGACAATGAATAAGAAAGACCAAAGAAGAACTGATGCCTTTGACTTACGATGTTCGCAAAGAACACTGAACATACCAGAGACTGCCAGAAGAACAAATTTGTCTTGGAAAAAGTGCAGCCAGGATATTTCCTAGAAGCTAAGATGGTGAAACTTCATCTAAAGTACTTTAGACATGTTATTAGGAGGGACTAGTCCTTAGAGAAGGACATCGTGCTTGCTAAAGCAGATGATAAATGAAAAAGAACAGACCCTCAACAATATGGATTGACACAGTGACAGAAACAATGGACTCAAATATAGTAGGAATTGTGAGGATGGTGCAGGACTCGGCAATGTTTCATTCTGTTGTACACAGACTCACTATGAGTTGGAACTGATTCAATGGCAACTAACAACAACAATCCTGAATGTCAACTAGAGGACGGTTCAGAAGGTGACCTGAGGCATAAATGCAAAAACCTGATTTCTACTCAGGAAACTCTGATAGCGCAGTGGTTGAGTGCTTTGGCTGCTAACCAAAAGATTGGCAATTCAAATGCACCACATGCTCCTTGGAAACTCTATGGGACAGTTTTACTCTCAATTCTACGAGTTCTACTCATAGGGTTGCTATAAGTTGGAATCAACTTAAAGGCAATGAGTTTGGTTTGGGAGCCAGGAAAATTCTAAGTGATGTAGAGCTGGAAGAGGAGCCAAATAAATCAACTAGTAGAGCTCTCTCATGTTACTAATGAGAAAACACATATCTAGAAAGATCAAAGGATCCCTCAAAGCTAGGCCACAAGTAGAACTGAAATAACAGGCAGCAAATTAGCTTCTCCCTCTCAATCTTAATTTAATGTTTTCCTGTAAAACACACAAGGAAGGGATGTATAACCAAATCATGTCAAACCCTACCACACCAAGCCCCAAACTGTTTCCACTCCTACCCTTTGGAATCAGCATGGCCTCAACAACTCAGAACAAACAAGTTATTGATCCATCCTTGAAATACCACATATAATCTGATGCATGCCTACCTCTTGGGTTTCAACTTCTCTTAGTCTTTGCTCTAGTTATATTGGCCTTCTCCTATGCATCAAAAGTACCAATTTCACCCCTGCCTCACAGCGTACATATATACTGTTTCTTCTGCATGGAATAATTCTCCCTAGACCACTGTATGGTTCACTACTATACTTTACAAGTGAGATACAGTCTTAAATGTCATGTTCTCAAAGAGTGATGGTGCTGACTATCTAAGATAGCCCTACCATATCTTCACCACTCTCTATCCCCTTACCCTGCTCTCATGTCTTTATAGCACTTTCACAAATTGAGTTAATTATAAATTTGTCCTCATCCCAACTAGGTTGGCCATAATCCAAAAAACACAAAACAAAAGCTGGAGAGGCTATGGAGAAACTGGAACTCTCCTACACTGCTGGTGGGATCGCAAAATGGTACAACCTCTGTGGAAACCAATCTGGTGTTTCCTTAAAAAGCTGGAAATAGATATACCATTTGCCCCAGTAATCCCATGGCTTGGAATATATCCTACAGATGCAAGGACAGTCACAGAAACAGCTGCATGCACACAATGTTTATTGCAGCACAGTTCATAACAGCAAAGAGATGAAATCAACCCAAATGCCCAATAACACATGAATGGATAAATAAACTATTGTATATATACTCAATGGAACATTATGCAATGATAAAGAACAATGATGAGTTTAGGAAGCATCTCATCACCTGGTTTTAATTGAAAGACATTATGTTGAGTAAACTTAGCAGCACAAGGACAAATATTGCATGAGACCTCTACTATAAGGACTTAAAACCAGACTCATCTACAGAAGAAAAGACTCTCTGACGCTGCAACAGAGATGAGTGAGAGAGGGAGAAGGCTGGTTATAGATTAGATAGTTGACAGAAATTTGGTTGAGTGAAATCAGTGACAGCACACATTAGAAAGAAGATCAGTTTAACCGGACTTCAGCATAACCTGAAAACTCTTCCAATCTTAACCCAATATTGCAAGGACGGAGTAGCAGGTGCAGGGGCCAGAGACCATGCTCTCAGGGGACATTGAGGCCAACTGACATAAGTAACCTATTGCTAAGAGAGTCTTCTACACCTCATATTGGTGAGTGGCATGTGGGGTCTTAAAAGCTAGCAAGTTAGCAAGCTGCTATCTGAGGTACACCTCACTTGGAACAGATGATCACCAAGGACAACAATGACATGATGGAAAAAGAGCCCATAAGACAGAAAGACACACATGGATAAGCATCTATATTAACATGTGACCAGAAGAATCAGATGGTACCTGGCCACCAACAACAACAGCCACGATAAGGTTCATAATGTTGAGTCCCAGTGGCAACACGGAAAAAAAAGGGGTGCCCCCTAAGAACTCCACTAAAAGACTGCAATTGATGGTCCAAAGGCCTGGGGGTTCCCCTGGGAGCATGGCCGCTAGACCTGATGCTGCCCCGATCATAAATCATTACTGAGGTCAACTCTTTGCACAAGAATGGATTAGGCTCCACAATACAGAGTAACCATACCATGTGTACACTTTATGGCTCTATGCATCTACAGCATGCCATCCTACAGGCCTCTTACTACAGGGGAGTGGAGAGGGTGGAGAGGAGGGGATACAAGATTGTTAAAAGGATATGACATGTATAGAATGGAAAGGAAGAGTGTGCTGTCACTAGGCAAGGAGAGCAAAAGGAGCTGCAGATAGGTGGGCATGCAAATTTATATTAGATAGTACACTTTCATTCAATAACATTTGAAAACAAAGAAAAGAAAAAAAACAACTTGTCTTTCACATCTCCCCTACATAATGGAAGTTCCATAAGAAAGAGACATCAGCTACTTCATTCACTACTGCATCTCCACACCTAAACAGCTACTCACACATAGTACGACTTAATGTTGACTGAGTGAACGAATAAATGAATCTATCAACCTGTGGACAACTCAGTGAATCTAAGGGGTGTTCCAATCATCTTTCCCCAAACTATCTTCCTCCTGCCCCATTTGGATCCACTAGCTCCTCCTCCCTTAGACAAAACATGGTGTCCAAAAGATCCCAAGTAATCCATAAGATCCTGAGTAAAAGAATGAGCCCCATTCAGGGAGAAAACAGCTATGACAGCAGCATCACTTCCCTATAGAAATAACCCTATTGAAATGACCAGACCTTAGGTCTCAGGACCCAAGATCCACAAAGCAAGCACTGAGTACACTTTCCAGGTGTCTAATTACTGGTTGCTCCTCAAATGCATCTGTTCTTCATTTGTCTCAAGTCAGCCACCAAGACAATGGGAGGGAGGAGACTTAGTAACACACAAAGGTTTCCCAGCTTCTCCCCATTCCATATTACTATGCCTTCTACAGAACAATTTTGTCTTTTCTTCCAGCCTAAAAGTCCAGATGACAGGAAAGCACCTATGAAGCCACATGAGAGCAGGTAGTATTTAGCCAAAAACAAACAAATTCAAACCCACTGCAGCTGAGTCACTTTCAGTTCACAGCAACCCTACAGGACAGAGTAGAACTGCCCCATAGCGATTCTAAGGAGCACCTGGTAGAGCTGAACTGCCAGTCTTTTGGTTAGCAGCCATAGCACTTAGCCACTACGCCACTGGGGCATTTAGCCAGGAGAGGCTAATTCAAAGCATTATGCTAAAGAATTGGGAAGGAGGGAAGGAAGAAAAGGCAAAACAAAGCTGTTGGAGTTAGGCGTCTGGGGCAGTTTTCTGAGATTATCATGTAAGAGGCTCCTGAACACATACAGAAACCAAAAGGATGAGATGGAAAAGCTGACAGAGATTTTGAGATTCTTTAAAAAGCAGGCATAAAAGCTAAATTCCTTTTAATTCCCTTGGGAGCTAGACTGTGCATCTGTGAATCCTACTTTAAACAAAGCCTTGCTGCGTAGGGTCCTGTGGTTTATTTGAGTGACATACTGCAGAAACTGCAGAAACTCCTCTGTTCACAGCATAATTCCTACCTTGCATTCTCTATCTAGTTTTATCCAAAAGGCACTTCACAATTCAGAGCAGGTGTCCTTCTCCCTAACCACTCTGGTGAGATGGGGTGACCATCCTTAGGGCTCTCACAGCATTCTGTACTTCTATGTTAAATCACATCAATTTTTCTTATCATTGCCTGTTTATCTGTTCATCTAAACAGACCCTTAGCTTCTACAAAGGCAAAATTTAGTCTTGAATTTCTACATCCCCAGGCTTGGTGACAGTGATCTAATCTCTCTCAAATTCAAAATTACAATCTCTTGCCTGAGTGTCAATATCTATACAGTGTTGATACTATTTGCTGGTCAGTTCTATTTGCTACAAAAACATCTCACATACATACTGAGAAACGACACAGAAGAGATGCAGAATTTTCAAACTATGACTTATGATAAATACCTTAAAAGTTACATATGAGTTTAGGTGTTAAGGTCCCTGTGACAGACAATGAGTAACAGAATGACAGTCACTGACAGGTCTACATAAGAAAGGAGTCCTCCAGAGTTGTGGTAAGAGGGGCAGTTGTAGCAACATGAGTTGTTGTTGTTTTTCTTATTTATCTTTTCCTGTGCCCCCTAAAGTGTGCTAAAGAACTAAATGATCCTTTTGAAATGAACTTAAGAAAAGAGAAAGATATTCTTTTAGCTTAACATCAAATAGGAGTTATACTGGCAGGAATTTAATTTTAAAATGAAAAAAGATTTTATAGACAAGACCAAAAAGATGACCTTCTCTCCACACTCTTACCTATGACCAAGTCATCCAACCTTCCCTTGGGGCAGCACCAGCCATAAAACTAATAGTAACCCACACTACATGTCAAGTACAATAGATAGTGGAGCTTAGGGAGGAATGCACACTAAGAGAGAAAAGAATGAGAAAATTAAGGGGAAAGCAGGGACCATGGAGAACGTCCAGGTAAGTCTCTTTCTCTGGTAGCCACATGGTATACCTCATAATTCTGGACACACCTTTCTCGCCCATGAGTAGCAGCTATAGACATAACTCTATCCCCATCCACCAAATGGATTCAGTGTGGACTCTACTGGACTGCTTGAACCAGAAGTAAAGGCATGATTGGACATTTTCAGAGAGGCTGGGTGGTCTTGATCACTTTGTTAGGAATTGTGTCCTCCTTCTCTTTCCAAGGTTTGGAAGTACACAGGGAAACAAAATTGCCTACCAGCAACCCACAAATATGCATGGGACATCTAGGCAGCCCTAGAGAAACCAGAACAGGTCCTAAAAAGTGGGACCTTACAAGCCAGGTACGCCTCAAACAGACAAAGCAAGAATGCAGTGCAAGGAATACATTCCTCAGTACTGAGCTGTGTGCCACTGACTGTCATAGCTACAGAATTCAGAAGAGCAGGTCGTTAAAATTTGCTGTTTGGCATTCAAAAAACAAGTGAACTGTGAATAGGATCATCTTGCTGAGAATAACGGACACTACCTGAGATGTGCGATGAAACATGATTCAAGGGAGAGTAACTGTCCCATCCATCTGGAGACTGACAGTCCTTTTGGTGAACAGAAGTATATTTACAGTGCATTTCCCAGTTCCACAGGGTAACAAAATCAAAAAGCCTCTCTGATTCATGGTGATGCCAATCTACTGAGACTTGCAGGTCAATACACAGCATCAACACAATAACTCTCTAGAGCTGTTGTTTTTGTAAAAATATTTTTAAAAATCATATGCTCTTTATTACATGTGATTGGCTAAAATAATCCATCAAATTTCCTCAGGATATAAAAGTAACATATTTGTTACTTTTATAGGAGCCCTGGTGGTGCAGTGGTTAAGAGCTCAGCTGCTAACCAAAAGGTCAGCAGTTCAAATCCATAGCCACTCTTTGGAAACTGTATAGGGCAAGTTCTACTCTGCCCTATAGGGTCACCATCAGTTGAAATTGACTCAGTGCCAATGGGTTTGTTTTTTTCAAATCCTCCTTTCCCTCTTCTCTGGGAAAGTCAAATATCTCAAACAACAGGAACTCTGTTCACTAGACTAAAAGCTCCATCAAGGCAGGGAACTTTGTCTGTTTTGTTTATGGCCACGTCCCAGGGCCCTAGCACATTTCTCCCTTAAATGAACAAATAAAAGAATGGCTAATCATATGTCTGCCATCCTTAACTTTACCTACCTGGACTATACTTCGTATGAAAAAACAGTAATAATAAAAAAAAAAAAAAAAAAGGCACAATCATACCTCTAGGCCATAGTCTCTCAACCTGGCAGTACTGATTTGGGGCCAGATAACCAGATAATTCTTTGTTGCAGAGGGTCTGTCCTGTGCATTTTAGGATGTTTAGTAGCATCCCTGGCCTCCACCCGCTAAATATCAGTAGAGGTAGCATCATTCCACCCTATCAATGTTGGCAAAATGTCTCCAGATATTGTCAAATGTCCTCTGGGGGACATCAACCCTAGTTGGGAAACACTGCTCTAGGCCTGCAGAAAGCTCCAAAACAGCTGACACAGACCCAGAAAAATGCTGCATTTTCAGTCAGGCTGAGACATCACCCAGGGGAAACCCTTCTCCCTGCCACCTCTTGAGGTGAGCACACCAGACAGGCCTGCGGTGATGGCAGTAGGGGGAAATATCAAGCAATGAAAATCAGGCGGAAGTTTAGAACACAGATGAACACAGAGACGTGTGCCCAGCCTTGCCTGTATTTGACAGGAGAATCCACTTCACCACTGTGGCAGGTGTGGACTCAGTTTTTAATGACCTCCTCTCACTCACCTCTACCACGAGGGCACTGGAGCATCTGCAAGTCATACCAATAGCAAGGGATCCATCAGCAGTTCTTTCACTTGAAGCCGGGCTTGGAGCATCTGCTCCTACTCCTATTATAAACGAGGCTGGGATTCATTAACACCTCCACAGTGAGTTCAAAGGTCCTTCAGGGAACAGGCTCCACAGAGCATTTGTCCGGCCAGGCACAAGGAAATAGCTTACGTTCGCCAACCGGAAGGAGCTGCTGATTTCAGAACCTTTTCTCTAACAAAACCCACGGAAATCAGAGAAGTTGCCCCTCAACTGAGGCTCTTTCATGCATCACCTTACCTGGTAAGTCTCTCTCTGGCAGCCAGAATCCTTGCACATACCTTGACATATCATGTTTCCACCACATTCTTCTTCTTTACCAATAAAAAGAAATCACTGATACACAGTGCTGGCAAGGGTGCAGTAAAACAGGCTAATACATACCATTAAAATGCCATTTACAAAGAACAGCATCATACTAAAGTGTTTATGCTGTGTTTTTAAGTGGAAAGAGAGACAGAGAGCACCAAATCACATGAACAGCATGACACCAGCCATCAAAACAAAAATGTTGGCACTAAAGTCTACTAGAGGCAAAAAGATGAAAAAAAAAAGAACAGCAACTATATACAGAAGGTGAGTTCTCCTTTTCTGTGCCTTCCAAATTCTTTTCTTTCAGTCACCTATTACTTTAAGAACAAGCTAGAGTCCAGAGAATAATGGTGTCCCCATGGCTACAGCATAAATACATTTTTCTCTTTTCACTTTATCACAGCTTAGTTTTGTCTGTAGCACTTAAAACCAACTGTCATCTCTTTAACTAGACATTGCCTTTTCCCCAAGTACAACATAAGCTCCATCAGGACAGCGAAGCATCTGACACGTCATTTACGTTAAGCATTTGTTGAGCTGCATGTATAAATTGCGATGCAGTTTTTGGTTTGGGGGTTTTCGTTTGTTTGTTTACATTTCCCAATCAGTAAAACAAGCTGTTACCCCTAGAGGAATTCCATAACTGGTGGCAGGAGAGTAACTGGTACAATCACAGTGGAAAACAATTTAACCTCACCTAGCAAAGCTGAGCACTTGCCTGTCTCACAACCAGTGGATTCCACACCAAGGTAAGTACTTGCGAAAAATGTGTACATAGACAGACCAAGACGTGCCCAAGAAAGTGCAGCTATATAACAGACAAACCCTGGAAACTACCCTAATGCTGTTCAACCATGCTGTTATTATTGGCTACTGTTGACTCAGCCCCCAAAACACAGCAACTCCACATATTACAGAGAAAAACTGCTCCATAGTTTTCTTGGCTGTAATCTTTCTTTACAGAAGCAAAGGACAGGCCTTTCTTCCATAGAGCCAGCCTTTGGGTTGGCAGCCAATTACAAACCACTTTCACCACCCAGGCTCCTCCTGAACAAGACAATAGATAAATAAACTATGGAATATTCGTACAGCAATGAGACTAAACTAACTACAACTATACACAATAACAGGGATGAACCTCACAAATTTAATGTTGAGCAAAAGAAGGCAGACACAAAACAATACATCCTATGTGATTCCATTTGTAAAAATATAAAAACAGGCAAAACCAGCTTCTACTGTTGGAAGTCTGGAGAGTTCTTCATTATTCTGGGAAACGGATATGGAGAGAGGTGACGGAGCACAAGACGGACCTCTTAAATGCAGATAAAATTCTGTCTCTTGATCTGGTCACTGGTCACATGGATGTGTTCCCTTTCTGAAACTGCATCAGGTAGTTCATTTCCTATGTACCCTTTGCCCTGAGTATGTCACACTTTCTAGCAGTCCTTGTTTGTTGAAGACAAGTAAATCTTTTCCATAATTCTCTCTCCATTTGCCACAGGACTCTAATCTAGAGCCCTGATAAGGCCTAGACTTATCACACTTCAGCATTCATGCACATGTCAAGTTCTGTCTTACAGACTGTGGCCATAAACTCAGGTGAAGTACCAGTTATCAGTGGAAGGCATCAGGAAGAAATGAGGGAAGCTAAAGTGGCTTGACTACTAGACAGATTGAGACGAAAGTTTAAACTATTCTTCCTAGAGACATGGCCCAGCATCACACAATGGGCAATCCCTTTGGACATTCAGCTTGCCAAGACTCCTCTAGACTATTTGTAAACCAGATCTTTTGCTTTATAGAATAGCGTGATATGTTTCCCTGACAACCAAGCACCTCTGTTTACTGTTATAAATAAATATAACGTCTTCCTTGTTTTCAATGCATATTGTAACTATATATATTGTTAGAAATATATATATGGAAACCCTAGTGGCATATTAAGTGTTCAGTCTGCTAACCAAAAGGTCAGCAGTTCAAACCCACCAGGAGCTCCTTGGAAACTCTATGAGGCAGTTCTACTCTGGCATATAAAATATATTTATGGATATATATATATGCCAATTCAACATATTCACACAATTTAGTGACTAAGCATTCATTTTTCTTCACTGTGTCCCAGACAAGAAGGCCATAGACGGCAGAGGACAGGAATCATGTTTGCCTTGTTCCCTACTATATCCTAAGCATCTAGCATGGTGCTTGCTGCATAGAAGCATGGGAAATAAGTCTGTGCAGTATAAATGTATGAATACAAGAACTAATGAACACATAAATAAAACTACTCAATCAGTATATCAGTAGCTCGTTTCCAGAAAGGCAAGGCTTTACATTCAGGACATCTCTGGAGGCAAGGGGTAGAAGGGGCGCTCAAAAAACACACACCAAGGTCCTTCTTAGATAAGTTTTTAAACCACCAACTCTCACATATCACACATTTTCTCTTAACAGTAGTGAAGACAGCATTATTTTATATTCACTGTGAATGGCCCTTTCACTCTCTCCTTCAATGAAAGTGGCATAGGCCTCATTCAAGACGGCTGGTCAAAAGCCACAGACTAGATACGGAGCCTGGCAAGGCTAGCGGGCTCAGTGGGAAGTGAGGCTTTGGCCTGATGAAAGTGCTGGATGCCAATCAGCCAAGCACTGCAAAGTCACAACTAATCATAATCGAATGAGAGTAGAAAGACTTGGAAACTACTTAAACGTCTCTTAACAACCATGCAGTGGAAAACTCCTCGTTATTGTACAAGTCTGTTCAACAGACTTAACTATTTTCTCCATCTTGGCAATAGTTTTATCAATTTTGATACCATTAATTAGAGGAAATTCAGCAACACAGGGTAAAGCAAAGTTTGAGAGTTTGTTCAGCGGGCAATAGCTCCAGAACAAGGAATTCTAACAGGTCTTGCTGATCCTACTAAGTTTTCTACAATTTGGCACTCTTTGCTTTTGGTTCTGCCTGATTTGTGTGGAATAAACCTGGCCAATCACACAAAAGCATTTAAAGATTTAATACACCATAAAGAGAGTAGCAGATAGCGTCAGTGCTCAGCCCATGTCCCTCAGACCTTGTATGCACTTCCAAACACCAGCATGCTGCAGCTGTATACCTGAGGGCACATCCCCCACCAAAGTCAACATGCTTTATTACACCCTCTGTAAGGGTTTCTTACAGACCCTTAACATCACTCTAGTTTCAATTTCCTCTTCCCTATGAACTAAAGCCAATAAGGTAATAGCAGAGTCAATTCCCCTCATCCATCTTTGCACAAAACTCTTCTAGGAAAGATGCAAAATCAGATCAGAAATGGCTGGATTCAGACATCTTCAGATGCAGGAAGATCTGCTGAAACATTTCTCTGGGATCTTGTCACACAGAGGGCCCACAACAATTCCACTCCGCTCACGTACACAAGTGTTCTTAATGACCTAAGAAGGCAGTCCCAAGTCAAGCATTACTCTATTCAGGAACATCTCATGACACTGGATGCCAGACATACATATAGAAAGCAAGAATTTTCCACTGCTGTCAGTAGTAGTGGGAGCTCTGGTACCACAGTGGTTAAACACTCAGCTGATAACCAAAAGGTCAGTGGTTCAAACCCACCAGGCACTCTGCAGGAGAATGATGTGGCAGTCTGCTCTTGTCATCTTGGAAACCCTATGGAGCAGTTCTACTCTGTCCCATAGGGTTGCTAATAAGTCAGAACAGACTCTATGGCACTGAGATTTTAGTTTGGGGGTCAATCATAAACCTGCTGGCATAAGGAGAAAATACTGCACTCGTAACAATTTACTGTAAGTCTCCAAAATAAAATGCTAGCTTTGTCTATAATTTTATTATTCACTAGAGTTAACAGTGTTGATTATTTGGGATGAATAATAATTCTCCAGGACTTTCTGAAAATTCAGTCCAAGAACTGCCTATATCAGAATCACCTGAGCTGCTTGTTTAAAATGCAAGTTCCTAGAATGTGCATTTTAATCAAGCCCACTAGTAATTTTTTTCAGCATAATAAAGATGTGAGTCTGAGAATCCCTGCTCCAGCATCTTGTTTGGGGCATCTTCTCTTTCTGCCTTGTCCACGGCTGGTCATTTTGCAACTGATTTTCTTTTAATTGAATTCCAGCAATTCCATATCTCTGGTAAGACAGAAAGGATAAAGCTGAAACAGAAAGCAGAGGCTTCTGCTCTCTGCATATTTGTTTTCTCCATGTTTTATCTCTGCAAAGATTGCCTGGACCACTTGCAGTAAGTTCAGCTTCCCTGCTCCAACCACAGGCACTGGCAGACATTGCATAAATGCCTGCTTACCTACCACATGATTATGCTGGGGAAGGTTGACAGTGCCCTCTGTAGTGTGACATATCCCAGATCTCACAAGAAGAGTTTTCAAGTTATTAGTTTTATAATTCATCCTTCCTTTCTCCCTTCTTCATTCCCAATTTAAGTTAGTATTTTCAATCAGAGAAAAGCTTGTTTTAAGAGCAAAGGAAGATTATAGTATCATATGAAAAACCTAAACAAGTGAATTTTGACATTAGTATGTCCTAGAACAGTCAGTCCCCGGTAATTCACATCACCAGCTTAGACTGCATCTTTCTCTCTTCCCAGGAGAAGCCACTTTCATCAAGCCACAGAGATATCAGGAGGACCCAGGACCCAAGGGCTATAAAATGTCACACTGCTCAGCATTCCCCACCCTGTGCTAAAGTAACTGCCATGTGGCCACCTTTACCCCTAAACTGTGACTTTTCATGGCAGAAATCTTGCATTTTACCACTAGCCTCAAAGCCTGGCACCCAGTTGGTGCTCAGTAATGGTATATGAGGATGGGAAGGGGACAAGGAACAGCCTATTGAAACTAGTACTATTTTTAAAAATACAAGGTCTGACAATTAAGTTCACCAATTCATCCTAGAAAATGTGCCACATACCTCATTGCTGAATGTCATTATGCTCACCTTTGAAGTATTCCCCATGGGAAGCTATGCACTGATGCAAATGTCTAGTCCATCCTTCAAAGCAATTTTGCAACTCTCTTCCTGGAATGACCATCAGAGCTATCGTTGTATTAACCTTGATGTGCTGAATGTCATCAAAATGTCTTCCTTTCAATAATTCCTTCATCTTCAGGTAAAGAAAAAAGTCATTGGGGGTCAGATGAGCTAAATAGGGTGGGTGTTCCAATACAGTTATTTGTTCTCAGACTGAAAACTCCGTCACAGACAACTAAACAATTAAGTTCATAAACTTGCCACCATGTCACTGTATGCAATGGCCATTGCAGAAAGAGTGCCAAAACTGCTCTGAAGGGTGGACTAAGTGCTGGCATCAGTGCACAGATTCTCAAGGAGAGTACTTAGAAGGTGACCAGAGTGATATTCGGCAATGAGGTATACAACACTTAAAACAATTAAGCCCACCAACTTAACTGTCAGACTATGTGCAAACTTTACAAGTCATATTTCTGGCTAAGATATTCTACAGTATCCTCACATCTACAAAGCAGAAATCCTAGGGGCTCTGAAGGCCAAGACACTTGACCACAGAGAGAAGGAGAAACTCATTGCCTACAGATACCAGAGCAGCAGAAATCAATTTTCTAAATGGGGGAGAGGGTAACAGGCAGTTATACAGCAGAGAAGTGTGGCTACAGAAGACACAAAGGAGTAGGGGAAAAAAAAACAAGCCACCCTTCCTGTGCTCTGTCATCTGTGTATCTTTTCACAGGTGACTCTTGACCCAAAACGTGTGCAAAACTGAAAATGTGTCAAGTGTGGCTTTTATATACTCTAGGAAAGACCTTGTCACTTAAGGGAATCCTGGGCAAACACACATGATTGAAACACATCGAGGTCTTTCCTGCTTCCAGACTTTAGACACACTCTTCCTTCTTCCCATACAATTGCCCTCTCTCCTCCCTGGCTAACTCCTGCTCATTCTGCATGCCTCAGCTTCAATGCCTTTCTCAGAGAGGCATTTCCTGGTCCACAAAAATAAACTAGAACTTCCATTATTCTCAGAGTGTACTCACTTCTGCTATGTAGCAGTATTCCCAACTGTCCATAAATGACTATTTTATGATTGTCCATCTACCACCACCAGACTGAAACTCTAGGTTACAAACTGGGTCTGTCTTCTTTACCCAGCACCCAGCAAAGGTCTTGCACATACAGGCATTTAAAGAATATTTCTGGATCAACAAACCAACAGATCCTGTACTAACTGTATGTTACTGTTGGGTTCTTCTAAACCATAGCCAACCTATTTCAGCTATACTGAATTATAGGTGTTCTGACACCTATATCTGGAATGAAAAGGTTGGGTCTGTGGAAAGAAGGAACAAAGATCTGGCCAATTGTACTAGTAATTTTCTGATGGCTCTAAAACCAAACCTAGAGCATGGGGACTACCTGAACTCCAAAGAGAAGCATTTGCTAGACTCTGTGGGCTCTTGCCCATGGGCAGTGACATCAATGTTATGTAGAACCAAGATCAAATTGTAAAGTCAGATATACAGAAAGTACAGGCAAGATCATGTCAACACACAGGTTGGCCAGATCAATTGCTTAAAATGGACCACAATACCCCATGTGAAGCCAGCATGGGGCCAATTTCCAGGACACGGTGAGGTCTTAAGTCTTTGGAGACGGGCAGACAGCAGCTGTATTACAACTTAACACTATGAGCACAGCCAATCAGGACTTAGCGGGCAATACCAAGCTTCCTGGGGTGCCTTTCACATAACTAAGATTTCAGGCAAAACTGAGCATGGAATCTCTGCTATGTACTGCAGGACAGTAGTTGCACGTTTCAGGAGAGACCCACCAATAATACTGTGAAATATGAGAAAGCCTTCTGTGTCAAGGTGCTGCACCTGGAAAATAGCAGACGATGGACCACATGAACCTCACAGCCTTCCAGACTGCCAAAGAATGGAATGCAGACAGGCTCAAAGATAACTGAACACATTTCCCCAACAGTTCTCTAAGACACCAATCAGGAGGCAGTGTCTATACCTCTGTGCCAAAAAGTCACTCAAACTCACAAGGCAGAAGTAAGAAAAGAAACCGTCAATGAGTGAATCACAAGTTGCAGATAGTCAGGAGCATGAGCATATACTCTGTGCCATGTGCTGATTCTTGTGACATAGTGATTAAGAGCTTGGCTACTAAAAGGTCATCAGTACAAGTCCATCAACTGCTCATTAAAAACACTACAGGGCAGATCTACTCTGTCCTATAGGGTCAGTATAAGTTGAAATCAACTCAACGTCAACAAGTTTTTGTTGTTATTATTACGTGGTTTCTCAGTACTATGCAAAACCCCACAATTTAGGTATTGTTATTCCAGTTTTTTAGATAAGGAATCGATGCTCAGTGGAATAGTCTGACCAAAGACACCAAGTCTGTACTGGAATGTAAACTCAGGTTAACAGTGGGCTTTTCAGCATGCCATGACACAGGTTCAAAGAGCTTCTGACGGGCTTAGGGGTTGCACTGGAATTCTAAGAGGACTTGAATTCCCTTTCAGGATCCTTCTGCTGCTCAAACCACCACCACCTATTAGTATCAATCATTATTGTCAATTACTATTAAAAACCAAAGCCAAACTATTAAAAGAGTAACACCCAAAGCCACCACGAGTCACTGAGGCCACTTATCTGGAAATAAACAATCAGTGGCTATGGAACATCCAGGTCTGAAACAGTTTATTTATTCATTCAAACACTTGCTCAAACTCATTCAAACATTCCTTTAAATTCATTCAAACATTCACTGAGCAGCTTTTGGTGCTGGGCCTTGTGGTACAATTCTGAGGACACCAAGTTGTATCTTAAAAGGGATTATAAAGTTGTGAAATTCTGGTGATCTAACAGAATGCAGAAATTATAAGACAGTATCAGTAATATTACATGCAATAAAATTTTGCTGAAGATAATTCAAAAGCAACCGCAGCAGTACCCTGACAGGGAACTACCAGAAATTCAAGTCAAATTCAGAAGAGGACATAGAATGAGGGACATCACTACTGATATCAGATGGATCTTGGCCAAAAGCAAGAGAATACCAGAAAGATGTTTACCTGTGTTTTATTGACCATGCACATGCATTCTACAATGAGGATCATCACAAATTACGAAAAACATTTCAAAGAATGGGAATTCCAGAACAGTTGTGTTCAAGCAAAACCTGTACATAGACCAAGAAGCAGTCATTTGAACAGAACAGAGGAATACTGGGTGGTTTAAAATAAGGAAAGCTATGTGTCAGTGTTGCATCCTTTCACCATACTATTAAATCTGTAATATGGTTGTTGTTAAGTACTGTTAGGTTAGGGCTAACTCACAGCAACCATATGTACAAGAGAACAAAACACTGGTCCTGTGCTATCCTCACAATCCTTGCTTTGTTTGAGCCCATTGTTGAAGCCACCGTGTCAATCTATCTCACTGAGGTCTTCTTCTTTTCAGACCCATTATTTAACCAAGCATGATGTTCTTCTCTAGGGACTGGTCCTTCCTGACAGCAAGTCTGTCATGAGTTAAATTGTGGCCTCCAATGTCTCAGTCACCTAGTACTGCTTTAACAGAAAATACCATCAAGGGAAGGCTTCACAAAGAGAAATTTTATCGTTACAGTCTAGTAAATTACAAATCCATTAATGAGTTACAAGTCCATTCAATATGAGAAATTACCACAATCCAGTAGGCCAAGAGTTCACATTCAGTGAGAGCCTCCTGGCGCAGGAACCTCAGGTTTAAAGGATGTGTTCTGCTCTCAGTGCTACTCTCTTGGTAGTGTGAGGTTTCCAACTTCCTCTGCTCACTTCTCTCCAGTATATCCTACAACCTTATAGCTACAGTCCTGCCTCATCAACACAGCTGCTGCCCATTCTCCCTCATCAATATCACAGAGGCAGAATTCAAAATCATGGGAAAAATGAATGAACGCTGGGAATCATGGCCCAGCCAAATCAATACACACATTTTTGGTGGACACAAAGCAATCCATGACACCCCAAAATATGTTAACTTGGCTAAGTCATGGTGCCCAGTATTGTATGGTTGTTTACCATTTTGTTATCTGACATGATTCCCTATGTATTGTAAATCCCATCACTATAATGTTAATGAGATGATTATCAGCAGTTACACTGATGAGATCTAAAGATCAGATAGTGTCTTAGCCAGTCTCTTTTGAGACATAAAAGAGAGAAGCAAGCAGAAAGTCAGGGGGACTTCATATCACCAAGAAAGGAGCACCAAGAGAAGATGGGGTCCTTTGGACCCAGGGTTCCTGTGAGGATAAGTTCTCAATATAGGGGAAGATCAACGACAAGGATCCTACTTACGAGCCAACAGAAAAAGACTTCCCATGGAACTGATACCCTGAATTTGGAATTCTCACCTATGAGAAAATAAATTTGTCTTTACTAAAGTCACTAATTTACGGTATTTCTGTTACAGCAGCATTAGATGACCAAGCCAGCCAAGCCAAGTGCCGTCGAGTCGGACAATGCCCAAAATACGTGAGATGAAATCGCACCATTATTGCTTTTAAGCAGCATCCTACCTGTACTTCTTCCAAGACAGACTTACTCATTCTTCTGGCATCCATGGTATATTCTATATTCTTCACCAATACCATAATTCAAATGCATTAATTCTTCAGTCTTCCTTATTCACTGTCCACCTTTTGCATGCATAGAAGGTGACTAAAATCACCAGGGCCTAAGTCAGGCATACCTTAGTCCCCAAACTCACATCTTTGCTTTTTAACATTTTAAAGACATCTCTTACAGCAGATTTGCCCAATGTAAGACATTGTTTGATTTCTTGACTGCTGCTACATCTGTGGGCACTGATTATGGATCCAAGCAAAATGAAGTGTTGAACAACAATAAGCAGCCATGATGCTGCTTATCAGTCCAGTTGTGGGGATTTTTGTTTGTTTTCCTCATGTTGAGCTGTAATCTATATCGAAGGCTATAATCTTTGATCTTCATCAGTAAGTGCTTCAAATCTTCGCTTTCAACAAGCTTTCTTATCTGCAGATTGCAATTTATTAATGAGTCTTCTTCCATTCCTGATGCTGTGTTCTTCTTCAAACAGTTCAGTCTTTTAGATTATTTGCTCAGCACACAAATTTAATAACTACAGTGAAACGATACAACCCTAATATATATCATTCCTGATTTTTAAACCACTCAGTATGCCCTTGTTCTGTTCAAACAACTATCTCTTGGCCTACATACAGGTTTCTCATGAGCACAATTACATGTTCTAGAATTGTCATTTCTCACAATGTCAACCACAATAGGTTGTGATCCACATGGTCCAATGCTTTTGCACTGTCAATAAAACATAAGTAAACATCTTCCAAGTTTTCTCTGCTTTCAGCCAAATTCTACCTGACATCAGCAATGATATCTCTGTTTCTCTATCCTCTTCTGAATTTGGTTTGAGTTTCTGGTGGTTCCCTGTCAATGTACTACTGCAGTTGCTTTTGAATTTTCTTCAGCAAAATTTTGCTGCATGTAATATTAGTGATATTGATGTGATATTGCTTTATAATTTCCACATTCTGTTGGATCACCTCTCTTTGGAATGGGCATAAATATAGATCTTTTCCAGTCAGTTGGCCAGGTAACTATCTTCCAGATTTCTTGGCATAGAAAAGTGAGCACTTCAGCACTGCTCCATTTGTTGAAACATCTCAATCGAAATTCTGTCAACTCCTGGGGCCTTGTTTTTCACCAATGCCTTCAATGCAACTTGTAACTCTTCCCTCAATACCATTAGTTCTTGATCATATGCTACTTCCTGAAATGGCTGAATGTATTCCTTCCATCTTCTTTTGATGCTTCCTGCATCATTTAATCTTCTACACATAGAATCCTTCAATGCTGCAAGTCGAGGCCTGAATTTTTTCTTCAGTTCTTTCAGCTTGAGAAATGTTGAGTGTTCTTCTCTTTTAGTTTTCTATCTCCAAATCTTTGCAAATTTCATTAGAACCACTTTACTTTGTCTTCTCAAGCCACCCGTTGAAATATTCTGTTTCACCAAATTTCAGAGTCTCTTCTGATGTCAATTTTAGGTCTTTTTCTTTCTTTCCTGCCTTTTAAATGACTTTTTGCTTTCTTCATGTATGGCATTCTTCATGTCATCCCACAACTCATCTGGTCTTTCATCATAAATGTTCACTATATCAAATCTACTCTTGAGATGGTCTCTAAATTCAGATGGAATATACACAAAGTCTTGTGGACTTGTTTTAATTTCTTCAGCTTCAACCTGAACTTGAATACAAGCAACTGATGGTCTGATCTACAGTTGGGCCCTGGCCTTGTTCTGACTCATGATACTGAGCTTCTCCACTGTCACTTTTCACAGACGTAATTGATTTGATTCTTATGTATTCCATCTGGCAAGGTACACCTGTATAGTTGCCATTTATGTTGTTGAAAAAAATTATTTCAAATACATAGATCACTGGTCTTTCAAAATTCCATCATGCCAGGCCAAGCACCATCAAGTCAATTATGCTTCACAGTGACCCTATAGGTCAGAGTAGAACTGCCTCATTGAGTTTCCAAGGAGCATTCGGTGGGTCTGAACTGTCGACCTTTTGGTTAGCAGGTGTAACACTTAACCACCACGCCACCAGGGTTTCCAAATTCTGTCATACAATCTCCAATAATGTTTCTATCACCAAGGCTCTATTGTCCAACTACAGATCCTTCTTCTTTGTTTCAGATTTTCACACTCCAATCACCAGTAATTATTAATTCATCCCAATGGAACGTCAGATCAAGTTTTGACTGCAAAAGTTGGTAAAAATCTTCAGTTTCTTCATCTTCAGAATTAGTGGTTGGTTCATAAATTTGAGCATCACTTTATTAAACAGTCTTCTTTGTAGGTTTATTGATATTATGCTATCACTTGATAGCACAGTACTTCAGGATATATCTTGAAATGTACTTTTTGACAATGAATGTGACATCATTCCTCTGTCATTCCCAGCACAGATGACCATATGGTTGCCTGATTCAAAATGGCTAATACCAGTCCATTTAAGCTCAGTAATACCTAGAATAATCTATCTTCAAGTGTTCCATTTCACTTTTGAGAAATTCCAATTTCCCTAGATTCATCCTTCATACATTCCATATTCCAATTATTAGTGAATGTTTGGGGATGTTTCTCCTTATTTTGAGTTATGCCACAATAGCAAATGAAGGTCCCAGAAGCTTTACTTCATTTACATCACTAAGGTCAACTCTACTTTGAGGAGTCAGCTCTTCCCCAGTTGTATTTTGAGTGCCTTCCAACTTGAGGGGTTCATTTTCAGACAGAACATCAGACAATATTCTGTTGCTATTCCTAAAGCATTCACTGGACAATTTTTTTAGACGTAGATCATGAGGTCATTCTTTCTCATCTGACTTAGTCTGGAATCTCTGCTGACATCAGCTCACTAGGGGTGACCCTGGTGACATCTGAAATATCGGTGACATGCCTTCCAGCAACATGCAAGCCAGCAGAGTAAAACAAACTGACAGACTCACTATTCATCTGTTATTTAATCTGTGCACTAAGCAAATAATCTGACAGCCTGGACCATATGAAGACGAACACATCAAGACTGGAGGAACACACATTAATAACGTGTAACATGTAGATGACACAACCTTGCTTACTAAAAGTAAAGAAGACTTTAGGCACTTAACGATGAAAATCAAAGACTGCTGCATTCAGTTTGGATTATAACTTAATGTTTTAAAAAAAGAAATCCTCACAACTGGACCAACAAGCAACATCACAATAAATGGAGAAAATACTGAAGTTGTCAAGGATTTAATTTTACTTGGAACCACAACCAATGTCCATGAAAGCAGTGGGTCAACAAATCAAACAGCATACTGCACTGGGCAAATCTACTGCAAAAGACCTCTTTAAAGTATTAAAAGCAAATATGTCACTTTCAGGACTAAGGTATACATGACCCAAGTCATGAGATTTTTAGTCACCTCATATGCATATGAAAGCTGCACAATGAATAAGGAAGAACTGAAGAAAAATGAATGCATTTGAATCATTGTGTTGCAGACGAATGTTGAATACCATGAAGTCTCAGAAGAACAAACAAATTCATTCCAGGAGAAGCATAGCCAGGGTGCTCCTCAGAAGCAAAGATGATGCAACTTCATCTTACACACTTTGGACATGTTATCAGGATGGACTAGTCCGTGGAAAAGGATATCATACTTGTAAAGAAGAAGGTCTTCAAAAAAGAGGAAGACCTTCAGTGAAGAAGAGTGACACAATGGCTACAATAATGAACTTAAAATCATAGGGATTGTAAGGATGGTGCAGGACTGGACAGTGTTTTGTTCCATTCTACACAGGGTTACCACGAATCAAAACCACCTTGACAGCAGCTAACAACAACAACCAGGTCCTGCCTTGAAGATTTTACACAAAGAGGGCTTTCAATATATGTGAGTAACCTAAAATTTCCTCTTATCAAAGACTATAAAAGCACATATGCCTACTATGCTCCTAAAAGCTTTCCTTCCCTAGTGGTTCACTGAAGAGTTTTGCTTTCAATGCAATTCAAGTGAATAAAATGCTTATTGACCACCTACTGTGTACATGGCATGGTAAGACTCAGATTGTTACTTCAGGACACTTCTATTAAAGAAGGTAACACATAAATATATACAAGCATACATTGAAGAGTAATACTTAAAAGTCTAAAGAAAGTGTTAACATTAATACAAACAAAAGCCTCTAGTTATTATTTATTAGGCCAGATATTGTTAGGAGCTTCAACATATCTTAGCTCATTTACTTTTCATGGAAAGCTTTTGAGGACGGTCAATGTAGTGGACATCTGTTGATGTCTGACCAACAGGCGTCCTTTCCTATTAAGAAATCACCCCCCATTACCCCTAAACCATGTAATCCAACGAGGCCTCCTTTCCTGTCCCCCAGTCCCAGAGCTGCACATGAGACCCAGGCCAGCCCAACTGGAATGCTCTATCACCTTCACCAGAGTGACTGATGGATGGACCCGTAACACAGATAAATCTGAGAAGTTTGAATTCTGGGACACTTATTGGCACTGTTGAGCCAGAAAGGAGTCTCGACTGCACAGCAGTTACACACTCACCTGCTAACCAAAAGGATGGCAGCTTGAACTTACCAGTTCAATGTAAGAAAGGCATGGCAATCTGCTTCTATAAAGGTTACAGCCTTGAAAACTCTATGGGGCAGCTCTGCTTTGTCCTGTAGAGTTGCTATGAGTTGGAATCAATTCAGTTTTACTAGGCACAGGTTGAGGAAGAAAAGCTGTGTGTTGGTGTAAATTTGTTGTTGCCATGAACTGCGACACAGAACTAATCAACCTGAGAACAAAACTAACATAGGAAATAAAGTTCAAAGACAGGAGCATGGGCCAAGAAAATGGCAGATACATACATATCAAGGCCTATGACATAATTTGTGCCCTTGGATCGGCCTTACTAAAGCAAAAGCTTATCAGCAAAACTTCCAGTTACTATGAGTGAGCATGTTTTCTTTCAGCTTGAACTAGATTTCAGTCAATCACAATCTTGAGTCATCATCAATAAAGTATCACTATCCCCACTTAACAAGTGAGGAGTAGAGGTTCAGGAAGAATGAACAAGCTGAAACCAGGATAAATTAAATTAACCGTGTGAGGTTTGGAAGGCCACAAGGGTAATGTGCAAGCAGACCAGAAACCTGCCAGAGTTCTTGCTCATTCAATTGCTCACACAGTATTTTTTCCCTTTACCAGCCAGTACAAAGGTTAAAACATGTGAGTTGCCCTCTAGTCCCTTTCTACCTGGTGGATTTGTCCTGTTTACTTCTGTACTAAGGGCATAGCTCTCTCCATTCCAAGCCTCATGCAGGGGTCTGTTGAACTCTTTTTCGTAGGTACTGTTCTCTGTTAACAGTATATAAAAATGGTACATCTTAAATGCTTTAAAACCGAGCATATCACAAAAAAAAAAATGGTGCATCTTATAAGTGATGGCATTTTATATTGGTTGAAATATGGTGAAAAAAATTATTTGTAACCTTGGGGAAACTATCTAATCTCTTATCCAGAAAACTTTTTTTGTTTCTAATTCTTGCACCTGGGGAGATGAGACCAAGTGTAAGCTCAGGTCTGAGCAATTTCCTTAAGTACATATGTGCTCACCTCACAAACAGAAAGGTAAAAGACATTCTGAATATGTTCAAGTTTAGATACTGAGTGTTTGGGTTTTCTGGGTTTTGTTTTTTTGTGGTTTTTTTTTTTTTTTTTTGGTATGTTTTAGTAAGCGAAACCAAAATAATTTATTACCAAAGATTTTTAATATTACTTTTTTTTTTAAGTGAAATAAGATAGTTGAGCTAATAAGCAGGTTCCCACCTTTCTAGGAAGGTATTGTGAAAAGGAGCCCTGGTAGCACAGTGGTTAAATCATGAGGCTGCTAACAAAAGGTCAGTAGTTCAAACCCACCAGCTACTCAACAGGAGAAAGTAGTGGCAGTCTGCTACTGTAATTGGAAATCCTATGAGGCAGCTGTACTCTGTCCTACACGGTTGCTGTGAGTCAGAATCAACTCACTAGCAATGAGTTTTAGTATTATGAACAAAAGGATATGTGGACGGTAGGATGGGAGATGGGCAAAAACACACCACTGCTGATGTGATAGTCTAAGAGAAGCTAGTTTTGTTCCAACGAACAGATCAAGGTCCTGGTAAGCAGACAAGAGATGCAGTATAAGAGTTCTGAGCTCTGGTCCCAGACTGGGTCTGCTGTGGGTAACATTCTACCTCCAACCTGTTCAGATGAGACTCCAAGATCTAACTCTCCAAACAAGCAGAGAGATCAGAGACAGAGCAGCCAAGTCTTGGTTATGAGGAGCCATGAAAACTATACCCCTCACAGCCATACCTATCCTGAAGATCAGAATGTCTGGAACTTCAGCCCACAGGATGGGACCAGGTGACAGATTTTAGGAACTGGCAGTACGTACCCTTCATTCTGTGAAATTACATTCAGTTAATGGACCTAGTGTTAAGGGGGTAGGCAGTTCGATCAATTCTTGCAGGAGGATGAGGAAACATCTAAAATAATCTGACCTACTTCTACCAAGAGCTATGTGAAACAGGCAAAGATTCAGAATTCAAGCCTAGATCTGTCTGACTTCACAGCCCATGCTTTACATCTCTATCTCACATGTCAATCTGGGAGCTGGGATCAGGAAAATTTACCTAGTGGAAGGTCTTCTTGAGATGGGTAACAACTGAAATTCATAAGGGGAAAAAAAGCAGTGTATGGAGTAAAGGGGGTAGGAACATTGCTGTCCAAGAGAAACAGCAGCACAGAACCAGGAGCTCTAAGGCACCCTGGAGAAGAGTCAGAGTTAGGGGCTATGAACCAGTAGTATTTTGGAGGGCATCTGGTCAAGATAGATTTTGTTCCCCCAGAAATACTTTGCCCAGCAGGGGGCATCTGGCAATACCTAGTGATATTTTTGGTTGTCACTAGCAGTAGGGATGCTGCTATCTAGTAGGTAGAGCCCGGGGATGCTGTTAAACATCCAGCAATGCACAGGGCAGCCCCCTATGACAAAAACAGTGCCAAGGTTGAGAAACCCTACTTGGGTGGGGCAAAAACTATAAATATCCCCAGCCCCCATCTACTTTTATCCCATCCTGCACAATGATACAAGTTTTAACTGAATAAATAGCCATCAGATATTTGATAAAGGCCCAAAGACAGTGAATTGGGGTAAAGATAATCTCTTCAACAAATGGTGTTGGCATAACTGGATATCCACCTGCAAAAAAAATGAAACAAGACCCTTATCTCCACCATGCACAAAAACTGATTCAAAATGGATCAAAGTCCTAAATATAAAAGCTAAAACAATAAAATTCTTGGAAGGAAAAATTGGAAAGATGATGAAAGTGCTAATCCATGGCATCAACAGTCTACCAAAAACCACCAACCTTCAGTCATCAGAAATGAAAACAGATAATTGGGAACTCCTAAAAACTAAACACTTATGCTCATCCAAAGCCTTCATCAAAAGAGTAAAAAGACTACCTACAGAGTGGGAACAAATATTTGCCCACCATGCTTCCGAATGCCACCTAATCTCTCTAATCTACAAGACACTGTAAAACCTCAACAAGAAAAAGACCAACAACCTAATTTAAAAATAGGTGAATTACATGAACAGGCACTTCACCAAAGAAGACATACAGGTTCCCAACAGATACATGAGGAAATGTTCACAATCATTAGCCATCAGAGAAATCCAAATCAAAATCACAACAAGATACCATCTTACCCCAACAAAGATGTCAATAATCCACAAAACACAGAATAATAAATGCTGGAGAGGATGTGGAGATATTGGAACTCTCCTACACTGTTGGTGGGACTGTAAAATGGTTCAACCACTATGGAAATAGATTTGGTGCTTTCTTAAAAAACTACAAATAGAAATACCATATGATGCAGCAATCCCACTCCTTGGAATACTTCCCAAAGAAATAATGAATACCGCTCAAACAGATACTTGCATGCCAATGTTTACTGCAGCTCTCTCTACAATAGCAAAAGTTGGAAACAACCTAGATGCCCATCAACAGACGATTGGTTAAACAAACTGTGGTATATTCATACAATGGAGCACTACACAATAAGAAACAATGATGGCTTAGAGAAATACTTGTCACTGTGGGACCATCCACAGGAAATTTTGCTGAGTGAAATTAGCCAGACACAAAAAGACAAATTTTGTATGAGATCATTGTTATAAGGATCCAACTAATCATTTAAGCACAGCAGAAATCAGTATTTGACGGTACGGGGTGGGGGGCAGAGGGAGAGGAATGTTTTACAAATTAGATAGTGCTTAGGGTTAGGGGTGGGTGTACGATGTGACAGCACACACTAGAAGTGGGGTGCCCACAACTACTCAACTTCAAAGCCAAACTGTCCCCTTAATGCGGACCACCTCTTTGAGAGAACAGAGAAGCGGGGTCTGGGATAGGAGGACTACACTCTGAGGGAACATCCAGACTAATTGAGATACCCAGGGTTTTTCTCTCTCCTTCTGTCAAGATATCACTCCACATACCACCTGGGTGAGTGGCGACTGGGGTGTTCAAAGCTAGTAAGCTGCCATCTCAATAGCACCAAATGATCCCAATCCACCTGGACACCGAGGACAGGAGAAAAATATGACCCCACCAGATGAAAGGGACCCATATGAGCCATAGTCTGCTTCAGCATGGGACCAGAAGAACTAGATGGTGCCTGGCCATCACCAATGACAGCAGGTATGGGGTATGTGGAACAGAACTCCGGACACAGCAGGTGATGGAGCAGAAGGCACAGCTAGAACTCTGTCGAAAGACTATACTTGATGGTCCTTCTGAATGGAGGGCCCCCTGAGAGTGTGGCTCCTGGACTCTCTAACCCCAACCTGCATCCAGCACTGGGGCCAGCTCTCCAGACAAAGGCTGACCTGGACCATACAAAACATAGAGTGATACTGGAGACAAACAGACATGTAAAAATGTACATGGGGTTGTCTGAGGGACACTTAGCTTGAGCCAAGTTGATGGATGAGGAAGGCCAGACCTTTATCAAAAGGTCATAGGAAGTCCAAACAAAAGGGGAAGCATGCTGTCATGTGGGCAGGGAGGGGTGCAGCTAGAATAGAACAGAAGTGAAAGTTCTGGGTGTAATATGGCAACATGATATAGACTGTAAAATTGTTCTTAATTCACAATAAAAAGAAAAAATAAAATAAAAAGTCATCAGAATAATAAATAGGAAGTGACGTGTATGAATTCCAGGTTGTGCCCCCCCTCCCTTTACTATGATTGGAAGGAGGACAGGCAGCAAGCCATTCAAGATCCATGGACTAGAGCCACACCTTCAAATTGGTGGAACAACGTGGAAGGAGCTTGGGTCTCTGAAGTTTGTAGAACATGGCCACCATACTAGTCAGATTCTACCTAGAGCTAGACAGGTCCAATTATCCACTTGGGGCCATCTCAATAGAGACAGATACCCAAAATCTCATTTGCACATAACCAAACCAAATTCATTGCCATCAAGTCAATTTTAACTCATAGCAACCCTACAGGACAGAGAAGAAATGCCCAATAGAGTTTCCCAGTAATGCCTGGTAGATTCAAACTGCTGACCTTTTGACTAGCAGCTGAAGCACTTAACCACTATACCACTAGGGTTTCTCATTAGTATATAAGCAAAAAACAAACCTACTGCAGTCGAGTTGATTCTCACTCATAATGACCCTACAGGACAGAAGAGAACTCCACATAGTTTCCAAGGAGCACCTGGAGGATCTGAACTGCCAACCTTCTGGCTAGAAGGCATATCACTTAACCATTACACCACCAGAGTTTTCAGTAGTACACAGAAGCGTATTTATCTTCGAGACAATCCAGTTCAGGTGACTTCTGTAGGGGTAGGTTGTGGTGGGACAAGAAGAAGGTTACCTAAGAAGGTCAACTAAGAAGCTCTACCATCCTCTCCATGTACAAACTAACTTTTCTGGTAAAAGCAAACTGAAGATTAGGACAGAGAATTTAAGAGTGGTCATAGGCCTATCAACTTTTAAACTTTCCCTTTACAATGATCCTTGTGAAGTAACTATTGCTATCTGTGTTCATCTAGTACAGGAGATTTAAGATAGTGGGTTCGTTAAAGATAGTTAGGATCACAAACTCATTTAAGTCACCTTGCACCTGTTTAATCAAAATGATTTTCTGCTGCTCTCAATTACAAACAGAGTTTATGTGGTGACAGATTAATGACTGATCTACTAAGCCATACCACCTCTCTTGTCTCCGGCCTCATGAACTAAGCCAGCTACTATTTTATCAATAAGTCCCACTTGCCCTTGAAACTCATTATAGCTGAGATATTAAGACCAAATGAATGATAAGATGCTTGTTGTCACCCAAGATCTGCTACAGAGACCACCAAATCCCAGAGAGTATGCCTTGTGGGCCTTGTGGTCCCATTAGGATTACAAACTCAGGTCACTCCAGAGTAAGATAAATGCCAGCCAAGGCAACACTTGTGATTCTTCAGGCCCACAAAAGGTAATTATCCCAGAGTTAAATGTCAGGGCTAGTTTCATGTGTGCAAGAGAAAGAAAATGTCATGTTTGGTGTAAGCAACAATATTATTTTAATCATATCAGAAGCTCACTATTAGGAGAAGATAAGCCGTGACATAACTCCACAATAAGCTGTGTCCACCTGGTTTCCCATTCCATTTTGTCTTAACCTTATGTTCTCTTCTAACTGTGCTGACATAAAGCAGGAGACTTACAATGTGGTATCAGAGAAGAAGGGCAACCAAAATCCATTCAACTCTTCACCGGCTGCAGAGTCAGAGTCAGACTAACTGGTTCCAGTACAAGACTCCTCCACTTCTCAGCTCTGTAACTTTAGACAAGTGACTTAATCTCCCAGTAAACAGGAGCTGGTAGTAAGCAGTACTCCTCACATAGGATTATTATGACTATTAACTGAGAATAACGTATGCAAAGCACCTTACACAATGTCCAGCACACTAAGCACTGGGTAAATGTTAGCTATTATTCTTTTTCTGCAATGCTTTAATTTTGTAATTTCAACCAGCACACACCAAGCCAAGCCAAGCGCCATCGAGTCGGATCCGACTCATGGTGACCACATACTACTTACTTTTATAATAATTATTTTTTTTTAATTTTAAGAAAACAGGATAAGAAAGAAACATAGAGCCGAGTAAATGAAGAGACCATCCAGTGAATAAAGATGTTACATGAAAGAAGAGATCACATTTGTGTTTCTTGCTCAGCCTTGTAGCCTAGTGCCTGGCACATGGTAGGCACTAAAATATCTGTGGAAATGAATGAATATACAAATTAATGAATAAACAAAGGAAATCTTCTGACACTTACAGTTGTGGAAGCCCAAAGCTCAATCTGATTCAGAAAAGTTGGGAGAAATGTTGTAGCATCTGGACCTCTCAATCTGCAGCCATGAAGGAGTTAAAATGCATAGCAGTTGGAGACAGGAACTACTATATACCTTAATACAAGCATCTGTCTTCTTCAGTTCCACCTTCTTAATACTGTACTTGTATAAAAGTCTGGGCCTCCATCTGGCTAAAACATCCCAACTGATAGCATTTGTACACAAATAATGACAAATCTAACACAGACTGCAAATACATTTAGGAATAATCATCTGAATGCTGTCATAATTCTCCTGCATCTATCACTTGATGAAACAAGACATGGGGTACTTCAGCAGCTTTACTTCAGGAAAGAAGGTGATAGTAATCATTTGCATATCTAGAACAGCAAGACACATTTCAAAATTTTAAGTAGCCATTCTCAGGTCATGACCAGCAAGTAACAGCATACCCAACAACTAGAGGAGAGCAGAGTACACATCCTACCATCACTTGGACTTTGGAGTTGGCCCAACAACAACACTCAGTGAGTACCGTCAACTCTCCAAAAGACCCCTGAGTTTTTAACTCTCCTCCGAGTTAAAAAAAGAGATAAATCAGGGGTAAGAGAGGTGCAAAATTTTCTCAGTGACTTTCAAAAATTGACAAGCATCATAGCAATACTGTCAGGACGTAATCCTCCAACATTTAAGTGGTATCATCAAAACAACAGCCAACAACCTAGGATTTTGTCAACCTCAAGCAAGGCCTGCCTGTGAAATCAGACTGGCTAGGCAATTGCAACACTAGATGAGGCTTTGTCTATTGTCAAGCCAGTTTTCTACAGAAAGAGCCTTTTACTCCTTGGTCCCAGGGGACCCAGGCTTTGAGGTTATTCCAAGTAAATGATCCAACTGGAGACATTTGGACTTGCCCTAAGAGAGCATCTGGTTTGAGTTTCACAGCATTTTATGGAGGTTAATGGCATTAAGGTATGGCTGAGTCAATGTCTCAGCAGAAAAACTCACGAAACAAAGTGGCTGAGGATATTTGGAATCTTTTAAATAGTTTAATAGTATGCTAGGTTAAATTATCATTTTAAAAAACATAGATGTTTCTCCAAATATTAGTTTACACCTAAAATTTCTCCAGAAACACAAAACAATGAATATGAACACAAAAGCTTTTCTCTTTCTGTGAAGCCTTGAACATTTTCATAATACCTAAGGGAGTATTTCCCACATATCTTAGGAACTACCTGGCATGTTTGCTGAAACTATGAATTTCCAAAAGTTATCCCAAATATACAGGACCAGAATTTCCAAGAGAGGAGCCTGGGTGCTATCGTTTAACAAACACCTCAGGTGAGCCTCATGGTGAGTCTGGTTTGGAGAAACACGCCTTCAGTGATTTTAAAAAAATCAAAGCTTCCGCTGTCCAGTAAGTCAGAAAGTGAAGAGAGAAACTCAATTTTTTAAAATTTAAAGCTGAATGCAAATCAAGAAAGTCATATTTAGGATATACTGAGACTAAAAAACCTTAAGCAGGCATGAAAGTATAACAATACTTCCCACAATCCAGATTCAACAAGCACAGGTGCCTTCAATCCTATCCAGCTACCACGTGAATCAAGGAATCTGCAAATGTGGCCATTCACCCATTCTTCCATCTCTAACAGTGTTCAGCATCTGCCGTGTTCCTCAAATCTATCTAAAATGCAGAGATTTAAAAAAAAAATAGACACTAAATTATTTCTACCTCATATGAGTCCTTGAATGACAGCATCACCATCTGGGCCCCTTTTCAGCCACAGGCTTAGGTGGCCTGTGCAGGGCTCCTCAGAACACTGAACAAGTCACATTTCTAGGCAGAGCAAAAGAAGGATCAGAGACATTTAATAGAGCACATTGGGGACAGCAGGGAGGTATGGCAAGAAGCTCATATTATTGGGGTGGTGGGGGCGTATATCTGCTGCCAAAAGAAGACTGCAAACAACTGTAGAAGTTTATCAAACGTGCTGGAAAGCTGCTTTTGAAGAGGAGCAGTCCACCACGTACTAGAAGGGAAGGGCAGCAGACAGAGGATAGATATCCATGCTCCACTGGAAGGGGACCTGGAGGAGTTGCTGTCTGGCTTAACCAAACCAAACCAAACCTACTGCGATCGAGTGGATTCTGACTCATAGTAATCCTACAGACAGAGTAGAACTGCCCCCATAGAGTTTCCAAGGAGCGCCTGGCAGATCTGAGTTGCCAACCTTCTGGTTAACAGATGTCACACTTAACCACTACACCACCAGGGTTTCCCTTTAGCTTAAAAGTACAAGAAAACATGTAGGATTCACCTAACTCTCAGACTATCTCCTTACACGGGCTGGGGAGGCTGAGAATGGAGCTAAGGAGTCCAGTACAGGAAAGGTAGCCCCACACATCTCCCACTTCAAAAAGCCTATATATTATGTCCTGCGACAAAAAAAAACAAGGAACTCTGTGGTATGGATCTCTCTCAGAGTCAAGAATTCCTCATGTTAAGTACCATGAAATTTCCTTTCTGGTCCCCTACCAAGAAGGGCATAGCCCCAGCCACCTGGTGCACCCTTGGAAGGAGCTGGCAACAACTTCCACAAGGACAGAGCGACCATCTGCTGAAGGGCTCTGAGTCAGGTGTCTCTTGCCCCCATTTTGTGGGTCAGCAGCCAGCCTTGGGGCAAAAACAAGCAGTTGATGCCTATGGGTGCCCAGGAACCCGGCAGCCCGCTTTTCACCTGCCAAGAGTCTCCCAGAGGAGCAGATGCCTACCCCCTCATTCTCCCTCTCAGGACAAGACTCCAGCTTCACGTGAAACCTGCTCCCTTCTCCTTCCGCCAAAGACTCCAGGGGTCCAAACCACCACGCCTCCACCCGACAGCTTATCAGTCCCATTGCCATGACCCACCCCCGCCCTCGCCTCCCTCTATCTGGAGAACATCTACTAAAGGACCTGGGCTCAACCCTAAGCCGAATCTAGCAGGGATTCTTCAAGCACACCCTAGAGATGGTACAAACGTTCCTCCTACCGCACGGAGGTTCTCTGGGGGTCCTGGCAAAACCAACATCAGTGTCAGCAGAGCTCAAGAGCTTAGTGAGCTCCACGGTAGACAGCTGAGCTGCTCAGCTGTTCATGTCATATTTTAATGCAGTTACCGCTCCCAGTGCTATGAATACACACACCTGAACCACAGGTAACAGGCAAGAGCAGCAAGCCTTCCAAGTTCTCTTTAAAGTTCTTCTGAGGCAAGCAAGACGCAGCCCAGGAACCACGGAGAGACAAGCCGCCCGTGGGAGGTCTGCACCAGTCACCCTCCCCACCCCGCTCCAGAGGCCCCCTTTCGGCGAGGTTCCCCAGCACTCACGTCTCGAAAGCGGTTCCAATACTTGTCCCGGTCGTACTGGGAGACAGTGCTCAGCCACTGGTCATTGTCCAAGAAATTGCCGTTGTTGGGGCCCGCGCCTCCGGAGAGCGCGTCCAGGTGCCGGCTCTCGACTTGGACGAAACACCACGCCGAGGCCACCACCGCGAGCACGGCGATCGCTGGCATCTGCGGAGGCAGGGGGCACGCGGGAGCGTCAGCCCGGAGGCCCCTCGCCGGGCACCCAGGAGTCTCAGAGCCTCGAGACACGCTCCAGCTAGGGGAGGCCAGGGTCTTTCACAGGCGGGGACAGGGTCATCCCTTACACACCTCGGGCGCAGATCTAGAGACCCAGGGACCCCTGTCACAAATAGGGGTCAGGTGTAAATGAGGAGGCTGCGCCACTAATTAAGGGGCTGCTGTCAAACTACAGAGGACCCCTCTCACCAATTCCCCGGGTTCTCCACGAACCCCTGTTCTCGAATCACAGGCTTCAGTATCCCTTCTCAAAAACGGGGAGCCCTGGACCGGTAAGCTGCCCTTCCATAGACGGTGCCCACCGCTTTGGGGCAGAGGAGGTGAAAACAGCGGTCTGACAGAAATGGGGGGAGGGAGGCGCAGCTGGGGGTTTCTGGGCCGCCGCGAAGAAAAAAGATCATCCCTCGCCCACCCTGAGGCCTGGGCGGCACAGGAGACTCGCGGAGATGCCCCCAGGCCCTGGCCCTCCCCGCCCCCCGGGTGGCCGCGGAGAGGTCCCAACTACGCCAAGTTGGGGCGCGGGGCTCCGCGGGCACGTTTACCTTGGGGGCCAGCCCGAGTCCCCGCGTCCGAGTTGCCCGAGCTCCTGTGGCGCGGTCGCGGCAAAGGCTGGTCGGCCGGCTGGCGCCCCTGCGCTCCCGCCACCCGCCGCTGCTGCGCGTCCGGCGCTTTGTGAGCCCTCCGCGCTGTCGCTCCGCTCGCTCGCTCGCTCGGGCGCGGCGTCGGCGGGCGGAGAAGCCCGAGCGACCAGCCGAGGCCTCTGGCGCCCCCTGGCGGCCTCGCGCCGCCCGCCCGCCTAGTCTCAACCCAGCCGCCCGGGAAATGGCTCTTCACCATTTTTTGAGTTTGGGTTTTCTTACTGCGGAGCTGAAATAAACTTAAGGTCCACGCTAGCAAGAGACAGCTGAGGGGACTGGGGATATCAAGCAAAGAAGCCAGCCAGCGTTGAGGCTTTCTCCAAAGGTGGACACCTAAATCATGATCACCTTGGTGCGGGGAGGAGAGAGCTTTTCAAAATCGGGGTTCCTGACCCTTAAATCCAGATTTAGCTGAATTCTCCCTTAACAGGGCGGCCAAGATTATGCACTTCCAATGACTTGCCTCAGGTGTTCTTTATGCTGCGTTTGAGAACCACTGCCCAGTTGATCCTTGCGGTAGGTCAGTTTCTGCACTGCCTCACCCAGGGAGTGTCACTGTCCGAGTCTCTGCATCCCCATTCCCCATCAAACTACTGCTCTCAGTCCCATAAAACAGCCCCTCTAGCCTCTGTCTCTATCATTTCCACATCCATGTGTCCCCACACTGACTCTTTGTGCAGGTATGTCTTGGGATTTTTCTGCAGAAAAGCCTCCTCTCTGCCTGCCTGCATCACTTCAGAGACTGGCTTCCACTACCCACCTGTTGCGCTTTCCTGGAAGGAAGGGATGGGTAAGAAGATATCGCAAACACTTCAGAGACAAGACACTGAGAAGAAGGAGGCTGGCCATTCACCCTCCTTCACCTTCTTTATGAATTCACAGCCATGTTTGATAAAACAAGGCTGGAAGGGACTTAACACAGTCCACTGCCTGTGGACAGGCGATATCTGTTCTGCTTGCCACCCTTCTCTCATACCGTTATATCCCGTTCTCCCCATCCCCTTCCCCCTTTATCCTTCACTCCATTCCCCTCCCCGCCCCCCCTCCCCCCCCCCAGCCACCTGAGCACTCTTTTAGAACAACTCTGGCCGTAGTATGACCACTCTTCCCTCAACAAACACACTAAATCTCTATATGTTGCTGATAAACACCAACACTACCCTCTAGAGCTCCAGGCCCTGCTCCCTCTGCCTGCCCCTCTGAGCCAATCTCACACCACTCCCTCCTCCTCCCCTGACTTCCTGAATAGGCTGGCCTTGAGTACCCTCACAGAGTTTCCAAGGCTGTAAATCTTTACAGAAGTGATTGGTGGATTCAAAATGCAGACCTTTCCGTTAGCTGCTGAGTGCTTTGACCACTGCACCACTAGAGCTCCGCAACCCCCATACGGGCCTAATTAATTCATCTCCCAGCTTACTCAATCTCATTGTTCAGAAAGACTTTGCTGAGCCTGTGGATCAGGCCACGACCTCTTGTGACATACTCCTCAAGAACAGGATGCTTCTCTGGCTGTAAGTTTACTGCATTTAAAATCGCTTATTCCACACCTGTCCTCCTGCTTAGCTGCGAGTTCTGTGAGGGCAGAGTCAATGTTTGGCATGTTCGCCATTGTTTCCCCAGTGCCCACAGCTCAAGCCCCCAAAATATTGGGTGAATGAACGAATGATGTTCATCTATGGTCCAGAACCACAGTTCTCAACCAATATGTCCTGACATGTGCAATGTGGTCAGTTGTAAGTCGCGCTGTAATTTGGTTGCATGTAATAGTTTAATGTGTGAAAGCTAGGTTATGATTGCTTTTTTAAATGTCAGCACAGTCGTGGTTACTCCTACATTATTCTGACTGATTTGCATTTCTTAAAGCTTTCTTGTAAAAGAGAAAAGCTGTTATGTTGGGAACTGCATGCCTTCCCAGTTTATTTTATCATGGATATGTTTTGGGTAGTTTACTACCATGTGATGCACATGTCAGAGTGGACAAAAAGTTTAGAAATGGTGGAGAGAATGTTTATTATTTTCATAGAAAGCCAAGTAAGCAGATACCTCCCTGATATTTCTCTGCCCCATATGACCAAAACTTCTGCAGAGTTTTTGTCTCCCCGTGTCATTTCTGCCTACTTACCCCCAATTTGCTCTTCAGCTCACCCTAATCTGCATTTCATGTTCACCGCCTACCTCGTGTAACTTGTCACCATTGGTAACCACCTCCAAATCACCAAACTCAGTGAGCATCCTCTGCCTTCTACTTGACTTCTCAGCAGCTGTCCCTATACTCTTCTGGTAGCTTGCCCCCTGGCTTTCCAGCTCCCCACCACTTATTCCCCCTTACACATGAGTTTCTCATGGCTCAGGCCTGGGCCTTCTGTTCTTTCTATCTGAAACCTTTCCTTAGGTGCTCCCATCCTGCCTTATGCTGATGGTTCTTCAGTTGCATACAAACCCAGATGTATCAGGTGATGTCCACCTGTCCATCCAGCATCATGCTTGACATCTCCTGTTGTGTGTCAAGCAGGTATATCAAACTTTACTAGGCCAAAACAGAACCTTGGGTTTCCTGCCATGAACCTGTGCTCTCCGTCACCCCTATTACGGTCAGTGTATCCCCATTTCACATGGCTGCATAAGCCAGCAAGCTATGAATCATATTTGATTCTTCATTTTCCTGACCCCTCACCTCTAGTCTATAGAGAGCCTAGTCCATTCCATTTCGAAACACCTCTCTGATCCATACACATAATGGAACCACCACAGGTAGCACCTGTCCACTTGGCTATCACTTCTCACCTAGAAGACTGCAGTGGCTTCCTGACTAGTTTCTCTGATTTTTCCCTTTCCCTCCAATTTATTATGTCTGCAGGACCCAGCGTGATCTTTTAAAACAGAAATCACATCATTACATAAAATCTCTCAGTAAATTGCCATGACACTGAAACATAAATCCAAACGCCTTCCCATGGCTGATAAAGCCCTGTATCACCTGGTTCCTTCCCTCTCATTCGTTAGTTTCTCCCCCACACTCCTTGCCATGGCTCTAAGAACATGCCAGGTGTGTTCTTGCTTCAGCACTGACACACTGGAAGCACCTCTGCCTAAGATGCTCTTCTCCTTGCTCTCCACTGGCCTACTCCTTCTCAGCTCCGATTTCAGCTCAGATGTCACCAACTTACTGAAGCCTCCCTGACCACCCCATCTAAAATAAGTAATACCTACCCCAGCCACCTGAGTATTGTCTATCATTGCACCTGTTTGTTCCCTTAGCAATAATTTATTCCTTCGTTTATTGTGTCTCCCACTACACACATGATATGGATACTCATTCCAAGAGAGGACACACGTTGTCTTTTTTTATTCCTGTATCTTCATGCACAGCCTGATGTCTAGTGGGCACTTGAGGAGTGTTTACCTGGTGTTTGAATGAATGAGTGAATACAGCAGATCCATAGCTCTTAATCTTGAAAAACCCACCAACATAGAAACATTGTGTTTGGTCCCTTAAATCCCTTGTTCTGCAGCTCCAAGCTCTGCTTTTCTGGGAGGGACTGTCCCCAGTTTAATCAGAGGGCATCTGCTCTTGGCCAAGCTCCAAGTTCACGACTGAAATCTTCCCTGTGACCACCCACAAGGGTGGGAAGGGCAGCCAGAGCAGCAGACAGGTAGGGGGGTGGTTGGGAGCTGGATCTGGCCTGAGCTGGGAAAGGATGTAACCTTGGAGCAGGGGCAAGGATGCTAGAAGCTGGAGATGTGCCAGCAGCTCAGCAGGCACTAAAGGGGAGAAATGTCAGATTTATTCTGCTGTGGGGAGCACCCAGGACCAACATCAAGACAAAGCCTTGGAGCTGTTTTTCTGCTTTTCATTGGTTTACACACAACTATAATAACTCCTTGTTTTCACATGGTTCTTATTTCCAAAGAGTCCCACATGTTTGATTTGCAATTTAATGAATTCTCAAACATGTGCTAGTGGATAGTCTAAAGCAACATAAGTGTCACCATTTTATGCTGAGGATAGGGAGCACAGAAAGTTTAATGAATTGCTGAAGGTCACAGAGAGAATGAGAGAGACAGACCTAGTAGTGGAGGGTTCTAGATGGAGGACTCCTCCCATGACACTCTGCTACTACGCTGGCTAGAATGAGAATCACCTATTGAGCTCCATCCAATAAAAAGTTTGCACCTAAGTGTGCTGTCACCAGGCAGGGAGAGCAGTGTGGGCCACTCACTGGTGGGTATGCAAATTTGTATGGGATTGTATATTTTCACTCAATCACAGGGAAAAAAAAGTTTGTACCTACTTTACAGAAAAGTTGGATGCTTAAATGAGATAGCATCATCAACCCAGATATATTTCTGGCATCAAACTCTTATATACACCTGCTATATGGCATTTCCATGTGTTCCCAAAACTGAACGCTTGACATGCATCCTCCAGCCAAAACTCTTCCCTTCCCATGTCCTTACCTCAGGAAAATGACTATGCCAAACCCTAGTGTCACTCTGACCTCCTTCCAAGTCCTCACTTTCAGTAAATCATTCATCTATCAAGTCTACCTTTTCAATATTTCCATTTCCTCATAGCTGCCACCTCTAAAGTCCACTTTACCACCACCTCTCACCTGGACTCTTTATAATGCCTTATAAGGATCTCCGCTTCTCAGCTTGCAACTTGCTACACCAAGTCCTCAGAAAAGATTCCCTGATCCTCACAGTCTCATGGTACCTACCGTAGCTGTATAATTTGCTTAGTGTTAATCTCTTCACAACCAGTCAGCACCACAAAGGCAGGGGCTGGGTGCCTGCCTTGTTCAGTGCTGAGCACGCAGTACTTAGAAAAGCATCTGGCACATAGTAGGTGTATAATAAATAATGACTGAATCGAAGAATGCTGATGAGTCAGTACATTTGTTTCCTTCTCTTCTTAGAGGCAAAATATTCCCATGTTTATATTTTAACCCCAAAACACCCCTCAGGTAAAAGATACGCTCAGTAGGGCCTGGCATGACCTTGCCACTCCCTGGCTATTCTGCTCATTCAAGGATGATGTTGGAACATACCCTGGCAGAGTAATAGGTACTTTTCTTGGCACCATCCTGAACATCTCACCTAGCAGGACCTGTAACTTTTTGAATATGTCATTTTCACCTACTGAGTATACATGTTCAATAGAGACAAGTGGGCTCCATCTCCCTGCATCCCACAGCTCGATCACCATTCCCAATCCTGCACATATACCTACTTGCTTTCTCCCCTTCTGTCCCTTGCAGAACCGTGGCATTGGGGCAATCCAGCAAATGAATACCACAGCTAAACGAAGAAGACCATCAGGCAGCCTCTGGTTCAAATCCTGGCTCTTTCATTTATTCACTGAGTGACTGTCAGAATGAATGACCATCAGAAAAAGGCTAAAGGCCACTTTACCCAGGAACAGAGGTCAGTAGGTGGAAATCCTGACCAGAGAGGGATACAAAAATAGTAGAAGGTTGACTAATAGTATTATTATTAGTTATTCCTCCCGTGTGTTATCTACTGTTATTCTCTTGCAACCTCTATGAAGTAGGTGCCAGAATAGGACCCATTTTACTGATGAAGACATTGAGTCTTAGGGTTATGATGTAACTTATCCCAGATCATTCAGTGAATAAATGAGGAGTCAGGATTTGAACCAGACTCACTGCAGCCCCAAACCCCATTGCTGTCATTTCCTACCGCACCCATTGTGTTTACTTCACCTCTTGCACTAAATTCACTCCTGCAGTGAAAAGGCTCCTTTCGGTGTAACATGGACTTTTACTATTTCATTTATGTACAGCATATGCTATTCTCCCAGTTTAGTGTCGGTTCCCATTCAATGTACAGTTTAAAAGTGGGCAAAATGTTAAATAGGAAATTACACTAATCATTTACAATTGTGCAAGATGAATCCAAAAGGACTTACACCTATGACACACGTTCACATGGTGCTAAAGGGCTGGTCCATGATGATTATACAGGGTTGGGATAGTGTCCCCCACCCCAAAATATGAGCTCCTCCTTGGAACCTAAGAATGTGAACTTATTTGTAAATAAGTTCATTTCAGATGTAACCAGTGAAAATGAAGTCAGTCATACCGGAAGGAGATGGACCCTTAATCCAATATGACTGGTGTCTTTATAAAAAGAGGAGAAGAGGCAGAGAAGCAGAGAGAGGGGGAGAATACCCTGCAGCAATGAAGGCACAGAGTAGAATGACACATCTGCAAGCCAAGGAATGCCGAGGCTTGCCAGCAGCACCAGAAGCTAAGAGAAAGGCATGGAACAGATTCGTCCCTCAGAGACTCCAGTAAGAACCAACTCTACTATCATCTTGCTTTTAGACTTCTAGGCTCCAGAAGTGTTTGGGAATTCATTTCTGGTGTTTTCAGCCACAGTTTATCGTGCCTTGTTACAGCAGCCCTTGGAAACTAATATAATGATGATAAAACTTCATCATTACAAAAGATTAGAGTTTGACTTTCAGAGGCCAAATGTTTGGCCCTCACCTAGGAATGCTGAAGTCCTCTCTGCCTCTGTGATGGCTGTAAGATGCCTGTCAGCATGAGTGTGATGTGGTGTTCTGACGCTTTGAAGCCATGGATCCTCTCACAAAGTCTAACAAGGTCTAACAAGGTGGCCACGAAGCAGGCAGAAGCTGCGTTTGTGAAAAGTCCCTGGCAATAGAGAGGGATGTCCTAGGCCGCTCTTGGGAAGGCAGACTCAGAGTCTTTGTATAATTGTTCAGCATCAGCTACTGAGAATGCCCACTCTCTAGATGATTCTGGGGACACAACAAGGGGCAGGGATGGACACGTCCCTACCCTCATGGAGCTTTTCTAATAGAAAATACCTCAAAGCTTGTTTGGAGCACTCAGCCCAGCTGTAAATAATGCATCTTTTTTTGACTGCTCTGTGCTTCTACAAAGGAGCTTTGATGGCACGTTGGTTAAAGTGCTCGGCTCCTAACCAAAAGGTAGGCAATTTGAACCTACCAGCCACTTTTTTGGGAGAAAGATGTGACAGTTTGCTTCCATAAATATTTATAGCTTTGGAAACCCTACAGGGTAGATCTACTCTGTCTTGTAGGGTTACTGTGAGTTGGAATCAATGGCATTTTTTTTTTTTTTTGTCTGTTTTTGGGTTTTGTTTGGTTTGGTTTTATGGGGAGGTGCTCCTACAAGTTCTCAATAGACTCAGACACCCTTGTACTTTGAGCATTCTGAAACAATCCCTGGGGTTTATAAGACACCATCAGTTGTCTCAGAGACATTAAAATAGCAAGCATCTTACAGATTGCTGTGAGTCAATTCCAACTCACAGTGACATTACAGAGTCAACAAAATAGCATCATTTCTACTTCATAGGGTTATCAAAAGGACTAAACAAGTTTATATTTGTAATGTGCTCAGAACAGTGTCTAACACACAATAAATGATACATATAATGCTTGTTCATTATAAGTTCGTCATTCAGCCCTTCAAGATATATGCCACTGTGATCCTATTGTATAGTTATGGGTTGAATTATGTCCCCCTAAAAGCTATGTTGCAGTCCTAACATCCAGTACTTGTGAATACGAGTATGACTTTATGGAATTAGTCTTTACTGTTGTAACTAATGTAATATACAATCAGTAGAAGAAAAGAAAGTCATTAAGGTGGACCCTGATCTCTTTATGACTTGTGCCTTTATAGGAAGAGGGGAAGAGACTCAGAGTGAAGACAGTCATATGAAAATGGAGACAGAGATTGGAGTTACGCTGCCACAAACCAAGGAAAAAAGCTGGGAGAATGGGTAAGAACTCTGAAACCTGGAGAGGTTAAATGACTTGCTCAAGACATTAAAGGGTCTGAACCCAGGCGTTCTGGCTTCAGAGTCCACACTCTAAGCCTGGATGCAGTGCTGCCTCCTTCTCCCCCCTTACTTTACATTCCAGGATGGGAATTATGAACCTTCATGATCTTCATGGTCTGAATAAAAAGACCTCAGAGTCAAAGACAATTTTCTTTTCCTGTCCCAGAAAAGCCATCCAAGTTCCTTTTCTACTTCCTCATTAGTTTTGTATTTAAAGAAGAGAAATGCACCACCTTTTAAAATCGGCCTCCACAGATAGTACAAAGATTTGGGAAAGGGTGACAGGGGCTTCCCTCCCTCTCATCACCTTAGTTTGGACATGATACAGGCTGACACTCTGGGGAAATCAAGGCTGGTGGATGCAGGATCAACAGACCTTGGCTGGGCACTGACATGACAAGGCTGCTGAAAGAGGGCGCAGCTCAGCAGGAATCTCGAGACTCAGGGCAAACTGGAGTCCATCCTGGGGAAAGTTCTCCAAGAAGCTTTCAAGCTGAGCTAGAAACAGGAGAGCAGAATTGGAGCTGGAGGAGTCATACAAAGCCACGAAGCTTTGAAAGCACGCAAAAATCAAGCAGACTGGTTTGCTGAGCCCCCAGAGAAGCCTGAGTCTTACCAGTCTTACTGGAGCATGAACTAAATCAGAAAGATTTCTAAAACCACCAGTGAACTGGCTTCAACCCAAACCAAACTCACTGTGAATGTTTCCTATGGAAACTCCCTAAATGGAACATAGGTCAGCAAAGTTCTATACACTAAACTGAACCAGCTCAAGCCTCTAGGAATGGGGGACACTAGGCCAGCATCGTCTTAAGGCAAGACAGTCCAGAGGGCCTTGACAAGCCCATGGGAGAACATAAACTCCATAATTACAGTAACTGTACAGAACACTAAGGCTGGGGGGGGGCTCAGTCCGAACACTAGCTCTACCTCTTTCTGTCTCTTGACTCTCAGACTAGTTGATTAATCCCTCTGGGCCCATTAGCTCATCTGTAAAATGGGGATAATAACAGTGTGCCTTCTTTATAGGGCTGTCGTGAGGATTAAGAGGCATATAAAACTCACAGTGCCTAGTGTCCAGCACCCAAGAAACACTTTGTAAGTGTCAGATGACAGTGTCGCTGCCATTATTATAGCCAAGCCAAGTGAGATGCTTTATAATTTATGTATGATTTCTTATTAAAGTCGTGCACAGTAGCCTCACACAAGCAGGTCAGTTCGCCACTTTCTAAACAGAAAAACTGAGAGGCTCAGAGTAGAAATTTTAACCACTCATGTACTCACCTCCACAGGATTTTTCTTAAGGTCAAAGTGATGAAAAGAATTAGCCTGGCTGTAACATATTTGCCTATAATTTACAGATGCCTACAACTATGAAAGACATCCTTAGGTAATTTGCAATTTAAATTTGGAACATTTCACTCAAAGCATAAAGTGGAAAAGGAATTATCAAGCCAGGAAGAACTGTAGGGGAGACAGCAGGGGTCCCTAGGAGTTCTCTCAAGATCTTCAGTGGGAGAGTACTAAATTCAAGAATGTAGCATCTGCCCAGCAAAGGAATATTATACAGGGCATTAAAATGATGGCTATAAAATCCACAGAGCAACGTGGAGAAACACAGAGTGAGAAAATTAAGTTACAGAATTGGATGCACAGAATGATAGCAGCAGGGGGAAGGGAAAAGTAGAAGGGAAAATACCAGGGGCTAGCTGCGGTTGTGTTCAAGTAGCACCGCATGTAATTTCTGTCTTAATGTGAACGTGTAAGGTAAAAAGAATAGCCTCCATTATCAGAGTATACTCAGGCAGCAGACAGACCTGAGGCTCAGTCTCAGCTTCATCACTTCACACGTGTGTGATCATTGTCTCTAAATTTCAGTTCCCTTATTTGTAAGACAGAGAGAATAATAATGGTAGCCCATACCTATCTATCAGGATTTTAAGATGCTTTGCACAGCATCTGACACACGCTAAGTGTTCAATCAATGTTCAATGAGTATTCACAAAGAAAACCAGGAACCTCACTTTGCCTGTATTTTCATTCCTCCGTACGGAAGGGTATTAGTCAACAGTGGCTGCTATTCTGTTGATTTTTCTCAGCCCTCTCTTCTGAAGAAGGTGGCAAAAGAGAGCTAGGCTAGAAGTTAAGGATGTCTGGGCTCTAGCTCTGGTTATTCCTAGGACTCAATTTTCCTTCTTGTGAAATAGGAGGAGACCACCGTGGCATCTCTAACCCAGATTCTACTCCAGTGAGGAAAAGTGCTATGTCTTCACATTTACAACATAGAATTATAAATAAAGTTCAGATAAATCCATGAAGAAAAGAACATGTCGGCAGAAAAATGGTCAAAGGTGTTGGATAAGCCATTCAACAAAGGAAGACAAACAGCCAAACAATAAACAAGTCTACTGCCTAGTAACCAAATAAGACACATGAAAATAGGAAATCACCTATCAAATTTACAAAGACTTTTTTTCAAATCATCCTTCTCTTGTTGGCAAATACGAATGCTTCTCTGATGCACTGTTTATGGGCTCAGAAATGGGTACCATCCTCCTGAAGGGCAAGTACCTGGTATCTGTGGGAAGAGCAGCAAAATGCTCTTCACCTCTGACTCACAATCCCAGCCAGAGGAATTCGATCTGAAAAATAAATAAGAATGTTTATAAAGCTTTATCAGCAATGATATTTTCTCAGCATTACTTAATAATAATGAAAACTTGGAAACAACCTAAATGTCTAAAGTCAGAAAACTCTTTAAATAAGTTACATTTATGTGACAGAACATTGTATGGCCATTAAACATCATATGACTTGAAATTGTTTAACAGACAGGAAAACATGGCATTACTTAAATAAAAATGACCAGTCATTATTATCTTCAGTTGTTCTGTAAAAGCAGAGCCTGAGGCAAGGATTCTTGAGGATTCACTGAAGCGCCCTGAGCAGAAGGGAAGCAAGGGCAGCAGGGTAGTGAGAGAAAGGCAAGCATGGGTGCGGTGTCCCTAGGAGACCACTTTCAGCCTGGTCTCGCTGGAAGTTCTGGAGCATAGAACTGGTACCCCTTATTGGTACCTTGGGAAAACTGGTCTTTTTTACCTGCATGTCATTGGCTGCTTGCCGGTAGGATGGGGTATATGCATTTTTTTTTAACCTCTCCAGTTGTGTCTGCCAAGGGTAAGTTTCCTGAGAAGGGGTGTCACTCACATGTACTTGCTTCTTGGGTTAAGGTTACTCTATGCAGGCAGAGCCTCTCAAAAACTCTGACTGTTTACAATTCTGACTCTTTACAACCTGATCACCAGGTTGTGGTTGCTGCACTTGCCCATTTATAGCTACAATCAGACACAGAAGTTCCAAGGGGCCACATAGGATCATCTGAGTGCAAATATGTCTCTTTATCCCTATTACATTGTAGCATTTGTAGCATTTACAGTGTCAGCTGTGATAATGAGGGTTGAAACTCTGGCAGCATAGTGGTTAAGTGCTACAGTTGTTAACCAAAATGTTGGCAGCTGGAATGCACCAAGGGCTCCTTGGAACTCCACAGGGTAGTTCTACACTCTCCTACAGGGTCACTATGAGTCGGAATAGACTTGGTGGCAACTGGTTTGGCTTCGGTTTTTTTGGTACCTGCTGATCTTTAGGCATGAGGAGCTTAGAGTGATTAGTCAGCAGCCGTATTTTTAAGTTTAGGGGAACTCTCACCATGTACCCTTGTGGAAGCTTTCCTCTTCTGAAACCAATGATCTCCAGACTGATAGAGACTGAAGTTACAAACAAGAAGCGCAAATTTCCCCAAATGAGTTATCAAGACTGATGATAAGCAGGGATGATCCTTCCTCCATCCCTGTATTCCCAAACCCATGTAGTCTATCTATTAAAGACCAACCAAAACTAAGCCGGCTGTCCTCAAGTTGATGCCAACTCATTGCTACCCTATAGAACAGAGTAGAAGCACCCCATGGAGTTGCCGAGGAGCACTTGGCAGATGTGTACTGCTGACCTCTAGTTACTAGCTGTAGCACTTAACCATTATGTCACCATGGTTTCCCTACCAAAGACACACCACTACAAAAGATCCACTTCTTTACAGTGCATACTACAGCCTGAAGGATATGGCTTCCTCCTTGCAGGACATCATCTCTAAACTGATACCTCCACTAAACATTTAAGAGGCTATTCCAAAGTTGCTTCTGCACCAAAAGCTTCTGGGTGGTGTAGCGACTGAAAGTATTGGTGGATTCCATGGTAATACCATACCTCCTTTGCCACAAAATATGTCCCTTGGTCCAAGGCAATGTTGTGAGGTATCCCATGCCAATAGATCAGACACTAGCACAGTGGTGACTAAGGTACCACAAGAAAGAAAGGCAAATATAAATCCAGAATATGTGTCAGTTCAGTTGAAGGAAAGATGGCTCATTCTAAGTTGTAAGAGATCTGATACATAGAGAGAGAGTATGAGCAACCATCTCTGTTTCTGGCAGGTCAAACATCTGGCTGAGGCAGCAGTAGCTAGATCATCCTTGGTAAAAGGAAACCCATGTTGCTGGACCCGGCATGGCCTTCGTCTCTGCCATCATGGCTACTCCGTCAGTCCTTTGTGTGAGAAATAGAGACACGTGTGTGTGCATAAATTACATGAGTTTGCTAGCCTTGTCCACTGCAGAGAACGTAGAAGAAAACACACCCCAGTAGCAACAATAACACCTAGTGCCCAGGTCCTTGCTTCTAAATGCATCTGTGCAATCATACTGACATAAATAAATTAGCAAACTGGTAAGTGGGAGAGAGAGGATAGTGGTAGAATTCCAATTAATAAATGTAGAAAAGGGAAATAGAACACCAGCCCTAGGCAAACACTACAGTAATAACTGTTGCAGACAAGATCTGCACCACAGTTGGAAGCTAAAACTAGCAGACAAAAACATGAAAAGAAACTGGACTACATACATAGTCTCTAAGTATCTCCCCCAAGTTATTTATTAACTATAAAAGGAAGGATAGCAAGTTTCTAGTGAAGAAACCTGGCAGAAACCACCTTTACCATATGATGAACATAAACATCACCAGTAATAAGACATATCGGCATCATGCACTTCTTGATGTGATGCGCTAAAGAGGCAAAGTACAACTTTTGCAGTAATCTTCCCCAAAGCATAGCCAAGCCAAATGCCGTCGAGTTGGATCCAATTCACGGCGATGCTAATCACAAGCGAACATCAGACAAACCCAAATTGAGGCACATTCTGCAGAACAACTGATCAATACTCCTAAAAATGTCAAGACCACACCAAATAAAGCAAGACAAAACTTAGGAACTTTGGAAAAAATGGAGGAGACTAAAAATAAATGACAACTACATGTGTAATCCTGGAACAGAAAAATGGGATTAGTGGAAACCTGATAAAATTCAAATAAACTCTACAGTTTAGTTTATAGTGTTACAGGAATGTTGCTGTTACTGCTGTATGTGTCAAGTCTGTTTCAACTCATAATGACCGTATGAGACAGAGAGAGACTGCCCCATGAGTTTTTCCTGACTTTAGAGAAGCGTATCACCAGATCCTTCTCCTCTGAAGCAGCTGGTGGGTTCAAACTGCCAGCCTTTCAGACAGCACCCAAGGCCTTAACTGTTTGTGCCACCATGGCTCCTTGTACTAATGTTAGTTTCTTGGTTTTGTGTTATGGTTAAGAGTTAACATTAGGTTAAGCTGGGTAGAGGGCATAAGGGAACTCTTTTTACAATTTTTGTAACCTTTCTATACATCTAAAATTAATTCAAAACAAAAAGTTAAACACAATTAACATGTAAAAAAAATGAAATGAAGTACACTTAACATTTTGTAAAGCAGAACAAAGAAGAAGGAAGGGAGGAAGGAGTGGGCCCAGATAATGCAAACTACTTGTCATGTTACTTAAGCCCAAGCAAAGCAAATAAGTCAGGTGGAAAAATAAAAAAATTATGTCCACTCCCTAAACAAAACAGGAACTGTATTTAGAGTCTTCACACGCTGTGTTCTTCTATTAGCATGGGTAATTGGAAATTGACTGCCTTTAGAAATGATGCCCAGTTTCTCTCTCTGGGTACAACACAAGATAAATTCCCAGGACAACGGCCTATGTTATTCAATCCAACAGTAATTAAGTTAATGTATCCTATCTTGTGTGTAGCAGTGTAATTCAGATGGTACAAATCCTTTATTGAACTCAAATTCAATAGATATGTACAATGCCCCAATTCGTGGTATTTGCTAAGGTTGTAGGAAAATTATAAACAGTGATGTGTTATAATTATACTTCTATGAAGGGTGGGCGTTTTCACCTGACACGCACCACTCGTAGAGCACCTTGCCGTTTTTACAGAGGGAAACGTTCAGGCGAGTAAACATCAGGGTATAACAAACAGGGCAGAGTACTGCAACTTCTGCCAGGCAAGCATCCTTTTTCCTTTCTTCTGCTAGCTAAGCACGGATTTTCCATTGAACAACCACCACCTCTTCTCCTTTAGCTCATATGCCTTAGAAAGGCAAGTGCCACAACTCAGCTCCCGAGATGGCACATGGCCCCACCTACCGAACAATATACAGTTCCCCTGGCCACAGGGATTGACTGAGGATGGACACATGGTGGACGGCTGGCCAACGGAGCTTAGTTCAGGAACACTTACTGGAACTGTTAGGAAAGAGAAGCCTTGTTGTCGTAGTGGTTAAGAATTTAGCTGCTAACCAAAAGATTGGCAGTTTGAATCTACCAGCCACTCCTTGGAAACCCTAAGGGACAGTTCCACTCTGTCCAGTGGAGGCATTTTGAGTCAGAATCAACTTAGTAGCAATGAGTTTTGTTGTTGTTGTTTTGTTTTGTTTTGTTTATAATTAGGAGAAAAGGGTTCCGTTTTTGTTTCCTCTGGTGTTTCTAAGGAAAACCCGGAGTCACAGGTGGCCATCTGGCCATTATCTTAGAAGAGATGCTGAATGAGGCCAACGGAGAAGAAAGCAGAGCTGAGAAAGAGTGAACAGCAAGATCCAGAACACATTATTTAAGTCCTTGGACCTTGTCAAGCCCTGAAATTTACAGTTACATGAATCAATATAGTCTTTTATTTTTCCTTAAGCCAACTTTAGTTGTGTTTCTAACATTTACTAACTTAGGAAACAATATTAAAAAATAACCACCACCTGTCAGAAGACATAAAGATGGACATGATATAATGATAAGAGGGTCAATTCATCTAGAAGATTTAACAATTATCTATATATATGACCCAACATCAGAGCACCTAAATATATAAATACTACCAGAATTGAAGGGATAAGTAGATAGCTCTACAGTAGTAGTTAGAGACTTTGACACACCACTTTCAACAGTGGACAGAACATGTAGAAAGAAGATCAACAAGGAAACAGAGGACCTGAGTGACACTGTAAACAAACTAGACATAACAAATGTATACAGATCACTTCCTCCAGCAATAGCATAATATACACTCTATTCCAGTACACGTGGATCATTCTCTGGGATAGACCACATGCTAGGTCACAAAGTAAGTGTCAATAAATTTTTAAAAAACTGAAATCACAGAGTATTTCCTCTGAACAAAACAGAATTAATTTAGAAATAAATAATGGAGAGAAATGGAAAATACACAAATATGTGGGAATTAAACAAGATACTATTAAACGACCAATGGGCCAAGGAAGAAATCACAACGTTCTTAGAGTCAAATAAAAATGAAAGCACTACATACCAAAACTTGTAGAATGCAGTGAAAGCAATATTTAGAGGGAAACTTACCACAAGAATTATCTACATGAAAAAAAAAGAAAATCTCAAACCAACAGGCAAAGTCTACAGACAACTTGAGGAACTAAAAAGAAAAGAGAAAACTAAGCATACGTGTACCAGAAGAAAGGAAATAAGAAAGATCAGAACATAAATAAAATAGAAAACAGAAAAAAAATAGAGAGAATAAATAAAACCAGAAGTCGGTTCATTGAAAAGACCAATAAAATTGACAAACTTTAAGCTAGATTGACAAAGCAAAAGGGAGAAAAGATGCAAATAACCAAAATAAAAAATGAAAACTGAGGTGTTACAAATAACAGAATATTATAAACAACTCTACAGTAACAAACTGGGTAACATATACAAAGTAGAATTCTCAGAAGCACAGAATCTACCCAGACTGAGTCAAGAGGAAATAGCAAGTCTCAAAAGACCTATAACAAGGGAAAAGATTAAATCAGTGATGAAAAACATCCCCCTCTTCTCCAGAAGAAGTCCTAAACCAGATAGCTCACTGGTGAATTCTATTATTTAAAGGAGAATTGATACCAGTATTGTTTAAACTGTTGAAATAGTTGGAAAATATGGCCTTGGAGTTGGAAATGATGCTGAAGATCACATGGTAGAATCTTGAAAGACCAGTGACTTATTCACTGTAAACAACGTATTTTAACAACGTAAATGATAGCTATACACATAGACTTCACCAGATGGAAAATACAAGAGTCAAATCAAACCAAATAACCCAAACCACTGTCATCATGTCAATTCTAACTCACAACAACCCTATAAGACAGAGTAGAATTGCTCCATAGAGTTTCCAAGGAGCACCTGTGGGATGTGAATTGCCAACCTTTTGGTTAGCAGACATAGCAGCTTAACCATTACACCACCAGGATTTCCAAATGAACTACATTTCTGGGAAACAGATAATAGGAAAGCTCAGTATCATCATTCTGACAAGGCCAGGGGCCAAGCGTAGAACATCAATTGCTCTTAAGTTCATGTTGAAGATGAAGAATAATTTTAAAGGTCCACAAGAACCAAAACATGGCTTTGAGTATATGTAACTTCAATTTGGAAACCATCTCAAGTGTATGTTTGACACATTGAACACTAATGACTGAAGACAAGTTGTAGAATGACATCAGGAATATCATACATGAAAGGTCATTAAAGAGACAGGAAAGAAAAGACCAAACAGACATCAGAAGAGACTCTGAAGAGTCTCATGCTCTTCAAGAAAGAAACTTGCTCTTCAACATAGAATAGCTAAAACAAGTGCTAAAGTGAGTGGAAGAAATGATGATGTAAAAGAGCTGGACAGAAAATTCCAAAGGACTCCTCAAGAAGATGAAGTATTGTAACAAAATGTGCAAAGACCTGAAATTAGAAAACCAAAACAAAAGAACGCACTCACAATTTCCCAAGCTAAAAGAACAGAAGAAAACTTCAAGCTTCAGGTTGTGGTGTTGAAAGATTCTGTGGGTAAAATATTGAACCACACAGGAAACATCCAAAGAAATGGAAGGAATACACAGAATGACTGTACCAAAAATAATTGGTTGACGTTCAACCATTTCAGGAGGTAGCATATGATGAAGAACAGATGGCATCGAAGGAAGAATTCCAAGCTACACTGAAGGCACTGGCAAAAAAACACGGCTCCAGGAATTGATGGAATCACAATTGAGATGTTTCAAAAAATAGATGCAGTGCTGGAAGCACTTACACATCTATGCCAACAAATTTGGAACACAGCTACTTAGCCAACTGACTAGAAAAGATTCATGTTTGTGCCCATTCCAAAGAAAAGTGATCCAACAGAATGCAGAAATTGCTGAATACTATCATTAATATCAAACACAAGTAAAACTTCACTTAATGTAATTCAAAAGGGAAACTGCCAGAAGTGCAAACCAGATTCAGAAGAGGAAGTAGAACAGGGGGTATTATTGGTGGTATCAGATGGATCCTGGCTGAAAACAGAAGAGACCAGAAAGATATTTACCTGTGGTTTATTGATTATGCAAAGGAATTCACCTGTGTGGATCATAACCAATTCTGGACAACATTTCAAAGGATGGAAATTCTAAAACACTCAATGATGAAATCACATGGAACCTGTACATGCACCAAGAGGCAGTTGCTCTGACAGAACTGCATGGTTTAAAATCAGAAAAGATGTGAGTCACAGTTGTATCTCTTCACCATACCTGTTCAGTTTTTTATGCTACGCAAGTAAACCAAGACATTGGAGTATAAGAAGAACAGATCATCAGGATTGGAGAAAAATTCATTAACAACCTGTGTTACACAGATGACATGATCAATTCCAAGAACTGAATCACTTCCTAATGAAGATTCAAGGCTACAGCTTTCAGTGTGGATTATACCTCAACATAAAGAAAGCAAAAATCCTCACAAAGGGACCAGTAAACAGCATCAGTACAAACTGTGAAAAGATTGAAGCTGTCAAGGGTTCCACTTAACTTGGATCCACAATCACTGTCCATAGAAGGAGTAATCAAGAAATCCAACAATGTATTATATTTGGTAAATCTGCTACAAAAGACCTCTTTCAAGTGTTGGAAAGCAAAGATATCACTTCGAGGCCCCAGGTGAACCTGACCCAAGCCATGCTATTTTCAATCATGTCATATGCATGTAAAAACTGGACAATGAATAAGGAAGACTGAAGAAGAACTGATACACTTGAATTATGGTGTTGGCAAAGAATACTGACTACACCGTGTGCTACTAGAAGAACAAATAATTGCCTTGGAAGACAATCAACCAGAGTTCTCCTTGGAAGCAATGATGGCAAGACTTTGTCTCACATACTTTGAACATATTATTAGGAGGGACTAGTCCCTGGAGAAGGATATCATGCTTGGTAAAACAGACAGTAAATGAAAAAGAGAAATACCCTTGATGAGATAGATTGGCAGAGTGACTGCAAAAATGGTCTCAAACATAGCAAAGATTGTGAGGATGGCATAGGACCAGACAGTGTTTCATTCTGTTGTACATAGGGTTGCTATGAGTTGTAACCTACTCAGTGGCAATGCAGCTATTTAAACCCTTCCAAGAGAGTAAGAAGGAATACTCCCTAATTCATTCTATGCTGCAGACAGGACCCTGACACCAAAACAAGACAGAGACACCACAAGTAAAGAAAACTGCAGGCCAATATCCATTATAGATGTAAAAATTTTCAGTGAATACCAGTTAACAGAATTCAACAATGTATTAAACAAGTCATATACCATGACCAAGTGATATTTAATCCAGGAATGCAGAAATGATTTGGTATCAGAAAATCAATGTCACATTCCACCTTAATAGAACAAAGGAAACCAACCACAGGATACATGCCTCATACCATGCACGAAAACAAGTTCAAAATGGTTTAAAGGTGTAAATCTAAAATCTAAAAATTCTTAAAGGAAAATACAGGGCAAAACTGTCAGGCCTACCTTTCAACAATTGACTGTTTAACAACAAAAGCAACAACAGAGAATCACAAAACAATGAAACCTTGTAATACATAAAAACTTCTGTTTATCAAAAGAGTTTGCCAAAAAGTGAAAACACAAGCTGTTGACTTTGAGAATTTCTTAGGAAATCATATACCAAAGCCAAACCCAAACCCACTGCCACTGAGTCAATGCTAACTCATAGTGAACCTATAGGACAGAGTAGAACTGCTCCACAGAGTTTCCAAGGAGCACCTGAAAGATTCAGACTACCAGCTTTTTGGTCAGCAGACATAGCACTTAACCACTTTGCCACCAGGGTTTTCATGGAAACCATATATTTAATAAGGATTCAATAACCAAAATACATAGAAAACTTTGATAACAACAAAAAGACAAATAACCCAGTCATAAAATGGGCAAAGGACTTGAATAGACATTCAACAAAGCAGACATTCAAAATGTCATCAAACACATGAAAATATACTCAACATGATCAGCCATGAAAAACTAAACCCATTGCCATTGAGTTGATTCTGACAGAACAGGGTAGAACTGCCCAGTGGGCTTTCCAAGGCTGTAACACTTTACAGAACTAAATCAACATATTTTTCTCCCAGTCCTTGGCTGGTAGGTTCAAACTGCCAGCCTTTCAGTAAGTAGCAGTCAAGCACTTAACATCGGCACCACCAGGGCTCCGCACCAGAGAGGTACAAATCAAAATTGTAATGAGATACCATTTCATTCCCACTAAGATGGCTACTTTAAAAAACAATAGTAATATAAATGTTGGCACGGATGTGGGGAGGTTGGGACATTTATCTATTGTTGCTAGGAATGCAAAATGGTGTAGCTGTTGTGGAAAACAATATGGCAGTTCCTCAAAAAACTCAAAATAGAACTATCATATGACCCAGCAATTCTGTTCCTAGGAATATATCCAAAATACTCAAAAGCAGAGACTCAAACAGATACACATACATGTTCATTGCAGCAATACTGATAGTAGCCAAAAGACAGAAACAGCCTAGACACCAATCAATGGATGAATTAATAAACAAAATGTGATACATGCATAAATTGGAGTACCACGGTCTTAGGCTGGGTTTTCTAGGGAAACAAAACCAGTAACACATGTAGGTACAAGGGAAGGGTTATAATATGTACAGATAGATAGATATAGGTAGGAAACAGCTCGCGCAATCACAGAAGCTGAATGTCCCAAGCTCTGGCACAAGCCTCACGTGGCCACAGAAGCTGAGGAACCCAAAGTCAGCAGGTCAGAGACCAGAGTTCTAGATCACTGGTTGTGTAGGTCAGTGGATCCCAAGTTGGTGGTGAGACGGAGTGGCCGAGGCTGGCGAACCCAGGATCAGCAGGTCAGGGAGCAGGACTCTCAAGTGCCGACTGTAAGGACTGATGAATCCAACAGCTGCTAATACCACTCAGTATTCCATTAACAGAAATGAAATCTTGACACATGCTATGATACAAATAAAATTTAAAGACGTTGCTGTTCAGTGCTCTCAATTTAGTTTCAATTCATAGCAATCCTATGTCCAACAGAATAAAAATCTACCTGGTCCTGCACTATCCCCCAACCGTTATTGTGTTCAGGCTCGTTGTTAAGGCTCTGCTATGTCACTCCATCTTATCAAATGTCTTCTTCTTTTCCAGTGACCCTCTACTTTGCCCCCTTCTATAGAGACTGGTCCCTTCTGACAACATGTCCAAAGTATATGAGACACCATCTCATCATCTTTGCTTTTAAAAAGCATTCTGCCTTTATATATCCCAAGACAGATTTGTCTCTCCTTTTGGCAATCCCTGGTATATTTAATATTCTTCACAAACATTATAACTTAAGACATTGAATTCTTTTGTCTTTCTTATTCATTGTTCAGCTTTTACAGTGAAAATATCATGTCACACCTTAGTCCTCAAGTGGCATCTTTGCTTTTTGACACTTGAAAGGGGGTCTTTTGCAGCAGATTTACCCAATGCAACATGTCATTTGATTTCTTGACTGCTGCTTCCATGGGCATTGATTAAGGATCCACATAAAATGAAATCCTTGACAATTTCAGTCTTTTCTCCATTCATCATTATGTTGCTTGTTGTGAGGATTTTTGTTTTATACTGAAAGCTGTAATCTTTGATTTTCACCAGTGAGTACTTTTAGCCCCCTTCACTTCTAGTAAGCAAGTTTGTGTCGTCTGCAGGGTCAGCAGATAATCTAATAACCAAAGTAGCACAGGCCCAATTGTGTCTTATCAATTTGCAGTGAACAATTTCTGCTGTCTCACATGAAACCTATGTGAAAGTGCCTATCAGTAATTAGGAAGTAAATACAATTAAGCTCATGCATACCTTTCTCAGAGCAAACCTGTGCATACCCTGTTTACTGGTTAATGCACCCCTGCTTATCTACATATCACAGGTTGTTATTAAGTCCTTCTCCAATTCTGATGCCCCATTCTTCATATAGGCCAGTTTCTTGGTTTATTTGCTCAGCATACAGATTGAATAAGTATGGTGAAGGGATACAACCCTGACTCACACCTTTCCTGATTTTAAACCAGGCGATATCCACTTGTTCTGATAGAGTGACTGCCTCTACATCTACATACAGATTCCATATAAGCATAATTAACTGTTTGGGAAGTCCTATTCTTTGTAATGCTACCCATAATTTCTCATGATCCACCCAGTTGAATGTCGTTGCAAAGTCAGTGAAATATGAGTAAACATCTTTCAGGTATTCTTTCAGCCAGGATCCATCTGGCATCAGCAGTGATATCCCTTGTTCTTCTGAATCTGTTTCTAATTTCTTGCAGTTCCCTGTTGATGTGATGCTGCAATAATTTTTTAATGATCTTCTGAAAATTTTACATATGTATGATATTGTTTGATAACACATGCTGTTAAATCACCTTTTTTTAAATGCACACAAATGTGGATCTCTTCCAATCAGCAGTCAAGTAAGTTATCTTTTAAATTTCTTAGCATAGATGAGGGAAACCTTCCAGTGCTGCATACATTTGTTGAAACATCTCAATTTTGATTCCTTCAGTTCCTGGAGCCTTGTGTTTTGCCAGTGCCTTCAGTTCAGCTTGCACTTCTTCCTTCAATACTACCAGTTCTTTATCATATTCTACCTGTTGAAATGGTTGAATGTCAACCAACTATTTTAGGTACAGTCACTGTGTGTATTCCTTCCATCCTCTTTTGATGCTTCCTGCATTGTTCAATCTTTTGCCCACAGAATCTTCAGTGTTGCAACTAGAGGCTTGAATTTTTTCTTCAGTTCTTCCGGCTTGGGAAATACAAAGTATGTTCTTCCTTTTTGATTTTCTAACTCCAGATCTTTGTGTGTTTCATTATACTGTGTCTTCTCATGTTACTCTTTGAAATCTCCTGTTCAGCTCTTTTACTTCTTCATTTCTTCCATTTACTTTAGCTACTCTGCATTGAAGAGCAAATTCTTCTGACATCCATTTTGGATTTTTTCTTTCTTTATCGTCTTTTGAATGAACTTTTTTAATTTTTGTCATGTATAGTGTCCTTGATGTCACTCCATAACTTGTCTAGTCTTTAATCATTAGTGTTAAATGTATCAAATGTGTTCTTGAGATGGCCTCTAAATTGAGGTGGGACACATTCAAGGTCATATTTTGGCCCTCACAAGATTTTTTTAATTTTATCTTCAAATTGCACTTGCATATGAGCAATTGATTGTGTATTCCATAGTCAGCTCCTGATCTGTAAAGACATTTTGCAGAGTGAAATAAGTCAATTGTAAAAGGACAAATATTTTATGACCTCACCTAGATCAAAAAACAAAAATAGGCAAAGCTATAGAGACCAAAGTTTATTAGTGGTTACCAAGGTCAGGAGGGAAAAGGAAAAGGGGAATTATTGCTTGTGTATCACTTAATTTTAGTTTAAGGTGATGGGAAAGTCATATTGATTAAGGATATGGTTGCATAGCTGATTAATGTAATTTCTATTGATAAGTTGTACACCTATTGAAATTTGTATTGTCAAAAGCTCTGTGATAGAGGTGAGGCTAAGATGGAGTAGTAGTCAGAGGCTTTCTGTGATCCCTCTAACAATAAAGAACCAAAAAAAAAAAAAAAAGAATGAATTATGTATAACATTCTAGGAGCCCTGAACATCACAAGGAAAGTTGAGAAATCAGACTGAGCAACAGGGAAGTTAGAGCAGGTCCAGAAGCATCTAGGATTGGACAGACGTGACCTGGCAGAAATCAGTGCCTCACAAGCAAATTGGTAGTAGCAAGTGTGGTGAGCAGAGCAGTGGCTATCAGAAAGCGTCTTCCTCCATGGGAAATACCAAGCAGCAGAGATCCAATTCACACTTCCAGAATCAATGGAAAATGGCATTTGATCAGCAAAAGCTAAGTAACTTGCATCTAACCTACTGCATGTAAATTTAAAACATTCCATCAGGATAAACCACTCTCCCTTTTCCTAATGCTTCCCCCCTCCCACCCACCGCTCTGTACAGCATGTGGCTCCATAGACTGATACATCCCCTGAGCAGGAAGTAAGACCCATTAGGGGTTCTGTAAGCCATTCTGCTAGATGTGGAGAAGGAACAGTTTAACAAACGGGGTGGGGGAAGGGAATCTACTAGCTCTCCTGAGCCAGGAACTCAGGCAAGAGTTCTTTTGCAGAGGCACAGGCAGAAGGGGTCCATGGACTTTGAGTCCCCCTTACCTCTACATACAGCCTTGAGCACCCATAGTACAACTGTAAAACCTATGCATCCACACACCTTAAAGAACAGGGACACACTTTCCTCTGAAATATTCACAGATGATTTTCAGTTCCCTGCCTTTATCAGCAAGTACAGCCAGATACCTGGGCCTACACCAATCACTCCTGCCCACTGAAGACTGTAAGGGAGAGCCTGTACAACACACTTAGTGAAGGACTGCCTGGACACCTATGCTGAATACATACAAGAAAAGTAAATGGACTTCTGGGCCCACATGCCTACTAACAAACTGCAATCAGGACAATAGAGCTTCAAAGTCACCAACAATCAAATCAGCTTATTCAACCAGCCTATTTGGGCATTTCAGAACAAAACAAAACAAAACAAGAAACTAGAATACAGTAAGCAAACATAAACACAACTTGTTGATGGCTCAGAGACAACAGTCTATATCAAATCATGTAAAGAGGCAGATCACAATGGCTTCAGAAAGCTCCCAAAACAATCAAGAGATTTTCCAGATGAAGAGAACTTTCTGGAATTATTAGAGGTAGTATACAAACGTTACTGTTTAGAACTCTTCAAGAGATCAGGAAGGAGATCAGGCAAAATTCAGCACAGCATAATGACAAGTTGAACAGCTTGCAAGAAAACAAAGAGATAGTAAGTAGAGATTCAGAAGATTAACAATAAAATCACAAAATTAGATAATTCATTAGAAAGTCAAAGCAGAAGAACTGAGGCAACAGAAATCAGAATCAGTGAGATTGAAGATAAAGCATTTGACACTGAAATATTTGAGGTAAAATCAGATATAAAAAATTTTTTAATGAAGAAATGCAAGGAATTATGTGGGAAATTCTGGTGGCATAGTGATTAAATGCTATGGCTGCTAACCAGAAGATCAGCAGTTCAAATCTACGAGGTGCACCTTGGAAACTCTATAGGGTAGTTCTACTTTTTTCTTTAGGGTCACTGTGAGTCAAAATTGACTTGATTGCACTTGGTTTGGTATTTGGGGTTCAAGAGGAATAAACTATGAGTGACTAGAATATCAGAACAGCAGCCAAGCCAGGAGATAACAAAAAAGAAAGAGAGAATTGTTGAAGATTTGTTGACAGAAAACTTCCCTGATATCATGAAAGATGAGAAGATATCGATTCAAAATGCTCATCAAACTCCACACAAGGTAGATCCCAAAAGACACAAAGACATAACCAAACTTGCCAAAACTAAAGATAACTAGAGATTTTAAAAGTGGCTAGGCATAAATGGAAAATAATCTATAAAGGAGAGTCAATAAGACTAAGCTCAGAATATTCAGTGGAACTATGCAGGCAAGAAGGCAACGGAATGGCATATACAAAGCCTTAAAGGGGAAAAAATGCCAGTCAAGAATTATACATCCAGCAAAACGCTCTCAAATATGATGGTGAAATTGGTACATTTCCAGAAAAACAGAAATCTAAGAATTTGCAAAAACCAAACCAAAATTACAAGGAATACTAAAGGGAATTCTTCAGTTAGAAAAATCAATAACATCAGGTAACAACTCAAGACTAGAACACAGAACAGAGCAACCAGCTATCAACCCAAAAAGGGAAATCACAAAACTAAATCAAACCCAAAACACTGAAAATAGGGAAACAGATGTCAGTAGGTAAAAGATGGCATTATAACAAAAAGGAGGGATGAAAAAATATATAATCATGGGCCTTAATATGGAGAGAAAGTAAAGGTGATACAACGAAAGAGAAGACTTGTTTAAATTTAGAAAAATAGGGGTAAATATTAAGGTAACCACAAAGGAAACTAACAACCTAACACAAGAAAATCCAAAAAACATGGTGTGAGCAAATGTAAAATTAACAATGAAAAAGATGAAAAGAAAGCACATAAAGTAAAACTACTCAGAACAGAAAATTATGTGGAACAAAGAAATTATCAACACCACACCAAAAAAGGCATCAAAATGACAGCACTAAACACAGTTATTAATAATTACACTGAATGTAAATGGATTAAATACACCAATAAAGACACAGAAAGTGGCAGAATAGATTTTTAAAAAACCATCTGTCCATATGCTATCTATAAGAGACACACCTTAGACTTAAAAGCACAAACAAATTAAAACTCAAAAAGCAAACAATATTCAAAAAAGAGCAGGAGTAGCACCATTATTTTATGATCAAATAGACTTCAAAGTAAAATGTCCAGTAAATATGGAAGGACCAAAAAAACGAAACAAACCCAGTACTATTGAGTCAATTGTGAGTCATAGTGACAAGGATCAATACACTAGGAGGACATAACCATATTAAATGTTTATGCACCCAGTGATAGGGCTCCTAAATACAGAAAACAAACTAATTGCACTGAAAAGAGAAACAGTTCCACAATAATAGTAGGAACTTCAACACACCACTTTCAGTGAAGAAAGAGGCTCAATAAATACATGGAAGATCCAAATGCCACAGTCAACCAATGTAACCTTGTACACAAGTACAGAACACACCACCCAAGAGCAGCCAAGTGTACTTTCTTTTCCAGCATACATGGAACATTCTCCAAAATAGACCATATATTACACCATAAAGCAAGCCTTAATAAAATCTAAGTCATCAAAATATTGCAAAGCATCTTTTCAGACTATAAAGCCATAAAAGTAGACATCAGTAACAGGAAAAGCAAGAGAAAAAAATCAAACATATGAAAACTGAACAGCATGCTCAAAAACCAGTGAACTGTAGAAGAAATCAAGGTCATAATAAAGAAATTCACAGACTCAAATGAGAATGAAAAAATATTCTATCAGAATCTACAGGACACAGCAAAAGCAGTGTTCAGATATCATTTTATTTCAATAAATGCACACATCCAATAAGAAGAAAGGGCCCCAAAGAAAACATTAACCCTGCACCTCAATCAAGTAGAAAGAGGCAAAAGACGCCCTCAGTCACCAGATGAAAGCAAATAATAAAAGCCAGAGCAAAACTAAATAAATTAGAGAATAGAAAAATTATTGAAAGAGATAATAAGAGTAGAAGCTGATCAATAAACCAATTACCAAACTGATCACAGAACAGCAGGAGAGGATACAAATAACCCAAGAAATGAGATGGCCAATATCACACAAACTCAACTGAAATTTAAAAAACCATAACAAAATGCTACAAAAAAAATATACTCTAACAAATTTCAAAACCTAGAGAAAATGGATAAATGTTTAGAAACATACTACGTAACTAAACTAACACGAAGGTAAAACAACTAAACAAACCCATAAAGAAAAGAAGAGATTGAAAAGGTAATTTAAAAACTCCCAAGAAAAAAAAGTCCTGGCCTGACAGCTTCACTGCTGAACACTACCAAACTTTCAGAGAACAGTTAACACCACTATGAGTAAAAGTATTTAAGAGCATAGAAGAGGATAGATTGCTCCTAAATTCATTCTATAAAGCCAGTATAACCCCGATACCAAAGCCATGTAAAGATACCATAGAAAAGGAAAATTACAGACCAAGACCTCTCATGAACTTAGATGAAGAAATCCTCAACAAAATTCTAACCAATAGAATTCAACAACATATCAAAAAAATAATTCACCATTACTAAATGGGATTCATACCAGGGATGCAGGGATGGTTCAACATTATAAAAACAATCACTGTCATGAACCACATAGACAAAACAAAAGACAAGAGCCATTTGATTTCATCAATTGAAACAGAAAATGTATTTGACAAAGACCAACACCCATTCATGATAAAAACTCAGTAAAACTGGAATAGAAGGGAAATTCCTCAACATTTCAAAAGACATTGATACAAAGCCAACAGCCACATCATCCTAAATGGAAAGGACACAGCAAAGCAGTGTTCAGATATCATTTTATTTCAATAAATGCACACATCCAGTAAGAAGAAAGGGTCCCAAAGAAAACATTAACCCTGCACCTCAATCAAGCATTCCCACTGAGAATGGAAACCTGACAAGGATGGCCTTCCTCACCACTTTTATTGAACGTTGTGCTGGAGGCTCTATTCAGAGCAATCAGGCTAGAAAAAGAAATAAAAGGAATACAAATTGGTGAGGAAAAAGCAAAAGTATCTCTATTTGCAGATGATATATTTATATGCAGAAAACCCTAAAGAATCCAGAAAAAAACTACTGTACTAATAGAAGAGTTGAGCAAAGTATCAGAAAACAAGATAAAAATACAAAAATCAGTTGGATTCCTTTACACCAACAAAGAAGAAATAGCATTTACAATAGCTCCCAAGAAGATAAGATACCAAGGATTAAACATAACCAGAGACTTAAAATACCTGTACAAAGAAAACTATAAGACACTATTGCAGGAAACCAACAGAGATCTACGTAAGTGGAGAAACCTACCTTACTCATGGATAGGAGGACTCAACATTGTGAATATGGCTGCTCTACTCAAAGCAGTCTGTAGATACAGTGCAATCCCAATCCAAATTCCTCTGGCATTTTTTAATGAGATGGAGAAACAAATCACTAAATTCTTATGGAAAGAGAAGAAGCCCTGGATAAGTAAAGCATTACTGAAAAAGAAGAACAAAATAGAAGGCCTCAAACTACCTGACTTACCAACTACTATATCGCCACGCTAGTCAAAACAGCCTGGTACTGGCACAACAGGGTATGTAGACCAGTAGAACAGTTGAGAATCCAGACATAAAGTCATCCATCTACTGACAGCTGATATTTGACAAAAGCCCAAGTCCATAATGGCAAAAAACAGTCCCTTGAAGAAATAGTTTTGGCATAGTGGATATTCATCTGCAAACAAATGAAACAGGTCTATATCTCTCCCACATCATGCACATAACTAAGTGGATCAAAGACCTAAATAGAAAATCTAAAATGATGAAGATTATGGAAGAAAAAAACAGGGACAATTCTGCGACCCCTAAACACAGCATAAGCAGGGTATAAAACATTACTAGTAATGCACAAACACCAAAAGAAAAAACAGGTAACAGGGAACTCCTAAAAATTAAACATGTATACTCATCCAGAGACTTCACCAAAAGGGTTAAAAACAACCTACAGACTGAGAACACTGCACTTATGATCAGTGTCTAATCTCAGATATCTACAAGATACTGCAAAACTTCAACAACAAAAAGACAACTAACCCAATTAAAAAATGGACAAAGGATATAAACAGGCAATTCACCAAAGAAGACAGTCAGGCAGCAGATAGATACATGAAGAAATGCTCACGATCATTAGACATTAGAGAAATGCAAATCAAAATTACAGTGAGATACCATCCCACCCCAACAAGGCTAGCATTAGTCCAAAAAAAAAAAAAAAACACAAAATAATAAATATTGGAGAGACCAGAACACTTCTACCCTGCTGGTAAGAATGTAAAATGGTACAACTAATTTGGAAATCAATTTGGTGCTTTCTTAAAAAGCTAGAAACAGAAGTACCATTTGAGCCAGCAATCTCACTTCTTGGAATTTGTACGAACCCTCGTACAAATAGACACACGAACACCCATGTTGATTGCAATACTATTAACAATATTAAAAAGATGGAAACGACCCAAGAGTCCATCAACAGGTGAATGGATAAACAAACTATACACACAATGGAATGCTACACAGTGATAAAGAACAATGTCGAATCCACAAAACATCTTACAATATGAATGTATTTGGAGGGTATTGTGCTCAGTGAAATAAGTCAATCACAAAATGACAGATATTATAATGAGACCACTATTACAAATACTCAAGAAGAGGTTTACATACACACATGCAAAGTAAAATTGTAAAAATTCAAGTCTGTTCCAGTTTCATTTCATACAGCATGACTGAACCAGTTCAAACTGGTGTGAAGACCTATTTAAAGGCCAAATAATCGTTTAGCTTAATTAGTAAAGAATGTCTGCCTTGAGCAATGTTCTTTTTAAAGATCTACCTATATGGGATCAAACTGACAACAGCCACCCGAAAGATTAAATAGAAAATCTAAGAGGCAGTAAGTTTATGTTAATGAAGGAGCAGCATCTCGGAAAAGAACAGTTGCACAGCTTGAAGAACGTAATCAATATCACTAAACTGTACAAATTGGAGAAACTACAGAATTGGTGTATATTCTGCTGTGTATTTTCTCAACGACAACAACAAAAATAAAATAACCACCAGCCATTTACCAGTTTGTGAATCGGTGCTGATTTGTGCATGTTGCTCTGATGCTGGAGGCTAAGCCACAGGTATTTCAAATACCAGCAGAGTCACCCCTGGTGTACAGGTTTCAGTAGGTCTTCCAGACTTAGACAGACTAGAAGGAAAGACTTGGTGATAAACTTCCAAAAATAGATCCACGAAAACGCTATTCGTCTCAACAGAGTAGTTTCTGATACAGTGCTGGTAGATGAGCCCCCTAGGTTGGAAAGCACTCAAAATACACAGTGGCTGCAACGATGGGCTTGAGCAGACCAACGATCATGAAGACAGTCCAGGACTGAGTCATGTTTATTATGTTACGCAAAGCACTACCACACGTCAGAGATGCTCAACAGCAACTAACAGTAACATCAAAAGTAAAGATTTCACCCCCACCCCCCACCCCATCAAATCTTTTATTTGAAGTCTCAGCACCCAGATCGGTCTCTAAGTTCACCTTCTCTGCTATGCCATTATAAATCATCGTATCTTTACGATTCTCTTAATTACCCTCTTTTCTTCTCTCACTTTCCTAGGCTTCTCTCTCATCTCAGACCTCAAGAATACTTGCAAATTTCACTTCTTCACAGAGCAGTCAACTGTCTGCCACCCCACCCGAGGAGTAACACATTTGAAACCTCTGCAATTCAGACTTTGAATATTTTTTAGCCCAGAAATAAATGGTGTAAAGAAGAGAAAAAGAGGGGGAGAAGATTTGCATGGTAATCCTGGGATTAAATTTCGAGGCTCATACAGGAAAGGCAGCTAGACTAGAAGTTGCCATGACCTGTATTTTCATACAAGCCACCAACTAGCTAAGCCATCTATCTTGGAAGAGGAACCTACAGGCACCATCCTCAGGGTCCTCGGCCATGAAAGAAAAGGGACATGCTAGATGGGAGAGAAAGATTTTTCCACCAACGGTATTTAAATCAAGCCAGGTCATCCTCTAAAAGGAGAGCTTGCAAGGAGGAAATGAAGCTTCTGATATACAATGAGACTGGACAAACTAATTTCGATAAGAATAACTAAGTGCCAGTGTTATGATTCAATATTAATATTTTATCCACCGTCTCTCATTAGCCACTCTTCTATAGAGCAGAGATTATCTGCCTGCAAACAAAGAAGAGTAATAATTTCTGGATACCTACTGTGTCCCAAGTACTCTACTTGCTTCGAACAGTATTTCTATTGCTCAGAACAACCCTTTAAGCAAAGTTATTTTAAGTGTCCTTCATTGAACAAAGAAACAACTTCAAAGAGGTTAAATAACTTGGATAAGATCCCAGGAAACGTCCACACCATTATTCAAATCACCCTGTTTCCTCTATGCCCTGTTCCCCTACAGAGCAATACTTGCCCTATAGGGGCTTCCACTTTGCTCCCGTTCTCAGAAGACCCACTTTGACCAAAAGAGTAACAAGCAGGGACTCTCTTTTAAGCTGGTATTTGGAAGGTGAGCTGGGAGTGCTGGGTCTGGCATTTACGAAAATATTCACACGAGCCAGGTAACAATCTCCACAACTTCTATCCAGCAATTCAAATAAAAGACCACTTCTCAGTTTATGATTAACAATGATTCGTAAAATGTACAAATTTTCAATGTGTACAAAAAGGCTCATCACAACACTATTGATAGCGCCAAAAAAAAAAAAAAAAATCTGAAACTGTTCCCTTGAGGAATACCTAAAATCAAGTGCCATAAATTAGTAGGATGGAGATCATGTAGCCCTAAAATTTACATTCTCTATTGGATTCATAAAACAAAATCAAGCATAAAGAAAAAACAAAGGAGAAGGCAAAATAATCACAACATCAATTTCAACAAAGTAACTTGATCACTTGCTGTGAGCCAATACAGTCACTGGAATTACATGGATTATATCACTGAGTCCTCAATTCTAACTCTGTGAAGTGAGTACTATTATTTATTTCCATTTGTCAGATGAGGAAACTAAGGTTCAGACTAAGTAAATTGTTCAAAGTATTTCTAGTTGAATTTATTTTATTAGGGCAATTTGATTCCAGAAACCTTCCTTGTAAGTATTTATTTCTACTATACAAAAATGCAAGTACAAACATGCATTCAACAATAACTATGTAGGATGCCTAGATGTGCCAGACTCTCTTTCAGGTGCTAGGGTACAGAATTCACAAAATAGACGTGGTTCTCTTTCTAATGGAGATTGCACTCTGAGGGAGGTAGGAGACAGGTAACAGACACACATGACTGGTGAAGAGAAAGACTATGAAGAAAATAGAAGACGGTAAGGGAATGAAGAGTGTTTGGAAAGAGTGCTGTTTGGGGAAGGCCCTTTAGAGAAGGTGACATTTGAGCAGAGTAAGGAAAGGAGGGTACAAGCCATACAACCGGGGTTGAAGTTAGGTGGTAGAAGTGGGGACATCCCAGTTAAGATAAACATTAAATGCAAAGGTGTTGAAAAAAGATGCACTTGTATGTTCAAAGAACAGCAAGAAAGCCAGTGTGGCTACAGGAAGAGGTAGGTAAGCAACAGGAAGTAAGGTCAGAAGGAGAAACAAAGGAGGAACCAGAGTATATCGGGTCTTGGAAGCCATGTCAAGTACTCTGGAATTTATGAGATAGGAAACCTTAGGAGATTCTTGAACAGAGAAGTAGCACAACCCAATCAGGTTTTAGAAAGATTGTTCCATTTGCTCTAGGGGAGAACAGACTATAGGGAGGCGACGGCAGAACAGGGAGCTAGCTAGGATGCCATTGCAGTAACCAAGGTAAAGGACAATGGGGGCCTGCCACTGGAAGGTGGTAGGGGAGGTGGTAGGAAGTCATAGGATTTGGGATATTATTCTGAAGTGTTGACAGAATTGCCTCAGGTTGTATATGAGAGGAAAGTCAAATAAAGGATGATTGCAAAGAAGATCCCCTGACATGGATCAAAAGGAAACAATGAATATTTTGAGGTAAAGGAATTTTTTCCTGTAAATATATAATTTCAATATATAATTAAAACACATGTATGTATATTCATAATAAAATATATTTTTTCACCCCACAGTTCTCTGAGGCATCACGAGTAACAAAGGAAAAAGTTTCAATATACTTGTCTTAAGGAAAGGTGGCTGTAGGTTTTCTCAGTCAGAGCTATTACCCTGCCCCAGACTGGTGAGTCCTCCCACACCCATTATAAATAGTTCAGAAACACTTCCCACCTTTCCCCACCCCTGGGTCTTTGGGTGGGGAAAGGTTGGCAAGGCCTAGAGACCTAGAGTTCTAGCTGTTCAGATATCTCAAAGAGAAGCTATAACAGCGAGCTACTATATGGTGTGTTGTTCAAGTATCTATTAGGAGAACAAATGACTGGTTCTATTCCAATTTAATGAAGTAGACAGAGATCATCAAACACACATTTCTGGCTGTAAAACATCCTTTCCCATTGCAGACTCCCCAGGGAAGGCTTCAGAATAGATGGGAGTTAATATCTGAAGATTAAATAACACAATAGCAGATTTTGATGTTTGACCTACTTTTTGAGAAACGAGTACAGATTTTTTTTAACTCATCACCTTGCAATAAACAGCTTAATAGGTGAGTGTTAAGCCCACTAAAATGAGAATGGTGGTGCAGGAGGAGGTAAATATGTGGGTGCCCATTTTATTACAAGGGCCAAATGGAATGCAGGGTCTCCCAAGAGCATTACCAGCTACAATAGACCGGCAGGTCCTCAGCACGGACCTCAGAGTACTCTGTGCTTCTCCCTTCAGGCCCAAGGGAGAGGACATGGCCTCCTGTTTTACTGTCACTCGACTGGAGAAGACAACTCGTAACCGTAACATGGGCCAGAGGATTCTGTATGTGTATAATGCTTCCTTATGGTGGCCCTAGAAGGGGCACAATGAATGAATGGATTTCACACTCAGAATGTCTGAAGTCTCGGAGGCCTCTTGAGGACACCTCATCCATCTATAGATACAGAAGTGGTCCCAAAGGTGACTGACCCAAGGTCAAACAGCCAAAATACATGAAAGAACTAGTTCCTTTGGCTGCCTTGCGATCTTGGGCAAGTTCGCTTGTGAGAGTCAGCATCCGTAGAGTTTCTTGTAAGAAAATAAGACATGTACACTTATATAGGTATAGTAGGGATTATTGGCTATCCTGTACTGTGACCTCCACTTGAGAAACATTTCGTGGATGTCTACAGGATGAAATCTAAAGACTATCATCCAGATCTCTTCTTAAAAATTACCATTTACCTAATTCCACTGTCTGCTTTGCTCATTCTCTCTCACACTGTACTGACCCCAAGGCATCCCTAGGCCTTTCTACCATATCTCTCTGTCTTATTTTCATGATAGCATGTATTTTCTTATTTAGTCACTTGCCTTGCTCAAGGCCATATCCCCAGGGCATAAACCATGACTGTTCCATAGTGTTGTCCTCTAGAATTGTTGACTGACTTGGACTGAAGTTAAAGACCTTCCACAACACCCTCCTGAGAATTAAATTATTCCCACAGTATATCGTAACTCTTCTTTTTTGTATCTGTAGTGGTACCACACAATCCTGCCGTTGAGCAGAGAGATGGCACAAGAAACCTTTTAAAGTCTTTTCTACTTTTCAGAATACTTTAACCTCTACCCATGTCTACTTGTCACTGGAAAAATCTACCATTTGCAGGAAAGACCAACGAGGCAGCAGCACCTTCCACTTCCCTGTGAAGCCTTAAGCCCATGCAAAATTGTACAATCTTGTCACATAGTTGAAATTCAAGACTTGGAAGCAAGGGGTGGGGGAAGATTTTTATACTCAAGAGCTAAGACTAAAATATGTAAAGAAAAGTAACAATGCTGGCAGTAAGTACTGGCAGCTTTTCTGACAGCAAAATTCAATTTTAAATAAATCAGGCAATTCTTCAAACTAGAGCTAGGCTTCAGGAAATTGGGATTTGTGTTCAAGTGGTCACATTACAATTTCATTAAAGAAAAATGTCAGTGATTTCTCCGCTGTGGACTTTGGAAGATAATGATGTGCTTAATGTTTCTGATTATGTTACTGGGCAAATCAAGGACTATGAGATAATTGGGGAAGCTGAGAGTGGAAAATGTTAGGAAAGAAACAAACCAAAGGCCCTTCTGTAAGACTGGTGTTATAGACGCAGAGGCTGAGCCATGTCTACCTTTACTCCTATTCCCATTTTGAAAACTTTGAGTCAAGTTCAACAAAAAAAACAAAGATCCTGTCTGTCCTTTAACAAATATTATTCTTGTATTCACATAGATGAATGTTCAGGAGTATGAACTCCCCTTTGTTACAAATGTTATTATGGGTAAAAGCAGCAAGGAAGCCTTTTCTCTGAGAACTAAGGGTCCCTGTGCTCAGAGATTTCATTAGTTTAAGTCCAGGGATGCCTTGCTTTAAGAAAACCCTGTAAAATGAAAATCAAATCCTATAAACTCAGAGGAAACTCTGGTGGTGTAGTAGTTAATTGATATGGTTGCTAACCAAAAGGCCAGCAGTTCAAGTCCACCAGGAATTCCATGGAAACTCTGTAGGTCAGTTTTACTCTATCCTATAGGGTTGCTATGAGTCATAATCAACTCAACAGCAATGGGTTTGGTTTGGGGTTTTTATGAACTTAAGAAGATGGAAGGAATTTGAAGTCAGCTCTCTCACTGCACAAATAAGGAAACTGAGACTTCAAAAACTGAATGTCACACCCAAGATAATTTGTTAGAACCAAGACCAAATCCTATGTCTGTTACTATTCAAGAGAGTAACCAACCAACCAGATTTACCCAGGACTGGATTCATTTTAGCACTGAAAGATCCCCAACCCAAGAAACACCTTCAACAGAGATACTTGGTCATTCGACTCCCAAGTTCGAATGAGTTCTGCTTGTTCCATGCTCACAAATTAGGGCCCCAGTGCCTCTGAAATAATCACAGAAGTTAATGAGGTAGCAAGCACTGCTTGATTCCAAAAAGTTCTGGTTAAGTAAAGGTCTTCTGAAATGGGTCTAGTATATAAAGTAACATGCATCAATTTAAAAATTCCTGTAAACTGAATATTTGAAAGTAGATTTCTTAAATCTTGGGTTCACATGAATTACATCAGTACTTCTGCTCTTACACTATGAGCCGGCCTTCTAGAAGAGAATATCTCCTAAAAATAAATCAGTTTACATTATTATTTTGGTACAAACCTGACCAAACTGTGGGAAAAAAGTGGACTCTCTTCAGACTGTAATACAAGGTTTAAGATTTGCATAGAAACCACATTTATCTACTGAGTGCTGTGAAGGTTGTAACTGTTGTGGGGAGAGGTGGAGAAAGGGGAGAGGAGGAAGGGGGATGGAGGAAGGGAAGAAAGGCCATAAGGAATCCTTAGCTGTGAAAAGACTGGTACTAAGTTGCTAGACGGAGCCCTGGTGGTGCAGTGGTTAAGAGCTCAGCAGCTAACTAAAAAAAAGGTTGGCAGTTCAAATCTACCAGATGCTCCTTGGAAATCCTGTGAAGCAGTTCTAGTCTGTCCTATAGAGTTGCTATGAGTTATAATAGACTTGACAGCAGTGTATTATATAATATCCATATCAATCGTGTTTACCGGAGCCCTGGTGGTGTAGTTAGTTTAAGTGTTCACCTGCTAACCAAAAGGCTAGCAATTCAAATCCACTAGCCACTCCTTGCAAGCCCTATGGGACAGTTCTACTCTGCCCTATAGGGTCACTATGAGTTGGAATGGACTCCATGGCAATGGGTTTGTTTTTTTGTTTGATATTATGTTTACTATTTATCCTCTGTCTTCTCTGTAAGCTCCAGGGTAGCAGGAACCTTTACTCCTTTGTTTATTGATGTATTATAAATGCCTTAAATAATGCTTGGCACATAGTAGATACTCAGTATACAATGAGTGAATGAATGATACTCAGAATACAGTGAGTGAATGAATGAAAATTTTCTAACATCACTGTACATGATAGAGCTATGTTGAATTGTGGCCCTCAAAAATATCTACCAACTTGGCTAGGCCATGATTTCCAGTGTTATGATTGTCTACCATTTTGTCATCTGATGTGATTTCCTATGTGTTGTAAATCATATCACTGTGATGTTAACGGGATGGATTAATGGCAGTTGTATTGATGAGATCTACAGGATTAGATAGTGTCCTAGGCCAATAAAATCTCTTTTGAGATATAAAAGAGAGAACAAGCAGAGAGACATGGAGACCCTCATGCCACCAAGAAAGCAGCACTGGGACCACAGCCTGTTGTTTGAACCTGAGGTTCCTTCATGGAGAAGCCCCTAGTCTGGGGAAAGATTGATGACAAGGATCTTCCTCCAGAGCTGACAGAGAGAAAACACCTTCCCCTGGAGCTGATGCCCTGAATTTGGAATTCTAGCCTACTAGTCTGTGAGAAAATAAGTTTATCTTTGTTAAAGCCATCCACTTGTGGTATTTCTCTTATAGCAGTACTAAATGACTAATAAAAGCTGACATTCAAACCTAAGTCTATCTAGCACCAGGCTTGCACTGTTTCCATTCTGTACCATCTCTGCAGCTTTGTTACACTACTGCCCTTGAAATGCCTGCCTTTAAGACATCCTTGTAGATAAAAGCCTTCTAAGAGAAGGCCCCCTTGGGTCACTCATTATGTACACATTTGGAGAGTCCAAGGCAGACTTTTACTTTAGTCCTAACAGGAACTACAAAACAGGGTGAGATGTGCGCCCATGTGTACAAGAAGAGGAAGTGCTGTAAGGAAGGGTAAAGAGGAGACATACTGGACCATCAGAAAATAAACCAAGAAGAATTTTCAGTAGTTCTATAATGCAGTAAATCTGAGCCTTCAAAAACTAGACAGTGGTCAGAGGTCAGCTGATGAAAATACCCCCTACTGCTGGAATCACCTCCTAATCAATCCTTTCGAGAAGATAACTCTGCAAAGAAACTTACCTTTTCTTCCTCTTATTGTGTAAAAATTTGCCTTCTTAACATGTTCACCATCAACTCCTCCCAAATGGGCTTTATCTCAACACGTTGCAGAAAGAATTGGCAAGTTTGGTTTTTGCTTTATAAAGATCCAAAGAGTAAACAGTTTAGGCTTTGTGGATCACATGTGTAGGCTTTGTGGACTATATGGTCTTTATGGCAAATATTCAACTCTGCCATTATGGTACAAAAGCAGCCATAGACAAATATAAGCAAGTATGTGTGACTGTGTTTCAATAAAACTTTATTTATAAAAACAAGCCGCAGACCTTAGTTTGCTGACCCCTACATTAGACCACTCAGAACAAGTCCAGTCTCTCTTTGTCCTGCAGTTATTTTTTAGATGAATTCAGCAGTTCTTCTATTTTCTGGATCAAACAAACTCAGTTCCTTCCTTTCTGTTTGGTATGGGCTCTCGTCTCTCCAAGAGCCTGGACACTCCTTTAACATCCTCCATTTGTCCGCTTAGTTCTCAGTGAAGCTCCTGACCCGAGTGTGACCCAGCACTGCCCGACTACAAGAAAGGGGACTATCAGCTCCCTCACTTGTCATCATGCCTCTAGTACCGTAACCAAAATTCACTTTGCCTCCTTGTATATCACATCTCACTCTTAACTCCAAAAATATGCAAAATCAGCTAAAAGCCCAAGTTATTTCTACACAGGTTAAGTACTTTCTTCTCCACTCTGTGTTTGTTCCCTTGGTATTTGGGACCTTACTTTTACCCTCATTCTGATTTTTTGGGTTTTGTTTTTTGTTTGCTTTCTTTCGGCGGGTGGAGAGGAAAGCATACAATCCAAGTCAGTTTTGCATGCCTGCCTCTCTACAACTCCATCCGGTCTCCTCACCTGTGACAGAACACTCCTCCTTTTCACTCTCACTTCCAGTATCCTCTTAACAAACACCCGTACCCTGCTCTGCACCCTCTTCTCTCCCCGCTAGAAAGAAACCGGTATGTCTTTTGGTTTGGGGAGGTTTTTTGTTTTTGACTTTCTAGATTCCAGACTTTGACTACAGCCTTTCAAGATCTTTCTGAATACTGAATCTGTCATTCGATAGTCATCTCTCCCATCTCTGTCATCCACAAATTAATGAGAAAATCCTCTCTGTCGTCATCCAAGCCCTTGATAAGAAATTTCTGGGAAGACATAGTCACTTCTTGCCATGGTTCCTGCCACTCCTGCTTGCCACGCAATCCGTCTGTGGTTCATGTTAAATCCAGGGTCATAGTTCCCGCTGGCTACTTTCCGTGTCCTTCAGATGCTGTATCACAAAGGAGAACGAACAGTAGCCAGGGTAGGATAGAAATGTGTGGGACACGTTTGTGGTATTCAGAGGGAGGAAGAGAGATAAGCATTCACTGGTCTCTATAGCAAAGGACACAGTAGTTAAATTTCGACACATTTAAAATCTAAAAAGTTGCCTATGCTCACTTTTGGGGGGAAAATAAATGACTGCAGTAATTTCTCATGATTATATCTGACATTACATTGAGTGGAGACAGTCAGACATCAGCAGCCTTTTTCTCACTACCACTAAGCCATTAAAAATGAAAAACTTCTCCAATTTCCAGGCCCTCTGGGCTTCTGTAGAACTGGGAATTTGTGAGAGTTTATTTTATTTTATTTTGTTCTCTTTTTGAAAACATTCTTTCTCTTTTTTGAAGTATTTTTAAGTGAAAAACTGTTTTCCAGTAGGTGAGAATCATTGATTCTTTTTTAGGCTTCAAACATTGTATCTCCTTGGGTCCTGGGAGAAAAGCAATTTGGAAAAAGTGTTGGTTTCTCCCATGTCCTCATCAGTCTCACGTCATCTTAAGTTTTATACTGCAACAGGGAATCAGACTTTCAAAATCAGAAAGTGCCAAAGATACAGAGTTTTTACAAGGGCCTAACTAGTGAGCCAGAACTTCATTAGACCTGAGCCTAGACTGATGGTGGCTTTAACTTCTACTTGAATAGACAGAGACAGCTCAGTGTGTATGTGTGGAAAGTACGTGTGCTCCCAGCCAGTTACTCAAATAGAATTTGGTATTCATGAGTTTTACATTTGTCTGTTTAAGGATGCTCAGACATAAATGGATCTTTAATTACACGAGTCTAAATATAACCCCACCTCCTTGCATACAAAGCCCACCTTCTCCCCAAACATGTTCATTTGCCCCTATTAAACACTAGCTCTTTCTGAGCTTTCGGAGAAAAACCCCGGGTGAGCCAGGAAAGCAACTTCTTAGGTGAGAAAGGAAGACCCCAACCTAACAAGGAACTCTGGCCCTCCTTTCTGCCAGTCTTCCCCTTTCTAAGAAAAGTGGATTGTGAGGAGCCAGCAGCTGCCTAATTACAGCCTGGCTTGCCCATCTGCTATTTGTGAAGTGTCAGTGTTTTTCAGGCTGAGTAGCTCTGCCTTAAAGGGGGATTGTCACTCAGTACAGAAGGCTCCCCTCTGCTGCTTGACACAGGAGGCATCAACACCCAGGTTTGAGGTCAGTATCTCTGGGGAAAGACAGGACCCAACCTGGCCCATGTCAGCTGTCACTGAACCTCTTCTTGGAGATACCCCAAGACTGTCCTTCCTCCTTCCTATGTCCTCCACTCCTGGAGCACACGTGAGCACACAACCACACCCCAGCTTCCATCCACACACTTGTATATCCTTAGTCCATGCCTTTTGACCTTTTCTCTGCTTCCTTTCTTCCTTTCCGTCTTCAGATCAGCTCAGATCACCCACGGGAGTGAGGTGAGGTAAGATTCCAATTTATTTCCTTGATCCTCAAACCAGGAAACCTACTCATACCTACTAGAATCGAGAGCCCTAATAGTGCGTGTGCCATTGTAACCACCCCACACTGCCGCAGAGGCAATTTGCGCTTCAAAAGTAATAGAGAGTCAATTGCACAGAAAATACTTTATGCAAATTAACCAAGCTTAACATTTTGAAAAAGCGTTTTTTTCCCCCTAAAAGAACCAAGGAACCCAATACTCCATTGCAAGTTTAACACAAAAGAAAATTTCAAAAGCCTGAATTTTTTAAATTATGTGACAGCAAGAGATATTCAGCCCAGGACATGACAGCGAGAGACATTAACGGCTCATAAGATGGAGCACGGAAGCCAAAGTGCATAAAACTATTAGTTCAAAACAATATTTATGTGAGTTCATGGATTAGTGTGTTTCAACAATTTAAATAACTGTCTCACTACTTTTGAGTGGACTCATTGCTCAGCCAAAACATATTTGCTGTGGGATCAATGGTACGTTTGCAAGTGAGATTGGAACCTATCAAACAGAGAAGGGAAAGAGAGGAGAACAAAGCTTTGTTGAACAGGAACTGTAAGCCAGCCTTCACATATGTTATCTCATTTAAACAGGCATGCACTGAGTCCCCTGAGAGAAAATGACAAAAGAGACCTGGGAAAGCCACATACTGATTATTCTGGGTGAAGACACTTCAATTTTGAAAAAAAAAAAATAATAATAACCTGGTTGAGAAGAGCACAGCTGATGTCTTTTTCACTCACTCCCAGGACACGTGAATAAGATGCTTCTTCAAAATTTAAAAAGGCAGGTGGAAAACTAATTTTTTTTAAAACCTAATAATACTCCATTAATCTCAAGGTGAGAAACCCTGGTGGTATAGTGGTTAAGTGCTACAACTGCTAACCAAAAGGTCAGCAGTTCAAAGCCAGCAGGCACTCCTTTGAAACTCTATGAGGCAGTTCTACTCTGTCCTATAATGTCTCTGTAAGTGGGAATTGATCCAACGGCAACGGCATTGGTAATCTCAAGGTCAGTCTTCCCAGAACCCCCAAGACTGCATTCCCACAATTCCCGGTTGAAGGCAATTTAGAGGAAAGTCGAAAAAAAAAACACGAGTCTCTCCTTCACCTTAAGATGTGGTTTTCAACAGGGCTCCCAAGCCTGGGAGGTACTGGGATTATTATTACAAGGAGTCCAGGCACCCACATGCACACCAGGCTTTGTCTATAGAAAGAGAAATGCTCCATACATATATGCAGTTTTTCAAATAGATGTAAAGTGAAGTGGTGATGAATACAATGCAAACTGATTTTTAAAAGTAACTGAATTGGGGAGACTCATTGTTTATGGAGCACTGAGTTTCTGTTTATGGTGAAAGGAAATCTGACATTGATCAAGGGTGATGGTTGCATGGCTCATTAATGTAGCTGATGTCACCAATCTGCACACCTGTAAAAAGTTGAATTGGCAAATGTTGTGTGTTATGTGTTTCTATAGCAGCGACAACAACAAAACAAAGAAGCTGCTGATGCTGCTTTTATACAACCAAACACTTCACGGGACTCACTTTCTTGGTTTGGAGGTTTAGGGTCAAGTCCCAGCATTCCAGTGAACTGAGCTAATATCATTTCTAGTGTTTCTGTTCTACCGCTTAGTTCATTAAGTGGTAGCTTAAAATCTTGGAAGCAACCAACCAAACTGTAACAGTCAGTGTCACGGATTGAGTTGTGCCCCCCCCAAAAATGTGTGTAACAATTTGACTGGCCATGCTTCCCAGTATTCTGTGATTATCCTCTATTTTGTGATTTTCCTGTGCTGTGAATCTTTCTCTGCCTGTGGTTAATAGATTGGATTATGTTAAAAAGGATCACGTGGGACTTCAACACACCTACCAAGGGAGTTTCCCTGGAATATGGCTTGTACTACCTTTTACCCTATAAGAGATAGAAAGAAAAGGAGCAAGCAGAGAGTCAGGGACCTCATAACATCAAGAAAGCAGCACCAGGAGCAGAGCACATCCTTTGGACCTGAGGTTCCTGCATCAAGATGCTGTCAGACCAAAGAAAGACTGATGCCACGCAAAGACCTTCCTCCAGAGCTGACAGAGAGAGAGCATTCCCCTGGAGCCAGCATCCTGAATTTGGACTTCCAGCCTACTAGACTATGAATCAGCTTTTCTTTGTGAAAGCCAGCCACTCATGGTATTTCTGCTAAAGCAGTACTAAATAACTAAGACAACCGGCCATTATTCACCTGAAGCAGTAGAGGAAAAAGTAAAATCAGGAACAGAGGAAAGAGATGGAATGTGGGGCTAATTGCCTCCATGAACAACCACCTCCTTTGTCATAGGTCCACGACAATTGGATAATTACCTTCACTGAACATTTTGATCAAACATTCTAGAGAAGAATCCTGATCAAAAGGAGAAAATGTAGAATGGAATTTCAAATTTTCATGGAATTTCAACTTTCTGGAACCATTAAAGCTTGACGAACTCTGAAACTACTGCCTTGAGCTGGTCTTTAAATTTGAAACCTTAAACACAGAAATCTCCTGAAGTTTTCTTTAACTTAAACAATAGTTTGACTTAATTAGTAATGAATATCTGCCTTGAGGGCTGTGCTCTTTTAAATAACCGTCTGTGTGAGATCCACTGACAACAGCAATTCAAAAGGTTAGATAGCATTATTAAATGTCTAGTGCTGCTGTAACAGAAATACCACAAGTGAGTGGCTTTAACAAACAGAAATTTATGTTCTTGCAGTTTAGGAACACGGAAGTCCAAATTCAAGGTGCCAGCTCTAGGGGAAGTTTCCCTCTCTCTCTCTCTCTCTCTCCCTGCACTGGAGGAATGGCCTTATCTCTTTTCCACCTCTGCTCTAGGTTGTCTGGTGATCGTGTGGTGTGTATCTTCCATTCTGTCTTGCTTGCTTACTTAATTTGCTCTTTTATATCTCAAGAGACTGATTTAAGACATATGCTACATTAATACTACCTCACTAACATAACAAAGAAATCCATTTCCAAATGGGATTATAACCACAGGTATAGGGGTTAAAATTTATAACACTTAATTTTAGGGGGCACAATTCAATCTGTAACGGAAAGAAAATTTGGGCGCAGTGAGTTTATGCTAACAGAAGAGGAACAACTCAGAAAAGGAAAGTGAGAAGGATTGCTGCTTCAAAAATGTTATCAGTGTCACTGAATTGTACACATCAAAAATTCTTAAACTGATATATATTCTTGGCTGTACATATTTAAAAACATTTTTTTAATTAACTAAATGTGAGGTTTTGGGTTGCTATATATTCTCCATCAACAGACCCTAAAAGTATAGTCACTGTTCTGTGGGGACCTACAGTTTTTACATTAAATAGAGTTCACCAACACAAGAAACTTGGAAAGTAGTAACTTCTTAAAGGCCAACATAGATTGTAGTTACAATGTTACAAGGCAAGGAATAAAGTATCTGGAGCCACCAGAAGTTAGAAAAGGGAAGGAAGGATTCTTCTGTAGAGTCTTTGGGAAATGGACAGCCCTGTTGACAACTTCATTTTGAACTTCTAGTTTTCAGAACAATGAGAGTATGTAACTGTTGTTTTCAGCCAGAAAGTTTATGGTAACTTGTTATAGCAGCTCTTGAAAACTAATACATCTCTCCAGCCTACAGGTGGAAATAAAGACACTTTGACCTTAAAAACTCAGATTACCTACTCTTGCCTCACCCACTTACAAAAGTCTTCCTTTGATGGCCTCTAGCTTTTGTAAGTCCCTAAAGAGTGTCCCTTGAATGCCCGTCTTCCATCTAGGTTCACCCTGCAGGATACGCCATGTCCTTCATTCCTTTACAAAGCAGCAAATGTCTCACTCCCATTACTTCTCACAGTACCCATCATGAAAATACCAGTCGATAGCAACATCCATGCCATCACCAGCACTCTCTTGATGCCCCAATGTTCACAATGCCAGAGATAACTGCCTTCCATATCCAAGTGTGGAGAATGCCCTCTTCCTAACCTGTGTCATTCTGTCCCATGCGTACTAGAGTTTCTTGCCACTGCCTCCGTGGCTTATGGGGCCCTTTGTGAAAACAGCAGTTTCAGTTTCCTTCCCTAAAACCTCCCACCACCAAATTTAAGGACCAGGCTGAGAATAGCCACTAGGGCATCCCCTGCACTATCCTGGCCCTCTCCTTTGATCTCTGCTCCAGGTACTCTCTCCTGCAAAGTTCATCCCCTTTCTTTCTCCTAAAATCCATATACCCCCATAAACTGCAGCTACGTAAATAAAGAAGTAAATCAGAAAACAAACCTCTTGCTGTCAAGTGCATTCTGACTCATAGTGACCCTATAAAGGGGCCCAGCAATGATTACATCTCAAAAGCCTACATTTCTGTCTGACATATTCACTCATACGGCACACCTCTCCTCAGATTCTGTATAGGCAAACTGAACTCCTTTCTGCAAACCACCCGCTTTTGGTGTCTGTAAGGAACAAATGTTCAGAGGCCTTCGGACTCCTGTCTCTCAATTCTACTCCCAGTCACCAATTCCTCTGCAGTCTTTCCCCCTTGCTTCTCTCTGCCTACATCCCTAGCACTGCCAACCTCACACCTGGACCAGGAGTCAGCCCCTAACTGACCTTCCGGTCTTCTTCTCTCCTGGGGCCAACACTGTATCAGAGCAAGGCTGCATATCTCTGGCTCCAGCCCATTCCACAGACACACAGCAATTCTGGAATGGACAACCACTACAGGACGGTGAGGGTTAATACTCCATTACCCTAAGTCTATCACAATAGTGGTCATTTACCAGTCACCTGCGCTGAATACTTTACATATCTCATTTTATCAATCTTCATGCAATTCTGTGAGGTCAAAGCTAGTACTCCATTTTATGGATGAGAAAAATAAGACTCAGGTACTTAAGTCATTTTTCCCCCAAATACAAGTTTTAGACCTATTTGAGGTCTCAAAAACCTCTGAGAATCTGACAATAACTTTGGAACTATAGCCCAGAAAAAAATACATGTACACAAAAATCTGCATAATGTTTTAAGGGATTAGCAGACACTATGAAAGGAATCCATATGCTCCCCATCTGTGTACCCCAGGTTAAGAACCCACCTTGAAAGTATCTTTCACTCTCTCCAGAAGCCAAATTTTACCTTGATTTTTAGTTAATGATCTTGGAATTTTTTTGTCTTTACCTTCCAGCCCATTATGTTTCCCAGGAATGGAACTGAAACATGAAATTTGGGTCTATAAGATAACACAGAGGGAGAAGAGAGAGAGAGGGAGAGAAAAAGACAGGCCACAACCCATTTACCTGCCCCTCATCTCTCCATGAAAGTCCAATTCCTGTTTCTCTAAGTGTGTGAGGTATTTCCCCTGGGCAACTGATGTGGCTTTGGAAGAGATCAGCTGAGAAGAGGTTGTGATTGTCTGGTAAGTGACCCACAGGGTAAAGCAACCAAGCACTGTGTTTCAAGACCAGAATTTAATCTGATTGGTGTCAGAAATACTTCCTTGTAACACCAGTATTTAAGTTTATGACACCGAAAGAACATCCCATTATAGAACCACTGGGATGTCTTCACTGGCCTTGGGTTAATAAGCTGTCATTCAGAACACCAGTTTAGCCAGAAACAAATCACAAAAATGACTAAACATTGCTCTTCTTCTCCTTCTCATTCATTCATCCATCCACCCAAGCATTTATTGGGTGCCTATTGTATACCTGGAGACTCAGAAATGTTCCTGCTTTCAATAAGCTCACAGCCTAGAGGGAGAGACAGATGATTAAATGGGTAATTATAGAGCCACATAAATGCGGATAAATGTGCATCATAAATTAATCAAGTAATATAACAGAGCCTCTGAAAAGAACAATGTAGTGCTATAGTTATTGACATGGAAAGATCTTTACAGTATGTTAAATAAAGAAATAAAAAAGCAGATTATAAGCATTATTTATAGTATTTTACTCTATAAAATTGTATTCTATTCACACATACAAATGTCAAAAAGCTTTTCACCAACTTTTCTTCTAGTTATCTCTAGGTGATGGGTTTTGAGTGATTTTTGCTTTGTCCTTCGTGCCTTTCTGTTTTATTTATGCAACATATTATTTTCAAAATGAAACTGCTATTTATGATAAGAATGACAAGAATTCACTGCAGAAAATTCAATACTAACTTTAGTAATGCACACACACATACATCCCTTACCCACTTGGAGAACAACAAGATTCTTTAAAGAGATCTACAACATGAGTGATGGTGCTGATAGCTTTCTTCCATTTTTGGTTAGCTAGCTATTATGGACTGGGATTTTCAAAGCTGAAGATTTTTGAAAAATAAGAAATGATACCTACTGGTCCCCGGTGTTCATTACCCTCAATGACAATTTATTTGTTCCTCAAAAGTGAGCTTCCCAAAGCAGCCTTCATTTGTTTTTAGGAGACCAGTAAACCATCCAACTCGTCTAGACGCTTACCACACTCCACTCGTCCAGACTATGTCTACGGAACACAGCAAATGCCTCCTGGGAGCAAATGGATATGAACCTGATCTACTCAGCCTCGTCCATCTGCTTCATATCCCACCTTTCCTGCTCTTACACTGAAGCAAGCATTGAGTTTTAAGTTCATTTAATAAAAACTGATTCAGCCTCCCTACGTGCTTGACTTCTAGTAGGAGCTGGGTTATAGAGCTGAGTAAGACAGATGCCAAATCTACCTTCATGGAACTCAGAATCTGGTGGGAAGAGAGAGCTGATGCAAAGGGGGCTCTGGAGTCAAACTCCCTGGGTTCAAATTCTAGCTCTCAGCTTGCTAGTTAAGTGACCTCTCTGGGCTTCAGCCTCCCAGTCTATAAAAGAGGTATAGGAGCCCTCATAAAGACGTTAGAGGAATTAAATGAGACAATACATGTGAAATGCTTGGCATCGAGATGGCACAAAGTGCCCCTGAGTGAAAGGGAATGAACATTACCTTAGTTGTTACACCAGCTGTTGTGCAAGAAGAGTGTATGAAAAGGAGTGACTGGGCTCATGGCATGTAAGCACTGAGCATCTTCCAGCATCAGTGCAGCATCCCAGGTAACAGTGTCACAGTAGGGAGAAGAGAACAAAGGAACGTGCAATGGGACTTGGCATCACTGCTGTCTTTAATTAAAATCACTACCATCACAAATCCACAGTCATTGATGCAATTTCCTGACCACGTGGTTTGACTTGGGCAATACCAGAAAGCTCACAGAGGCAGAATGTTAACATCTCCCATTCTGAGGAAATAAATTGTTGGGGCCTCATCGTGCTGACCTTTTCCACATAGAGTATTTTGATTAACTGGCAACCCTATTCCTCCCCTGCAGGTCTGGAAGGCTATAAACAGAGAGAGGGGTGACTAGTCAGCCAATCAAACGTTTGGCTTGCTGAAAAGGTTAAAACAGTGCAATAAAACATAGTAACTGGAGGAGGAAAGGAACCCTCACATCTGCAGTTGTGAAGGAGGGAAATGAGAAGGTGGAGCTGCCCCAACTGTCCTGGTGCTGGAGGCAGCTGATACCTTCACTCCTGCCCCTGAGCCAGGCTCAGCCCTGCTGCTAGCCAGTTGATTCCAGCACCAACATCTGTCCTGAATTCTTCAAGGTAATTAGCACCACATGTTATCAGCAGGAAGCTGGTGCCCACAGGCACTTGAAATAATTGTGTTCCAACATTGGCATATCTCTCCCTACCGTGAAAGGTCACTGCAGCCGGCCGCTGTATCACCGCTTCCCCCATCCCTCTCATTAAGTGAAAAAAATTCTCCCTGTCATTACAGCTATATCAGTACAGGGCTCAAGGCAAAGGCTTCTTAGCAGTAAGTGTGCTCCAAGAGTTTGCAGTAATTACTTCCTGCAACTTCTGACATTAAAAGTGATGTAGTCCCCTCGTGCGTGCTCTTGTTGTTAGGTGCTGTCTAGTCAGTTTTGACTCGTAGTGACCCTGAGGACAACAGAACAAAACACTGCCTGGACCTGTGCCATCCTCACCATCACTGCTATTTTTGAGTCCATTGTTGCAGCCACTATGTCAATCTGTCTTGTTAAAGTCCTTCATCTTTTTCAATGACCTTCTACCTTGGAGTCCTGATGGTGAATGGCTAAGTGAAAATGACTGCTAATCAAAAAGATGGCAGTTTAAATCCACCAGACACTCCTTGGCAACCCAATGGGGAAGTTCTACTTTGTCCTCTCGGGTTGCTATGGGCCAGAATCGATCCAGCAGCAACGGGTTTGGTGTTTTGGTTTTTTCCTATCTTACCAAGCATAATGTCGTTCTCCAGTAACTGGTCCTTCCTGGTAACATATCCAAAGTATGGGAGACAAAGTCTCAACATCCTTGTTTCCAAAGAGCACTCTGGCTGTACTTCTTTCAAGACTGAGTTGTTCATTCATCTAGCAGTCCACTGTATATTCAATATTCTTCTTCAACACTGTCATCCAAAGGCATCAATTCTTCTTTGGTGTCCCTTACTGATTGTCTAGCTTTTGCATACACATGTTGTTGTTAAGTGCCATCGAGTCAATTCTGACTCATAGTGATCCTATGAACAAGGGTATGAAACACTGCCCAGTCTTGCGCTGTGTCCACAATCGTTTTTTTGCTTAAACACATTGTTGCAGCCACAGTGTCAATCCATCTCATCGAGGGTCTTTCTCTTTTTTGCTGACCTTCCACTCTACCAAGCATGATGTCCGTCTCCAGGGACTGATCTTTCCTGACAACATGTCCAAAGTACATACAATGCAGTCTTGAAATCTTGGCTTCCAAGGATCACTCTGGTTGTACTTCTTCCAGAATACGTCTGTTTGTGCTTTTGGCGTTCCGTGGTACATTCAACATTCTTCTCCAGCACCACAATTCAAAAGCATCAGTTCTTCTTCTATCTCCTTTGTTCATTGTCCAGCTTTTGCATGCATGTGATACAATTGAAAATACCACGGTTTGGGGCAGGCACACTTTAGTCTTCAAGGTGACATCCTTACTTTCGAATACTTTGAAGAGGTCCTTTGCGGCAGATTTTTGCAACGCAATGCATCTTTTGATTTCTTGACTGCTGCTTCCATGGACGTTGATTGTGGACCCAAGTAAAATGAAATCCTTGACAACCTCAATCTTTTCTCCATTTATGACAATGTTGCTTTCCGGTCCAGTTGTGAGGATTTTTGTTTTCCTGATGTTGAGGTGCAATCCATGCTGAAGGCTGTGGTCCTTGATCTTCATCGGTAAGTGTCTCCAATCTTCTTCATTTCCAGCAAGTAAGGTGGTATCATCTGCATAACACAGGTTGTTAATGAGTCATTCTCCAATCCTGATGCCTCCTTCTTCTTCACAGAATCCACCTTCTTGGATTATTTTCATGGCATACAGATTATAAAGGTATGATGGAAGGATACAACCCTGATGCACACCTTTTCTGTCTTTACATCATGAAACACCCCCTTGTTTTGTTTGCACGATATCCTGTCTCATAGGATAAAATGTGATAAAAAGCCACACCTCAGGGAACTCCCTTTACATTGGAGCAAGGGGGTGACCTTAGGAAGGGTTTTACAGTCCCACCCTAATCGTCTTTAACATAATCCAATCTATTAACCACAGGCAGAGATCAGGATTTGCAACACAGGAAAATCACAAAACAGAGGGCAATCACAGAATAGCCCAGCCACATAGTTACACAGACATTTTGGGGGGATTCAATTCAACCCATGACACCCTCTGAACTTGTTCTTGAACCTGTCCCCGTAAGAGAAGAAGAGCCAGTGACGACAGAAATCTCTGCCTGCTCTGTCTTGCCCACCCCTCTATCTCTCAGGCCTGGCATAACACTGAATAAATATTGAATGAATTATGAACACATGGAGGGCATTTGACACTGCACTGACTTGATTTATGCTTTGAGTAACATGGAATTCAGGAGGATAGTAGACCCCAGGGAGCACAATCAACAAATGTCTGATTCTAGAGCAAGCGGGAGCAAGAGGAACCTTAATGTGAACTGCTGGCTCCCGCTGTACCTGTGTCACAGCAAGCAGAAGCATCCTCCCTGGGAAAACATTACACCTGTGTGGAAAACAGGCCGTGCCTACAGGCAAGTAACCAGACACAGGAGCAAGAAGCCAAGTGTTGTTCCAGGGTTTATCCATCACTCTCTGTTCCTCCTGTAGAGGCTTTCTGCGGGTGGGACAAGAACAAGAGCCTCCCCTGTACACACAGTCCCGACCAGCCCCCACCCCCAGGCTTGCCATAACCTCAGGCAGTGATGACACCAAGTTTAGGGAAATGGCAGAATTTCCCCTGTAGTCTCTACCAGCTCCATTGCCCAGCCACCCCCAAAACGAAATAGAAGTGTTCTTGCTCTACCTCTCCCACCTTCCCAAGCAGGCTGCCACCTCCAAAAGGCGATTCTGAAGACATCACTGAATTCCAGATAGAGGCCAACATCCTTCCTGTAGCCAAGGCTGCCACCTCTGCCCTCCTCTCACATAGTCCCCAGCCCTCACACTAGCTTCCCTCCCCTTCTGGGAAGGGCCCACGCCATCCTGGATCAGGGACTCAACGATGCTGTCACTTGCCTGCCTGGGACCACCACCTTGGGATTAGTCAATGCCTCTGCATCCTTTGCAGCTAATCTTAATATCGTCCTCCTTCTGTGATACCCACAGCCCCCCTCTTTCCACTGAAGAAAAACCATGTATGTCAGAGTAGAATTGTGCTCCATAGAATTCTCAATGATTTCTTTTTCAGAAATAGATCTCCAGGTTGTTCTTCCCACGTACAGACTACGGGATACCCACACAGAAAGTCATATCCGAGTTTTGTGCTTACTGGAAACCCCGGTGATATAGTTGCTAAGAGCTACAACTGCTAGCCACAGGGTTGGTAGTTCAAATCCACCAGGTGTCCTTGGAAACACTATGGGGCATTTCCTCTCTGTCTTACGGGGTTGCTATGAGATAGAGCCAACTCAGCAGCAATGAGGTTTTTGGTCTTATTTTTTGTGTGCTCATTGGATTAGTGTCTACCCCTTGCTCACCCCCTAAAAGGCTGTAAGTACTGTGAGGGCAGGGCAGAGACCACGTTTGCTTTCACACACCACTTAACCCTGTCACTCAGTGGCACCCATCAAAAATCTGTGAGATGCAGAAGTGGGTCAGTTCACTTACGTTAGCATTACCCAAATGCATCTCAAGGAAATGTTAACATGTTCTCAAAAAACAAAGGTTTGAGAAACACAGTATACTCTCACCTCACAATATACATTAGCTTATTTTAAAAGTTTTCAAGAGTCCTGAATGAAAGAAACCTATTTAACTTTAATCTAGTGTTTCCCAATTTACCTGAGTATGCAAATTTTTCTCACAACATCTGTTTCAATATCCTACAGAATAGTGCCAGCAAACACCAGCTTGGAAGACACTATGCTGGATAATCTTTCTGTTTTTAAATAATCAAATTAAACAAACTGGGAACACAGACTTTCAAGAATGCTCTAAGCCATAACTGAGTTCCTGGCTGGCGCACTCAGCTGCTAACCGAAAGGTTACTGGTGTGAGTTCACCCAGAGGAGCCTTGACAGATCTGATAATCTACTTTCAAGAAATGAGCCATTGAAAACCCTATGGCATGGAGTTACACTCTGACACACGCGGGGTCACCGTGAGTCAGAATCAATACCATGGCAACTGGAAGAAAGCCGTAATTTTCCAGCGACCTGTAACATGATGTGGATGTGCCCAGGTCCTGCTTCCTGCCCGCATCTCCTGCCTGTGGTGATCTGTGCCAGGACAGATTGGGGATACTTATAGATGTGGACAGAAAGTCCCCGGCTCACTTCCCTCAGGTTTCAGCTAGAACTAGAAACTAGGCTGGAACCTGGACAGGCAGAGGGGAGACTGTCCTTCTGAAGTTCACGATTTCTTCTGACACACGATAGCCACACAAAATAAGAACAGCAGCTGATATTTACATTAAATCAGTTATTGATGTTATCCTCTTCATCTCACAAGAAACCTAGTAGGCAATTCAGATACATCTTTCCTTATTTTAAGAAAAAAAGGAACTGAACCCATGGGGTATACGTGGCTTGCTCCAGGTTCCCCAGCCCCAGCAGCGGCATAGTCTGACAGGAAACACAGATCCTATGCCCTTAAGCCTACGTAATTCCCTCTACATGACAAAGTCACTCTTTCAAACAGAAAGTATCCCTAAAAGAGGCAGCTACATATCCAAGCCAATCTGCAAGACCAGAGGAGACATTATAAGCAGTAGAAAGTCCAGCTTATGAGGTCCAATAACTAAGTTTTGAAATTTAGTTCTACGTGCTACATACCTCACTGCTGAACATCAACACGGTCACCTTCCAAGTCCTCCCCTTGGGAAGCTATGCACTGACACCAATGCCTAATCCATCCTTCAGAGCAATTTTGGAACTCTTTCTGGAATGGCCATGGTACACAGTAGCATCGTGGCAAGTTTGCAAACTTTATTGTATAGTTGTCTGTAAGGGAGTTTTTAGCCAGTAAACAAATGACTGTGTTAGAACACCCTCCCTACTCACCTGATCTGGCCCCCAGTGACTTTTTTCTTTACCCGAAGATAAAGGAACTAGTGAAAAGAAGACATATTGATGACATTCAAGACATCAAAGGTAATACAATGACAGGTCTGATGGCCACTCCGGAAAAAGAGTTCCAACATTGCTGTGAAGGGTAGACTAGGTGCTGGCATCAGTACACAACTTCCCAAGGTGATGTAGTGATATTCAACAACGAGGTGTGTAGCACTTTTTCTAGGATGACTTCATGAACTTAATTGTCAGACCTCGTGTCTTGGATCAGGAGAACCTCTGTTCTTGGCAGAGGCTGCAGTCTGCTAGCCCATGGGCCAAACTTGGCATGTTTTAGTCAGCCCACAGAGTGGAATTTTCATTCTAATTTTTCTTCGATTATTCACATTTAAAAATCAAGGAATTTTGCCTCCAAACTGGATTCTAGTTTACTCCTGAAAACTCAAGATACCTGGCCTCCCTGGGCCTACATTCCTTGTGGAGACCATCCCTGAAGAGTCAGCGGTGTCCTCTCTGCTAGGGCACCATGGGCTTCCCTGGCCTACTTCATTCACTGACTTACTTGCTGGACACTGGGGGCACTTGAGCTTGGCCCCCTGCCTTGTGGGTGGTAGGCACTTATTCCTAAGACCATCAGACAGGAAGGAGGGACCAGAGTGGAAGGACAGAAGGACTGTTAAAAAAAAATACAGGAGAAAGCTTCAAGAAGGACATCTTCTGAGGTCTGGAATAACAACTTCCACCAAAAATAAAAACAAGTTTCTGCAGAGAGAAAATGAGGACATAAATTCCCTTTAACCAGCAGCCAAGCATTTTAATATTTATGCCTAGACTTTCCCAGGCAATTTTAATTCACATTTACGCTTTTCCTATAGAAAATGAAAAGAAAGACAGGGGGGACCGAATGTGAAAAATGCTTGAAATGCCATCATTTAAATGGAATTGAATCCTTTTCAAAACACTATGTCCAGCAAAGCCGTTGCCTGGAGAGGTGTTTTGTCAGTTCTGTGCCCTACTGAAAACCTATTGAAAGCTATAAAAAGCACCTGCCATCTTTGGTGAACTACAGATTCATTTTCTCTGGGGTTGGATTCTAATGTGGCCCCTCTGCAGCAGAAACAGAGCTGGGGGCAACAGCTGAGGAATTGCTCAGTCCTGTGACAGATGAATTCATTCTATGACATTCCAAAGCCATGCTCTGCAACAAAGGTATTTCCATACAAAGCTGAAGCCTCCCAAACCCAACTTTGTCAGCCCTGGCTGGTGGCAGGGCAGAAGACACCCATGCAGAAATAGCCAGAAGCACTGTTTCGAGCTCTTCAGAGTTCAGCAATTCAAGTTGGTTATTTCTTAAAACAAGTTCATCTCATATTGGCCATGGAGTTTGCCACCTGAGTTTTGCAAGGGCTTGGGGATTAATTTCTCCCCAAAGCTCACTCTCCAACCAGCACGCCTTCTAGGTTCCGGTTTACCGTTATTGCCCACAGGGAGCCAGGCTTCCACTGTTTCCTGGACTCCCTCTCATTTTCCTGCAGATACTGAAGTCCTTGGTCACTTTAACACTTGGTCTGCTGCCCTGAGTTTCTTGTCCTTTAGGCATGGATCCTCTGACTTGAACTAAACAAGCTAGTCCCGCAGGACAGGGACGGGGACAGGGACAGGGCCTCCCATTTCTCTTGGTAAATAGTCACAGGGTAGATGCTCAGAGGGAGGCCTTGCCTGGGTGGTGGAAACAACTAACATGCTCAGGCTGCAGAATGTTGGCTGTTCTAGTCCACCCAGAGACACCTCAAAAGACCTGACAATCTGCTTCTGAAAACTCAGCCATTGAAAATCCTATGTAGCCCAGTTCTGTTCTGACACACATGATGACATTATGAGTCAGGTCAATTTGGTGGCAACTGGCGTTTTGACTTTGGGGAATTTTCAGGTGGTCAGACTAAATCAGGCAGACTGAATACAAGGCTCAGAAGTTTCCAAGTGTGGCAAGAAGACAGCAGAAACATGGGCTTAGAGGACCATATGAGTGGGAAGATGGCATTCCATGGGCCACTAGCATAGACTGAAGGGCAACAGCCCAGGCTTTCCTGAATCCTTGGCACTTCCTAAATCTTGGCACCATGGGAGACACATTTTTACTCAAGAATGCCTAGAATGGGAACTCAGATTTTCAGAAAATGAGACATGCCATGCACCTTAATCTGTGGCCTAAGATTCCCATCAGCTTCAAATGTAGCTGAATGAATGAGCGAGGGAACAAAGAAATAAGCAGAGGAGAGGAAGAATTGAGAATATATGAAAAGAAGGTTGTGACATGGACTCTAGGGGCAGAGAATTGGGTACGAACGAGTCCCAGTTCTGGTGATGGTGCTATCAAACCAAACCAAACCCACACCATCAAGTCAATTTTTACTTATAACAACCCTGCAGGGCACAATAGAACTGCCCCATAGAGTTTCTAAGGAGCACCTGGCAGATTCAAACTGTTGACCTTTTGGTTAGCAGCCATTGCACTCAACCACTATACCACCAGGGTTTCCAATGGTGGTAGAGGTTTGCTTATATAACCTATGTTGACTATTGGACATGACTTCCACACAAGCCTCGGTACAAAAATATCAAACCAAGCCCAGTGCCATCAAGTTGATTCCGACTCACAGCAACACTAAAGGACAGAGTAGAACTGCTGCGCAGTTTCCAAGCAGCATCTGGTGGATTCCAGCTGCCGAGTTTTTGGTAAGCTGCTATAGGACTTAACCACTATATCACCAGGGTTTCTTGAAAGGTGTTCAGATATTAGTCCCCCAGGGAAAACCACTACAGGTCACCTGGAAGCCCCCAAAGAAGAAGGGTACCTTCTGAGCACAGATTTCCTACCCCAGGAAAAGACACTGGGATGCAAAAATACACAGCATCACAGGAATCCTGGCACTCCAAACCCAGCAAGAAGAGGACAGCACTGTGCCTGGCACATGGTTGAATAAAGAATGAATAGTGAACCAGTCCATGAGGGATGCCCACCTCTACCATAAGGAAATATTTATTCAACACTATGTGCCCTGCAACTGCTCCAGCACAAGAGACACTACAGTGAGCCAGGAAGACTTAGGCAGACCTGGTCCATGCCTTCATGCCATCTGTACTGCGGTACAGGAAGAAAACCACCAAAAACCAGCAAAGGAATTGTTTCAGGTAGGGGTGAGTGCAATTAAGGAAAAACAAAGCAAGATGAGCAAATAGAGTGTGTAGGAAAAGCAAGTTACCCTGATGGTCAGGAAAAGCCTTTCTGTGGAGGTCAGATTAGGAGAGAAATGTTTCTAAATATTGGGTCGGAATGTTCCAGGTAGAGAATATGGCAGGAGTCAGTTTGGTCTGGAAAGCAAAAAGGCCAGTGTGGCCAAGGCCGAGTCAGAGACAGGCAGTCAAAGAGGCTACACTGGGTTGTAACTCACTGGCCACGTGTACACTCAAGAGTGGAAACTACCTGTTCCCCACCTTTCCACCCTGACACCCAGCCCAGGAACACTCAGGAAGTACAGGAGGAAGACTGTAAAGTGGTCATCTTCACCCCTACCCTGCTAGTGCAGTAGTTAACAGCTATGCCTGCTAACCTGAAGGTCAGCAGGTCTAGTCCACTAGGAACTCCTTGGAAACCCTTTCAAGTAGTTGTACTCTGTCCTGTAGGGTCATTGGAAACTCTGGTGGCCTAGTGGTTTAGAGCTATGGCTGCTAACCAAAAGGTTGTCAGTTTGAGTCTAGCAGGTACTCCATGGAAATACTATGGGGTAGTCCTACTGTCCTATAGGGTCACAATGAGTTGGAATGAGCTCAGTGGGTATATGGTCACTGTGAGTCAGAATCAACTTGATGGTAGTAGATTTGATGGGGATTTTTTGTTTTTTGTTTTAGCACCTAACACCGCAAAGATGTGGCAAATCTTGTCACTAAGAGGAGGTATATGGAGCACCCATGCCTGGATGAGATAAAACGGAGCATTTTCCAACCCAGAACTTTTTAACATCCCCTCCGGGGCTCAGCATTCATGTTTGATGTCAGCTCAAAGGAAATTTTCTCTGAAAGCATTAGGTACATCTGTTCTGCTATTTTTGCATCTAGAGAAGCAGGAAGCCCAAACAGTGACTCAGTTTAAAGAAAAAATCCAGAGGCTTCTCTCTGCTCTGCTGGAATCATTGAAGTGATGCTGAGTTCCCCAGATGGAGACATCAGGGGAGGGGAGAGAAAACGGGGAGGTGCTGCCCGGGTCCTGAATTAGGCCATGTAATTGGGCCAGAGGGGACTATCTGTACCATGACTGCAGACACAGGGACCTGCCCCAGAAGGAACAAATAAGGGAAAAGGAAAGACTAGTGGCCAGAGGTTGTCAGTGCAGCCCAGGCATCTTCCACACATCCCTCTCCTTCGTCCGAATGCTGCTGCCCCATCAAACTTCACTGCTTTCAGATGGACCACCACCACAGCTGCGGCTTTGCTTCATACAGCACACCACCAATCTGCAGGGGAGGGATGACCCTGAAATGCAGAGGTGACCTTGTTGCTCCAGTTTAAGATGCTTAAAAGGTTCCCTACCGCCTGAGGGACAGAGCCTAAGATCTTCTCACTGTCCCGTTCAGCTTTCCCCTCATCACCTCCTTCATGCAGGAAGTCAAGCTCAGCCAAGGTTTCTCAAAAACTCACGACTGTCATCCACTACGAGGAACAGGTTTCGCAGGAGCCATGGTACACACACCCCACATGTGGGTACGTGAAACATTAGTTTCAAAAAGCCGTCTTCCTTACCACATGCGCTGAAGTTTTCAACTGCATTTTACTTATATTGTTTTTCATAATTTTATTTTGTTGTTGCGAATATACACAGCAAAATACACGCCAATTTGACACACACAGTTTAGTGACATTAGCTACGTTCTTCAAGTTGCGCAACCTTTCTCACTCTCTTTTTCATAAGGTTCCTCTCCCATTTACAGAAACTCACTACCCAGCAAGGTTCCTATCTAGCTTTTTGAGTTGCTGTTGTCCACTTGATCCCATGTAGTAAACAGAGACAGTTCTTAAAAGAACGTAATGCTCAAAGCCAGCATTTTTTACTAGTTAACCTATTTCAAGAAGACTTTGGGGAATATTTTTGCCTTAAAGACAACCTCAGGGCTTCATCCACCCTCCGTGGTACTCTATTTGTTTCTTAAAGCTGGTCATGACACACTAAATTGGTTTCATGGCCCTCCAGTGGATCACGAGCCACCGTGTGGAAAACAATATACTCAACCAATTCCTGTAGTTCATCGGAACTACCTTTCTCTCTTGCCCCCCTGAGGTTTTACACAGGCCACTCCCTCTTATAGAATTCCCGTTGTCTCCTCTGTTCCCTTTTTCTTTGGCTAACTCAGTTGTTTTCAACCTTTACTGCACATTAAAATCACATGGGGTGCCTTAAAAAAATACTGATGCCTGGACTCCTGCTCCAGAGACTGATTTCATTGGTCAGGATGAAGCTCAGGCTTCTCCAGGTGATTCTCAGGTGCAGCCAGACTTTAGAAGCTCTAGACTAACAACCCCTGCTCAACCTTCAAAATCCACCTGACACACCCGTTCCAGCACCTTTCTCTCCCACCCCTGCCCCCTACACACAGAGTTTAGGTTTTAGGACCCTCCTGCAAACTGCTAGACCAACTTGGCCCAGCCTCTGAAGCAGCTGCCATGTAACGTAGTTAGCGTCTCTCTCCGCTGTAGATGTAGAGTGACTTCAGAGTGGGGACACTGTTATGTCTTAATCTCTGTAACAGATAGTTCTTAAAGGAGTGTAGGAGCCATAGTGCCAAAGTGTTAAGAGCTCAGCCACTAGCCAAAAGGTCGGCAGTTCAAATCGACTGGCTGCTCCTTGGAAACTCTATGGGGTGGTTCTACTCTGTCCTACAGTGTGACTATAAACCAGAATGGACTGAGCAGCACCTGACGACAAAAACACATGATGCTCAAGGTAGTCCTTTTTTACTAACAAAAGCTAAACTGGCAAAAGGTGCTCAACATATAGTTGCTGCATGAGGAAAGTCCTTTTATCATCCCATTTACAGATAAGGAAACTAACACTAAGAAGGTTAAATAAATTAGCCAGTGGTGTACAGCTAGGAGTGGTAGAGATACGATGAGAGCTCAGATCTGCCTGGCTTCGGTGTCAAGCCTCCTAACCAGCACACCAGGCTTCTTCTCTTATCCTCAACAAAGCAGAGACACAATGAGTTCACAGACCTCACTCAGAGCTGTTGCCAGCCCTTAAGGACAGAGATCCATAGAGAGGCATTAGGTCTGATAGCAGGAATGTTTTTCCTCCTAGCTCTTTTTCTGGCCCTGGGTTCCCACCAGCATCCCCCCAGCGAGTCTGTCCCCAGTCCTCTCATCTTGTCATTCTACTGTCTCACTCAGGGATGCCCTACCGAGCCGTGGTACTCCTAATGCTGACTGGACACTTAAATAGACATTCTCTCAAATAATAGGTCTAATCACAAACTTGGAAACCCTGGTGGCATAGTAGTTAAGTGGTATGTCTGCTGGCCAAGAGGTCAGCAGTTCTAATCTACCAGGTGCTCCCTGGGAACTCTGTGGGGCAGTTCTTCTCTGTCCTATAAGGTCACTATGAGTCAGAATCAACATGATGGCAGTGGATTTGTTTTTGGGTAATTACAAACTTATTCTCTCCCACCCATCAATCTCAAGCTGTCTGTCTTCTGTTTTCTTCCACTTCTCTAAGATTCAGGTACCCTATCAGCTGTCAGCCAGCCTGCTCATCTACCATCTCACACTACCAGGCACCAGGTTTTTTCTATTACCATGCCCCACAGCACACCCATGGGCACTGTCCTGTAGATCTTCCAGCCTCCAGGTTCTTTCCATTCCTATAGATGGCCCGAAACAGGATGCCTGACAAATCTTACAAAGCTACTCTGGTCAACTCTCTTCTCTCAAAATATTCCAATGAGCCCTGCTAGCCACACTGGTAGACAAAACCCAAGTACCCAAGTCCACCCAAAGGTTCAAGCAGTGAGGGACCGTTTCAGCCACATCTCACCACAGCCCTGCCTTGTGTGTTAATAACCCTGCTGATGAGTCTCCCAGGACCGCCACTTGTTACTGGATTCTAACTTGGCACAGCTGACGTTGGCCAAAAGACGAGAGACCAAGGTGGAAGACCAAAAAGGCAACTTTATTTCATTGTGCAAGTAAATCAAGTCGGTCAGTGCTTACTGCTGCCAAGACTGCTTGCCAAAAGCAGGTAGGCAGGTTATTTTTAAATGGGTTTACAAGCAGGGTGTTCATACAAGTCACATCAGCAACATTCTTCTCTGTGTCTGTATACCTCTCCTTTTTTTTCATTATGCTTTAAGTGAAAGCTTATAATTCAAGTCAGTTTCTCATACAAAACCTCACATATACATTGTTATGTGGCCCTAATTTCTCTCCCTACAATGTGAAAGCACACCCCACCCATCCACCCTGTATTTCCCATGTCCATTCAGTCCACTCTCATTTCACCTCTGGACAGGAGCTACCCATTTAGCCTCATGTATCTACTTAAGTCAAGAAGCACTCTCTTCACCAGTATCATTTTATACCCTATAGTTCAGTCTAATATTTGTCTGAAGAGTTGGTTTGGGGAATGGTTTTGGTTCTGGACTAACAGAGAGTCTCAGAGTCATGTCTTCTGGGGTTTCTCCAGACTCAGTCAGATCATCAAGTCTGATCTTCTTCCTGGTCTTTCCCCTCCTCCATCAGGGATTTTATGCTGTGTTTCCTGTTAGGGTAGTCATCGGTGATAATCAGGCACCAATTAGTTCTTCCCATCTCAGGCTGATGTAGTCGCTGGTTTATTGGGCCCCTTCTGTCTCTTGAGCTCAAATTTTTCCTTAGTCTTTGGTGTTCTTCATTTTCCTCTGGTCCAGGTGGTTGGGACCAATAGATGCATCTTAGATGTCCACTTGCTATCTTTTAAGACCCCAGACATCACTCACCAAGATACAGAACATTTTCTTAATAAACTTTGTTATACCAGTTGACCTAGATGTCACCTGAAACCCTGGTCCCTAGACTCCTGCCCCTGCTACTCTGTCCCTCAAAGTGTTTGGCTGTATTCAGAAAACTTCTTAGCTTTTGGTTTAGTCCAGTTGTTCAGACTTCCCCTGTATATGTGTGTTGTGCTTCTCACTTGTAGTAACTCCTGTCTGCTATCTTGTTAGCGAATACCTCCTCTTGTTCCCTTCCCAGTCTCAGAGCCATCAAAGAACCTTTTCTTCTGTGTTTAAACCTTTTCTTGAGATCTTCTAGTATCTCATACAACACCTGTCCTTTAGTGACAGACTAATTTCACTCAGATTAATACCTTCCAGATTCATCCATGTTATGAGATATCTCAAGGATTCACTGTTGTTCTTTATCATTGCATAGTGTTCTGTAGGGTGAATATATGATAGTTTGTTTATCCACTCATCCATTGATGGACACCTAGGTTGTTTCCATCTTTTTGCTATTGTAAAGAGTGCATCCGTGAATACGAATGTGCATGGATCTACTCACGTGAGGGCTCTATTTCTCTAGGATATATTCCAAGGAGTGGGATTGCTGGATCATATGATATTTCTATTTCTAAATTTTAAGGATACACCAAATCATCAGTGGTGTGTAAGTGTTCCAGTCTCTCCACAGCCTCGTCAGCATGTTATTTTGTGATTTTTTTAGATTACTGCCAGCCTTCTTGGGGTGTGATTGTATTTCATTGTAGTTTTGTTTTTTTATTTCTCTAATGGCTGATGATCATGAACATTTCCTCATGCATTTGTTAGCTGCCTGAATGTCTTCCTTGGTGTAAAGCCTATTCATTTCTTTTGTGTCCGTGACCCCACCCGTCCAGCAGGTAGAGAAAGGACACACGGACCACCATACGCGGTTTCAAGATTCTATTTCCTATGTTCTTCTTTGTACCACTACTACAATATCCGTCACCCATTATATAGTCCAATCCCACCAATCATAAAGCACAGCTGATTCATGTGCAGTGCACGAGCAAAACATAGCATTGCAAAGAGAAGCTGAGTGGCTATGGGCTCTAGAGGCCAGCAATCAGAAAGCTGATCACGAGCTGTTCACGCGCCAGGAAGGAACTGCGTCAGCAGGCTAATCATCAGACCGGGAGTGTCTCGGGGAGGAACTCCTGATAACAGGCGCCATCTTTATGGCGCAGTTTCTTTTCGCTCCCGACACTTTTGCCCATTTTTTAATTGGGCTATTTGTTTTTGTTGTTGAGGTTTTTCAATATCTTACGGATTTCAGAGATTACATGCTAATCAGATGCATCATAGCCAAAAATTTTCCCAGTTTGTAGGTTGTCTTTTTGCTCTTTTGATGAAGTCTTTTTGATAAATATAAGTGTCTGATTTTTAGGAGCTCCCAGTTATCTACTTTCTCTTCCAGTATTTATGTGTTACTGGACAAAACTCCAGATTCTTGTTATCTGCCCCCCAAAACCAATCTCCAAGACAGGTATCAGGGTGAGTGATCAAAAAGAAGTTTATGACTGTGCACTGGCAGACACAGTGAGCAGGGAAAGTTTTCTCCATCAAGAACCTGCTCAAATTTTGTCAGCCAAGGTAGAAATATTTAGAGAGAAACAACATGTAAATGGAGGGAACAATGTGGGCAGTTGGCACATGTTGGGGTCCTCTGGGTGGAAGTCAAATGGTGGAGGTCATTTGCTTCACAATCTTGCAAGCCATCACCAGCTGTGAAGGAAACAAAGTGGTCATCTGGCCAGCAATCTGAAAGAAGAATGCTGCGCAAACACAAGTTGCTCCCACCTTCTTCCCTGACTGATTCCTTTATCATTAGTTCAGAGTTCAATTATCAAAACAAAAGAAGTCATTCATTGCCTGTAGTTCACTGAATCTATAAGGGCACCTCCGAGGCCCCAGGTAGGGTCACCACCTGGGGCTTGTGGACAGTCCCTCCATCCCTCCCTGTTAGGGGTGATCTGAAACAATGCTTTGATCTTAAACACCCCTCACCCTGAGGTTTTTCAGCCTCTAGTTTCATGTGCATTGTTATTAATACTTTGTATCCTCTTTAATCCATGTATTAGCGTTCCTGGTATTGTCTCTGTTTTTTCTTCCATGATCTTTACTATTTTATATTTAGGTCTTTGATCTATTTTGAGTCAGTTTTGTGCATAGTCTGAGGTATGGGTCCTGCTTATTTTTTTTATTTTTTTGTAGATGACTATTCAGTTATGTCAGCACCGTTTGTTAAAGAGGCAGCAACATTCTCAGTCATATTACCCAGGTGCAATGTGGTTCGCAAATAATTTTCAGGCAAAAGCAGCTTTCATGTGGAAAGCTCTGAGAGCGGGAGCCCACCAAAGGAAATAATTTTGCAATACAACACTGCAAGGAAGAAAGCCAGATGAAGAGTTCAGCACTGTGGAGTTCTGTCTCACTGTCATGAATTGAATTGTGTTCTCCAAAAATGTGTGTAGCCATTTGGCTAAGCCATGATTCCCAGTATTGTGTGATGGTCCTTCACGGTGTAAATCCTGCCTCTGTGATGTGAATGAGGGAGGATGGACAGCAGGCGGGTTGGTGGGGCTGAACTCAGCATGAGAGATTGTACTGTGCCTGGAGGCAATCTCTTGAGATATAAAAGAAAGAAGCTAGCAGGAGATTTGGGGGACTTCATACCACCAAGAAGCAGTGTTGGGATAAGAGCATGTCCTTGGAAAGTTCCAGACTCATTGTCCCTGCACCTCAGAAGCTCCCAGTCCACAGGAAGAGTGATGACAGGGACCTTCCTCCAGAGCCAACAAAGAAAGCTTTCCGCTGGAGCTGATACACTGAATTTGGACTTTTAGCGTATCAGACTGTGACAAAATAAATTTTCTCTTTTTAAAGTCATCCACTTGTGGTATTGCTGTTAAGCATCACTGGATGACTAAAATACTCACTTTCTCAGAAATGCACCCCTCCTAAAGCCACCCTGTCCCAGGTGCTGTTAACACCCCAAAGCAGGAAAGAGCTGAAGGGGGAAGTAACACCATCAGAACAACTGTCCTAAAGAGCCAAATGATACAGACGTTAATCCACTGCTCTCCATGTCAGGACCAACACATCAAGTCGTAGCTTCAGGTCATTTATGAAATAATAGAAAGCAGAGCCCTCGGGGCATGGAACCCACATCAGCACCACTGTGATAAAAAGATGGGGCTAGTAATGGTTACTCGCAGGCCCAAGAGGACGAAACACATTTATGGGAGGATTAGCAGCCTGGAAATTATACCAGGTCATGGTGCCTCTGTGGGCTATGGGGGTGGTGGGAGGTCTCTGGCCACAGGTTTGCCCTTAGGTGAGCCATATTTTCATAAGCGAAGGAAATTCTTCCAGGTGTCTATCTGCTGTTGAATAGAGAAGACTCAGAATTCTTCTGGGAAAATTTCTTCAGAGACATCATCCTCTTGAGAGAGGAAGAAAAAGCTTTTAGGAAGATACCACTTAAATTCCAGAAGGCCTGGGTGCAGGGCTTGTGAGTCTGTAAATGAGTGATTGTAAACAGCTGAAAATGTCTGGAATGCATGACATCAGACCCTCAGAAACAACGAGAGTGGCCCGGTGAATATGACCTCTGCACCCAGACCCAGGCCTAGTACTTACCTCCTTGAAAGGTGAATTCACCTGAGGAAGTAACCTTTGTTATACTGTTTAGATAAGAAGGCACCAGTTTACTCTGTGAAGAACTTCCCGAACCCTATTTTTATCAACACCTGCTTTCTGCCTGATGCCTAAAGTAGGGTTGGGGAATCAGATACCGGCTTCCCTACTTCCCCTCCCACATAGAGACCTTAGATAAACTCAGCTTCTAAGGAGAAGGTTAAAGTCCGGATGCCTCTCTCCTGCACCAGCCCAAGATGCTCCCTCCTCCCTTAACTCAAAGAAACCCCTGGTAAGCCCAGTTTCTAAGGAGGAGGTAGCTTTTTCCCTTGTAGCTTAGTGCTACCTGCTTATCTAGTGCCTCTTCAAGTATGCTCAATCAATAGTAATGCAATATGAAAATCTGTATACCTGTAACCATCAATTAAGAGAATATATGGAAATTCCTTTGTCTGCTTTCTTGGAAAAACATAAATAGATGTGTCTGATAACGGAATGGGTGTGCGGCTATTTTTCAGACTTGAGTCCATCTGCTGCACTACTGGGTAATAAACAGCCTCTTCCTCTACAAACAAGATGATGATTGAGGTGTTTTCTGCTCTGTGGGCTGAACTTATCTTTTTCCTACTACACCCTGGGTGGATATTTCTTTCTTCCCCAAACCTAGGCAGGTTAGGACCATGTCTCTGTGATCCCACTACACATGTACAGTCACTGGGTATGCCATCCAGTGACGTGTTGTTGTTGCCAGTTACTGACAAGTTGATTGCAACTCATGGTGACCACATGTGTGCAGAATAGAATCATGCTCCATAGAATTTTCTAGGCTGTGAACTTTCAGAATCAGATCTCCAGGTCTATGTTGTGAGGAGAAACATTAGTGGTGTAGTGGTTAAGTGCTACAGCTGCTAACCAAAAGGTTGGCAGTTTGAATTCACTAGGTGCCCCTTGGAAACTCTGGGGCAGTCCTACTCTGTCCTATAGGGTTGCTATGAGTCAGAATCAACTCAACAGCAGTGATATTATCTTCTAAGGCACCTTGAGGAAGTTTGAACCACCAGCCTTTAGAGTAGTAGTCAAGAGAGTCTGTCCAGTGACTAAACCCCTTCAACTTGGTGCCCGGAGGTCCCCAAGTCAATCCCTCCTCACTACACACCACGTCCCTGTCTCAGACCTGATGCTCTTTTTGCTGGGTTGAGTTGATTGGGGACCATAGTTTGCCATTCCAAATGCTTAATTGGGAATAATTACAACTCTTAATTATACTTCAATCACTACATACCAACATTACAGCTGCTTTTAAGTTTTATTTTTTCATTAAAGCAATGTTTTTAAGAGACTGTTTCGAAAGGAAGAAAAAACTACTGAATAATCATTTATAATTTAAAAGTAAATAAGAACAAATTATGATCATGTTTATGAAACAAAATGTTCTATGCAATCCAGCTAGCTATTAACCTGAAATCTTGAGTCACCCGGAACTCCAGTTTCATGCACCAAGCTCAGCGACTCTGAATCTAAGATTTCAGGGCCAGTTTCCAGTAAGAAAATTCCGGATCTCAAAGCTACAGAGTTTCCAAGAAAGGAGGTCAATAAAAAATGTGGTCAGACCAAAAGGAGGGGTAGTCCAAAAGAGAAGTCAATGAAAACCAATAATAATAATCTTGCATTTATATTGCAATTTACATTTTAGAATGTGTATTCAGGAGTATTTTTGCACACCTCCAAGTCTCATGGTTAGAGGTTCTTAGTATGTTAAAGGTATAGATATGAAGACTTCCCCAGAAAAAAATTTCATGTGCTAAACACACACGTTTTCACATACAATATCAAGAGGTTCCCAAACTCACTAAAGGCCATCCATGAATTCCCTAAGATTTGTGATTTGCAAGGTTCTCAGTGTTCATTTGCTTATAGTACATGCTAAAATACAGAAGTATGTGCAAATTATGAAGCACAATGAAGCTTTCAAGCATGATTGTTCATTCTACAAACATTTACAGAGTGCCTACTACGCTTCAGGCACTGGATTGGTTGCCAGAAGAGAGCAAGAACGTGATGACAAATCCAACGCCGTCCCTTAGCCTTCAGCTCAAAGGAAAAGGCAGGGGAGGATGTGTGCTATGCCGAGGAAGACGGGGGAAAAGTGCTAGAAGAATTCTGATGCCTATGATGCTGCCAAGCTTGGACTTCGCTACCCTGTGACATCTGCAGGTGGGATGGGAGAGCAGAAGTGTGCCTCAGCAGAGAACATGCAACAAGTCTCACACGAGACCTGTCAATACCCTGAAGACAAGCCCTTGAATCTGATTCAAGGGCCAAGGAATATGACTAGTTCCACTGTTAATCATCAGGCACGTACTAGCCGTCTTCTAAAGATTGTGAACACTCAATCCAAGAATGGAAACTCACAGGAGAGACATCTACTGTAAGACAGACCAAAGCTAAGAGGAAAGTATGCAAACCATAGCTAAATCCACTGGTGATTTACTGATGTCACTGATCCCATGTGGCATACCAGCCGCACAGTTCATAGCTCAGTTTCAGTTGTTTCCGACCTATTATTTTGCTAAGTGAACACTGTTTGACTACCATCTACTATCACAATTTTTTAATTGTGATTGAGTGAAAGTGTATAATCCAGCTTAAATATGCATGCCTGCCTATCTGCAGCTCGCCCTGCTCTCCTTGCCCTGTGACAGCACACTCCTCCTTTCCATTCTATACATGTCATATCCTCTTAACAATCTCCTGTCCCCTCCTCTCCACCCTCTCCAATCCCCCTCTAGTAAGAGGCCAGCAGGACAACATCCTATAGATGCATAGAACCATAAAGTGAACACACAATATGGTCACTCTGTGTCCCCAAGTCCAATCCATTCCTGTCTGAAGAGTTGATCTCAGTAAAGATTTATGATCGGGGCAGCATCTGGTCTAGCAGCCATGCTCCCAGGGGAACCCCCAGGCCTTCGAACCATCAATTGCAGTCTTTTAGTGGAGTTCTCAGGTGCACTCATTTTATAAAATAAACAACATTTCACCATTATTTAAGAAGAAGAAGGACGCTCCTTACCGAGAGAACAGGAACTTCACTCCAACACATACATACACACAACACATATACATACATACTTTACATTTATTTATTCTTCTAATTTTTCTGAAGACCAGTACAATTTCATTCCAGCTCACATCAGTTTGCAGAAGAGCATTTGGAAGCCACCAAGCAAGAACAAAGTATATAAGGAAAAATTAGCCCTTCCCAGGACAAAAAAAGGAAGGAAGGCTTGCCAGTGAAGGAACTATCAATGCTTAAGGATGGAAAGAAGTTAAGCTGGTGGGGTTGCTAGAACCATGTAGACACACTGAAAGTGAGGGTAATGAAAGAGCACTGGGCAACCTCATCCTTTGAATTCTTTTGTCTACCAGTTGTCCTTAATGTCCATGCCTGTTACTTCTGTATCTTAAATATCGTCACCTCTAAATTGTCCTTTGTACTCCAAAGTTGGACTTTCCTAACTGATAGTCTAACATCTCAAGGTATTGCTCCAGCACTGGGGATGCGGGCAGGGTACAGTGTATCACCTCTGCACAACTTATGAAAAGGTGTGATTTGATGAATGAAAGCCAATAGATCTTTAGTTCCAGTAGTATTCTCTGGACTTAAGTTAATCAACTATGTGTTCAATTTTATAAAAAAACAAAAACATAAACATATAAAAGTTGCAGTTATGTCTGACTAATCGATTAGAAGCATTTGTCTCCTTTTCCCTTAAAAAGCACCACTAAACTGTTTTAATTACCTTAGGAAAAGGAGAATGAATGGCAATTTCAATGAATGAAAATTTCTACAAATGTTGAGAAGACAGAAAGGGGTTGAGAATTGTTAATTTTCACAGCATGGCAACTTACCACTGATGTGTGAACAAAATGGAGATACCCACTGCTGTTGAGTCAGGTCTGACTCAGTGACATTACAGGTCAGAGTAGAACTGCCTCCTAGCGTTTCCAAGGAGCACAACCCACTATGCTGCCAGGGTCGAAATGGAGACACTTGGGATAAAACAAACCAATTCCTCCCCACCTCCATACACACAGAACCTCAGAAAGGCTCAAGACTTAGTCTTAAGTGTTGTGAAAGTCAAAAGGCAGGGAGTAAGAGGCATGAAGCTTTAAACAGTAGACTTTTTAAAAGTTAGACTACAGAGGTGTTGTGCCCCAAGAGCCCTTCCCCAGCTCCATGTGGGTGACTAACTCCACTCACTCTGTCCACAAGGAACCCAAGGTTTATTCTCTGGAGAAAATTAGATAAGAATATAGGTTAACTTAAAATCTATAGTTTCTATCTCTCTACTTCACTCCCAGAAATCTGGAAACCAGGCATTCTCTTTCCAGGCAAAGATGATAGGATTCTCATCCAGAGAAAAGATAGACAAATTCTTACATTTGCCTGACATCACTACAGTGAAGAAGTCTACTAATTGGCCAATATCTACGTTCCTGTGTCTCCTTCTTCTTCCTCTCTCTGTTATATACACACACACACACACACACACACACACACACACAGGAATGCATGCATCAAATAGCTTTTTAGGACTCAACTGTTAAATATGAATAACCAACTAAAGATCTCTTCACATTCAAGGAATTTTTCCCATATGAAATATAGAACAAAACAGAAAAAAATGACAGAAAACCAAGTTGTTAAAGACAAGTTAAAGTCAAAAATAATTTTTTAAATATACTACTTCTGAGAAACAAGAATAGGATTTTGTCTTTTTAAGGAAATAGATCTCAAGAAAGAAGTTCAAAATTAAAAATAAGATAGCCAGTTTAAAAGGAATAAAAAGTCAGTTGCATGTTTAGAAGACAATAATATGGAATTCACTCAGAGAATAGAGTTTTCTCCTACTTTTCCTTTTTTCAAGAAAGAGAAATCAAAGAAAGGGAGAGAATTGGACACAGAAGATAACAGAGCAAAGTGTTTAAACAAGTTTCGAATCTAAAATCTTATAGCCCGTTAACTATTCAATGTGAAGCTAAATAAATACCTCTTCAGATCAAAAAGAACGCAAAACTTTAGCAGAGTATCTAAAGAAGAAAAGCTGCAAAAACCCTAGGTGACTACTGTGCCACAGAATAAGAGAAGAATTCATCCAAATTAGGAGCAGGAAGATGAAAGTTTCTGAGAAGAAGGACTCGAGAAAAAAAAAAAAACATTTATAAAATATCTATGTGTATGAGTACTTGGAAGTTTTTGATAGAGATGTGAAGATATCTAACAAAATATGTATATATATAAAATGAGATTTTTTAAAAACCTTGCAAGTAAAAAAACAGGAAATATTTTTAAAAAGATAACTCTAGGAAAAACAAAACAATATTCTCCAAAGAAAGGAAATAATCATAGTATCGTATTTGGCTTACCAATGAATTGTATGTATACAGTCATAATAGTAGAAGTGTAGACTTTTAATTTAATCAAGATATGTCATCTAATTATGCTGGAAGAACGGGAAACATGAGTGAGGTAATGATGAGAGACGAGTATATAGATAAGCATTCTAAACTCTTTCCACATACTAAGAAGAATTCAGTTATGTCCAAAATGGAGAAACGGCAGCATTACCATGTTATTTATACGGAAGTAAATACCAAAGGAAACATTAAAGTTGTTGAAAATCATTAGTTCTGGGGAGCACAAACTGAGGGGGATGACGAGGGGAACTTTGGCTGCTGCTTGGGTTCTTAATGGCATCTTTTTCATACACGAGCATATAGTACTCTAAGAAAAGTAAAATTTCTTTTTAAAATAGCATACATTAAACATCTAATGATCTAAGATTATGTTTAAATGATGAGAAATTTTAGGGATTGGGGTATATTTTTAATTGTTGGAAAACAAAGACTCCCTTACAACAAGCAAGTCTAATGCTCACCTTTCGCCTATTCCGTTTCTTCTGTACTTCCAGGGACATATTATACATGAAAGCAGGAATTTTTCTGTTAGCAGATCTCTACCACTCAGTAGCTAATGGCTCCCCAGTCTTCTGCAGTGCCGAGGTCAAGCTGACACTAATAGTTTCACAATTGGCCCAGGCTGTCTGGCCCACATGCTAATAACCCATTTATTGTTCCCTATGATAACAACAGGCTGAGCTGTGATTTTCAACAGCTGGAGCTCTGAGCAGTTCATCAGGAGAGGCCAATACTCCCGTCTGTTCAGGAATCCACCTGCCCTTGGCAGGAGCCAAGAAGCTACTGATGCCAGCTTGCTCCTTGATTCAATAATCTGTACCAAGTCCTCTCTTAATGCATCCTCACTATGAAGACAATATAAGTGACATATTTTGAGGTCATTATCCCAGAATTGTGACAATTAATAACCTCCCCCTGGTGAATATCACATCTCCCCCAAGAAGCCAGAAGCAGTTGGGTCTCTAGTCAGTGAAGCCACTATCTTCCCCTGGGGACCTTAATATTCGTGGTTCCTGGCTTCTCCTTCACAAGAGGCTAGAAGCATCCCTTCTGTCCCAGCGAAGGCACCAGCCTGTGTAATTTGAGCCTGCCATCGAGTAGACTATCAAGTGGGATAGGCTTGAATTGAATAGTCTCATCCCAAACCCAATCATCTCATAATCAAGTTTAATTGAGATTAATAACCTCTCACACTGGCTCTAGATCAACAGACACCCTGCTAAGAAAACTGCTCTGCCAGCTTCTAGTCTGGCCAAATGAGTTCCTCACTCCTCCCTCCCCACTCTGGCTGACTGCCCAGGTGACCTCCCAAACCTACAGGGACAGAATAAAATAACAAGGGCACTTTGGGGACTCAAAGAAAATGAGAAAAACAAAGGCAGAACTATCACAGAGTCAGAATCAAGGCCCTGACATGAGCTTCTTTACCCTACCCTAATGACCCCCAAAAGGTGGCTGCAGGAAAGTTCCAGGAGCACTGTGGCCATCATTGTCCCTGGGATGGGCCAGATGTAAGCTGTCTCACTGTGACTAATGTCTCCCAGTTCTTCCCAACTTGTCGGCTACGCTGGACTGAGAGTCAACATCAGTAACTCGCTTCCTCAAAAGATTTGGTTAAGCGTGTCAGGTGGAAACCCCAGTAGTGCAGTGAGTGGTTAACCGCTACAGCTGTTAATCAAAAGGACAGCGATTCAAATCCACCAGGCGCTCCCTGGAAACTCTGTGGGACTGTTCTACTGTCTCCTATGGGGTGGCTTGGAATTGGAATCAGCTGGAAGGCAGTGGGTATATGTGTCAGGTTCTACGCTGAGCACTGGAATTTAGTGGAGAGTAAGACAGACGAGATCTCAACGCTGAGACCTTTAAAGTGTGGGGGGGGTCCGACTAAGCCAATAGTAACATCACGAGGAAACACTGAACAACAAATTTCGATGAGGGAGGTGAAGAAAGAGTGTGTGGTTTGATGGCAGATTTTAAGGAAGAGCCTAATTTGAATTAGGGGACACAGAAGACCTCCGCAGGGCAATCTGAAGGATGAACAAGAATTAGCTGGGCATGCTGGGAAAGAGCTGGGCAGAAGAAAAGCCTGTGTCACATCCCTGAGACGAGACTGTGGTCAGTGATCAGTGCAGCTAAGACAGTCAGCAAAGAGGGTAGCAGTGTACAATGGGGCCAAACAAGTCTGCAGGGTCTGGGCCCCACCAGAATGTGCAGGCCATGGTAAGAAGGTTGGATTTTATCCTAAACACAACGGTAAGTACCTGTTGCAGAATGACTACGGCTTTGGTAAGATGTCTGGACATGAACTTCATAGCAGAGTCTAGATTGTGCTACAATTCTGGGAAGTATTTTCCCAGAATACAGCAAGTCAATTCATTCATCCAGCGTGTATACACCACGGCAATGAGACAATCTCAGAGGTGAAATCCGTCTCACCTGGTCGTCGTGAGGCTTGTACTAAAGAACTGTTGGGTGTTTCTCACTTCCTGAAGATGTGGAGGTCACAGACTCCTGCCCTCAAGAGACAAACAGAAAATGAGAGTCAGCTTATGGTTTCAAAAACAGGAAAAGGCCCTTTTAGGACCCCATTCTAGGGGCATTCTTTGATGCAGGGCTTCAAACAAGAAATGAAATAAGCTGAAAGGAACAAACTTGCAGTTTGGAATGAGAATTCTGTAAAACATACCCTGCAGTATTTTTCATACAGACACATACATATTTTGATCTTAGTCTAAGGCATTCGCTGCTAACGGGTAGTACAGGTCGTCAGTGCTGAAACAGCTCAGAGGAGAAGGGACATATCAGTTTTTCAGAGAGAAAAGCAAGAAAATCTTCCTTCTAGCCCACCTCATCCCATTAATTCACACTCTGAACATGTACTACACAGAAGCACTTTACAGCACACTTAAGAAAAAAATCAACACTGAAGATGCTTTTTGATGGGGTATAGAAGGTAAGCAAAGATGTCACTTTGAGGACTAAGGTATGCCTGAATCAAGCAGTGGTATTTTCGATCACCTCTTATGCAACTGAAACCTGGACAATGAGTAAAGAAGATCAAAGAATTGATACCTTTGAATTACAGTGTTGGCAAATAATATTCAGTGTACTGTGGACTGCCAAAAAAATGAACAAATCTGTCTTGGAAGAAGTACAGCCAGAATGTTCCTTAGACACAGAATGGTGAGACTTTATCTCCTGTACTTTGGATATGTGTCATGGATTGAAATATATCCCCCCCAAAATGTGTGTAGCCACTTGGCTGGGCCATGATCCCCAGTATTTTATGACTGTACTCCATTTTGTGATTTTCCTGTGCTGTACGTTAAAGAGGGGGAACCCTGGTAGCATAGTGGGTTAAGTGCTACGTCTGCTAACCAAAAGGTCTGCAGTTCAAATTTGCCAGGCGCTGCTTGGAAACTCTGTGGGGCAGTTGTACTCTGACCTCTAGGGGATGTTAAAGAGGCTAAGGGTGGAACTGTAAATCCCTTCCTGAGGTTACCTCCCTGCTCCAATGTAAAGGGACTTTCCCTGCAGTATGGCTTGTACCACCCTTTATCCTTTTACCCTACAAGAGATAAAAAGAAATAGAAGCAAGCAGAAAATTGGGAACCTCACCCCATCAAGAAAGTAGCACCAGGAGAAGAGCAGGTCTTTCAGACCCGAGGTTCTTGTGCCAAGGTGTTCCCTGATACAACAAGAGGACTTTCCTACAGAGCCAACAGGTGGAAAGCCTCCTCCTGGAACAGACACCTGAATTCGGGCTTGTAGCTTGCCAGACTGTGTAAGAATAAACCTTTCTTTGTTAAAGCCATCCCCTTGCTGTATTTCAGTTAGAGCAGTACTGGGTGACTAAAACAACATTAACAGGAGGGACTAGTCCTTGGAGATGGCTATCATGCTTGGTAACATAGAGAGTCGGTAGAAAAGAGGAAGATCCTGGACCAGCTGAATCAATACAGTGGCTGCAACAACAGGCTCCTACACAGCAAGCATTGTGAGGATGGTGCAGGCCCAGGCGGCGTTCTCTTGTGCATAGAATCACTATGATTCTGAGCCAGCTCAGCAGCACCTGACAACAACAGAGGTAATCGCTCATCATAAGAGTCTGCCCTGGCACCAACAACCGGTTCCAAGCCTTTAAGGTGACCCCATTCTCGGTGAACAGCTCTTCTAAAACATTGGAAATAGAACCCTACCTTATCCACTGTGGCGTGAATGTTGTACCTATTACCCACCTGCCAGGTACGATGGTCACAGTGAAAGCTGTCCTGACTGACTTGTCTAGCTCCCCATCTTGGCAGCTTTTCAACCATGTTTTGTGTCTTTTTCAAACTCACTGAAACTCAATCTTGTTGCCAGAGCTCTTATTCCTAATCCTCCTGGAGAGACTGAAAAAAGCCTACTGCTTTGGAGTCAATTCTGACTCATAGCAACCCAATAGGGCAGAGTAGAACTGCTCTGTAAAGTTTCCAAGAAGTGTCTGGTGGATATGAACTGTCAACATTTTGGTTAGCAGACATAGCACTTAACCACTATGCCACTACGGTTTCCCAAATTCTTGTCCTATCTAACCTCAATGTTCTGGATAAGGAGTCTCAAGCCTCTGCTAAATTTTACATTAGAAACGTAGGTTCCAGAGAGCCTATCCTGTAGAGCTGGGGCTAAGGGCAGTTTAAGAAATGTGAACAAAAGGAGACTGTCTTCATCATCTAGTGCTGCTATAACAGAAGTAGCACGAGTGGATGGCTTTTACAAAAAGAAATTTATTTCCTCACAGAAAAATAGGCTAAGAGTTCAAATTCAGGACATCAGCTCCAGGTGAAGTGCTTCTCTGTTGGCTCTAAAGGAAGGTCTCTGTCATCAACCCTTCCATGGACTGGGGAGCTTCTGAGGTGCAGGTTATGCTCTGCTCCCAGCACCACTTTCTTGGTGGTATGAGATCCCCAACTCTGCTTGTTTCCCTTTCCTTTATAACCGAAAAGATGTCCTTAAGACACAGAGCAATCTTAGACACTGAGTCCTGCCCCACCAACACAACTACCCTCCACCCTCTCTCATTAACATTAGAGAGGCAGGACGTAAAACACCCGGAACATCACACAATATCAAGAATGATGGCCTAGCCAAATTGCTAGGCACATTTTTGGTGCAGGTGACACAATTCAATCCAACACAGGGCCTTTGGATGAAAGACAGTGAGAGAACTTTAATGAGGTTTGATTCCGGATTTTTTAGATTTAAAAATATAAACACCAGCAAATAAAGCAACCTATGATACAAACACAAACCGTCAACTGTTCTCAGTTCCCTGTGTCTTTGCCTGAATCTAGGCACTTGCTGTATACTTTCTGGACTGTGAGAGTAGTTAGCCTCCTTGCCTCCAGTCTGGCCCCTCAATCTGGGCCCCAGATTGGGATCACACTACCAACTGAGTGGCTTTTCTCAAATGCAGTTGTAATCTTGTCTCTCCCATGTTGAACATCTATCAGCAACTCACTGTGCATTAAACAAAGTCCAAATGAGCTCTTTGAAGACCTTTCAGATCCGTCCCCTGTGACAGTCACTGCCTCATTCCCCTCATTCTTCTCTTTTCCACAATGTACATCCTTCCTACTCAACAGATCTGCAACAGTGACAACACCTAGAGGTGCCATAGGATTTGCAGGCCTGTGCCTTTGCTCATGGTCTTCTCTCTGCCCAGAAGGCTTTCTCCCTCTGCTTTACCCATCTGTCGTGGATTGAATGGGGTACCCGCAACATACGTGCAGCTTTTTGGCTAGATCATGATTCCTGGCAGCTTTTTGGCTAGACCATGATTCCTGGTATTGTGTGATATTTCTCCATGTTGTAAATCTTGCCTCTATGATGTTAATAAAGGAGGACAGGCAGCAGTTGTGTTCGTGGAGCAGGACTCAGTACTTAAAATTGTATTGTGCCTTGAGGCATTCTCTTGAGATATAAAAGAAAGAAGCTAGCAGAGATATTTGGGGGCTTCATACCACCAAGAAGCAGTGACAGGACATAAGCATATCCTTTGGAAAGGACCAGAAGTCTGTGCACATCGGAAGCTCCTAGTCTAGGGGAAGGTTGACCGTAAGGACCTTCTTTCAGATACAGCAGAGAAAGTCTTCCCCTGGAGCTGACACCCTGAATTTGGACTTTTAGACCACTGAACTATGACGAAACAAAATTTCACTTTTTAAAGCTGTCTACTGTGGTATCTCTGTCATAGCAGTACTAGATGACAAAGACACTATCCATCAAATGTCCATTATCTTTCGAAGCTTACTTCAGTTTTACCTTTCTGTGAAGCTTTCCTTGACCTTCTCTGAAAACAGATCTCTTCCTCTAGCTTCCAGAAGGACCTCGACACCAAACGGCAAGTGCTGGATTAGAGATCTGTCAGCTCTACTAGATTAAGATATTTACAACAATGGTTAAAATTTTATACTTTCCCAGCTCCTTCCATGGCACCTAGAATGAAAGGATACTTGTATAGTCCTTAAATTAGGGATAATCATTTCCATTACACAGCTGAGAAAACTCAGGTCCAAAGAGACAAGAGTTATGATGTCAGCTGGCTGTAAACTTGGAATCAGAGATCAGATCATCCAACTCCTGATCCAGTAAATTTTCCACAAAGCTCCCTTCTCACATCAGCTTGGGTCTACCCATCTCTGAAAAAGGTAATTTCTTCAACCTTAAGTCCTGTTCAATCAGAGTCATGTGACACAGAGATCTCTGGGGTCTGAGTATCAAAGTCAAACCCAGGGCATCTCCAGAATACTTCTGTGTAACCTCATCGCTTTTTTTCTCTCCCTTCCAGGGAGCTCACTAGAGGCCCTAACAGCTTCTTAGCTCTGGAGACATAAACTCATCCAAGCTTCTGAAAGGCTATAGAAGACCTTATTCTAAACACTGCTTGCCACAGAGTAGAAAGCCTAATTGTGTGGCTCGGACAGAAGGCCAAGGGGTAGACTCAACACAGGGGCAGAGGATGCCCGTGTTCCTCACATTTGTCTTAACCTCCTGGAGTCACAAGTACAGAGAATGCCATTGAGGGGAGACTTTAATTACCTGCAGGTGTCCCAATTAAGCGAATTATCTCCCCAATTAGCTGTCTTTTCCATTGGAAATCATTAAGCTTAATTCCATTTCCCAGGGAACATCTTAATCAAGTAAGTTCTGTCCCCAATTCCTGAGGCAGCCAGACCCTTGCTGACGTCAGTCTGGCCCTGTCTGGCCTTGAGAATAAATTGGTCTCTGGGTCAATTTCTCAATTAAACACATCCCTTTAATTGCACTATTTTCTAATGTTTAGCCAGACCAAGGGGTTGTGTTCCTTAAATTACTTACGAAAGGCAGCGTATGTCCAAAGAAGGCCCCTCCCTAAAAAAGGGGATAAATTTACAAGCATACTCCCCAAAATTGTTTCTTATATAAAAATTAAATCTGAAACACCATAGAGAGAGAGCTACAAAGCACAGTCTCTTTTCAAGACAATAACAAAGGGAAGCTGCAGGTGCCTTCATTGTCAAAGCCAAAGGAGCCCCCAATTTTCTCTACTTTTTTTCCTTTTGCCTTCATTATTCCCCAAAATTATTAAAATTGAGAGAGAGAATCTTAGGAGAGAAGAGGCCTTTCCAGGTGCAAACACCCACAGATGGCTTTTTAAGGTTTCAGAGTGTTTGAATCCAAAACTTGTGATTCAGAAGGTGAAGGAGAGCAACCAGGGGAAGAGAACTCAGTTTTCCTCTGCTGGGCAACTGTCAACTGCAGGCTGTAACAGGTCAGCAGTAAAGCCAACTGCCCCGCTGACCACCAAGTGTATAATTTTCGTAGAGATCCTCCTTGTTGCTTTTGTCCAACTTTCTTGTTCCCTGTTCCTAGAACCCCATTCTCATGCTGACAAGTGGGTACTGCCTACCAATGGTGCCTTCCCTCTGTCTACACCAGCCTGCATCCTTCACACTGCTGTTGACAAAGCAGCTTCCCTCCTGCCCCCAGGACAGCATCCCCTCACCCTTGGATGCTTTATTTCTTCCTTTTGTTTCATTCTTAGCAGGTTTACACCTGGCAGGGCGGGGTGCGGAAGTATAGGATGGAATTGGCTCAATCACAGTTTAGAGTCTCTAGAAATTTATGCACTAAAACCTAACAAATGCATCTTAATTTTCACTCTGAAATAGACTACAAAGTTCAAATCAAATTCTGTTTCCTTTAACTTTTTTCATATCCGTGTTAATCACATTCCCTACAAAATTGAAGAGAGAGAAGTGCCCCTCTCCTTGGTACTAAATTTAATATGGGGATGATTAGAAGTACATTTGTCATTATTGCCTGGAGAGACTCATGCATTAGCCCTCCAGAAATTAGATTAACACCTCACCATTCCCTGCCACTCCCCAAGTCCTCACTGCAGTGTTTACCCTCTGCAATCATCACCCTCTATTGATTTTTTTCCAAATTATTTATTTTTTAAACTTCCTAACCAGCTTGCTTTAATTCATTACTACTTAACTCTTAAGGACAAACTCAGAAACCTCACCTGTTTACAGCTTAAGAAAGGGATATTGGGGGTCGGGAGGGGCATGACAGGGACTCCAATTCTGTCCCTTAATACACGCACATATAAAACTGATCTGAAGATGATTGTTCTCCAATGACTTTTGCTATTTCTCCCTTCTCTTCTCCAAACACAAAACTATTTAGATCTGATAAAGCATCTGGCCTATTAGACGAGCTGCCATTTCTCCCCTGTAGAAGTCCTGATTGAAAAAGTGGCAGCCCTGATAACGGTCTAGAAAAATTTCCCAGGAGCAAGCCCCAATTTGTCACTTGGTTTAGTTTTCAAGCCTTCTGGTTGGGGAAAATGACTCTGCAAATATTCCTCAACAAAGTACCACATCACCCTTGAGAGTTATGATAGCCTGTGCCCCATGCCTTGCAACCCACAGTGCCCAGGCTTCTGCCCCAGCCCAGGGGAGCAAGCCAGGTAAAAACTTTGGTAATAATAGGAGAGTCATAAAACTAATACTACTGATAGCTAACATTTGAGCCCTAATTATGTTCCAGAAACAACGGAAAAGTGCCCTCCGTGTATCATCTCACCCACATTTTACAGCAGAAAGTGAAGTTTGGAGATGCCAAGTAATTTACCCAAGAACACACAGCTGTTAAGTGGCTGAGTCCAGGATTTGAACTCCCATTGTTCTGTTACCAAGACCTGTGCTCTTGAATACTCTGCAGTCAGCATGGTGGGTGTCCCTCAGCTGATTCTAAGCTCCAGGTTATAAGATCAATGAGAGATGGAGACTCTAAATTCTCACTTTCCTCCACCCACCCTCTGCCAGTGCCAGCCACAGTACAACCAAAAGAACAAAGTGAAGATTGCAGCCTCCACAGAAAGAAGAGAGGGCATCCCCTGACTCAGGAGCCAACTGCTCTACTGACATTCTTCTAACTGCTCTTGAGTTTAGACTTCCCTAGCTCCCCCGCTGGAAACTCCACAAGTTAGATTGCAAAGGCGGCGTTCTGAAACCTTAGGGTAGACAAAGGAGGAACATTAAGCTGGGGTTAGCGTCTTCTGTCTTACACTGTTGTCAGTTGTCGTTAGTCGCCATTGACTCAGTTCTGACTCATAACAACTTCCACATATGTAGCACAGAACTGCTCAACAGGGTTACCAAGGCTGTGACTTTTTGGAACACAACACTGGGTCTGTGTCCCAAGGTACAGCTAAGTAAGTTTGAACTGCCAGGCTTTCAGCTAGTAATTGAGTGCTTAATTGTTTGTACCACCAGGGACTCCACTGTCTTATAGTTGTTGTGTTGTTATTATTTTGTGCTATGAATTGTAACAGAGTAGAAGTGCCCCATAGGGTTTCCCAGGCTACAGTGTTTATAGAAGCAGGTCCTTTCCTCTATGGAGCTGCTGGTTGGTTTGAACTGCAAACCCTTTGGTTAACATCAAAAGTTTTAACCACTGTGCCACCTGGGCTTCTTCTATTTCATATAATCCTCTATGCCTGTTCTGCTTACACAAGTACAAATTAATTCATTATACTAGATCTGATCCTGAACTCAGGTTCTGAATTTAGGTGAATCACTTTCCTCCTGTGTCTTGGTTTCCTCATCTATGCAATAAAAGGATTGGACTAGATGACCCCTTGGGAAGTTTCCAGCTCTTACAATCTAGAACTCTATGTAGATGCAGTTTACATAGTCCTGTGAATGGGTAGACATTTAAAGCTCAAAAGGCTCTGTTTTAGTCATTTTATTCCGCCCTAACAGAAATACCACAAGTAGGTGGCTTTAAAAAGAGAAATTTACTTCGTCACAGTCCAGTAGGCTACAGGTCCAAATTCAAAGGAAAGCTTTCTCTGTTGGCTCTGCAGAAAGACCTGTGTGGTCAATCTTTCCCTGGACTGGAAGCTTCAGAGGCACAGGGACCCTAGTCCTTTCCAAAGGACGGGTTCAGCTCCCAGCACTCCTTTTTCTCTTGATGGTATGAGGTCCACATATCTCTCTGCTGGCTTCTTTCCTTTATATATCAAGAGATCACCTCAAGGAACAAAACAATCTTACGTGTTGACTACTGCCCCACCAACGCAACGGCTGCCCCTCCTTCCTCATTAACACCACAGAGGCAGGATTTACAACATCACACAATACCAGGAATCATGGCATAAATTGCTACACAGACTTTTGGAGGAATACAATTCAATCCATGACAGACCCTATAGATGATATAATCTAAGTATGTCAAACATACAGCATATGTGCTACCTCTTCCCCTATAACTGCTTCAACCAAAAGAGTACTGTTCAGGTGATGCTATGCGACTTCCAGGACTGGGCCATAAAACACTGCAATTGCCTCCTTGTTTACTAGCACACTCATCCTTGGAGCCTTGAGTGTCCATGTAAGAAGATCAGCTACTCTAAGACCACCCTGCTGGATCTGCCTCAGGTAGGCATTCCATCCTATAGTCCCAGATAAGCCCATTCTTCTAGCCATCCCCACCAAAAAACCATAAATGTAATTACATACATCTTGGACTTTAGACCAACCCATCATCAGCTGAATACTATCCACTGACCCCTGCTGATAACCTATGGAACAGAAGAACTACCAAGCAGTAGCTCTACCCAAATGCCAGACCCACAAATCATGCTTATAATAAACTGGTTGCTGTTTTATGCCACTAGTTTGGGGGTTATTTTTATGCAGCAGTATATAACTAGGACAGCAAGAGAGTAATGAAGAAGAATCAGATTGTCCTGGAAGGAACACATTAGTTGCTGTGCAGGGAATGCATAGAAGGGATGAAAGAGGGGAGCAGAACAACTCTTTGGACTATTATAGTTGCACAGGTAAGTAATTACCGAGACTACAGCAGTGAGATGAAGAATCCAAATGAGGTGATCAGAGATATCTGCAGAAGATAGTCAACAGAATTTGCTGACTGATGAGTAAATGAGAGAGAGAGAGGCAGCAAGAAAGATTTCCAGTTTGGGGCTTACATACCTGGTTGGATGGTGATACCATGTGCTGAGTTAGGAACTTTAGAGTAGAGGCATATACGAACAACATGGGGAAGGGGGTAAACTCATTTTAAATTGTTAGATGAGATGTCACAGGGCAGGTGCCAGCAGTTAGAGAATGCAGGAAAGTCATCTGGACTAGACATCTAGATCTGAGAGCTGATCATCAAAGATGGAAGCCATGAGAAAGATGGAACGACCAGGGATCTTACTGCAAAGAATGAAGAATGGGAAGAAGAAAACAGGAGTGGTAGAACTGAGCACAAACAGGGACAGAGCAGAGCCTGATCCCTAAAGCTGCTGCTCTTGGATGGTCCGCATTAAACTGCTTACTTCCTCCTGTCTCTTGTCCTTTAGGAATTGTGGGCTTTTGGCATATGACAAACACTGGGGCTGAAGAAACTGTGAGATTAGGTGCCCCTCCCCTGTTGCTCCTCAGACTTGCACGTGCTACTTTCAAGCCAGCTTTAATTTTGAAACATTCTGCTTTATCCTCCTCTCCCATTCCCTCCAGCTTGATTGTTTTCTTTAAAAATGCTCCTCATTTCTTTCCCATTTCATTTTCTTTCATCTGCAACCTGCTATTAAGGTTGTTTTCCCCACAGCTATTTTGACACCAAAGTAGCTTAATTTGTTCTACTAATTAGCTTGTGATACATACAGAGAGCCCACCATCTCCTGCACAATAGCTTTCTCTGCAGGCATCTCCCACAGCTCCCCCACATAATGGAGGAAGCTGCCCTTTTCCTGACACCCCTCACCATCTTCTTCCTTCTTGCTCTGGTGGCTCCTGCAGCCAAATCTTTTGGTCCATGGCTAGTAGACATCACCTGGACCATTGGGCTGCCTCAGTGCCTACAGAACTTCCCTTTAGAGTCATTCTGTAGAATGAGACACTTTCTCCAAAAATCTCATTAGAACACCTTCCTGTGCATTAAGCTGTAGTTAAGCAGTGTTAATAGTATGTCAGATAAGCTGTCTTCCAGAGTTAACAAACTTAAATGCAGTAGCGAACCTCACACATGGAGGAACTAAATTAAGACACTGAATTAAAGAACCAAGCTCAAGTCCAAATAAAGGAAAAGGTAAAGTGGAGCTGAAAGAGCAGACTGTCAGGTTTGGAGTGTGTGGTGGGAGTAGGAAGTTGTTAGGGTGGACAGTTCAGAATTAAGTCAGGGGGTGGAGTCAAGATGGCAGACTAAAAGCACATCTCCCTAAATCCCTCTAGAAACCAAGACCTGAAATGATAATTAAACAGAGCCTTTTGGACACCTAGTGAAACCTGAGATGAGCATAGGGTTATTAATTTGGACTTTATACCACTGAACTCAAAACCTCCTCTGTTTCACTGACCCTACTCTCAGTGAGCATAGGCTTGCACGGACCAAAGGTAACTCACCATTTTGATTTTTTTTTCCTCTGTCTTGGCCGGTGAGCAGAGCTGGGACTTGACTAGCCACTGGTCTCAGGAGCACTGCTGGTGGAACCAGCAAGTGTAGTTGCTGTGTTCTGAGAGCCTGGCTTTGGACTCTATGTTTCTCGGCTCCTCCAGCCTATCTTTCTGCCTCCACCATGTGGTAGCTGTACAGATGCACTTGTGCAGAACACCGTCTTGACCCGCTGGGAAACAGAGAAGCCCAGGCAGAAGCCTCGGCCAGACTTGGTTCCTAGGCTGGAAGATGATACCACCTATTGGGGGAAAGCACTTTTCCAGCAGGGAGGTGGTGATTTGCACAGTGTTGCCTGAGGCTGGGGCCCAGCGGTGGAGGCTGTGGACTCTGGGCATTTCGACACTCTTGGCCTCTCTTTCCACTGGGAGCCTGGTCCCGGCCAGCAGGCGAGCTTGTGTGAGATGCCATCTTGTTTTGCTGGGAGGCGGATTCATCCATACGGAAGCCTCAGCTGGGCCTAATTCCTGAGCTGGGAGTCAATGCCTACCCAGAAGACACTGCTTTTCAGCAGAAAAGCAGAATTCTACAAGTATCGCCTACAGTACTGGGGCCCGACAGCAAAGGCCAGCAGGCCAGTAGCCTTTCTGTATTTTGAGCTAGTTTGTAACATCTTGGGTTCAATATAGAGGTGCTTACTCTGCCAGCTGGGAAGAGGGACCTGTACACCTGAAAACATGACTGACTTTGGAAGTTGTCAAATACTTTTTACTTCTCATTTTAAGACGGCCTAAAGAAACAACTGTGGTCCATCTTCACAGCATCACTCCCAGCCTCTACTGACTCACATGAAGCCCAAAAAGCAACAAACTCTGGAGAGAACAGTAACCCAGAAATCTCCCATGCCATCAGAAGGCCCCTGAAAGAAACCACCTCAGAACTTCCCAGATGAAGAAGCTTTTCTGAAACTATCAGAAAGTGAATACAAAAGGATTATATATAGAGCCTTCCTAGACCTTATACAAAATGCAGCAGAGCAAAATGAAAAGTTAAGCAAGCTGTTCGATCTGATGGAACATGAGTACTCTGAAATCCAACAGATCAAGAACAAAATCAAAGACATAGAAACTTCCATTCAAAGCCAAGAAAACAGCATGGAACAAATGGAAAAGACACTTTGTGATTTGGAAGACAGAGCTACTGACTCCAGCATCTATGAGGAGAAATCTGAAAAAAGAAACAAAAAAAATGAAGAAGCATTAAGAAGCATGTGGGAGTCTATTAAGAAGAACAATCTATGATTAATTGGAGTTCCTGAACAGGGCAAGACAACTGAGAACACAGAAAGTATTGTTGCTGAGCTGCTGACAGAAAACTTCCCATAATTACAAAAGAAGAGAATATAGATACCCAAAATACATATCAAACACCCCTCAATATAGATCTCAATAGAAAGACTCCAAGACATATTATAATCAAGCTTAACAAAATGAGCAGAAACCCTTAAAGGCAGCAAGACTCAAAGCAAAGCTAACATTTAGAGGGAAACCCTGTAGGCTTTCATTGGATTTTTCAGCAGAAACAATGCTGGCATGGAGACAGTGGAATGACATATTCAAAGCCTTGAAGGAGAAGAACTTCCAACCAAGAATTAGACATCCTGCAAAACTATCTTTCAAATATGAAAATGAAATTAAGACATTCTCAGATAAACAGAAACTCAGAGACTTTGTAAAAACCAAACCAAAGCTACAAGAAATACTGAAAGAATCTCTTGGCTTGAAAGAACAAAACTGCTAACTTTGTATTTTAGAAGGACACATTATCCAGAATCCCACTCAGTTAGGGAAGGCTCCAAATACAATCAAAGCTATAATAGTGAAAGAAATGATCTAGTGATCATATCGTGTAAACTATGATATCATATTAAAAAGAGGGGTGTACTACAGTTTTTATAGTCCTTTCATATGGAGAAGAAGTCGACAAGAGTGGTAGCAATCAAAATTGGGTTTATATATGGTTTATTAAGCAGGATCATAGGGGCAACCATAAAGCACAATAATGAAGCAACATACCGTATTAAGAAATGTAATACGGGAGTCTCAGCAACCACAAAACCAACCCCGAAAAAGGCAAAAAATCAACTCACAAAGAAGGTCACAGAACAGATTAGTAAGAACAGAGAAAACATCAACACAAAAATAAACATATCACAATGACAGCACTGAACATAGACATGGCCATCTATATGTTGCCTATAAGAAACTCACCTTAGACTTAAAGATATGAACAAACTGAAAATTAAAGGATGGAAAAATATATATCAATATCAAGCTAACAATGAACAAAGAAGAGCAGGTGTGGCAATTATAATCTCAGATAAAATCAGTTTTCATGTAAAATCCACCACCATGGACAAGGATGGACACTATTGCTGAAAGATTCAATACACAAGCAGGACTTAACAATATTAAATATTTATACATCTAATATTGGAGCACCTAAATATGTCAAAGAAGCACTGACTACACTCAAAAAGGAGATAGATCACTCCACAATAATAGTGGGAGACTTCAACACTCCACTCTCAATATTGGACAGATCGTCTAAAAAAAAGCTCCCTAAAGACAGAGAAGACCTTATTTCCACAATTAAACAACCAGACCTCATCAAGATATACAGAACTTTCTATCCATCATTGGACAACTACACTTTCTTCTCCAGTGCACATGGAACATTCTCCAGAATAGACCATGTGTTAGAACATAAAGCAATTCCCAACAAAATCCATACCACTGAATTAATGCAAAGCGTCTTCTCAGATCATAGAGCCATAAAAGTCGAAATCAATAGCAGAAAAAACATAGATAGAAAGTGAAACTCATGGAAACTGAACAACACCTTGCTCAAAAAAAACATGGGTTATAGAAGAAATCAAGGGTGAAATAAAGAAATTTAGGGATTCCAATGAGAATGAAAACACTTCCTATCAGAACCTATGGGATACAGCCAAAGCAGTGCTCAGAGGTCAGCTTATCTCTGTAAATGCACACATCTGGAAGGAAGAAAGAAATCAAATCAAAGAACTGACCCTACAGCTTAAACAAGTAGAGAGAGAACAACAGAGGAACCCCTCAGGCACCAGAAGAAAACAGATCATAAAGATTAGAGCAGAACTAAACAAATTAGAGAATAGAAGAACAATTGAAAAAATTGAAAAGACCTAAAGCTGGTTTTTTGAAAAGATCAACAAAATTGACAAACCATTGGCTAAACTTACTAAAGAAAAACAAGAAAGGAACTAAATAACCCAAGTAAGAGATGAGAGGGGAGTTGTCACAACAGATCCAGCAGAAATCAAACATATCATGGCTGAATACTATGAAAGACTGTACTCTAACAAATTTCACAACCTAGAGGAAACGGACAAATTCCTTGATTCATATTACCTACCCAAATTATCACAATGTGAAGCAGAACAACTTAATAAACCCATCAGAAAGGAAGAGATTGAAAAAGTCATGAAAAAACTACCAACCAAAAAAACCCCGTACCCAGCTGGCTTCACCGCAGAATTCTACCAAACTTTTAGAGAAGAGTTATCTCCAGAATTAAGTCAGGAGTTCCCAACCCCCTCCTCCAGTGTGGAGTGTCCCATGCCTTATGAGAGTGGTGGGCAACCTCACAGAATCTCACGGGTCTTGACTCGTCCCAACTGCCTCTAAATACCCTCAATCACACACACGCACCAGATTTGCCCCCAGAAGATAAGTTGCCTGATAAAGCTAATGCGTCTGAGTTAGCTGGACTCACTTTGGAAAGACTAGCTAGGAGAAAGAAGAGTAAGAAGCTGAAACAAAACTCAAAGTATCTTGCCCCTCTTCAACTTTCACCCACTTACCTTTGTTGAACTTGTTGACAGTTGACTTAATAAGTGTTAGTGACTTATTTCTGCCTCACAGCATTCCTGAACATTTTCCTCATCTTGCAGAGGCTTAGGGGTAACTCCTTGGAGGCTAGAGGGTGTCTTAGCCTTTTGATATTCCCTAAGGTTCCTCCGTAGCCTCAGCCTAGACTCTGAGGACCACACCTTGAGGTAATTTTTTTTTCTTTGTTTTTTAATTGTACTTTTGATGAAGGTTTACCAGACAAATTAGTTTCCCATTTCACAATTAGTACACACGTGGTTTTGTGACACTGGTTACCAACCCCACAGCACGTCAACACTCTCCCTTCTTGGCCTCGGGTTGCCTGTTCCCAGATTTTTGTTTCCTCCTGCCTTCGAGTTTTTTCTCCTGGACAAGTGTGCCCCTTTATTCTCATTTTGTTTTATTGGCCTGTCTAATCTTTGGCTGCAGGATGAACCACAGATATGAACTTATTACTTAATCAAAATGGTGTCCATGGACCACATTCTCAAAGTCTCTGTCAGGTCAGTAAGTCTGGTCTTTTTTTGTGAGTTAAAATTTTTTCTACATTTTTCTCCAGCTCTGTCAGGGACCCTCTAACGTGATCCTTGTCAGAGGAGGTGGTGGCAGTAACCAGGTAGCATGTAGTTGTGCTCACCTCAGTCAGGTGGAAGCCATGGTTGTTGTGGTCCATTAGTCCTTTGGATTAACCTTTCCCTTGTGTCTTTAGTTTTCTTCATTCTTCCTTGTTCCAGATGGGGAAAGACCAGTAGAGTATCTTAAATGGCCGCTCAACAGCTTTTAAGACCCCAGATGCTACTCACCAAAATAGAATGTAGAACATTTTCTTTGTGAGTTTGTATGCCAATTGAGCTGGATGTTCCCAGAGACCACAGACTCCACAGCTTGAAGTAGATTTTGTCACTAAACAATATATGTAATGGCATTTATATCAAAACTAAACTATTCTGGGCCCCCCATGAGTTATTTCTCTGAATTCAAAGGCCACTATTTTTTCCATAATAAGAGTATATTGAAAACCAGAATGTTTCATAGCACTGCCTGATATAACCAGGGGTTCTCAACATACTGTCTCATGATGTAACCTGAGAATGTCCCAACATCCCCATGATATAATCTGGGAGTCTCCAAATACTGTTCTTTAATATAATCTAGGGCTGTCACAACATTGCCCAGGGTGTAACCAGGGCAGTCTCACAATTCTGCCCATGATGTAACCCACTAGCTGCACCAAGACTACTTCTGAAAATACCTGGTTCCTTAATCCCAACAACAAGCTCAGTGGGCTTAATCCTCATTCCCAGCTGTCTGTATAAATACATAAGTAAATAAATAAATAATTCCCAAAATGAAGCATCCCTCTGTTATTGAACTGCAAAAATGTCTATAAAACCAAAAACCTACCAACCATAGCACTTAGCCATCCATTCGATTCTGACTGATAGCTACCCTATAGGACAGGGTAGAACTGCTCTATAGAGCTTCCAAGGAGTATATGGAGAATTCCAACTGCCAACCTTTTGGTTGTGAGTTATGTTATACCAGTTGAGCCAGATGTTCCCGGAGACCCCAGACCCCACAGCTTTAGGTAGCACTTAACTACTACACCACCAGTGTTTCCAAACAACGTCTGTAAGTCTCTGAAAACCTGCGATCACTTATGGGCTGCCCTTCTTTCTCTGGACCTCACAACCTCCTATGCAGCCCCCTTCATTCTCTACAGGAACATACCATCACATTTTAATAAATGTCCCTGGTTCTTCCCCAGGTGAATTTAGGCTATTCCAAACCCTCTCCTCAACACAGATAAGACTCATGTCAATAAAACTTATGGAACCTGGACTCCCAAAATTATTATAGAAAATGCATTTACTAGGTAGGAATGCATTTATCCTGCGAAGCAACACCTCCTTCATCTGCCCTGTCCTGTGCTCTCCTTATAGCTTCCCTAATTGAGTTCTGACAACACTGTATGTTAAATCACTAACACAGAGCAATATCCAAGTCTGCACAGTCCATCTGCTCTCATACTATCAAAACTGTAGGCAAGCACACACCTGCAGCTTCTGGAACTTTCTACACCTCGTTTATTAAAGTAAAAAAGTAGAGAATATGGAAGGTTGTGCTCTTGTCCTTAGAAGTAAGGTATCTGTTGCAGGTGGCTGATCTACAGATAAGCAACGTGGCCAAGAATATAAGTTTAGGATTCTAGCAGGCTGGAATTAAAGCTTTTTTATTATTATTGTGATTAAGTGAAAGTATACAATCCAAATCAGTTTTGCACACCTGCCTAGCTACAGCTCCTCTGCTCTTCTTAAACTGTGACAGCACACTCCTTCTTTTCATTCTATGCTTGTCATATCCTGTTAACAAGCTCCGGCCCCCTTCTCTCCACCCTCCTCTCTCCCTTATAGAAAGAGACCAATAGGACAGCCCCCTATAAATGCACAGAACAATCAAGTACACACATCATATGGTCACACTGTGCCCCCAAGTTTAGCCCATTTTTGTCCGAAGAGTTGACCTAGGTAGTGTTTTCTAGACAGGAGCAGCAGCAGAGCTGGGGGCCATGTCCCCGAGGGACCTCCTGGGCTGTTGGACCTTCAACTGTGGTCTTTTAGTAGAGCTCTTGAGCTGCACTTCTATTTTTCTCATGTTGCCATAGAGACACAACTTTGTGTGCCCCATCACGGCTGTCTTTGGTGGTAGCAGGGCACCATCGGGTTCTTAGGGTCCATTTTGATGCAGTCTCCTGTTTACACTGGTCCTTCTGTCTCCTGGGGTCTTTTTCCCTTGTGTCTTCGGTGTTTTCAGTGATCATCTGTTCCAGATGAGTTGGGACCATTTGAAGTACCTCAAACGGCAGCTTGCTAGCTTTTAAGACCCCAGACACCACTCACCAATATGGGGTGCAGAAGACTCTCTTAGCAATATGTTAATTATGCCAAATGACCTCGATGTTCCCTGAGAACATGGTCCCCAGACCCTACCCCTGCTACTCTATCCTTGCAATATTGGGTAGAGATTGGAAGAGTTTTCCATTTATGGTGAAGTCTAGTTAAGTTAATCTACTTCCTGCTGCGTGCTGTCACTGCTTTCATCTAACTACATTTTTGTCAGCTATCTAATCTATAACCAACCCTCACTTCCCCTATCCCCCTCTTCTTTATAGCCATCAGAGTCTTCTTCTGTGCTTAAGTCTATTTGTAAGTCCTTATATCAGGGATCTCATACAATATTTTTCCTTTTGCCACTGGCTGATTTAACTCAGCGTAATATCTTCCAGTTAAAACCAGGTTATGAGATGTTTCCTAAAATCATCATTGTTTTTTATCATTGCATAGTGTTGCATTGAGTATATGTACCATAATTCATATATCCATTCGTCTGTTGACGAGCATCTAGGATGAGTCCATCTTTTTGCTATTGTGGACTGTGTCGCCATAAACATTCGTGTGCATGTGTCTGTTCGTGTGACAGCCTAAATTTCTGTAGAACATATTCCATGTTCTGTAGAACATATTCCATGTAGAACATATTCCATATTCCATGCAGAATTACTGGATCAAATGGTTTATCTGTTTCCAGCTTTTTAAGGAAGCACTAAATTGCTTTCCAAAAAGGTTGTACCATTTTGCATTCCCACGAGCAGTGGAGGAGAGTTCTGATCTCTCCACAGCCTCTCCTGGTTTTGTTGTTTTTGGATTACAGCCAACCTTGCTGGGGTGAGATGGTATCTCATTGTAGTTCGGACTTGAATTTCTCTAATGACTAATGTTTGTGAGCATTTCCTCATGTGTCTTTTGGCTGCCTGGATGTTCTCTTGCAATCCATCTCATTTGTCCATCGCTTAATTGAGTTATTCACTTTTTTCTTGTTGATATTTTGCCGTACCTTGTAGATTACGGAGATCACACATCAGTCCGACATATAGTTGCCAAATATTTTTTCCTACTCTGTAGGTGTTTTTTTTAACTCTTTTGATTAAGTCCTCGGATGAGCAAAAGTGTTTGATTCTTAGTAGTTTCCATTTGTCTATTTTCTCTCCTGTTGATTGTGCCTTGTTTGTCAGATTTTGAAGTCTGTCTAAGCTGTGTATTATAACTTCCATTGTTGACACTATTTTTTCTTACATGATCTTTATCATTTTACATTTGAGTTTAGGTCTTTGATCTATTTTCAGTTACTTTTTGTGTAAGGTGTGAGATATGGGTCTTGTTTCAGTGTTTTGCAGATGGATATCTAGTTTTTGCCAAGACCATTTGTTAAAGAGACTGTTTTTAACCCAGTTTACAATCTTAGGGCCTTTCTCAAATATCAACTGTTCGTGGGAGGATGGTGGCATCTGTGGGGTCTCAACTCTGTTCCATTGGTCTATATGCCTCTTTTTGTACTGGTACCAGGCTGCTTTGACTACTGTGGCATTGTAATATGTCCTAAGCTCAAGAAATATTAGGCCTCCCACTGTGTTCCTCTTCAGTAGTGCTTTACTTATCCAGGGTTTCTTCCTTTTCCAAAGTTCACGATTTGTTTCTCCATCTCATTAAAAAAATGACACTGGAATTTGTGTCGGGATCGCATTGTAAATGTAGATCACTTTGAGTGAAACAGACATTTTTACAATGTTAAATCCTCCTGTCCATGAGCAGGGCAAGTTTCTCCACTTAACGTAAGTCTCTTTTGGTTTCTTGCAGTAAGGTCTTGTAGTTCTCTCTCTATAGGTCTCTTATTTCTTTAGTTAGATATATTTCTAGGTATTTGATCTTCTGGTGGGCTTTACTAAATGGTATTGATTTGGTGATTTCTTCTTTGATGATCTCTTTGTTGGTGTCTTAGCCACCTGGTACTGCTCTAACAGAAAATACCAGGAGAGGAAGATTTCATGAAGAGAAGCTATACTGACACAGTTTGGTAAGCCACAAATCCATTCATAAATTGTAAGTCCATTCAGAATGAGAGATCATCACAGTCCAGTAGGCTGAGTCCAAATTCAGTGAGAGCATCTCGGCACAGGAACCTCGGGTCCAAAGGACGTGCTTTGCTTTCGGTGCTTCTCTCTTGGTGCTATGAGGTTCCCAACTTCTGCTGCTCACTTCTCTCCTTTATATTCCACAAGCCTGTAGCTTGAGACCTGCCTCACTAACACAACTGTTGCCTATTCTCCATCATCAATCTCACAGAGGCAGGATTCACAACACATGGGAGGAAGGGCACCATACTGGGACTCACAGCCAAACCAAATCAACAGACATTTTTGGGGGGACACAATTCAACCCCTGACAGTTGGTATAAAGGAATCCTATTGATTTAGTTACATTTGTCTTATATCCTGATACTTTGCTGAACTCCTCTATTAGTTCCAGTAGTTTACTTACAGATTCTTTAGGATTCTTTGTATATGCGGTCATATCATCTGCAGATAGGTAGATTTTTACTTCTTTGCTAATGTGGATGCCCTTTATTTCTTTGTCTTGTCTAACTGCTCTGGCTAGAACCTCTAGTACAATGTTGAAAGAAGTGGTGAGAGTGGGCATCCTTGTCTAGTTCCTGTTCTCAAGGGGAATTCTTTTAGTCTGTCCCCATTCAGGACGATGTAGGCGGTTGGCTTTGTATAAATGGCTCTTATTGCAGTTGAAGAATCTCCCTCTGGTCCTATTTTGCTGAGAGTTTTTAGCTTGAATGGGTGTTGGACTTTGTCCAACACTCATCCTGCATCAATTTACAGAATCAAGTGATGCATAACCTTTGTGTTATTTATGTGATTGATCAGATTGTTTTTCTGATGTTCAACCAGACTTGCATCACTAATGTGAATCCAAATTGGTCATGATGAATTATTTCTTTGATATGTTGTTGAATTCTTTTGTCTTAGATTTTGTTGAAGATTTTTGCATCTAGGTTCGTGAGTGGTATTGGTCTGTAATTTTCTTTTTTAGTGGGATCTTTCCCTGGTTGGATATCAGGGTTATGCTGGCTTCATAGAATGAATTTGGGGGTATTCCATCTCTTTCTATGCTGTGAAGTAGCCTCAATAGTATTGGAGTTCACTCTTCTCTAAAAGTTTGGTAGAATTCTCTGGTGAAACCATCTGGGCCAGGACTTTTTTGGTTGGTAGTTTTCGATGACTTCTTTAATCTTTTCCTTTGTGATGGGTTTATTAAGTTGTTCTACTTCTCCTTGTGATTATTTTGGTAGGTGATATGAATCTAGAAATTTGTCCATTTCCTCTAGGTTTTTAAATCTGTTATTGTACAGCCTTTTGTAGTATTCTGTTATGATACTTCCGATTTCAGCTGGGTCAGTTGTGTCATCTCCCATCTCATTTCGTATTCAGGTTATGCATTTCCTCTCCTGTTTTTCTTTTGTAAGTTTAGTCAATGTTTATCAATTTTGTTGATTTTCGCAAAAAACCAGCTTTTGGTTTTATCATTTTTTTCAATTGTTCTTCTATTTTCTATTTCATTTAGTTCTGCTCTAGTACTTATTATCTGTTTTCTTCTGGTGCATGAGGGCTTCCCCTGTTGCTCTCTTTCTACTTGTTCAAGCTATAGGATTAATTCTTTGGTATGGGTCCCTTCTTCATTCCAGATGTGTGCATCTATAGAGATAAATTGACCTCAGAGCACTGCTTTTGCTGTATTCCATAAGTTCTAGTAGAAAGTGTTTTCATTCTCATTGGAATCCATAAATTTATTTATTTCATCGTTGATTTCTTCTATAACCCAAGGCCTTTTGAGGAAGGTGTTGTTCAATTGCCATGAGTTAGAATTTCTACCTATGATTTTTCTGCTATTGATTTCAACTTTTATTGCTTTATGGTCTGAGAAGATGCTTTGCAATAATTCAGTGGTTTGGATTCTGTTGAGACTTGCTTTATGTCCTAACACATGGTGTGTTCTAGAAAAATGTTCTGTGTGCATTGATGGGTAAAAAGTTCTGTACATGTTTATAAGGTCTAGTTGGTTAATTGTACCAATAAGATCTTCTGTATCTCTATTCAGCATTTTTCTTGATGATTTGTCCATTACTGGAAGTGGAATGTTGAAGTCTCCAACTATTACTGTGGAATGAGTTATCTAATTTTTCAATGCTGTCAGTGTTTGTTCATATATTTAGATGCTCTGGTATTGGGTGCATAAATATTTAATATTGCTAAGTCCTGCTTATGCATTGAACCTTTCAGCAGTAAATAGTAACCATCCTTGTCCACAACAGTGGATCATACATTAAAGTCCATTTTATCCGAGATTAGTATTGCCACTCCTGCTCTTCTTTGTATGTTAAACATTTTTCTGTCCTTTGATTTTCAGTTAGTTCATATCTTTGAGTCTTAAGTGTGTTACCTGTAAGTAACATATAGATGGGTCGAGTCTTTTGATCTACAATGTCACTTGTTGTCTCTTTATTGGGGTGTTCAGTCTGTTTATATTCAGTGTAACTACTGATAGGTATGTGCTGTCATTTTGATGCATTTATTTTTGTGTTGTTGATGTTTTCTATGTTTTTCTTAATATTCTGTTCTGAGACATTCATTATTATGGGCTGACTTTTCATCTTTTTCAATACTGGTTTTGTGTTTGTTGAGACTCCTGTATCATGTTTCTTGTTTTGATAGTTTGCATTGTTAGTTTGCTTTGCAGCTACCCTTATATTCCGCCCCCCTTACTATTCTAAGTTTAAATCAGACTTTCACTTCTGCATATCTTTGTAATTTCCTCTCCATCTGAAAGGATTATAACCACTGTAATATATCCATCTTTTTAGTGTGGTGATGTCATAGTTTCCATTTTATGATCACTGATTCCCTTCTTTTAATAATATAGTCTTGATTGAGTTAATCAACTTCCCTAGGTGAGTAGGATTCTGGATGCTGTGTCCGACATTGCCTCCTTAAGTACACACTTAATGTTTTGGTTTTTATAAGCAAAGAACTTCTTACAGTATTTCTCGTCATTTTGGTTTGGTTTTTACAAAGTTTCTAAGCTTCTGTTTATCTGCAAATGTCTTAATTTCAGTGTCATATTTAAGAAACAGTTTTGCAGGATATATAATTCTTGGTTGGAAGTTTTTCTCCCTCAGGGCTTTGAAAGTGTCATCCCACTGCTTTCTTGCCAACATCATTTCTGCGGGGAAGTCAGACAAAAGCCTACAGGGTTTTCCTCTGAATGTTAGCTTTACTTTGAGCCTCTTATTGCATTTAAAAGCTTCTGTTTATGTTTCATTTTATTAAGCTTGATTATAATATATCTTGGTGTCTTTCTTTTGCAGTGTAGTGTTTGTGTCAGTCAGTACATGTCTTGGATATGTATGTTCTTTTATAATTTCAGGGAAGTTTTCTGTCAGCAACCCGACAACAATGCTCTCTGTATTTTCATCTATCCCTCCCTGTTCAGAAACTCCAATTATTCATACACTAGTCTCCTTAATAGAGTCCCACATGCTTCTTAATGCTTCTTCATTTTTCTTCTTTCTGTTCTCTGATTTCTCCTCATAAATGCTAGTGTCAGTTGCTCAGCCTTCAAGGTCACTAAGTCTGACTTCTAGCTCTTCAATTCTTTTGGCTCTGGAATAAATTGTCAGATTCTGTAATTTTGTTACTGATCTGCTAGGTTTCAGATTGTTGATGTCCATCTGTTCAAATAGCTTACTTAATTTTTCATTTTGTTCTGCTACATTTTGTTTAATCTCTAGGAGGGTTGTATATGTAATTCTTTTGTACTTGACCTCCAATAGTTTCAAAAAGGCTTCTTCATCTGGGAAGTGTTTTGGTTCTTTATTTTGGGAGTTTTCCGAGACCACGGTGGACTGGTTCTTTAAATGGTTAGGAATCATTGTCTGCATGCTATCCAGAAGCTGTTCGATTTCTCTGGTGTTAACTTGGCATGACCTGAGGGGTAGTTCTAAGAGGGGAGTTGGTCATCAGCTGTCTCATGTACTCTAGTGACTGGCCCCAGGGGGACTCTCTGGGGTGGCAGGCTCTGCTTCCTGGCTGGCAATCACAGTGCCTGTCACAGATTGAATTGTGTCCACCCAAAAATACATGTAGCCATGCGGCTGGGGCATGATTCCTAATATTTTATGATTTTCCTGCATTTTGTGATTTTCCTATGCTGTATGTTAAAGGATTAGGGTGGGACTGCCCTCCCTGCTCCGCGCCAAGCCGCACAGAATACAGCTTGCACCACCCTTAATCCCTTCATCTTACAAAAGCTAAAAAGAAAGGGAAGTAGGAAGAGAACTGGGAACCTCACACCACCAAGAAAGCAGCACTGGGAGAAGAGAGCATCCTTCAGACCTGAGGTTTCTGTACCAAGATGCTCCCTGGACAAAGATTGATGCCATACTGGACTTTCCTCCAGAGCCAACAAGGGAGAAAGCCTTCTCTTGGAGTGGACATCCTGAATTTGGACTTCTAGCCTACCAGACTGTGTAAGAATAAACCTTCATTTGTTAAGGCCATCCACTTCATGGTATTTCTGTTAGAGCAGCCCTAGCTTATTAAAATGATGCCCTACTTATGGAGGCACTGGAGGGCCATCAGCCAACACTGTGATGTGGATCAGTGAAGGGTGGAGGAGATGCTGCTGGGCCTCTCAGCAGTCAGTTCTCTAAGTGGTCTTATTTAAAAGGGTACTTTACCTCTTATCAGGGAGCTGTCAAACAGCTGTGGAAAACAGGCTGTCAGGTGTGGCAGGCCCCACCTTCCCGCTGACAACAAAAGTACCTCACAAGCAGCCCCTCCATCATCTGCCAGGCCACACCCATAAATCTAGACATAGATCATCTCAAATGCAGCCGTGCTGCTGGAGAAGCACCTGTCAGACAGGAGCTGCTGCTCCCCTTGAAAATCAGCCACAGCTCAGGGCCCCTTCTTGGTGACTCTGCTTCCCAGCAAACCAAGATGCCGTCCCAGCAGAGCTGCCTTTCCTGCCACAAAACTGCAGAGTCTATGGCACAGCTCAGAAAAGAGATGGTGGAGGGATAATGGTAGCCAGGCTCTCAATGTGTGGCTATCCCACTCACTGTCTCTCTGGTGCGCCATATGCTATTTACTTACGTGATGCCATTCAGCGTATTTGCTGGCTCATGCCCAGCCTCCACCTCCTGGATAACAAAAAAGTCATCAGTACCGACAGTCCTTTGAAACAGTGAGTCAGCAGGAGCAGGTGTCAGCAGCCACTGGCTCGTCTTTTAGAGGGGTAGTTTAGTCCATTATTGGTGCCTAGCCAAATCTGATTGACACTCTGCCAGATCCTAGGGCTCCCTGGATATCCACTGCTCCATTCAGTTACCATTCGAGGCCTTAGTTCTTAGAAGGAATTGAGGAGACGTGTGTCTCTTCCACTATCTTTGTCCCTACCCCCTAGAACTACAACTTAATAGCTCAGCTGCTTACCAGCCATACAGCCCTAGGCAAGTGATGAACCTTTCTGAATTCCTGTTTTTTCATTTGTGAAATGAAAATAACAACAGTACCTGTTAATCAATAGATGATGAAAGAGAGAACACTGGAAAACCTCCAGCACTGAGCATGGCACAAGGGAAGCCCTTAATAAATGATGACTGTTAATACATTATGCTGAGAAACTATTCAGTAACTCTGAGCTTTGGGATTCAGTTTAGGCAATGTTCTTGAATGAGAGAGCGAGGTACCTTCAGAATTAGCCCTGGGCAGCATCCATACTCTACTGTGGTCTCAGAAGCCGTCTTCACTGCCTGATGATGGGTGTTGGGGTAAACCATCTTCAAGTATGCCTCTACCCTCAGACTACTAATAGCCATCCAAGTCCTTCACCTAGGCCCTTGGTTCACTTTGGGTCCTAAAATTGCAATTTTGATACCCTATTTCAGAAACAGATGGATGAAAAGGCATCATCTAGTTCAAATCCCAAACCTACACATGAGGAAACTCTATTATTCAATTCAATAAATACCCTTTTCTACCTCATACTCCAGACTCTTTCTTTGTCCTAAGTCATTTCTATGCACCCCCCAGAATGGTAGCTCAGTCACTTCATCAACAAATATTTAATGAGTAACTACTATGTGCTAATATATGCTAAGCAAGAGGAGTACAAACAAAATAGGCAAATATATATATATCTAACTTCATGGAATTTTCATTCTAGTCACAGAAGAAAAATAAAGAACAATAAATGTATGATATAGAGAAAAAATAAAGCAGGCTTAGGGACAGATAGAGTGAGAGAAAGGGAGAGTCTGTCACTCTAAATAGAGTAGCCAGAGCACTCAACCCAGTACTGGGCACAGGTACCCAGTCCTAAAAAGATGAACAAATATTTTTTTGTCCACCCACTACACACCAGGTACTGTAGGAATAAACACTAGTAGCCCTAGAGAATGTAACATTGGGAGTATATGCTATTTAAGAGCAACTGTGAAGTTCCAAATTTTGTCATTTTGCTTGGGTATACTTTGCTTGGAGGCTAGTGTGTAAAAACAAGACATTTCCTTGGTGACTGGGTCCCAGTGAGTACCTATTATACACAAAACATTCTGCTTAATTCTTCTCTCTGTTGTCTACAAGGGCATTTTAAATGAGGGAATTAACACATGTGAGGATCCACAAAGACCTCTCCTGAAAGTTAATAATCTAGTACAGCAAGCAGTCCCAACGTTCATCAGGCCCATATTCTTGTGGGACAACATAAACTATAAGAAAATAAAAGTGCTATAATAAGATGAAAAACGTGCAATGTGTCTTAAGAGACAAGAAGAATAGAGTGAAAAGATCTAATATGTTAAATAAGAGTTCCAACAGCAAATGAGAAGAGAGAATTGGACAGAGGCAAAATTTGAAGAGAATTTTCCAGAACATATGAAAGATGTCAATCCGCAGAGTCAAGAAACCCAATTAAACACAGGAAAGTTAGGTAAGTTTTTAAACAATCACAGTGAGATGTATAGTGAAACCACAATGTGAAACGAGGGTGGGGATCATAAAAGCCACTAGAGGAAAATGACAAAAAGTAAAATACATCTGACATATCAACAGCAACAATGGAAGCCTAAAGCAGTGGAGTTATACCTAAGACATACTGAAAGTCAATTACTAGAACTGGGTAGGATACAGACAAATAAAAATTGAGGAAATTCAACTCCAATACAACGAGGTGATGGGGTGGTATTGCAGATTGAATTGCATCCCCCGGAAATGTGTGTTGTCCACCATTTTGCAATCTAATGTGATTTTCCTGTGTGTTGTAAATCATACCTCTAGGACATTAATGAGGCAGAGTTCAATCTATGGTATTAGATTGTATGTTTAGCCAATCACTTTTGAAATATAAAAAAGACAACTGAGCAGAGAGGAAAGAGATGTCACACCACCTAGAAATAACCAGGAGCAGAGCATGTCCTTTGAACCAGGAGTTCCTGAGCTGAGAAGCTTTTAGACCACGGTAAAAGTGATGACAAAGACCTTCCCATAGAGCCAACAGACAGAGAAAGCCTTTCCTGTGACCTGACACCCTAAATTTAGGCTTCTAGCCTCCTAGACTATGAGAGAATAAATTTCTGTTTGTTAAAGCCATCCACTTGCAGTATTTCTGTTATAGCAGCAGTAGATGACTAAGACACAGTGGGGTTCAATATAATTTATCTATATGATTAAAGTGCTGAAACCACAAGACCTGTATTTGAATCCTACCCTTATTACTGTTGGAGAAAATTAGAGTTGGACAGAACCTCTTGGGAACTCAGTTTCCTCATCTGTGACACAGGAATGTTTGTGACTTACTCCCATAGGGCTGATACAAAGCTTGAATAGAATCCCATACCCTAAAGGTCTTTGAAATCTGTAATGAATGATGTAGCTTGATGGGTATTTATATGAAGCTACCTTCAATATATATCGTTAAGTGAAAAAGTGAGACGCATTATAGTGTGTATAATAGGCTACTATAGCAGAGAAGGTAATATAGTAGGATATTCATTTACACACAGAGAGTATCTCTAGGAGGATTCACAAGAAATTGATAACAATAGTTGTCTTTGGGTATGGGAAGTAGATGGCTGGGAGACAGAAAAAAAAGAGGGCAATCTACTTGAATTTTTCATAATAGGTGTTTAAAGATAAAACCATAAAAGTCCTAGCTAAAGTATGAAGTGGTATGTCTTTTTGTAATACTTTATAACCTTGAAATATGACACAAAACCCAGATACTATGAAAGAACAGATCAAAAAATTAAAATATCTTTATGTTAAAAGGTCATGCCTGACAATAAAATATCACAACACCTTTTGTATTTTTAAAACTTTATATTATATAATGGAAACCTTAGTGGTGTAGTGGTTAAGAGATATGGCTGCTAACCAAAAGTTTGGCAGCTGAAATCCACCAAGCACTGTTTGGAAACTCTATAGGGCAGCTCTACTCTGCCCTATAGGGTTGCTGTAAGTCAGAATCGGCTCATCGACAGTGAGTTTAGCTTTTATTATATAATTGCATATGCCATCTATTCCCCCAAAATGAAATAATATTTAAATGTGTTTTAATCTGTCATGCTACTTGGTCTTCATAAACATCTCTTATCGTTCACTCTACCTCATTACCCCCCACCCAATCATTGTATCTGGGTAACAAAGTATCTTAATCTTCTCCACAGCAGTGTGACACATTGTCACTTGGGAAAAGATTTTCTGCCCTACTGGATGTGCCTTAACTTACACGTGATGCCCTTGATGTTTAGACTATTAGTCTCCTCTCTCCATGCAATTCTGTAAACTACTTGTTCTAAAGGCAGCAAAATAATGGCAGCGAATTTGCATGTTATTTGCAAATCATTTGATACTCTGTTCGTATGAGAACAAAATATACACCAGTTTCCCACCCACAGCTTCTATAACTGCCGGTATGTCTCCTGCTGAGACAGGCTGAGCATAATCCCTACTCACTGCTCCCCACTGGGGAACACGTATCCCCAACTGCAGCTCCACAATCTCTGGTCAAACCAGATCTGGATTTTTCTTCTCTTGTAATCCCATCAGGTGTCACACAGTCCTTCTGTGCTCACAGCTAACAACTGACTTTCTACTTCAAATTTTGACTGAGCCTGTCAGGCTCCTAGGAATAAAATCCATCGCCTCCCCCACCCCCTGAAAAACAGAGAACTTACAAGCCCATTTTCAATTCTGTGGCTTCTAAATGAGTGTATCAGTTCTTCCTACAGGTTTCCAAACTGCTTTGAGATGATGCCATTAAACGATTTAGGAAAAAAGGAATTATGAAGCTGGAGAGGCAGGGGCAAACATTTGGTGCTGTCCGTGGTGCTGATCCTGCTTGCCGATAATGAAGTTATTTCTAACCTGGGACAGCAATGATTGTTGAGCAACCTATTCCAAGAATTATTAAAATATGAAGGAAAAGGAAGTGATGGAAGATAAGTTAATAAAAGTGGGAGACAGAGAGGAGAGAAAGAGAAAAAAGGGCTACTGCAAAAAGAAAGCCCACTGAAACACTGATTACCAAAGAGACAAAGAAGGACTTCTGTTTTGCTTTACTTTTTAAACAACTGTGGCCACTAAGAAATGACAATCAACCATAACTGAAATATGGCCTACAAAATTCTTTAAATAAAGTATTAAGCTTATCAAGTATACCAAGTGATGCTGAAATTTACTGGTGTTGTTATAAATAAATAAGTTTTGGGGTCTGGATGATGGAGATACAATTGAATTGAGTTGTACCACAGTTTTCATGGTTTTTTTTTTGTTTTTATATCTTGATGTAAATTGTGTCCTAGGGTCGTCATGAGTCGGATTGGGCACTTGGCTTGGCTATCAAGTTCTTGTGACAGTCCTATTGTCTCTCCAAGAGTTAAATTACTCTTCCCTTTCAGAGGTTGAGGGACACTTCCCTCTCCTCCCTCCTTCCTACCCATACTCCCTGAGGCCGGCACTGACAGCACACACTGCACAGAGCACACTCGGCTGCTTTGCCACTGAAGGTTGACAAATTGCCAGTTCTTTCAGCAGATAACAATTCTTCATAGCTTATTTTCAAAACACTTGAACTCTATAATGTATGCTCACACTGCTACAAGGAATTACAGAAAATTGATAGACTCCTCAATACCAAGAAGCAGAATTATTGTTCTTGATCTGGTTGTTTACATGTCATCTGGGCTGCAGGGCACATGAGGAAAAACTGCAAAATTGAGGGCAATGTTCAAGGGGCTTGGAGTGTGAGATGGCTGAGAACTGTTCAGAGCCTGGTAAAGACTTCTCTGCAAAGTAATCACAGGCCCCAGCACAGAGGTGTCACAGCTAGAAATCAAGGCCAGCTGGAGTGTTCGGCATGGGAGATAATTATATTCAGTCCACTTTGGTGGCCCTTTTTATTCTCAGCATAATTTCTCAGTATTCTAGAATGTCAGAGTTATAAAAAGGTTTAAATAAGGTCCATTTTTTTCCAGCATTCTCATTTTGTAAGAAAAAAAGTGTTGAAACTCAGAGAGGTTAAGCGACTTTCAAGGTCACAGAATTAGAGAGATAATCAGGGCTGGATTCCATATGTCAGATGCCTGTCCATGCTTATTCCATTGCACTACATTCATTCTGACTCTACCACTCACTGGCTGTGTGTCCCTCAGTAAGAAAGTTACCTTCTCTATACCTCAACTGTCTTATTTTCTAAATGGGGACATGCTAGTACCACTCTCTGAGCATTCATACGAGGATCACGAGATAATTCACCTGAAGTGCCAAGCTCAGGGTCTGGCTCATAGTAAATAGTCAGTAAGAACTTTCATTATTATCTTATAGGATCCTGGGTAGCACAAAGGGTTTACACTCATCTACTAACTTAGAGGGTGGCAGTCTGATCTGACTCATAGCACTACAGAAGAATGGCCTCATGCTCTGCTTCTGCAAATATTACAGTCAAGAAAACCCTGTAAGATCATTCTGTAACACATGGGTTGCCATGAGTTGGAATTGACTCAATGGCAACAGATTTAGTTTTGTCATTATTATTACTAATGTCATTATTAACATTCCCATCTTACAGATGTAGGAACTAAGTATTAGAACTTAAATACTTGACAAGATGGAAAGGTTTTAAAATAATTGCTTTCAAACCTTGACTTGTTTGGGCCCTGAGATTATTTTCAGAAACGTGCTTCTCAAGTAAACATGTTTCTGAGCCAGTAAGATTGCACCTCCCACACTTCCAAGGCCCCAGGGACTGGTCTGAGATCTCCAACATCCAGGAATAAAATTGAACTCAAAATTTTCATTTTCAGCCTTCTCGTCCTTAAAAACTCAGGCCAGGCAGTGAAACCATAACCAAACTGAAACTCTATATCTCATAATTCTGACCTGCCTGTAGCTTTAGGTGCTCGAAATCCTGATTTTTGTTAATTTTCTAACCTGATTAATGATGCACAATAAGCTTGAGGATTAATGAACATGTTAATAAGAAAAAAGAACTGAATTTACCAAAGATGTCTGATATGTAAAAGAATGAAAGCCATTAAAGAAAAAAAGTTAAAAGATGTGATTAACTGTACATGAGAAAGATGTGGTTACCATTATTACCATTTTCAAAAACAGCTTCATCACATGTGATAGATTCAATTGCCCCCTTTTTCCTTGCAAATAAACCAGACTTGTATCTGCCGTAATGGAATTCTACTCTTGCTCTTATGAATCAGCATCAGATTGTAACATTCTTACCCAATAAGTCGGGCCTATTCCAGAGCTGTTCAGTTTTGGTTCCACAAGTCAGCACCAGAATTAAAATGTAGGGAAGAAGGCCAGGCTTTCACACAAGTCAGGGAGAGGGAAGAGAAAAAGGAAGAAAATCTACCAGTGGGAATCAATTAGACCGGCACAAGGCCTTTTTATGCTTTAAGACCAGACTAAACTCAAACTCCCAGTCACAGAGTGCCCCCTAAGACCTTATTCCTCCAGCATAGAAATCCACTTCAGAGCTTAGAAGAGACAACCTAGACAAGAGGGAAAGTTGATGCCTTCTGCTTTCTAAACATTTTTTACGTTTCAAAGCCCTTTAAAAACCGGTTGCCATAGAACTCATTCTGATTCATGGTAACTCCATGTGTGTCAGAGTATAACCATGACACATAGGGTTTGCAACACTGATTTTTGTGGGGGGGAATTAGGTCACCAGGCCTTTCTTTTGAGGTACCTGTGGATGGACTCAAACTACTAACATTTCAGTCAGCATCCAATTGTGTTAGCCATTTACACCACCCAGGGATTGTCAAAGAGCTTTACTTCATATGATTTGTTCAAAATTTGTGCAGGCCTAAGAAGTTAGTGGGCAGATATCTCTGGGTTACAGATGAGGAAGCTGAGTTCTTAAGGAGTTCTCTGACTTTCCCAAGTTTTGGGGGGTTTTCTCCATAGTATCAGGACAAAGTATCAAATTCATATTTTGTGTTTCAAGGTTGTTCCTGCTGTTTTGTGAGTTCCAACTCGTAGCAATCCCACACACAACAGGAAGAAATACTGCTGAATTCCGCACCATCCTCATGATCATTGCTACATTTGTGCCCACTGTCCCAGCTACTTTATCAATCTGTCTCTCTCAGAGTCTTCCTCTTTTTTACTGACCTTTACTTTACCAAGTCTTCTCCAGGGACTTATCCCTGCCTGAAAACATTTACAAAGTACATGTATGTAAGATCCAGTCTCACCATCTTTGCTCCTAAGGAGTATTCTGGCTATACTTCTTCTGAGACAGGTTTGCTTACTCTTCTATACTCAATATTCTTCACCAATACCATAATCAAAGGCATCAATTCTTCCTTATTCATTGTTCAACTTTTGCATGCATACGAGGCCACTGAAAATACCATGACTTGGGTCAGGCACATCTTAGTTCTCAAGGTGACATCTGTACTTTATAACACTTTAAAGAGGTCTTTTGCAACAGATTTATCCAATACAATACATGCTTTGATTTACTAGCTACTGCTTTCGTGGGAGTTCATCATGGATCTGAGTAAATGAAATTCTCAACAACTTTAATATTTTCTCCATTTATTGCAATGTTTCTCATTGGTACAGTTGTGAGGATTTTTTTTCTTTTATGTTGAGGTAAATCCATACAGAAGGTTGTAATCTTTGATCTTCATCAGTAAGTACTTTAAATCCTTTTCACTTTCAGTAAGCAAGGTTGTATCATGGCATATTGCAGGTTGTTACTGTATCTTCCTCTAATTCTGTCATCCTCTTCTTCTTCATATAGTACAGCTTCTTCACGTAATCCAATTTTAAGAATAAAATTTTCTATTATACATACACTCACAAAAAGAAAAGTTGAAAATCTAAAAATCTCCCTATCACCTCAATTCAGTAAGACATCTAGCAGAACATGGGAGCAATATGCACAGAGGAAATAAACTTACTGAGCACCTACTACAAGTCACTATGTTGGGCTCACTACACGCCTTGTATCTTCATACCTCAACATAAAGAAAACAAAAATCTTCATAACTAGACCAATAAACAACATCATGATAAATGGAGAAAAGACTGAAGTTGTTGAGAATTTAATCGCACTTGGGTCCACAATCCACACCCATGGTAGCAGCAATTAAGAAGCCAAATGATGCATTGCAGTGGAGAAATCTGCTCTAAAAGACCTCTTTAAAGTGTTAAAAAGCAAAGATGTCACTTTGAGGACTAAGATGTGTCTGACCCAAGCCACGATGTTTTCAGTCTTTTCATATGCATGCAAAAACTGGACAATGAATAAGAAAGACTACCAAAGAAGAATGCTATCAGGAGTGACCAGTTCCTGGAGAAAGACATCATGCTTCGTCAAGTGGAGGATCAGTAAAAAGAGGAAGACCCTCACTGAGATGAATTGACACAGTGACTGCAACAGTAGTTTCAAGCATAACAACAATTGTGAGGATGGCACAGCACCTGGCAGTGTTTTGTTCTGTTGTGCACAGGGTCACTATGAATGAGAACCAACTCAACAGACAAACAACAGTATCCTCATACTATCTCTGTAAAGGAGGTGTACTGACCAGATGAAGAAACTGGTCACAGGAGACCAAAATTATTCGCCTGGGTTCCAGTTTCCTCATGTGTAAAATGATAGGATTGAACTCGATGAACTCTCAAGTCCTTTCTATCTCCAAGAATCTGTGATTCCAAGAAAAGCAGTGAGGCCACCTTCATGGTGCAGCAGTGCCATACTCACCCTCCGTCGCTACAACCAACCCTCTTCCTGGTGTGCAGGGACTGCTTCCAATTATCTGAAGCCACTGCATGACACAGAGGGAGAGGTGTCCTCTGAGAAGCAAGAAACCCAATGGAAGCTTCTTTTGTCCCTCCCCAGTTAAAACATCCCCATGTTCTCAGCACACAGCCCAGACCAGCTAGTCTATGGATTCCCATGGAAATGTAGTTTCCAGCCAGGCAACTGGGAGGGAGGTCTGAGTGGGAGGTCTCCATACACACAACCAGAGCAAACTTCTGGGAGTCCCACAGGGCCACCAGATTTCTGCGCACCTACCCACAGCCCACCTGCATTAGCCCTCCACCCTTCACAGAAGGAATCCTCAGCACCGGCGAACAAACCACGCTGCAGAGGTGATGTATGGAAGCATCTGCCCAAACAGTGTTAGCTCCTCTTTGCTGACATTAATAACAGCAGCAGCTACCATCCATGCAACCTCATCATTTGCCAAGTGCTGCACCAAGTACTTCCCATCACTAACCTTACTGCATCCTACTGCAATTCTGACATGTTAATGCTACTATTATCCCCATTTTACAGATGGGAAAACTGAAGGTCAGAGATTAACTGACTGGACTAAATTCATACCACTAAAAACAGATGGACTTAGGATTCAAACCCAGGTCTTTCTGACCTGACAGCTTATGCTCTTAATAGCTTCTCGAAGAGACTGGCACAGTGCCCAGAGCTTACCAAGCGCATGCTGAAAAGTAAGGGTGTCCATATGGGGCAGGGAACTCTTTCAGAGGAGAGTGCCAAATTATCTTGAGCTACAGGAGGAAATTCACACATACCTAGGATCACGCTGCAGGAAAAACAACACTCAAAGCATCAGGGAAGCCCCGCACACAATTCTGGAGAAATGTACCTGGCCCTTGTCAGAGACTAGAGGACAGTAAGGACCCAAGGTAAAAAGTACCTGGTGTTCGAGTTTATGTGGACTTTGTTCTCCCTAAGTACAGTAAAAACTCACAGGTTTCAAAAAATACAAGGTAATCACCTCCGAAGAAGGTCTTGAGAGGGGAAAAGGATGAGGTAAGCCCAGTGTAGAGAGAAAGGAAAACTTTCATTCATTCACTCAGAAAACTATTTTTGAACATGTACTATTCAGAAGTCCCTATGCAAGGCTTCATGGCACCCATAGTCTACAGGAGCGAGACCCTGAATAGGGCAATTTCATAATACATATCAAGAGCAGTATGACTTAGTTTGACCAGATCATAGCAGGCCCAGCTGGAGACATTCACGCAGAAATAGGAAGAATGTGTAGAAGTTCACCAAGCCAAGGGAAGATGAAGAAGGGAAAAGCATTACAGCATGAGGGAAGAGTATATATAAAGCCCTGAAGTCTGAGGTGCTGAAGGAAGGTCAGTGTGGCTGATGCGAGGCTGTGAAGAGTTGAGTGGGAGGAGATGGCCTGACCCACAGAGCTCTGAGGACTGCACTAGGGACATTCTGTTACATTTCAAGCACCTGACAAGTCACTAAGTTGGCAAGAGATGGGAGCAGTTTTGCATGTTTGAAAGACCATGATGACTATTGTGCAGAGGGTGGATGGAACCAAGGGAGATGTGGAAGCAGGGAGACCAGGTGTAAGGCTAATGCTTCTATCCAGGTAGGAGGAGGGTTACCCAGAAAGGGTAACAGATCTGAGGCAGTGAGATGCATGGAGAGCCCAGGGACATTTTTGGCAGGGAGGTGGAAGAGTAAAAAGTAAGAGTAAGAAGAGCTGGAACCCAGGATTTTCCCACCTAGACCTCACAACAGTTCCTAGGGCAGCCCGCAATGAATCGAAGGACCAGGAGCACCTGTCTGAGCAGCACCTCCAAACAGCACCCACTCACATTTGGAGAATGCGCTGAGCACCTGCTCCTCCAGCTCAGAGAAGAGGGGTAGTCCCTTTCTCACGCAGGTCCCCTCCCCACGGAGAGCTAAATGGGTCTCCCCAGCCAGGGATCCCTGGGGAAGGGGGTGGGAAGTATAAAACAAACTCTCTCTCCCCTACCCTTGGCAAAGTGGAAGTCTGTCGCCTATATGCATCAGGAAAGGGAGAAACTTAAGACATCAAGAGGCAGGGAAACCCAATACACACCTAGCTGGAATGCCAAACAATGCTTTCTAATTTAAACAAATAAAAAATGAAATAAAATAAATTGTGGTACTATCAGAAAAATAAACCCAGTCATTTCTAAATGTCATCCTTTATCTCATCTCAAACCAATTTTTTTAGGGAGGATCAATAGACAGACACATTTGCCCTTATCGAGTGCTTGGGTTCAGAAAGGGAACAGGAGGTGAGGGTCCACCACAGGAGGCACCAGGCCGGGTGGGGCCGGCATGTAGGGGTGGGACTGCTCCCCACTTTGGATCCCCCGCAGGGCACGTGCAAAGCCCCAGCCCTCCACGCTCCACCCCACCAGCGCTTCACAGAGCCACTCCCTGTTCTCTCTCCCCTACTCACTCCTGGGCTACAGGTTCTAGTAGTAATAGCGCTTGTGCCTGGAGCACTTATCGTGAGACAGGCCAACAACCTTTCAGATGATTAGCATCTTCCTAGTTATGTGGATGAGGGAACAGAGGCTCTGAAAAGCGGAATAACTCATCTGTGACCTAACCCCAGGTTTGAGTTTTGAGTCACACCCTCAAGCACTTTGCTCAGCTGTCTCAGCCTTTACTCAAAGTACCTTTGCCGGTGTCAGCCCCTGATGGCAGGTAGGGAGGGTCCAGCTGCTGTTTCCTCTTCCACAATCGGAGTGACAGTCCATGCTGCTTTCCTCTATCAGACCGCAAGATTCCTTAGGCCAGAGTCCACTGGCTTGCAAACTGTATTCCCCCAACAGCTGCCAGCTGCAGGCCTGAACCACAGGTGATACTCTAAGCGTTGTGGCAGGAAAGCAGCAAAAAAAGAAAACCAAGAGAAGTAATCCAGAGGCTCTTTTGTCTACTACTTCCCTTTCTCCCCTCCCAGGCACTCTGGGGGAGGCAGGTGAGCCTGGTTTGTCGGTTAGAGTACCTGCAGGCAGGGAGGGTGGGACCTAAACAAATGCAAGATGAAAACACATACAGGAACCCAAAGGTAAAACGAAACCAGTGAGCAACATACAGGTTCCTGGAAATTAAGGTGGGAGGGTTGGGTGGTAGATCCCAAGGCAACCCAAGAGAGATTCATCTATCAGATTGAGGAGATCTGTGTATGAAACTTAGGGTGCCAGGTGGGGAAGAAGTTGAGTTTTGTAGGCTCAGGGATTAGAGGACTGAGGTTACAAAGCCAAGGACTGGCTTAGGCCCTTTCTGCTTATTTCTGAAAAGGTCCAGGTCTTCTAAAAAAGAATCACCTGCATGCTTTGACAGACACACAGCTATTGTCCTCACTCAATCCTAATGGCAGAGTCCTTCTTAGGGGAAAAAGACTCTCCATTTGAATGAAGAAAACAAAAGACACAAGGGAAAGATTAGTTCAGAGGCCTAATGGACCACAACTACCAGCTGAGGACAGCACAACTAGATGGTGCCCAGCTACCCCCACCAACGGCTGTAACAGGGATCACAGTGAGAGGTCTCAGTCAGAGCTGGAGAAAATACAGGACAATATTGTGGCTCACAAAAATGACCAGACTTACTGTTTTGGCAGAGACTGGAGAAACCCCAAAGAGTATGGTCCCCAGACACCCATTTAACTCAGCATTGAAGTCCCTCCTGCAATTTACCCTTCAGACAAAGATTAGACGGGCCCATAAAAGCAACAAGAGAAGGCAGGAGGGCACAGGAAAGCTGGTGATGTGGAGTCGAGAGGGAAGTGTTGACAATCATGGGGCTGGCAACCAACATCACAAAACAGTATATGTATTAATTATTTCACAACAAACTAATTTGCTCTGTAAGCCTACATCTAAGGCCCAATGAAAAAATTCTTTGCTTCAAAGAAAAAAATCCTCCTTCTTTTCCGACTCCAAATAAAAAAAGATGTCCACTCAACTAGTCTTTTCTCCACCACGCCTCAATCTTAAGAGAAAGAAGCAAGAGACAGCCAAGCCAGTTGATGACTCCCGACTCTGTGGGGTCTTGGCAGACCCAGCCAGGCATACGCTTCAGTGTCCACAGTCAGGAGGTGGGCACTGATTCTCTGATCAAGGCCAGGACCTCACAACATCTTAGTTAGCCAAAGCCTATTGTCTCCTCCACTTCTGCCTTCTGGGGTTGAAGGAAAGAGAGAGACAACCTCAGGGCTGAAAGCCAAGGGCCTAGGCACTGACAGTCTGAACCAAAAGGAGGGCAACTCTCAGAAAGGTGAGATCCTGGGAACACTGACTCTGGATCTGAGACCCGCAGCTCTCCCCAACCCTGTCCACCTGTCTCCAGGGCTGACACTATTACCCTGTGAGTCTAGCCTGACATGGTTCCAGTGTCCCTTAGGCTCCTGCAAGTCACCATCAAGTAGTAAAGTACAGTGGTTAGAGCAAAGTGATGCGGTCAGACCACGAACATTCCAGTATTGACAATGCTGGGAAAATCACTTCTTCCCAAACCTCTACTTCCCCATCTGTCAAATAGAGATGACAGTTGTACTACTCAGTGCATGGGGTTGTCATGAGAACCTAATGAGATAAGGCAGATAAATCTTAGCACACAGCAGGCTGTGTTCCCCACCACCAGACCTCTCACCCTGGAAAAGGTTCATCTGTCTGGTGAGAATGAAATTCACTGTGCTGGCGCTGTCTAGAAGCCTTTTTAGATGTGGGTATGCCCATGTCCACACACAGAAAAATGGGGCTAAGCACCACCGTGCCACCTGACCAGCATTTTTCGGGCCCTCACTCTGTCATGAGTCTGTTGGAGCCTCACCAGAGTTCTTTGAGGTACAGATTGACATTACCCTCTGTATGGAACGAATGTGGAAATGGAGACTCAGAAAAGCAACTTACCCAAGTCTACTCAACTATTAGGGTTTGCCAGGAAGAACTGAACCCTGACCCAGTGTGTGGTCTGTAATTTCACAGCCTCTGTTGGCACCTTCCTGTTCAAGGCATGTCAGTGTGCACTTCATTTATTCACTGAGCCCAAACTCGAGCCTAGCTAGATCTCACTGTCTAGTCTACTGGGGGTAGACATATACACCCGTGTAAACAGACTGGAATTCTGGGTGAGGATGCCTCTCCTAGGGTCTGCACATGGGGCCACAAACTAAAATCGTTGCCATCAAGTTGATTCTGACTCATAACGGCCCCTGTAGAACAGAGCAGAACTGCCCCACATGGTGTCTGAGTTGCTGCCAGCATATTTGATCTGCCAACCATTTAATAGCTGTTATGGATTGAATTATGTCACCCCAAAATATGGGTATCAATTTGGCTGGGTCATGATTTCCTGTATTGCATGGCTGTCCTCCATTTTGTTATTGTAACTTTACGTTAAAGAGATGCAATACCCTTACCCAGGTCACTTCCCTGATCCAATATAAAAGGAGTTTCCCTGGGGTGTAGCCTGCACATCGTGTCTCTCATGAGGTATAGAAGGAAAACGAAGCAAGCAGAGAACTGGCAACTTCATCCCACCAGGGAAGTGCTGTCAGGAGCAGAGTAGGTCTTTTGGACCTGTTGTCCCTGCAGCTGAGAAGCTCCTCCACCGGGGGAAGATTGAGGGCAAGAATCTGACTTCAGAGCAACAGAGAGAAAAGCCTTCTCCAGGGGCTGACTTCCTAGTTTAGACTTTTAGCCTACTTTACTGTGAGGAAATAAATTTCTCTTTGTCGAAGCAATCTACCTGTGGTATTTTCTGTTACAGCAGCACTAGATGACTAAAACAGCATCCATAGCTCTTAGCCATTGCATCACCAGGGCTCCTGGGGATGCAAAAGAGGTAGCAATCAACACTTCTGGGGAGAGGAGGATAAAAACCAAAGGTTGTAGGAAAGAGGAGGCTCTTTAGCCAAGGTCTTAAAGGAGGAGGAGGAGTTCACCAGGTAGACAAGTATGGTGGGAGGGCATTCAAGACTTCAGGATTTGAGAGCTATTTCTGAGGGTCTGAGCTTGGAATAGCCCCTTACACCTTGTATACCCATCTCTACACATCTGTGTGGTGCCCTGGTCTTCTCTACTTGAATTCTACCTAATTATTCCCTAGCAACAGTCTCCTGCTTTTCCTCAGACCCCATAATACCAGTAGGCACCATATCCCACAAATCCTCCAACCTCCAGGAGAATACAGTGAGGTTGGGGGAACCACTCCAGATGTGTGCAGGTCCTACCAGTGGCTGAGGAAGCTAAGTAGGCTTGATAGCCTGTCGGGGGCCATGAAAAAACTTCAGGCCTCAAAAACCAGGAAGTCCGGAGAGCCCCTGAAAACGCGCTCGCGCGAAAACTACCCGCGCGTCACTGCCCAGCGTCACTGTCCAGGCATACCGCCTAACCAATCATAAAACGCCAAGTGCCTCACACCAGATATCACCCGATTCCAAATCCCTCCCCTTCCCGCTGTATATATATATCCACTGCTAAAATAAAAAATTTTTGAGGCTTGATCAGAATCCTGTCTTGCCTCCATTTCTTCGCATCTCCTGCCCTACTTTCATTTTCACAGGTTCCTCCTCGCCCCTCGTTGATTTGTCCCGCGGGCCGGGACAATAGCCTTGGTCTTGTATTTGGAAATCTTGTATTTTCTTCTAGGGCTGTTTCTGGGCCAGGAACTGGGGACCATGGTGCCAAGTCCTAGAGATGTCAGCTGAGTCATAACCAGTTCCCTTCTAGCTCCCAGCTCCTGAGTCCTTCTCAGGTGTCACCAAACCAGTTGATCAGTGTCTTTATTATTATTAACAACAGCTATGACTGGTTTCAAATACTTACTAAACTCCAGCGCCTTTCTCTGCCCCCTGCCAAAATAAATAAATAAACAGATATCCTATACAAGGTCTTCCAATTCATGGAAAACATGTTGCCTCAAGAAAGACTGTTGAATCCATCTTCATTAAAATCTTCTTTAACAGACACTTTCAGCTCCTTCTAGGCAGATAATATTTTCCTCAGGAAGCAATGGACAACCTGAGTGATTCTACCCAGGACACACAGATATTTCAGAACTGTTTCTAGGACCAAATATATCTGTGGTAACAAGATACTTTCTCCCCCTCCAGATCTTGGCCTATGATAGTTAATTAAAACAATAGACAGGTCAGCTATTTTCCAGCAATCTGTGAAGACTGCGGCAATATACCCCACAGGCATCCCCAGAGATGAAAGAGCAAGATTAAATAGTTTGAAGATAATTTCTTCCCTGAAAAGAAAAACGTTGCCATCAAAATGAAAACTCTTGTAATAAAACCAAATTATGCTGAGACCTTGGGAGCACTCTGCCTCTCTCCTGCCATTTCAAGACAGCACTTCTGCAAAAATCATGCTGGAATTGTCAGTCTGGGCTTATACGGGGGGCAGGGGCTGGTGGAAGGCAGATGCCTGTGCTGCAGGGCCTGCTGTCTGTCTGCTCCAGGGGATGACACGTGGCCAGGTTATAATATTAAGAACAAAGCAAGTGGCACACAGTAGAACAGAAAGAGCTCTGCAAACACCAAGGAATTCAAACCAACCTCTGCCTGAGGCCCCAAGGAAGTCTGATGGCAAGTGATACTTTTTTCTCTTCTCCAGTTGGGTCCAGTTAAGTGGGTCTTGAAGCTTTTGCTTTGGGTTTGGGGTCTGAACAAGGAATGGGCCCAGAAGCAAATCTATGTGTGATTAGAGTCTGAGCTGTTGAGAAGCAGAGGAAGGCAGGAGACATGGTTTACTGGGGAAGAATCTAATTCTGTCAGACCAGCGATGCGAGCAAACCATTTGCAAGGCTCCTGCAAAGGCCAGAATGAGAGAAACTGGGCAGATAAATGTCTTTGCATACCACATAAAGAAAATTAAGTTTCTGGCTTAGTACATCACACCAAAAAAAGCTAGAGATATTTTTCCTTATATTAAGGGTATAAACCAAAAAAACTCAGAGCTGTGAAGTCGATTGCAACCATAGCAACCCCACAGGACTCAGTAGAATTGTCCCATAGAATTCCCAAGGAGCACCTAGTGGATTTGAACTGCATATCTTTTTTCTTAGCAGTTGTGGCACATGAGCACTATACCACCAGGGTTTCCTATTAAGGGTATAGGTAAGACAATCTGAGACAAACACAGGGACACACACTAGTCGCTATGAAAACCCCAAGAGGTGACATCCAAGGGGCAAAGCACAAATACTGAACACCCAGGGGCAAGCCCTCAGGTGAAACAGCCACATGCATATTAAGATGCTGTAGGCAGAGAAAACATCGAGGAGGGCTCAGGAGCGGATCCCAAACCCAAAGTCACAAGCACAGACGGCAGACTTGCAGGATTGGGTTTGGAACAGTGCTGCTTCTCATTCAGGCACTGAGTAGCACCAGGAATTTACTTACTTCATGATGTTTAATGATTCACTTGACCCTCAAAGAGGAGGCCAGTTGTCCTTTGTAACTAGTCAGATAGAAGACAGAGAAGAAAGGCATAGCGCATGGCACCAAGCCTCAATATGACTCAGCAAAAAGACCTCCTGGGAGGTCTCCCTTTGGGTGACCACTCCTTGCCCGCCTACACCAAGCACGCTCTCTAGGGCAGCAGGCTCCCAGGTGACTCTCTTCCTCCAACTCTGAGCATGACATTCTAGAAGCAACTCATGTGGACCAAATTGTTTCCCTGAAAAAAACATGTGTTGAAATCCTCACTCCCATACCTGTGGAGGCAACCCCATTTGGAAATACGGTTTTCTTTGTTATGTTAATCAGATCGTATCCAAGTAGGGTGGGTTATAAATCTAATCACTGCTAAGTTATAAAAAGAGCAGAAAAGACACAGAAATACACAGAGGCAGGCAGACATGCGAGGCTTCTCTGCAAAATAACACCAAGGATCACTGACAGATACCAGAAACTAGGAAAGAGGCTCACAGAAGGAATCGACATAGCGAAGACCTTGGTTTGGACTTTTAGCCTCCAAAACAGTGAGAAAATAAATTGCTGCTCTTCAAGCCCCCTCCTTGTGATATTTATGTTACAACAGCACTAAGAAACTAAGACTCTCTTCACTCATATTCACACAAACCTTGGAGCCAAAACTCAAGGGTCTGGGTGCTGGCAGTCAATTGGAACCCACTGGAATGGCTTTTAGTGCATATACAAAGCTGTGCAACCATCATCACTATCTAGTTCTGGAATATTTTCATTACCCCAAGAAGATATCCTACCCTCATTAGCAGTCACTCCCCAGTCTCCCTTCTCCCCAGACACTGGCAATCACTGATCTATTTTCTGTCTCCATGGGTTTTCCTGTAGCGGACATTTCAAATAAATAGAATACAATATCTTAGTCATCTGGGTGTACCCAAAGCTCAGCATTGGACTTGACACAAAGTGAGTGCTCAAGAAAGGGTTTGTTGATTGAATAAACAATGAATAACTCTCAAGGTCGCAGGGCTGAAGTCTGTGAGGTTCATGAAATCTGACATCGCTGCCCCATGGCCCTCGTTCCTGTTGCTCCACTGTCACAATGTGCTCCCTCCTGTCCCCTCAGCTGCTGCCATCCTGAAACATCCGACACCATCCCGTACTTCTGCTGTTGGCATTTTTCTCTACTCCAGTGCATCTGTATTTTAAGCTGGGAAGGAAAAAATAAAACAGTTGACTTAATGTGAGTGTGAATGAAAGAAAAACAGTGGGTGGGAGCAGAAACACCTAAATGCTCTAAAACCAAGAACATCACATTCCCTAAAGGAAAGGTCAGGGAGAGTATTGCTAAGGCTTTGGTACCAGACAGACCTGGATTCAAATAACAACCATTTACTATCTGTGCAACTTGTTAAAGTTGCTTGGATATTCTGAGCCGTTTTATCCTCAGCAGAGTGGAGATGCTGGTACTAGGCCTGTTTTTCATACAGGAGACCAAGAGGCAGTCATTCAAACAGAACAAGGAAATACTGTTCTGTGTGTGAGGAGTAAATGAACAAACACAGACAAATTATAAATCATGCCTGGCCCAAAGGAGAAATGGTAGTTGTTAAATCATTTCTGTTTCTAAATCAAACAGGGCCCTCCGGTGTTCAAATACAGTATTATACTATAGGACAGATGGAAACCCTGGTGGCGCAGTGGCTTAAGTGCCACCTCTGCTAACCAAAAGGTTGGCAGTTCAAACCTGCCAGGCCCTCCTTGGAAACTGTATGGGCAGTTTTAACCCTCCAGGGTCTCTATGAGTCAGACTCATCTCGACAGCAGTGGGTTTGTTTTTTTTGGTTTATAGGACAGATAGTCCAGCTTCTGGGATTATTTGCTCAGCATACAGATTGAGTAAGTACAGTGAAAGGATACAACCCTAATGCACAGCTTCTTGATTTTAAACCACACAGTATCCCCTTGTTCTGTTTGAATGACTGCCTCTTGGTCTACTGTAAGAAGAATGGGACATCAGGATTAGAGGAAGAGTCATTAACAACCCGAATTATGCAGATGACACAAACTTGCTGGCTGAAAGTAAAGAGGATTTGAAGCACTTACTGATAAAGATAAATAAACTAGGGCCTTCCAGATGGATTATACCTCAAAATAAGAAAGCAAAAACCAAAAAGAAAATTCAACACATCGCCATCAAGTCTGACTCATAGTGACCCCCACAGGACAGAGAAGAACTGCCCCGTAGTGCCTCCAAGGAGCACCTGGTGGATTTTGACTGCAGACCTTTTAACCACCATACTACCAGGGTTTCCAAAAATCGTTACAACTGGACCAATAAACAGGGTCATGATAAATGGAGAAAAAATTGAAGTTGTCAAGAATTTCATTTTACTTGGATCCACAATCAACCCATAAAAGCAGCCAGCAAGAAATCAAATGACATATTGCACTGGGCAAATCTACTGCAAAAGACCTCTTCAAACTGTTAAAAAGTGAAGACATTACCTTAAAAGTCTAAGGTGTACTTACCCCAAGCCATGATATTTTCAATCACTTCATGCGCATGCAAAAGCTGGGCAATCAATAAGAAATGCTGAAGAAGAAATTATGCCTTTGATTATGGTGTTGATGAACAATATTGAATAAGTCATGAATAGCCAAATGAATGAACAAATCTATCTTGGAGGAAGTATAGTAAGAATGCTTCTTAGAAGTGAGGCTGAGGTGACTTGGTCTCATATACTTTGGATACGTTATCAGCAGGGATCAACCCCTGGAGAAGGATATCATGCTTGTTAAACTGGAGGATCAGCAAAGGAGAAGAAGCCCCTCAACCAGAAAGAGTGACACAGTGGCTGCCACAACAGGCTCAAATTAACGACCACCACGAGGACAATGAAGGACAGGGCAATGTTTTGATCTGTTGTACATACGGTTGCTGTGGGTCAGAACCAACCCAATGGCACCTGATAACAACATGGGACACAACTGACTTCAAAAATCTTTCAGGCCCTCTTTATACACAAAGAGAACAGCATCTAGGAACTCCATAAGACCTGCAGGAAAGAGGAGAAGACAGATTTTTTAAGGCGTAAAATGCTGATGGGAGAGCATGGAGAGCTTGGTGGGTAAGTCTCCCAACCTAACCTTGCTCGTGGTATTTTAGTCATTTTTCTAAGTTGAAAAAACTTTGAAATTTAAGCTATTAGAGGAGGGAAATAGTCATGACTTATTTCACTATTTTACAGAATCTATTCCATGTGCTATTGACAGTTGCAGCACATCCCTAAGACAAATGATTCTCTGCCATCCACTCACTATGTCTGCAACATCAGAACACTAAATTAAGGTTGCACTACGAAAAGAAACACACAGGTAGTTGCTTAAAACAGAGATGGCAAATGGGTTTCATCTCTGGTTCCAACTCTGATTGTTTAGCAGTGTCTGCCTAGTGCCTCATCTTGTAGCAGTCAGTGAGACAGTGTCGTAATCAATTATTGATGTCTGCCTTGGGCTCAGAACGGGTATCGGAGACTCTCTCAATGTATTTTTGATGTCTCTAGATTCCATGAGAATTCTCCAGAGATTGGAAGACAGATAATAATGACCAGATTCTGCTCAACAGTTGCTAAAGCGAGGAGAGGTGTAGGGAAAATTTGTGGTTGTCAGAAAAATGATTGTCCAATGCTTAGCACTTGGTGAAAGCGAGCCTATTAGGAGGAAAAGAAAGAACAGTGCCTGGACGATTGAGACATGATGAGAAGCATCTTAATGTTCACTTTAATCACAGTAGTCCTTAGAAAAATTGAAAGAAAAAATCAGCAACTGTGGCAACAGGTTGGTCTGAGAGAAAGAAGAACTATTAGCTAACAAATTGCCCAAACCTCTGCCATAATTTTCTTTATATAGACACTTGAAGATGATTCTCTGCCCTATTTCTTTGTGAAAAAATGAAGACCAGGTGGGAAAGAAGAAAAGTGAAGGCAGACTCCTGTCTGCCTCCTCCACATCTGATGAGGACTTAGGTTTAATTTCCAGATATTTGAGGGTTTTTTTATTAGACAATCTATTGTTAATGATGTCTAATTTAATTCCATTGTGGTCATAGAAAGTACTCTGAATTATTTTGTGTCTTTGAAATTTATTGGTATTTGCTTTATGGCCCTACATATATATGGTCTCTCTTGGTGTACAATGTATTGTGGTAGATGGCAAAACTCACCATAAATTCTCCTCCCACTGAGAGGTGAAATCTACTTCTCCATCCCTTAAGTCAGATTAGCCACAGAACTTTCTCTGGCCAATACCAGAATTAACTCACTACTATCAAGTTGATTCTGATGCATCTTGACCCTGTAGGACAGAGTAGAACTTGCCCTTAGAGTTCCCAAGGAGTGCCTGGTAGAGCCAAACCACTAATTCTTTATTTCACAGGCAAGCTCTTAACCACTGCTCCACGATGGCTCCCCTTTGACCAACACCAACAATCAAAACCACTGCCATCAAGTCAATTTTGACTCATATTGACCTTATGGGACAGAGTAGAACTGTCCCATGGGGTTTCCACAACTGACCTCTGGGCTAGCAGCCATAACTCCTAACCACTGTGAGCCAATAGGACTTAGCAAATACAACTTAAGCAAAGGCTCATGCAAAGGATAGAGAGGTAAAACTACATTACACAGATTCATTTGTCGTTAGGGTTTCTGGATGCGTTTTAGATAGAAAGCTGCCTTCAAGCTGCTATTGACTTGTGTTGATCCTATATACAGAGGCACAAACCATTGCCTGGTCTGCATCCTTCTTATGATGCTCAAGTCCATCTCTGTAGGTATCGTGCCAGTCCATCACACCAAGGGTCTTCCATGTCCTCAGAGGCCCTCGACTTCACCAAATACAACATCTACTTGTAGCAGTTGATTCTTCCTGATAACACATCCAAAGCAAGCACATCAGATAGTGTTCTGGTTCATAAAGTTTTCACTGGCTAATTTTCAGAGTTAGATTGCCAGACTTTTCTTCCTACTCTTAGTCCAAAGCCCCACTTAAACTAGGCCACCGTGGATAACCCTGCTAGCATGTGAAATACTGGTAGCATTGTTTCCAGCAACATAGCAACAGACAAGCCACCAGAGTACAACAAACTGACTGCATGTGAGTCCAGCCTTGACAAGAACCAATTCTCCTTCCTGCTGTGAGGACTAAACCCTCACACACTTAGAAAACATCCTGGGTAAGAGAAAAAGGAACCAGACAAAATGCAAGAGGCTGAATGCTTTTACCAAAAGATCCTAAGAATTACATAAGGGAGTTGTTTAAATTTTTTAATCAGACTAAATTGACTAGCTTGGACTAAAATTGAAGGGTTTTCCCTCCCAACAGCCAGCAAGCAAAGGACTTGTAAAGATAATCAAAGAACATTTAAAGAAACCAAGCCAGCATTTGCCCTACTCACATGATCATATTTTCATTTGTGTCTGCCATATATGCATGATCTCATTTAATCCTTCCAACACCTGTGAGTTGAGGACTATTATTACCCCATTTTAGAGATAAGGTAACAAGCTCAGAGAGTCCGAGCCCAAGCTCACACAGCCTGTAAGCAGTACAGGTAGGATTTTATCCTAGAGCCTCGCTCTTCACCACCTTGCTCTTCTGTCCCCAGCTTTCCCCTTCCTGTCCCCTTGGCCATCACTGAGGTCCCCAATGCCCTTTGGTCCTTCTTTAAGAAAACTTTTTGCCTGGATATTGCCTGGAGATACGAATAACGGTTGAGCCTGTTGGCTTTGACGGAGTGTTTTCATTTTACTAGCACCAGCGTTCCCTTTAGCTGAGCTTTACATTAACACATCGAGCTACACTAAGCAAGCACAGTGACAGCTGTGGGTCCCTTCCAAGGAGCTTAAAATCACCCCACACTCACCTAAATCTCTGAAGTGCCTTCCCAGGTCCCCACTCTATCTACCGGAAACCCTGGTGGCATAGTGGTTGAATGCTGTGTCTGCTAACCAGAAGGTCGGTAGTTCAGATCCACCAGGCACTCCTTGGAAACCCCATAGGGCAGTTCTATTATGTTCTAGAGGGTCACAATGAGTCAGAATCAACTGGACAGCCATGGGTTTTGTTTGGTTTACTCTATTTACCTGTTAACCATGTCTCTCCTCACCTTTTCCACTCAAAGAAAACTACCAAAGGCAAACCAGCTGCCACCAAACGATGTCTCCCACTCTCTGCCCACCCCAAGCCAGGATGTATCCAAAAGACACCACCAAGGAGCGCCGAGGATAATATCCCTGCTTCTTGACCAGCCACAACTAAGCAGCTGCATGGGGAAGCCTAGGGGATAAAACAGTGTATCTCTCTCTCTCTCAGTTCTGACTTCAGTTTATTGAAATCCATAATTCTCCCCAGTCATCTAGGGGATGTGTTTCAATGTGAGAACATCTGCCAAGGAACTGTAAAATATTGATGAAGATAAATCCATATAATTTTTTGATACATGACTTCAGATACCAGATTTTAATACAAACAAGTCATCCAAGTCTAAGCAAAAAATTGCATCCAAAAAAAGATTAAGAATAAGGGAGTGTTGTTTATTAGTTTTTTTCTTGTGACCTGGGAGAACATTATCCTTGCTAAATGTCATGATATCCTCAGTAGTGCTGGGAAGGGAACTCCTTACTTCAGCTTAAAAAACATTTTGAAGCACCTTCTTTATGCTCTGTGATGGATGCTAAGGGTACAACATCACGTGATTAAACACCATAGCTGCTTTGAAACCAATTCATGTTGCAAAGGAGACCAGTTTGTTACTGAGGGAACACAAAGGAGCATAGAATCAGAGTAAAGAGTGTGGCCTTTGGCCTCAGATGGGTATGGGCTCACATTCCTGTTCAAACATCCACTAGCTGTTGAGATCATTTTTGGCAAACTGGGAGCTTCAGTTCACTCATCTGAAAAGCAAGTGGAGATAGTAACTCCTGCCTTTGCATGATGTCGTGAAGGTTACACGACAAAGTGAAAATCTGACTGAGTCTCTTGCACCCTTAAAACCTTCCATAGTGGATGCTGTGGTGCGTACTGCAGGTCCCTGGACACGCTCATTACCCAGCCTGCTTACTGTGTTGTCTGCTCATGGCTTACACCTGAGTCCCTCCAGAAACTGTCTTTGCCCAAGGTTATATAACCTGGGGTTGGCCGGCAGGGGGTGGGAGGTGGTCCACAGGGATAATTGCACAACCGGTGACTGACTTTCTAAACTGAGTTAGTAATTCACATACTTGGAAACAGATAGTGGTGACAGTTATCCCATGTAACAAACATAATGTCACTGAATTGTACATGTAGAAGTGTGGAAATGGTGTTTTTATATACATATATATATGTTAAAAAAGACCCAAAGCCATTGCCATCTAGTCAATTCTGAATCATAGTGACCTTATAGGTCAGAGTAGAACTACCCCACGGCATTTCCAAGGAGAGTCTGGCAGATTCGAACTGCTGAACTTTTGGTTAGCAGCCATAGCTCTTAGCCCTTATGCTACCAGGGTTTCCATATATACATTTGGCAAAATCAAAAAGTAATAACAACTCTCTTAAAGTACAATTCAGTGATTTTTAGAGTCTTTACAAAGCTACTCAACCATCATCACTATCTAGTTCAAGAATATGTGTGTCACCCTAAAAAGAACCTGTACCCACTAGCAGTCACTCCCCATTCTCCCCTCTCCCCAGTGCCGGGCAACTACTAATCTATATTCTGTCTCTTTGGATTTGCCTGTTGTGGGTATTTTATATAAACAGCATGTACAATATGCAGCCTTTTGCATCTGCTTTTAATCAGCATAATGTTTTAAGGTCCACCCATGTTATGCTTCATTCTTTTTACACTAAATAATTTTCTGTCGTATGAAATATACTACATTTTATTTATCCATCCATTGACAGTTTGAGTTATTTGCACTTTTCACTATTATTAATAATGCCACTATGATCTTTTGTGGACCAGTTTCTGTGTAGGCATGTTTCAGTTCTCTCAGGCATCTACCTTCAGACATTTTCACTGGTTTCCCATTGACCTCAAACAGAATCATCTCTTTACCAGCCTTTTGTGCTACGTCCTTTTCTGATATGACTCCCACCCACCTCTCCAGACTCATTTCTGCACATTCCCTTTTTACTCCATGACCCAGCCACATTGAACTACTTATACTTCCTCACAAGGCCGTGTTCTTTTTAGTCTCTGGGCCTCTGCACATGCTGTTTCTTCTTAGTCCCTCTCTTCCTTACCTGGCAAACATCAATCATTCATCCAAAGTAAGGTCTCAGCTTACCATCTCTTCCACTAGGACTCTTCGCCTGGGTGTTTTATACACATTCTCATTTCCTTTACTTCCCCCATCTTTATACTTACAATGCGGCTGCTGAACTAGTCCCTGACTCAAGATGACTCCATGCACAATAAACCTTTGTGATCCACAGAATTTTCATTGGCTGATTTTTTTAAAGTAGGTTGCTGGGCCTTTCTCCCTACTCTTAATCTGGAAGCGTCAATGAAATCTGTTTAGCATCTTACCTGTTGGGCAACACACAAACCTCCAATGACACACAGGTGGGGGCTACACATGAGATGCATTAGCTGGGAATCAAACCCAGGTATCCCTTGTGGATGGTGAGAATTCTACCACTGAATCCCCAATGAGTCCCCGTTATTTACCATGCAGCATTGTAATTCTTCGTTTACAACTTTGTTTCCTCAACTCAGCATGAGGGCAGAGGCTCTCATTCACCACTGCATCTCCAAAGATGACACTGAGCTCAATAGATGTGTTGGATGTGTGATACTTACAAAGTTTAGAAGCAGCCCAGAGATGGCAGCAACCAACTACAAGGGAAATTGAACAAAGAGGCTCACTCCTACACAAGGCTTCAAAGTAGACAGGAGACCCCCAGGCCAAAGAGCTTCAATTACTGCCAACCCAGAAATCTAGATCCCAGGCTGGAGCCCTTGTGTTGCGCATTCCGCCCCAGAGTAAAGCCCGGTTTTCTCGCTCATTCCACCATCTGCCCCTCAGCCTCCCTGAGTCACCTGGGGTGACTCCTGTATTCGCAAGGTCTGGGTGGCTTGCATTTTCCCAGGTTCTGGGAGAAATTTTCTACTAGATGCTGCTGGAATCAAAGGACCCTTTCTAGGACATACATAAAGCCTCCCCTGGCTGTCTAGTGATGGGTTTATGGGCTTCCTTATCAGGGCTCTGCAGCACTTGCAGGCACCAGGACAGTCAGTACCTTGGTTAATCATTCAAATAGGAGGCCCGGGTTACATTAAAATGATGGATCTGTGGCTGAAAAATACATCTGGAATGCCCTCTGAAGCCTGCAGTCTTCCCCTTCTGGATGCCCTCAACTCCGATCCACGCTGCTGCATGAAGGTGTGAAGGCGAGAACCAGAGCTCAAGAAAGGCCCTCAAAGGGACTGCTAGCTGCCCAGAATCCTGGGTTCCATCAGCGCCCTGGCATGTGATTGCTGGACCTGTCTGTCTTGGGAGGTTCTGTGGGAGGCCTGGCTTTATTACCAGAGTCACCCTTCTAGTAACTGGTGGGCAGAAATTTAAACCCAGACTGTCCACCCAGAACCTGTCCTCTTACCCATTATGCTGTGTTGTAGAATGATGCTTTGACACTGGGTCTTCGGGGTCTCAGCACTGCCCTCTCCATACTGCCTTACCTTCTCTTTAAGAGGCACAGGGCAAAACCCATGTCTCCCCAGCTCCAGTGTCCCTCCCTCCTTCTTCCGTGGCCTGGGCTGGAGTTGGAGCCACACCTGGTGGGAGCAGACCTAGTATCGTCCCCAGACAGCCAGACCGTGCACATCATCCTTGTTATCTCCTTCAGTTCAGCATGGGTCAGGACACTGCTTGAGAGGCCACCATTAAAAGCGACAGTGCTCTAGAGGGCCAGAGGGCCAAGGAAGTTGGGAAAATTGCCTCGAAGAGGCCAACACCAAATCTTACCTGCCCCCATCTCCCGGCTTGCAGCTCAGCAGGATTTATGGTACTGCACAGACGGGTCATTCTTGAGATAAAGGTCTTAGATCTTGTAGCTGACAGGCCTCCTCAATCAAAGCTTCAGGAAAACATCCACAGCTGATAAATGGGCTGTCCCTAAAGCCTCAGCAACGGGCTCCTAAAGGTCTCCTTTGCTTCGGGTTTTTCTTTCTTCCTGCAAGGGGACATGCAGACCTGGTGCCGACAAGATGGCTGGAGGTGGGGCTCTCCAACGAAGCCCCCTCTGCCCAGCCCTGCCCTGTGGCCCTCTCAGTATCCCCCCAGCTGATAACCAGGTGCACAGGGACCATCATCAGCCCTCGCTGACCAGGAGCCCTGCACTCAGTCAGTGTCGCATACAAATAATCTTCCAGGACAGGGACAGGGGCAGGGGCAGGGGCAGGGGCAGATGCTAGAGGACAGCCTAAAAAGATGTGGGTCCAAGCAGGCAAAGCCCAAGCCGACCGGTGGAGAGGAAGCCACATGGCAATGGGAGAGAGGGGACTAAGAGGAGCTTTGACTGTGACTAGCCATGCTCATTGTCTAGCTGGTATGCAGTCTCCCCTTCTTCCTTCCAGGCACAACTCGGAGTTTGTTTGGAGCAGCAATATGCCCAGTTTTCCCCTGGCTCTCTTGCAGCTGAGAGCTAAAAGGTAAAAAGGAAATGGTACTCTATTAGGCATTTGGGGCAGGGGGGAAGTTTTTTGCTTCCCTGTTATTGGCAGGTTCCTTCCTTCTTCCCCACTTTCCTTTTCGTGTTTATCTTACAGATGTGACAAAAACCATGGCACAGCCATATTACAACATGCTAAGAAGAGCAGAAAGACCAGTGACTTTGTAGAACTGCTGCATCCCCTAGAAGGCCTACCTCTGACTTGCATTATATGAGCAGGACAACCCACTCTCTGGCTAAGCCATGGCAGTCATTTTGCAATCATGTGGCACTAAACCCTGTCCTGAGTGACAGATAGAGGCCAAACTCTTAGTGAATGGAAATTTGAATAAGCTGCTCAGCTTCTCCCCTAGCCTCAGTTTCCCCATCCATACAAATGAAACAATGAGAGTAATAATCACAGCCCACTAATGAATCACACAGTACTATAGGTACCATACAGCGTTTTACGTATTGCGTACCGGAGACAGTGACCACTGTATGCCAAGCCAAGTGCCGTCGAGATACCATAACCAAAAAATCTCATTGCCGTCAAGTTGATTTCAACCCACAGCGACCCTACAGCATAGAGCAGAACTGTCTATAGAGTTTCCAAGGAGTGCCTGGTGGACTCGAATTGCTGATCTTCTGGTTAGCAGCCGTGGCACTTAACCACTACACCACCAGGGTTTCCTTGGGTACAATAGGAAGGGGCATATTGCACTAAATTGTATCAGCTTTAGCTACCTCACTGGAGGTCTTTGAGAATCAAATAAAACCATGTTTGAAATTCCTTAGTAAAACAAACAGTAACATGTGCTTACTTAACCCTCCATTCCCTAGAGCAAATGGAACAGAAGACAGGAAGAGGATGTCTTCTTCCTAGAGCAAGATAAAAACTCAGGAGACTTGTTACTCTCACAGCCCCCCACCACTACAGAGAAAAAGAAAACAGAGGAAGGGTTTATACACAGCTGTGCCAAAGGGAAAGAAGCCCATGCCTGCCAGAGGACACCAGGCGCTTCCGTATTTCACCTGGGGCCTCCTTTAAAAAGTAAACCGCAGCCCAGATAAGACCCTGGGTGAAAGAACACTAATCTTTCTTTGGTGTACTCCTTCTCTTCTATGCCTAGAGGGATTCTTGCTCCCTCTTTCTCTCCTGCTGGATCTCTGTCTCTTTATGAATGTTATGTCGCTCTGGCTTTCTGTGTGTATGTGTCTTTTTCTCTGTATTTCTTTTTACGTTTCTGTTGGCCTCTGTTTCTGTTTGTGTGTGTGTCTCTGTCTCCTTCTCTTGACTGCTACCTTTCATATTGTCTCTCTTGCTTTGTGTAAATCTCACACCTTTTTCCTTAGGTCTATGGGGCAAATAGTTTGCACTCATCTACTAATGTAAGGGTTGGCAGTCTAAACCAACCCCAAAGCACTGCGGACCAAAGGGCTGATAATCCACTTCTGTAAAGATTACAGCCAATGGTGGGACTGCAAAATGGTGTAACTTCTTTGGAAAGTAATCTGGCACTTCCTTAAAAAGCTGGATATAGATATACCATCTGACCCAGTAATTCCACTGCTCGGAATATATCCTACAGAATCAAGACCATTCACACCAGCTGATAAATGCAAGCTAATGTTTATCGCAGCACAATCCACAATAGCAAAAAGATGGAATCAACCCAGACGTCCAACAACAGAGAAATGGATAGGTAAACTATGGTATATACACTCAATGGAACACTATGCAATGATAAAGAACAACGATGATAGCAGGAAACATCTCTTAACCTGGTTTCAACTGGAGGACATTATGCTGAGTGAAAGTAGTCAGCGACAGAAGGACAGATATCATATGAGGCTCCTATCATAAGAACCTAAAAACAAACTCATGCATAGAAGAAAAGACTCTTTGATGGCTGCAAGGGTGGGGAGAGGCAGGGAGGGTGAGGAGGTGAGGATTTAGATTAGATAGTTGATAGAAACTTGGTTGGGTAAAATCTGTGACAGCACACATTAGAAAGAAGATCAGTATTAACTGGACTTCACCATAACATGATTACTCCTCCCATCTTAACCCAATATTGCAAGGACAGAGTAGCTGGGGTGGGGGGCCGGGGACCATGCTCTCAGGGGAAATCAAGGCTAATTGGCAAATCTAGCATTTTGCTAAGAGAGCCTTCTGCACCCCACATTGGTGAGTGGCTTCTGGGGTCTTGAAAGCTGTCAAGCTGCCATCTGCGGGTACAGCAAATGGTCCCAACTCAGCAGGAACAGATGATGACCAAGGACCAAAACAACATAGGGGAAAGACAACCCAGAAGACAGAGAGACCCACATGAGTGGGTGACTACATTGACTCGGGACTGGAAGAACCAGATGGTGTCCAGGCACCACCAGTGATAGCCGTGATGGAGCTCACAAAGTTGAGTCTCACTGGCAACACAAGAAAAAAACGGGGTGTACTCTAAGATCTCCACTAAATGACCACAGTTGATTGTCCAGGGGTCTCAGAGTTCCCCTGGGAGCATGGCCCCTGGTCCTGATGCTGCCCCTGTCCATTAATCATAATGGAGGTCAACTATTCGGACAGGAATGGATTGGACTTGACGACACAGAGCAGCCATATCACGTGTGCACTTTATGGTTCTATGCATCTACAGGATGTTGTCCTATTGACCTCTTACTGGAGGCAGGGGAGTGGGTGGAGAGGATAGGAGATTGTTTGATAGGAGACATATATGGAACAGAGAGAAAGAGTGTGCTGTCACCAGGCATGGAGAGCAGTAGGAGATGCATACAGGTGGGCATGCAAATTTATATGGGAATGCACATTTTCATTCAGTCATTGTATATATATATATATATATATAGTGAAAAGAAAAGAATAAAAGATTACAGCCAAGAAAACCCTCTGGAGCTATTACACGATGAGCCAGAACTGACTCAACAGCAGTGGGTTTTTGGTTTTTCATGTGTGTGTCTCTCTCCTGGCTGCTCTCATGGTGACACATTCTCTCCTTAGGCATGCACCAACCTCAGCCTCTATCAGCATGCCAGAGTTAATTGCTTGTTTACTTGGCTGCATCTGTTAAGAAATTCTAACTTCCACGTGTGTAGAGACGATCAGTTTTGTTGTCAGTTGCATTTCAAGAACCTAGCACAAGGTACAGTGTAGATGCTACATATATCTTTGTTGAATGAATAACTGTCTCTTGAACACACTGGGAAGGGAAAATGAATAGTCTCCAGCATGGGGAAGTACAGTGGGGCTTCCCCTAAAGGCAGATAGGAAGGGAAAAGAAAGGAAAGAAGAGCTCTGCAGTCAAGTTTTCTAGTCCTTAGAGAGATTGCAAGCAGGAGATTCAAGAGACATCCTTATCATGAGTGTTTATCACAGGGTCTGGAGGGCCTAAGATGTGACATTAGCATAGTGGTTACAAACAAGGAGGATGGAATTCAAAGTCCAGCTCCACTGCTGCCCCTTAACTTGTCTGAGCCCCAGTTCCTCACCAGTCAGGTAGGAGCCAGAACAGAGGCCAGGAAATCAAATAAATGCTTATGAGGATAGTCAGATCCCTTAGTCTACTGATGAGAAACTTCATCCCAGGGAGGGAAAGAGATGCTCTGAAGTCACACAGCCAGCGGACAGCCTCCTTGCACCTTCCACCAGAAGAGTCTGACACCTAAGGACACTGGGTGGCCTCTAGTGGCTCTGGGAACTTGAAACAGCCTTGGAAGACAGAGTGAAAGGGCCACCCGTTCTCTGTTTTCTCCTCCCCTCCAGCCCCAGGAAGGGCAATGGCACTTAGCCCCAGAGCCACTCCAGGTCAGCAGGAGGCAGGCAGGCAAGGGCCCTGGAGCCCCTACTTGGGCAGAAACAAAACTGAGCTAATGGGGGACCTGGCTCTGCCTCAGGCTTTGGAGCCAGCTGCTGGTCTAGAAGGCTACTTAGAAACAATTCATGGACAACAGCCAGTTGCCTTCCTACAACTCATGGCCCAACCTCCTCATCTGCAGATTTAGGGGCTGGATTTGACAATGTTTAAAATCCCAGCCAGGATGTCCCCATCCCATGGGCACTGAGCCTGGAGCATTATGGGGGAAGCCTGAGTGGAAAGAAAGGGATGGACCCAGAGGAATGCAGCCTGCTCAGTGAACACCATACAAGGCAGACAGAAACCAAGAACTTTCTTACTACGGTAAAATAGCTAGGTGATGTTAAAAGACTATTTGTAAACTGTAGAAAAATAAACTAGTAGAGAAACTACCAAATACGATTTTACTCTGGAACTTTCCCCAGGTCATGAAAAACATGGCCAACAGGTCAAGGTGAGGGTAAGGTGCGTGTGCTGGGACAACACACTTGTTAGCTCATCACACCCTCCCCAGGCCTGTTTTAGGAGCAGGGTCCAGGTGCAGAGCAGGAGGGCCCTCAATTGGGTTGGTGAGAGCCACCTCTGGCTTGAGCTGTGGGCTCTGCTTCAGGCCTACCCTCGAGAGCCAGACATCAGGCACCTTATAGGTCTAGCCTGTGCACACAGAGCACAGCTCAGCAAGCATCCTCAAGAGGAGGATGGGTCTGCATGCCTTCTCTAGGTTCTGTGTAACCTTGGGCCAGTTCCTGGTGATTCTGTGAATCAGGCAGAGTATGACATCATCACCTACATCTAGGAGGTATTATGGGGATTAACTGAGATCATACATGTAAAATGCTTGTGCACAGGGCCTGGCACACAGTAAGTACATAATAAACACTAGCTACTCTGATTATGGAAACAACTGCAGCCTTCACCCTTTTGTCAAACTCATTTACAAACCCAATCATGGGTCAAAACAGCTAGGAGGTTCTATCTAGGTCTCCACCATTAGCCACTTAGGACATACTCTCAGATAAATGGATTCACCTCTCTGGGCCTCTTTTGTCTCAAAGGGATGCAAAGGCCTGTCCACCTTCCTGCCCGTCCTCCACGGCTGTGAGAGGCCTGATTTTATCATTCTGAGAAATCTTACTGCTCTGTGGACACAGAAGGCCAGCGGCACAGGCCTCCCCACTCTCCATTTGCCAGTGTGGTTGAAAGCACAGGGGCCACAGCCAGATGCCAAGGCACAGTGCCACCCTTGGAGGGGAGACAGAGAGAAAAAGAAGGCACCACCACCTGAGCCCTACTCACCTGTCTTTGTTCTTCCATAAACATGTCCTGAGTACCAACCGAGTGCTAGAGACCGGAGACAGAGATGAGCAAGTAGCTTCCACCCTCCGGAAGCTCAAAATCTATTTCCAAATATGGGAAGTGATTGGCAAGAGGGTCCCATTTCCTTGGGTCCCCTCAACTTATAAAGATGGGCTTGGCCCATCTGTGCTATGTCCCTGTCATTTGTCACCTAGACAGCCTGGGATCTGGAGGGGCCTGAGACAGAATGGTTTGTTCACCAAAGGACAGCCCAGGTCTCTAAGCTGAGACACCACAGCTGAGCCAAGTGCTCAGGACTACTCCACAAGAGCCTCACCTCTGCAGAGGGATGCCCAACTCATCAGCCATCGTACTCTCCAGACCTGGCTCCAAGTTATACCCAAAGGGCAACCATGAGCCATCAATGAGTGACACTGGCCCTACAAGTTTTTGTAGATGAGGAGTCAGCAAAACAGCTAAGCAGGGCGGCCTATTGGACACATCGAGTATCCAAAGGCACAATGCCATTTCCCTTAGAGATTGTTATGGGGATTAAAGGCCAAGTCTGTGAAGTGTTTAGTATAAAAGTAAGTGTTGCAACGATGGCGGCTACTGCCACTATCACTGTTACAGTAACAAACGTGGTGGTCCAATCGGTCTAAAAACTGGGGCCACAGTGTTTTTCTTTAATGCTCTTCACACGTCCAAGACTCTTAATGTCATCTTCTCTTTGGTGGTTCTTAGGTTCCCTTATTTCCCTCATCACCTTCCCATGGGGTCAAGAACACAGACTTTGGAGGGTGACCACAACCCTGGCTGCAGACCTTTGAAGCAGCTACCTTAGGCAAGGTATTTAACTTCTCTGTGGGTCACTGCCTCATCTGTACAATGAAGATGATAATGATAACTATCTGGGAAGATCACGAGGATTAAATGTGTTAATAGGAGGAGCTGCAAAAGTGCGTGGCACGTGATAAACACTTGGCACATGCTCTCTACTATTGTTTCATATATATTGGTATCTGGTATGTATTTAATAAAAGATAATTAATATTTATTTCCAACTCGGTGGCACTTGGCTTTAATATTTATTTAATAATCTAAATATAACAAATCTCTAGTCTTAGAGCAAACCGTCAGAATCTGAGTTTACTGACAGCCGAAATCCTGTCTTCTCCTCCCCACATCCAAGTCCAGGACACCTATCCTCACAATAGGGGGTGAGTCACAATCGCCTTGCAGCTGTATTACTTACGTCTACTAGAGGGACTGTCCTCTCTGGGCCTCAGGAAGAAGGTCTCGGTGGGTCTGCACACCGAGGCCAGGTGACAGAGAGCAAAGGAACCCAGATCCTGTTCAACAGATCTTAAAAAAAAATTTAAAGATTTGAAGACATGCAGGACTAAGTCTACCCTTTCCACGTCTGAGACACAGTGGAAAGGCTGGCACGTAAAAATGAAATACTGAGAAAAGTTAGCACAGTTCAGCTTTTATTAAAATTAAAATAACAAAGGAAGGGAAACTAGAGCATGATTCCTGTTAAAACAATACATTTGAGAAAACGTTTCTTCAGCTTTCACTGTAACTGATCAAGCATGTGACAAGTGTTGCTCTTTTACAAGCTATACATTCCTTAACATCCATGCAGGAGACATCAGCTCAAGGGCCTTGCCCGTACAGTATGTTACATGGAGTGCCAATCGTCAGGCCTGATGGGAGGTGGACAGTCACAGGGACGGAGCACCCACACAGACATACACATTCAGGGTCTTGAGTTTTCTTTCAAAGAAAGTACTTTACATATCATATACAAATATTTACATATTTACATATCATATACAAATAAAAACAAGTTAAGCACAAAGTCCAACAAGGGTCCCTTATTGCCACTGAAAAGGGGAAAAAATAATTTATAATCTCACACCAAAAGGCAAGAATATAGCACTGGGGCAATTTGTGTCTCCAGATGTCACAGCTCCTCGCATTCCTGGCTTCGTGGACGCCACATCCATGAGTCACTGAGTCTCAGGACAAAGGGGGCAGAGGCTGCACGCTGGTAGCCATCCACTCGAGGAGGAACGCTTCCATTCCTCAACGTGAGGCGTGCTGCCAGCTCTCCTGCTCGGTCAGTAGACGCACAGCACAGCTGAGCAGGAGGGGCTCAGGGGCCTAAGTAGTGCAAATATTTATTAAAAAAAAAAAAAAAAAGACATTCCAACCTCCTCACATCTCCAGGCAAATAGAGCCTTAGAAACCCCAGCTAACTGTAGTAAGAGTTTGCTTAACCTCTCAACTTGATCCAACAAGGTGCAAATGGGGCGTGCGGAGGCAATTCAAGATGGCACCTGTCCCAACAATAAAAACAACAATTTAAAAAACATTGCCAAAGGCAGACATACGCACAAAATAGAACCCGGGGTATAGACACAGCTCAAGAGGCAAGCAAATTGGTACATTAGTATGAGCAAGTGCAGAGCACATGCTTAACATATTCTTCATGGGAATCATGAGAACTGATCCCTCTTTTTAAAGATGCTTCCAAAAGGGACATCATCCAGTAGCAAAAGCCTTAAGCTGTTGGAAGTTTCAGAAGTCCAAGGGGACAGAAGAGAATGAGGAAAGGTCGCCCGGACCTAGGAAACTGCCGAGAGTGGGCCCTGGACGGCAGGCCTTTCTCTGGGGCTTCTTCATACCACAACCTACCAGGCTCAGCACCAGGCAGTGAGTCACCAGGAGGCAGACCATACCAGCCTCACCTCCACAGCAAGCAGACTCCAAAGAAGGTGCTGTTGTAGTGGTGTGCCACTGAGTAGACTCCTACTTACCCACATATGTGGACAAGTTCTGAGTCTTAACACTTATCCCTAGGCATTCAAGAATCACAGTTGATCGTGTTTTTCAATTCTGCAGTCTCCCCTGAATATGGCATTAAGAAAGCAGACTCCACGGCAGAGCCTTGTCTACCTGGAGCTACTGAAAAATCCATTTTTGGAGGTGAGAAACACAGGGAAAGAGCTACAGGCATGAACTATGTTTGAGAGGAAGTGACATGGAACCTACCGTTTCATCATCATGGACAATAAAAAGCAATTCAAATATCCTGAAAAATTATCTTATAAAAATATTTACATGAAATTTTTAGCCCGAAAGCTAAAGCTTCAATTTTATAAAAAGGCAATTTTTGAAAGGTTCTGGCTCAGAAATATACAAACATTACACAACAGATATCAAAGTAAGACAGCTCAAAAAAAGCATCTTAGGGGATACTGCAACTGGTTTGTCATGAACTAGAATTAAGTATTCTTATTGCATAGCAGAAAATGAGGTCACTTTCATTTGCATAATACTGCAACTTTTTCAGTGGAGAGATGCCAGTGGGCATTGATGAGAAACAACTTTAGAATTCAGACTCTGACTTCTGTGTTTGCCAAATCAGTATCCAATTGGTGTCTAAGCTGCTTCTAACCTTGGCTCTCAATCCCATTCCATCACTGTAATCAGACTTCCAGACACATTACTGACAAAGCTGTATTCACAAGCAGTAGCAGCCATCCTAATTGGGGACAGAGGCTTCTCACCTACCATGTGACCAGCACAGGCTTGAAAAGAAGTCTGCTGTGTGCCACTGTGGAGAGAGAAGGTTGTACCTAGTGACAAAGAGACAGCTGTTTGGGATGGCATCCATGGGTAGCTAGAGCAGACTTCTTTTTTGGTGATGACGTACCAGTGTTCTGGTCCCCATGAGAAAGGACACATGAGGGTGAGACAACAAGGCCTAGGCAGCACTACTAGCAGGAGGTAGTACTTCCCGGGAAGGGAGATGTGGGCTGGAACCAATAGCAAAAATTCCAAAGCAAAAAAAACCTGGCTGGCTGGCTGGCTGGCGTTCATGGGAAGAGACTCTTTCTGGGAGCATGACTCAAAAAATAACCTCACCTACATAACTGTAGAAGTTCACCTCTAGGGTGGTAGGAGAAGGGGTAGGGAATTCACCTTTCATCTGAAATCAGGAGCTTGTGTAAATAGCACGCATGAGGCGCCAACACCCCACCTCACCCTCACCACACACACCAAAACAAGGTTCCAGGAACATTCAGGACCAAGAGTTCATTCCGTCCGGTTCTGACCTAGAGCCCAGCAGAGCTGGATTCCTTTGGATGTTCCTCTTCCAGACCCACCAGAGCTCAATGAGTCAGTCTCTTCCTTAGGCTGCCAGAAACTCAGGTGCCTTGGTGCTCTCCAAACATCTCCCTGAAGCAGCATCTGCTCAGCATCAGAAGAAGTTTCCTCTTCAGAAGAGTTGTGTGTTTAGTGCACGATAAATCCACAGTAAATACACAAACTGGCCAACTAATTAAGAAGGCTCCTGGGTTTCTAACGGTAGGGAGCGAGGGGATGTCCGTCTCCTGCAGCATCTGCATGGGGGTTGCCTAGTTATAGTAGGAGTCTAATAGCAGGTTTGCAAAGTCCCTTGGTTCTCTGGAGGCAGATCCTGATACCAAGGGAACCTAAAATCCAGTCCCAAGAGTATGAGACTGTTCTCCATATCCAGGACCTCGCCTCCCCTGTGCCTGAAATTACAACAGAAGCAACTTGCTACTTTAGGAACAGCACAGCTTTAAGGTTCTTTTTTATAAAAGGCAGATGACTCCATGCACCCTCGAATACCTCTCCAGAGCTTGAAATGCTATCATTAATAGTTTTCACCTCCAAAGTGGCAAACTTTCCTCAAGCTCTTCTTTTAAAATATGGGAGATCACACATCCAGGGCCCACCACCATCTTCTCCCTGACACAGGAAGCACGGAGGAGAGGGTGGTCCTGAGGGCTAGGGTGAGGGGACAGGCCCTGGAATAGGCTCAGAGGACAAGGCAGACAAGGATATCAGACAGACCAGACCACCGTCACAAACAAGGGCTAGCCCCAGCCAGGATTCAAAGTCATCCGTACTAATCTATTCCCATGTGACCCCATGTGATACAGGGTTTGGAGGTAGGTTGATCTTTTATTTATCCTCCAAACTTGAATATTTTTTAGTGTAAAATGGGGTGCTGTGAGTAACTGAGCCTGGACAACAAGTATAAACAGGGACTATACTTCCCTAGGCAAGCCCAGAAGAAGGATCTCCCTCTGAAACTCTTACAGGTGGAGACCTGGTCCTTACCACTTCAGTTGGCTTCTGTTTTGTCTTTATCTGACTGATCCTTTTCTCCAGTGTACTACCCATGGTTTCTCTGAAGAGTGAGTTTTCCCAGTTAAAGTGACAAAATCTCCAAACCTGGAATCCATGACATCAAGGACCAGTGGCCCAGACCCAAAGCAGGGCTGTCCTTATCTGCTTCCTTGAGGAGAGCCCAAGGAACATCACTAGTGAGGGAGCACTGGGAGCCCTGGGGTCCACCACTTCTAGCACAGAGCATGAGCTGCCACTTCAAGAATGCTCAAGCTCTTCTGCAAAAAGTTTCTGTAGTCCAGTAATATGCACTGCCCTTCTTGCTAGTTATTTCTGAACCTTCCCAGACTGTCCACATGGACCTCCAGAGGACAGCAGCTTTAGTAGTCTCAGGATCCCTGGGAGCCAAATCCAGGAGAGAGGTTTCTGCAATTTGCTTTTTAGCATAGAGAAGGATCAGTAGTAAAGAAATCCAGTGGACAGTCACACACCCCACCCTCAACTTAGTGCAACACCATGTTCCACACACACACACGGTCCAGGTTCTCTGTTGTCCCTGTAGAAACACACAAAAGCCCAAAGGTGCTGCTGGAGTTGTCAGGAACCCCACTGCTCAGAAGCCAAAACACCTCAGGGGAACAGGAGGTGGGTCACCAACAGGTGTTCACACTGCAAGGCCACTCTGCTAAGTCAGAGGAGGGCAGTTCTCACACCACCACAGACTCTCCCAGTGCACAGAATCCAGTCATCATGGTCCCCCACTATTCTGAGTCACAGGCAGTTCCTCCTCCCTTCCTCCACCTCCTGGCAGTGGGAGTTTGAGTCACAAGGGCTTGTGAATCACAGCAACACCTAAAATGAAAGGAACAGAGTCATCATTTAGTTTCCCCAGAGCTACTCAGAGTCCCAGTGAGTTCACGAACCCAAGATGACTTAAGTCACAGCCAAGAAAAACTGACACAATTTTTATCCAAATATTAAAGGGCCTGTGGATTCTGGTTCCCAGGAACTTATAGTCAAGCCTCAGCAAGGGAGCTGGATCAATAAGCACAGCCCCTCAAATATCACAGACAATGACCTCCTCTAACATCATAACACAGACTCACCTAGTGTTGTACTGGCCCCCATTCCCCAGCCCCAGACTCAGCTCAGCACTCTTGTTGGAAGTGCAAAGGCAGCTACCTGGCTCTAAATTTGTATCAGTTTAAGAGAGCAGATGGGTGACTCATGTCTAGTTTTAGATGACACTGGAAAGAACTGGAGAGAACCAGTGAATTCATGGAAATGAGAACTGAATTTCAATCCCAGCTTTGTCACCAGTCAACCTTCTTTTTAACCCCAGGCAAGTCCACTTACCTCGAGACCTCAGTTCTTATACTAACTTAGTGTCTGTCATCTGACGGAAGTGAAAATCTCACATATGATCTTAAAATCTCGTTGTAATGAACTAAGGTCATGTGGTAGACACTGGTTGGTTGACTCAGCCAATGTCCTTTTTACTTGCCATCCTCTAGTACTGAGAACTAGCAAATTACAAGCTCAGCTTTCCAGACTCCCTTGCAGCTAGAAGTAGCCCTGTAACCCTATAACTCATTAGCCCAGTCCTGACCAATGAGATTACAAATGCAAATCTGCTACAACTCTGTCTTCCCTGCCTGGATTCTCATCCAGAGACTAAGAGGCAGTAGCAGTGAGCTATTTGGTAAAGATGAAAGAACAGAAAAGAAAAAGAAGCCAGATTCTTCAACAGCAGCCCTGGGCCACCAGGCCAGGCCTAGACCTCTTTCTGCCTGAGAAAAACACACCTCCTTCCTTATTTAAACAGGTTTCTGTCAGGTTTTCTAGCACTTGCTGCTGAACAAATCCCAATATACCAGGTGTCAACAGGTAAGGTGGTGATTGAAGCTTTACTTTATTCATACCAAGATGAAGATTTTCTGATTGGAGGTGAAACAGAGGGAAATCTGTTAAAAAGAATCACAGGATTGCCTGCTGACAGAGATTCTCCTGAGACATCCACTTCACATTAATTCCAGGGTAAAGATATGGACACAGAAGCTCACAGGCAGCCAAAACCTAAGTCCTCAAACCCAGATGTGCCACTTGACCTTGATAGCATCTGCTTGCACCTCACGCCTTTTATTCATAAGGTAGCTTTTTCTTCTTTTATTTTTCCCATAAAGCAGACTCCTATGTTTCTGTTACAGAAATTTTCTTTTTCATTATAAAAGTAATATATTCTTATCATGTAAATTTGGAAAACAAGGAACACAAAGGAAAACATCGTATATCTCTTTACACAAACAGAATCATTGAGATCTTTTCAGTCTTTTGTGCCACACAGAACCTAAACAAAAAAATAACAAACAAACAAAAAGAAAAATCAACTCACTATTGCCGAGTCGATTCTGACTCGTAGCAACCCTATAGGACAGACCAGAACTGCCCCAAACAGTTTCCAGCAAGTACCTGGTGGGACTGGAACTGCAGACCTTTGGGTGAGCAGCTGTGACACTTAACTGCTATGCCACCAGGGTTTCTTGGGTGACACAAAAGCTTTATGTACCCAGCTGCTAAACGCAAAGGAGGAGAGTTGAGTTTACCCAGTGGTACTTTGGAAGAAAGGCCTAGTGATCTACTTCCAAAAAATCAGCCACTGAAAACCCTATGGAGCCAAGTTCTACACTGACACACATGTCACGGGGTCTTCATGAATCAGAATCTGCTCAACAGTAACTGATTAATAATATGCAACCACAATCATTAAGTGAATTTTCCACACATCAGACAGACATCGTGCTGAATGCTTTGCACTTATTATGGCATTTTATTCTCAGCACAGCCTGAAGAGGCTTGCTATAATTTATTCCCATTTTACAAATGAGATAATGGAGGTTCCATCATATTGAATACTGTGCCCAAACTCCCAGGGGTAGCAGCCAAGTTAGGACTGAAATTCAGATCTGACCTCAATGTCCATGTCCTCACTGACTAACTACGTGCCCCTGTGACACGGGACAACACGACTCAACTCATAAGACACATACAATTTTCTATCCACCTCTAATCCAGCGGTCTCTCACTCACATGTTCTCGTAACATAAAAAATACTTCCACTATTAAAAAAACAAACAGTTTCTTTCCTTCATGTCAGACATTGAGTAGTAGTTCTCGGCATTTTGTTATTTAAATCATGCTCCAATAAATAACCTTTTGTCCATAAATTGAATTTCTATAAGGAAGACCTGTATCTTATTGTGCCTAGAGAATCAGCCACAAAATAAATCACTCAATGGGTATGAACATAAAATTGTGCATTTGATTGTCTCCTTCCCATCTATTTCTCAGGGTGGGCAGACAAAGAAGAAACAGACATGAAATATTCAGCATATCCATGAAATGCTAGCCACTCAGACTTAACCTTTCCCCTCTCATTAAGCCTCACCCTAGAAAATGCCCTGCTCTCCCCACTACAGTTTTGAAAAGAAAATGACAGGACTGGTTTTAATAATTAACCACGAGAATAGAATCATTCTAAGATCAAAATGCCTCTAAATTTTTTTTACACTTGCCCAAGAAAAATGTGACAAGGTGAGAACAAGCCTGAATGAGAGAAAAAGGTGGAATAAATTCATTGTAATTGAAGCTCTGTGTTGAAAGACTGTGACCCCAACTCCTTCCAGTCTGCAGGATGCTGACCTGCCTTTGCACTGCAATCTAAGCAGGATGAATTACTCCACCTTCTACTGCAAAATAGGAGTAAGAAAACTACCACAGGAGTTGTGTTGTGGATTGAAAGATTATTAGGTGCCAGATTATCAGGGGCCACTGAATCAGCTCTGACTCATAGCAACATTATGTACAACAGAATGAAACGATGCCAGTACTGTGTCTTACTCACCATGGTTGCTATGTTTGAGCCCACTGTTGCAGCAACCGTGCCAATTCAACTCACTGAGGGCCTCCCTTTTTTTCTCTGACCCTCCACTTTGCCAAGCATGATGTCTTTCTCTAGTGACTGGTCCCTACAGACACACAGGACAATGCCCGGCACATTGAATGTGCTCAGTAAATAAGTGTTACCTCTAACTACACCCATTTCTGGAACATAGGACACAAGAAGCTGGGCTACATCATGGATAGCTATTTGCCACAGTACCCTAACCCCTATAGCATCAACTCTGATCCCGCTCCACTCCTCTTCCCCTCCCACAGCTCCCTTCAGCCTCACCAAACCCGTTACACACACTCCACACCCAACTCATATCTTCCTCCTCCCTCCTATCCTCTTGCCTGGCATGTCCTATCCCCTGGTCTTTTGCTGGATTTGAATCTTGAATTTGCCATGTATTAGCAATGTGGCCTTGGGCAAGGTACTGAAACTCTTAGAACTTCAGTTTGATCATCTCTAAAATGAAAGGATGCAGTGCCATTCAACCTGAAGGGCCACTAAGGACATGCAAGTGAATATATGCACTGTACAAGGTCTAACAATTAAGTCCACAAACTTCATTGTTCTAAGCACTACATACATCACTGCTGGATATCACTACAGCCACCTTCGAAGTACTCTGCTTGGGAAGCTATGCACTGATGCCAGTGCCTAGTCCACCCTTCAAAGCAATTTTGGAACTCTTTCTGGAATGGCCACTGCACACGGTGGCAAGCTGGCAAGTTCACGAACTTAATTGTACAGTTGTCTGTGAGGGTGTTTTCAGCCAATAAACAAATAACGGTATTGGAATACCCTCTCCACTTACCTGATCTGGCCCCAGTGACCTTTCTCTTTACCCAAAGATAAAGCAAATATTGAAAGGAAGACATTGTGATGACATTCAGGACATCAAGGACAATACAATGACAGCTCTAATGGCTATTCCATAAAAAGAGTTCCAAAACTGCTTTGAAGGGTGGACTAGGCGCTTGCATCAGTGCATAGGTTCCCAAGGGGAGTACTCAGAAGGTGACCACAGTGATATTCAGCAATAAGGTATGTAGCACTTTGTCTAGGATGACTTTGCAAACTTAACTGGCAGTCCTCATACCCAACACTGCCTCATGGCTCAGACAGCCAGCATCAACAAGGGGCAGCTACCATATGACTGCGACCTACCGTTAGGGTTTAGTCAAGTTTCATCCCCTTCAGGAAGTGTCCTCTGACTCTCTCAGTCCTCATCACCTGCCTGTCACACCCTAAAGCATGTATAGCATATTTCATTTAGAGCCTGTATGTACATCATCTTGTACTTTCCATTTTATGTAGGCAGGTCTTATCCAATCAGTTTCCAATTTAATTTCTGGAAGGAAGACTAGTACCTTATTTTGTCTAGTGAGCCAGGCATTAAATAAACCAGGAGTGACAATGAAATTCTAAAATCTCTCACGACAACTCAGAGGAAATGAAGCGGCCCCCTAGACCACTGTGTTAAGATAAAACTCTGAGGCTGAGTTTGAGTTCACTGGGGAAACAAGGGCTAATTATCAGCATGGGTCATGGGCACCGAATGAAGAAGTGGCAGGCCCATGACAGCTAAGCATCATCCCTGGAGGGTCTCTTAGTCTCAAGCTAAGAAAACTTACTCTCTCCTCACCCCTACCACTCCCAGAGGGCTGGAAGCCTCAGGCATATTGGTCAAGGATGGAGACAGAGCGCACTGACCCGCATAGCTCCGTCCTGTGCTCATGTTGGTGGGCAGCAGCGTCCACTTGTCAGTGACAGGATTGTAGTACTCCACTGAAGCCAAGTTGCACGACCCATCATCGCCTCCAACCACATACAGCAGCCCATTCACTGCACAGACCCCTAGGAATCAACAGGAGTTCCAGCAGATGTTATAAGAGGACCTCTGAGGGACTGGAATTGAGAAACAAATCAGGTCGCTCTGGGGCTTCTTGCCCTTATCTTTGTACCAACACTACAGACTGCTAGCTCCACAGGCCTGAATTTGTTCAATGGAAGAACACAGTGACAGCAGCCCCCTTTCTGACAAGGTCACTGCTCTGGCCGGGGTGCCCTCTGTTACGTGGTCCCATAGAGTACTGCAGATGCAGGCCCCTCTCTACTGGAAACTGCCCCTGATGCAGACAGACCCCCGCCCTCAGTCTGAGTGGTGCGGAAGAATTCAGGGAACTCCATACCACTACTACCTCTCTAAGTTTTTCCCGCCCATTAAACCCAATGTTATGTCCCTACTGTGTGGCATCAAAGAGGTGTCCATGATCCCTTTACAGCACTGGGGTCTAAATTCACACACAGCTTCCAGGAGCGAGGCACACCCCGCCCACACTAGTTGCCACCAAATCACTACTGATGCCTGGCAACTCCACATGCGTCAGAGGAGAGCTGTGCCCCAGGGGCTTTCAACAGTCGGCTCTTGCAGAAGTGGGTCACCAGGCCTTTCTTCTGAGCCATCAACCTTTTGGGGAGCAGCTGAGCTGTTGGCTGTCTGCATTTCCCAGAGACAACTCTAAAGGTCACAGTCCAATATAGTGTGCGATTTTTAAATCAGATTAAGGGGTTGACCCCTGAAAAAGCCCTAAGTTTCACTGTTAGTGAAGATGAGGAGAAATGCTCCCCTCATATACTGGGGAGAAAGTGAAGGGACCACCTTCCTGGGTGAGCTCTACAGCATATGGAATCCCTCTAACTCAAAAATTCCACTTTCGAGTTTCTGTCCTAAGGCAATTATTTAAAATGCATGCACAGATTTAGGGACCACTTATACTAATCAAAGCATTATTTATAGTAAGGATGGAAACAGTAGATTGGTTATTGAAATTATGACACAGTCATTTAAAATATATCCTGGAAATATATTTAGTGTTGTAAAAAGATTTTATGAAAGATTATAAAGTAGGTTTTTACAAAAGCACATAATAAAACAGTAGTATAACATGATTCTATTTTTATTATTAAAAAATACAAATATCTGTATGTGAAAGTTTATACACATACATATTTACATCTTAATCATCAGACTCCAGCCCTGGTGGCGCAGTGTTTAAGAGCTCAGCTGCTACCCAAAAGGACAGCAGCATAAATCTACCAGCTGCTCCTTGGAAATCTTATGAGGCAGTTCTTTGCTGTCCTGTAGGGTCACTGTGGAAACCCTGGTGGCATAGTAGTTAAAGTACTACATCTGCTAACCAAAAGGTCAGCAGTTCAAATCTACCAGCTGCTCCTTGGAAACTCGATGGAACAGTTCTACTCTGTCCTATAGGGTCGCTGTGAATTGGAATTGACTTGACAGTGGTGGGTTTGGTTTTGATTTTGGTTAGGGTCACTGTGAGTCAGAATCAACTCAACAGCAACAGGTTTGGTTTTTTGGTATAGAAACTATCTGTCTTGAGGGTTCTGTAAGTCTTTACTCATGTGGCTTCAAGGCCAAGTGCCAGGTTACATCACAGCAGACTTGGTTACTGAGTAAATAAACTTCTCTCTATTTACACTTTTAACGAGCCAGTTGCAAATGGGTTTAACCCACAGGTAAATGAGCCCTGGAAGCCGCCTGTTTATCTCTGCAGCCCAGGAAGCTGGGCTAAGGCAAAACATTCATGGAGTAAAGAAGTATAAAGGAAAATATACCAAAACAAGATATAAAACCCACTGCCATCGAGTCAGGTCTGACTCATAAAGGAAATAGTTGTTGTTGAGTGCCCTCAAATCAATTCTGATCCATGGTGGCCCCAGGTGACAGAGTAGAACTGTCTCATCGGGTTTTCTTGACTGTAATCATTATGGAAGGGCATGAACAGGTCTTTCCTCCACGGAGCCACTAGGTGGGCTCAACTCATCTACTAGCTATGCACGTAAAGAAGCCCCACTAGGGTTCCTCGTAGAGATGTTAGGCTCCAAGAAATAAAAGCCTGAGCATGATATCATGAGTCATCCCTGCATGAAGGAAAACAAGAATGAAAGGAAGAGAGATAGGAAGTACAAAGGAGGGAACGAGAGAAGTGGTCCCACTGAAGACTCACTCAGGGGTTTGGCTATCCCTGAGATGAAGCAATTGGTTTATGTGGCAGGCAAGAAGTTCTCAGAACCAGGTTGCTGGCAAATAAGAGAGAACTAAGTGTCAGTTTCTAGTCCTTGTCCACACAGCCCTGTGCTCAGCTGCCTACCAAAGCCACTCAGGAGGGGCACAGATGGCATCTAGAAGAGCTTTCCTGGCTGTGAGCCCATCTGAGTGAAGCGACAGTCACCACCCATCACTGGGGGTAGGACATCTCGACATCTGCAAGGGGCCCTGTGTCTTGGTCTTTGGGTCTCAAGCTCTCCCCTGCATAACCCAGGGCTTATCTGGCCAATGAACACTCCCTGTTCCCGGTATAAGCACAGCCCCAGGCCTGGGGCACCCTGCCCCGTGGCCTCTCTATCAGGGCTGGAATTTTGGGGGAGGAAACATCCACAACCTACGAAGAAGAGAAGGGGAGAGCAGCCCTTACCTGCATTGCGTCGGCACATGTTCATGTCCGCCACCTGCTTCCAGGTGTTTGTCCCGGGATCGTAAACCTCAACGCTCTTCCTCACCAGGGGCCCATCATGCCCACCTGTGGCATACAGCTGTCCGCTCAGCACCCCAACCCCTGAAAAGCAGAGCACAATGTCCCAGCTTCATGCAAGTTACAGTGACCTAACAGTCAGGCTGGCCACCATCACCAGCACAGGCTGACACCTGAGGATGATCGCCCTGGATTTCAGTTTCCTCATCTGTAAAACAAACACAATGACGCCCTGTCCACTCATATGAGTGCCCATCCAAAAACTGAAAATATGAAGTAGACATGACCTCATTTTTGGTATATACATACATATGTGCATGTACACACACACACACACACACACACACACACACACACACGAGGTCCAACAATTAAGCCTGTGAACTTAATTGTTCTAAGTGCTGCATACCTCATTGCTGAATATCACTATGGTCACCTTCAAAGTACTCCCTTTGGGAAGCTATACACCAACGTCAGCACCCAGTCCACCCTTCAGAGCAATTTTGGAACTCTTTTTGGAACGGCCATTGCACACGGTGACACTGTGGCAAGTTCGCAAACTTAATTGTATCGTTGTCTGTGAGGGAGTTTTTAGCCAGTAAACAAATAACTGTATTGCAACACCCTCCCTACTCACCTGATCTAGCCCCCAATGACTTTTTTCTTTCCCCAAAGACAAAAGAAATACTGAAAGGAAGACATTTTGATGACATTCAGGACATCGAGGGCAATCTGATGGCCATTTCAAAAAAAGAGTTTCAAAACTACTTTGTAGGGTAGGGTTGGCACTGGCTTCAGTGCAGTTTCCCAAGGGGAGGACTTCAAAGGCGACCACAGTGGTGTTCAGCAATGAGGTATGTAGCACTTTTTCTAGGATGAGTTCACAAACTTAAAATTGGCAGTCCTCGTGTGTGTGTGTGTGTCTGTGTGTGTAGTGAAGTACTTGTAAGCAAAGAAAAACAAAAAGAACAAAAGAATTCCAAAATATTAAACATGGTTACTTCTGGATGGTAAGATGACATGCTTTGTTTTTCCCTTCTTGACTATCTATATTCTCTAGCTTCCTTACAGTGCGGCTTTGCTTTTATTACTCTGCCTTTTATCAGTTAAAAAGTTTAGAAGAGAGAGAGGGAAAGACCTGAAAATGGCCATCCTGCAGGCCTGCTGAGGCAATGGTCACCAAGATCACCTTGTTTGTCTTGTGAGTGGACGCTGTTCATTCTGTCCCCTGGTTCTCCCTCCTAGACTGGGGAGTGGGCATTCGACCACTTACAATGCTGATCAGTCTGAGCTGAGAAAGAGGGTTGTATCATCTACTCGTTTTAGGGTAATCTTTTGTTTTTGAATTGTAGTTTAGATGAAGGTTTACATAGTAAACTAGTCTTTTCATTAAACAGTTAACACACATATTGTTTTTCGACACAGGTTACCAACTCCGTGACATGTCAACACTCTCTTCTTTTGGACTTTCATCCCCATTGCCAACCTCCTGTCCCCTCTTGTCTCCTCCTGTCCCCTCCTGCCTTCTCATCCTTGCCCCTGGGTTGATGTGCCCATTTAATCTCATTTTATTTCATGGTCCTAATATTTGGCTGAAGGATGAACCTCAGGAGTGACTTCATTACTAAACTAAAAGGGTATCTGGAGGCCATACTCTCAGGGTTTCTCCAGTCTGTCAGGCCACTAAGTCAGGTTTTTTTATTTGTTTTCTGGTGAATTCGAATTTTGTTCTACATTGATCTCTAGCTCTGTCAGGGACTCTCTGTTGTGATCTTTGTCAGAACAGCTGGTGGTGGCAGCAGGGCACCATCTAATCTGTGCTGGACTCAGTCTGGTGGAGGCTGTAGTATCTGTGAACTATTAGTCCTTTGGACTAATCTTCCCCTTGTGTCTTTGGTTTTATTCATTTTCCCTTGCTCCCCATCGGGTGACACCAGTGGAGTACCTTACACCATTGCTCACAAGCTTTTAAGAACCCAGATACTACTCACCAAAGTAGAATACAGAACATTTTCTTTACTATGTTTTGCCAGTTGAGCTAGATATTCCCCAAGACCACCATCCCCAAACTGGTAAAAACAAACCCACTGTTGTTGAGTTGATTCTGAATCATAGCAACCCCACATGACAGAGTACAACTGCCCCATAGGGTTTTGAAGGAGCACTTGGTAGATTCAAACTGCCAACCTCTTGATTAGCAGCCAAACTCTTAGCCACTATACCAAAAGGCTTCCCCCACAACCCCTACAGCCCACTAATTTGGTCTTTAAGGTAATTTTCTAAAAGCCTTTAATACAAGTCAGGAAATTAAAGCTAGAGAAAAGGGAGGTGGCATAGTACCCTAGAAAGAACAGCTGATCTGTCTTTATAACTTGTCCCCTAGGTGATTCACCCCACCTTTATGGTCCTCAGTTTTCCCACCTATACAGTGGGGGAGCTAGAACAGATTAGTAGCTCCCAGAAGCGACTCCATGGACAGGCTGCCTCTCTATCAGTTGGGGAGCTTTTTGGAAAGACAGATTCTAACACTTCACTCGTCAAGAATTTGCAAAAGCTTCTCAGGTGACTGGAAGGTGTAGCCAATGTTTCGGACCCAAGGACTACAGTTTTGGAGCATAAACTTCATGTGGACAAGCACTATCCCTGTGCCTAACAACTAAGTAGCAGATTCTCAACAAACAAAAATCCCTGTCAGCATTACACCTGCAATTCCCAGCAGTTGCCCTGAGGTAACAGCAGATGGCAGTGTTGTACCAACAATGGTTCTGGACACTGTACTGAGTTTTTATAAAACGCAATGTTTTCTAAGCTGGGCTTCAAACAGGTTTGAACCCTGATACAAACTTGCATTTCCAGCCCAGATATACTGAATCACAATTTATGTTTTAACAAGATGCCCCAAATGATTCCTATGTGTACGACAACTGCCAATGAAGTTAGCGAACTCATCCCAGATTAAGAGCTGAGTATCAGTCCCCATCAAAGTACTCCCCTTGGGAAGCTACACCAGTGCCTAGTCCACCCTTCAAAGCAATTTTGGAACTCTTTTTCTGGAATATCCACCACAGCTGTCATTGTATTACCCTTGATGTCCTGAATGTCATAAAAATGTCTTCCTTTCAATATTTCCTTTATCTTTGAGTAAAGAACAAAGTCACTGGGGGCCATATCAAGTGAGTAGGAAGGGTGTTTGTTCCAACACAGTTATTTGTTTGCTGGTTAAAAAATCCCTCACAAACAACTATACAATTAAGTTCGCAAACTTGCTGCCTTGCCCCTGTGTGCAATGGCCATTCCAAAAAGAATTCCAAAATTGCTTTGAAGGGTGGACTAGGCACTAGTATTGGTGCTTAGCTTCACAAGGAGAGTACTTCAAAGGAGGCTGTAGCGATACTCAGCAACGATGTATACAGCACTTAGAACAATGAAGTTTGCAGACTTATTCAGACCTCACATGATATATTTTGAAAACAGATCTACCAAGAAACTTGTTAGAAATGCAAATTCTCAGCAGATATTGGAAGCTGAAGGAAGCCCTGTTTCCAAGGCTGCCTCACCTTCCCTTCCTCCAGGCTCAACAGGAACTAGCACACCCTGAGGCCGGAAGATGACCTTTTCATTCCCATAACCATCTGCTGGTATTGCCCACACCCTGCTGAAGAATGCAAGCCATCTTCCAGGGTGCTAAACAGTACCACCATCCCAGCAACTCTGCCACTGCCATGTGTAGCCTTATCCATAAATATTCACCCAGAGGTGTCCCTGGACCTAGGGCCACAGGGATTCCAGGGACCTGGAAGGGTTTCAGGTAGCCAAGAGGCCAGGGTCTCTGGTCTCTGGATTCCTCAGCCATCTACACCCCAGCCCAGCTCCATAGGTGAGCACTTTCAAATCCTAGGACAGTGAAGCACTGAAGAAAGGCTGGCCCGGGAGCCTGAGGCCAGGACCATGACTGATACTTGAGGGAACAGCTTATCTCTGAGAGAGAGGCCATATGCTGAATTGGGGCTGCTGGGCCTCTCCAGGACACGTGTCATCATTTGGGGCTTCCAGGCTAAGTGAGAGGCAGGACCATACAAGTGCTCTCCAGTCAGCATAACTCCATAAAGAGCTTAGGGGCTGGGGGCAGCTGTAGCCTCCAAAGGCAGCTCCATTTACAAGGATGAGCCTGAACTTCCAAGGCTGTCCTCAGTCCTCCACACCACGGTGCCTACCACACTCTCTGCTGCTCAGGAGCTCCTGGAAGCAGCCACACATGTCAGTGTGCGCTGCTCCACTCATGCTGGCCTGTTCTACATCCTTGGGCTTGGAAGACTTGTTCTCACACCTCAAGGCACAACAGAGGATTTCCAGGAAGAACAAAGATGGTGCTACAAAACCAAGACTTTATTAACCAAATTACCAAAAGAGAAGAGAATTGGGGAGTTTTAAACAACTGAATTGGACTTTAGGGAACACCTAGTGCAAGCTGTTATGCCACATGAAAGGGGCAGGGACTTGGCCAAGGTCACACTGCCAGTAAAGTAGGCCCAGGATTAAAACCCAGGCTTCCTGGCTCCAGGCTTCTGCTCCGTGTGCAGGAAGGGCCAATCTGTCAGGATTGGCCAAGACAAGCTCCCTAAAAATAGCATTTCAAGCCCAAAGCTTCTTAAATAGAATCCTACTGACTCTTCTTTTAGCCTGGGAACACACAGAGGTTCCTGAAAAACACTAAAAATAGCATAATTTTTAAGGAATGCTGAGGATGTATGTGGTAATGTGTTTGGCACTATATAATGAGATCACAATTCAATCTTCAAAGATACCCCCAAAAAATAAAAGACAAAGAAATGGCTTTGCGGGGGGAAAATTCTCCACTGTGGCTTTCCTCCCAGAAGTCACATGGCTTCCCCACCAGGGACAGGCAGAGAGGCTGTGCAAGTCACCGCTCACCACAAGAGCTGGGAATAAAGTGTGAGGACACAGTGCCCCCACTGGCCCTCTCAGACTCTTTCCTTTTGGGTCTCTAAGATGACTCGGGGGAAGACAAGCACGGAAGCAGGAGTCGTTGCTCTACTTTCTAGAAAAATCTCTAAGGACCACACAGCACCTAGTCTTCCTATAAGAGGCAGATATGGAACATCATCTGTAGAGACATTCTCTTCCCATGCAGAGAAGGGAGTTAAAGCTGGATTAAGTGGGAAGGGTATGAGTTTATTTCCAGATATTAATGCTAATATCCACAAGTCAAATCAACTCAATGGCAGTGGTCAGTGGGTATCCTGGCTCTTAATTCCCTAAACAGAACCTCCAGACCATCAAGCTTCAGCTGCACTAATGGAATCATGAGATCAGCAGTGCTGGTCTTACTATTTCACAGGAATGAGACTCAGATCATGTTGGGGGGTTACAAAGCTAACTTTGGAGTGAGGCAGATCTAAGTGGGAATCTTGATTTTACTAGTTACTAACCTTGGAAAAGATACTCAATCCCTGGGAGACTGACTTTTTGAATCTGTTAAGTGGGATTAATACTGTAACCTACCTTTCAGGACTATGGTGAGGACTGAATAAATTGAGGCTAATTAGGACAGTATCTGGCATACAATACACCCTCACTTTGAAGGGATGTAGACATTTCCATAGAAAAGGAAGGTATGATGATAAAGAGGATATTTTCTCATCCATGCTCTTGCAAAGTGTTCCCCAGGAAAGGTCAAATTTTAAATGCTCATTGCCCAACTTCAAAGGTACTGATGGGATTGCAGACATTAAAAGGAAAGAGGGAGAGGTGAAATAAGGGTGGTGTTCAATTGCTGGTCTCAAGACCCACCTGTGAGCCAAACAGACATAATCTGCAACCTGAGGCTGCCCCATACCTGCGCCACTGCGGCGGGTGCTCATATCCGCTACGTATGTCCACTCATTGGTTGCTGGGTTGTACTGTTCCACGGTGCTCAGGCACTGGCGGGAAGCCCCGTCATAGCCCCCAACAGCATACAGCTTCCCTGGAACCAACAAAACATCAGTGACGATGGTGCCAGAGACACTGGCATAGAACTGGAGCTCAGCTGAGATGCCATCCAAGCCAACCAAGCCAATCAGAGTTCAGAGCCCCTTTTCTATGGAGAAACCGCCATCCCATTCCCCAGCCAGGCTAAGTAATCTTCCTGTGTCAGCCTCCTCTTCCCTCTTAAGCCATGAGTCCCTTAGAATCAGCTGTAAACCTCTTTCTGAATAAGCGCCCCAAATACCTAGCATGAAAACATGGCCTAGCACCACTGGGACTCAACATATTCTTGTTGATAAACTATAAATTCTTCAACGAGAATTTAAACCCAATCTTAGCCACCATTACTACCCATTCCTCCAGCAGGAGAAGCTTATGAATGGCATATTCTGTGGACAGAATATTCTAGCCAGGGGTGGCTAGAATTGATCTGTAGACTACCTTGTGACCTATGAGGCACACACAAGAGCCCTGAAGCACCCTTATCTATTTTTAAAATAAAAATACTAAAAACCAATATCCAAGAGCATCATTTTTGCCTGTGACTGGGGTTAAGTTGGGCACAGGGTTGAAGGTGGGAAAAATTGGTATGAGGGCATCCCAGAGCGGAGACAGAAATGCTTGCGGTTTAACATACAGCCTTACAATGCAATGGGAGGGGCTCTTGTGTGAGGAGAAGGGACAGAGATCCTGCCTCATGTGGGCCCCTGACCTGTGTATCACAGCAGTTGCCTACAGTGCAAACCACGGGCCCCTGACACACTCACTGTCAACTAAACAAACACCACTAGATACAAACTCATCTAACAGGATTTCTTAACCAATAGATTTTTTTTTTTTGGTTTGGTCATTACTTGCTTTCTTAATTGAAAGATACCAAAAACACAACTAGTACATGACCATCAGCAATCACTGTTAAGTTAGTAAAAGGGTCCTGAGGCTCAAACTTATGCTCTACCATCAGGATTACTGCTATACAAATATAAAACCCTCTACCGTCATAGCCTGGTTTTCTTTTCTAACCAGAGTCCTCTCAACTCAGCCCACAGAAAGAAAGCAACACTTTCTCCCCTAGTTCAACCTAAGTCAAGAGTTAAAAAAATAACCCTGCAGCAACTCTAGAACCTGAGCCACTCAAGGGGTGTACCAGTTCAGTGCAATAACCTACCCATCTGTCTGCCTGTCACCTGTCAAAGTCTAAGCCCCTCGGGCAGGTGACAGGCCTGGGACATGGGCAACCCCTAGAGATCTGAAAACCTAATTCTCTGTAACACACCATCTCCTCTTTGCTGGGGAGCTTCTGCTTAGACTCAGCCCCTCACCGTCCATTTCCTACGTAGGAATTCTCCAGGAAGCCCACAACAAATGATCCTGATTCCCCTGGCTGTTTTTCGGTGTCATTCAGGCTATATAGCCAAGGTCTGGAGATGATGAGAAGGAAGAGAGTAAGCCACAGTGGAGATCTGTATCTCCAAGGCCATGGTGATGTGGAGCCCACTTACGTTCCTGATTCAACATTCTGCCCAAAGCTGTCAGTGGGACTCTCTGTTGCCCTAGGCTGGTCTAAAATCAAGACAACTCCAAACTTACCAGGGGTAAGAGAAACAAATCCCCGGTCTATCCTTTGATAGCACTTCTTCCAACATACAGAACATGCCTCATAGAAGCCTTTGTCAATGGGAGTATTTTTCAAGTGCTGTCATTAAGGCACCTTCTCTAACTGCCACCAACCATTCCAACCCTGCATCAGCTGAAAAATACCCACTCAAGGTTTCTCCTTGAAGCTATTAACAAGGAATTGCTATTTTTAACCCTAAGCCTATTGTTTGACATTCCTGGCCAAGGAACAAGAGGGGAAATGGGAAGGTGGCTAGACAAAGCACTATGTTTGGCAGACAAATCAATTTCTACTAAAAATATGAGACTACAAGAAAGACTATCTCTTGGTCGGAGGACAAAATCCTTGCACTCAATAAAATGACTCATTTAGTATGTTCAAGTAATATGCATTTAAATAAAAATGCAAACTACACAACTATGCTAAGATCAAGAAAGGCAGTGAGAGACTCTTCTTAATAATACCTAACTCAGTGCAGGCTACTCTCTCCAAAGCACACATGTGCCTGTGCATGTATGTGTGTGTTCTTGTACATGTACACGAAAGAGAGAATGTCAGTGTACCAGTATGCATGCCCAGATACTCCAGCTAAATTCCCACTTTAGGGTAAAATAATGAATTCCCACCACCAAGGCTCCTTTGAGAGAGTGTTGCATAGTGAGAAAGTCCTGGCTTTGGAGTCAGAGCCAAGCCAGCCAAGTGCCGTCAAGTCAGAAGGCCTGTATTAAAGGACTCACTGCACTATTTACTACCTTGGATGCATCACTTAATCCCTCTGAGACTCAATGTCCCCATTTGGAGAAGAAATCCTAAGTCTTGCCTACTACCTTCACGGGGTTTATGGGTAAATGAGAATAATGAATGTTAAAGGCCCTTATAAAGTATGGTGCACTGTTTAACCAACATCTAGACCTTACTGCTCCTTCCCTACCTCACCTCACACACATTTGTAAACTACAGCAGGACTCCACCACCAATCTACCCCGCAAAGTAATCAGACCTGGGAAGGAGTGCCCCCCTCATTCAACACTAACAGTCTGGTAGTGTTCTACCAGAAGAACCTCAACTAAACACAATTCACCCTCAATTCCACCAGGTTACACTTCCAGGTTATATACTGATTCAGGATTCCTCATTCTTCCTCCCTCCACAAATCTTCAATAGGGCAATTGACAAGTGGTCCCAAAAAGCTGGCGTTTCCCCTCTAGGCTACTCCTACTCCCCTCAACTCAGCTGCAGCTATTATTACCTGGGGAGTCTTGGGTCAGTAGCTTCTCCTCTTTGCCTCTCAACTTTCCTCATCTGCTTAATCAGGATAATAGCATTTAACCCAGAGCAGTGATCAGAGCAATACAGCTAATGCTGAGAAAGTGTCAAGTACAATGCAGGGATGCTGGGCCCCGGACAAGGCCTGTGTGCCCGGGCAAGGACTGACCACAGCCCACTGCTGCCACCTTACCCTCCACAACGCCCACACCCACACTGCTCCGCCGTGTGTTCATCGGGGCCACAAAGAACCACTCGTTGGTCTTGTAGCTGTAGGCTTCCACCGACGCCAGGCCTGGGAGACAAGAGACTTGTGAGCATTCATGGTACCCTGCTGTGCTGAGCAGTAGTGAGGACGGGGAAAGAGTCTAAAGCTGTGAGCCTGCTTTGGATGGCTCAGTGCTGCACTGACCCATTGTGTGGTCCAGGGCAACATCCTTAAACACACCTGCAGTGCATCTACCTGACAGATCCACTAAGACTTCCCTCAGAGGGTGGCTTATGAAAAGACAGAGGGAACAACTGAACTACTTTGCAGTTGTAAACTGTTAAATCGACACAATAGAATAGTTTTATTTCAAGCGAATGCCTGAGGCTGCCTCACTGCATATCTACTCCAACTGAAAACTTGGCTTTCCCAGACTCCTTTGCAGCTAGAGATGACCATGTCAATGAGACCTAAGTGGAAGTCTGATGGGGATTTTTGCAATAGACATTGCTGTTCTGAGACGGATGCCACTCTCTCCTACTTCCTGCTACTTAGAACACAAATGTGTTGGCTGGAGCTATAACAGCCATCATGAGGAAAAGGCCAAGAGAAACTCAAAGAGCTTGGGTCCAAACATCATTAGGCAACTGGACCAAGTCACTCACTGCTGACCTCTGTACTTCTTGTTTCATGAATAAAACAAAATTCCTCATTTAAGCTACAGTTTAGTCAGGTTTTCTACTTACAGCCAAAAAACAATTCCTTCAGGAAACGATGCCTTGCTGCCTTTTGTTCTCTTTACTCCCAGGTTCTTACGTGAGAAGCAGCCTCAGGAGGGTTACAGACCCTGACATTTTATGACAGAGGTAGAGAGAAGGCTGGGAGAAGTCACCAATTTGTGAGAACACAAACCAAATATCCACAGAAGTTAAACATTCTTTTTTTTACCTCCCTGGGAACCAAAAGACAGCACTTTAGTTTCATAGAGTAGTACTGTCTATGGAGACGTCTGCCTAGAGATACGAAAAAAGACAAGATAATCTCTCCAAATCCATGTCCACTAATAGTTTCTGATTCAAACTTTAAAGCTCAATAGAAACCATGAGCAAGGAGAATTCTCCTGCTGTGGAATAGCCTTGCAAAGGATTAGCCAGGCAACAGAAAAGTGATGAACTAAGATGCTGGCAAGGTGGGCCTGTGTGCTCTGAACTAGGTCTCTTTCTACCAAGGAACTTCAGTCCTCTCACTGCTCAGGGCAGGGTTAAGACTAGAGGATATCCTGAGACATCCTCTAGGTAAAGCATGATCTCTTTCTCAGTCTTGTCTTCTGTGTGAATAGTTTCCCAGACATTGGAAACTCAAGACAGGACCCTGAGGGGCTGGCGTTTCCCAGAGCCCTATAAATAACAGCACATGGAAGAAGGCCTGGCTTTGGTACCCAAAGCTGGGTGAAGAGGAGGAAAGGGTAAGTTCCTGGGCAGTAGCTATATAGCTGCATGGAGGGTAGACACCAGGCTGGGCAGGGTCAGGAATATGTCCTGGACCTACCAGTACTGCCATCAAAGCCTCCCACTGCATAGAGCAGGTCGTTGAGCACTGCTGCACCCAGCGTGCTCCGGCGCTCCTGCATACTGGCAATGGATGTCCACTGGTCCTTCACACCGTCGTACACATCTACTGTCCGCACACGCAGTGAGCCATTAAACCCGCCCACCGCATACACGTGGCCAGCCATGAACACCACACCTGAGGCACAGGAAACCAAGGTATCAAGGTTATCTTAAGTAGTTCATCATGTTGATGCGTGGCAACTGTGGAGCAAGGCAGGCACAGGAGTAACTCATCACAGAAGATAATCTCCAACTTTATATATTTTGAGCCATTATGAAGCTCACTGGGTATCTTTTTACATTCACTTTTCTTTAATTTTGTTTGATTCAAGCAAATAACTGAACTGGCTTGAACTCCCTGAGCACATAAGAAGTGACCCTAGATGGCACAGCTAGAAAGGAGCCTACCATGCACAAAGATCTGAGGAAACAAGGAGAAGCACACAACTTCTGGCACCAAGCTGAGAAAAACCATGGAAAGGCAGCCCACGGAACCGGGAGATGGTGCTGCTCACCTGCTCTGCATCTCCTGGAGGGAAGCTCAGCAATCTGGTCCCACCGGTCCTCCTCGAAATCATAGCACTCCACGCTGCGGATTGCCTTGGGCGCCTGGCCGCCAACCACAATCATGACCTCCAGAAAGACAAGTGGACATTAGGTGGGTCTCTCCAACACCTGAAATGGTGGGCGGCCCATCCCTGGTATTGTCACGTGCTCACTGCCAGGGTCTGTGGATGATCTAAGATGCCTGTTTACAGAGTTATATACAGGGAGACGCTGCTCCTTGTCACCAACAGGTATGACTTGTCAAGATAAGGCTAAATAACATCTTCCCACAGAAAGACAATCATAAGGTCTATGCTTCCCAAAATTCCCTGCTCAGGCTATGTTTGGGGTACATGAAGCCACTCAAGGCAACTTCTGAAATCTCAATGCCCTCAAAGAATGGGAGGGAGGGTACACAAATAAATGTAAATACACTTTGAAACAGAGCACAAAATCTGGATGCGTTTTAACAAAAAAAAGTTACTTCAGAAAAAACAAACAAACAGCTCTGAATGCCTAGACTGCAAGGGGCACTCACTCACTGAAGTCAAGAAACTTGTGGACACTGTTTTGTGATGGTTCCCACAAAAATGTATTTAAGTGATGATGTTCTGGAAAAAAGTGTTAACAGGACTAGTTCCACAAGTAGAGAAGTAACGACCATGGCCAAGTACTGTGTAAAGCATGGTACTGACACTGTCTCAGTCTCTTGTTGCTACAACACTGTGAAGCAGAGAAAGTGAAATCTGTGTGACCCAGAACTTGACAGAATCACCTCGTTTTTCCAGGTCTCACAAGTTTTCTGCCTTTGAGAGGATGTAGTCTTACCACTTTTCCATCATTTGTTATAGTGAAAATATTTTATTTTTTCTTCTCTGACAGGTTTCTGCTGTATGCAGGCTCTGGCTTTTGCAGGTTTTATTGTATTGTCATCATCATTAACAGATAAAGGAAAGCCCTGAGATGCTACCTAAATTGCCCAAAGTCACACAGGGATGAGTGGTGGAACAGGGACTATAACTCAAGTCTACCTGACACAGCAGTGAGGCCAGCCAGTGTCCATGCAAAGACAGCTCTCAATATCTATGGTTTCAAACTGCAGGTTACAATTCATTAGTGGATCACAAGGTCAACTGAAAGTATTGTGACTGGCATACTTTTAAGAGAACAGCAGAGAAAACATCATAGTAGCGACAGTCTCATGAAATACTTGTTCTGGTTATTGATGTATACATATGTATTCTAGGTAACAACTGTATATATATATATGTATCTACATCTGTATCTATATATATAAAACCATATTCTTTGCTGTCAAGCCATAGCGACCCTGTAGGACAGGGTAGAACTGCCCCCTAGGGTTTCCGAGAAGCAGCTGGTAGATTCGAACTGCAGACCTTCTGATTGGTAGCCAAGCACTTACTCACTGCACCACCAGGGCCCCATGTATGTGTATGTGTGCATGTGTTATATATGTTGTTGCTATTATTAGGTGCTGCTGTGTCAGTTCCAACTCATAGTGACCCTATACACAACAGAACGAAACATTGCCCTGTCTTGCACCATGTCCACAATCATTTTTATGCTCAAGCCCATCATTGCAGCCACTACATCAATCTATCTTGTGAAGAGTCTTCCTCTTTTTCGCTGACCCTCCACTCTACCAAGCATGATGTCCTTCTCCAGGGACTGGTCCCTCCTGACAACATGTCCAAAGTAGGTAAGACGCAGCCTTGTCATCTTTGCTTCCAAGGAGCACTCTGGTTGTACACATACATATATCTCTGACTGTGGGATATGACCTAAATAAAACTGAAAGCCACTGCTCAAGTTAGATTAGTTTTACTGCATTTCCTCACCGTGGTGTCAGTACCACTCGGATTTCTCATTACCTGCAGCCTGATTTACCTTACCGGTTCTCAAACATTAGCCTGCATCAGTCACCCACAGAGCTTGTTAACATGCAAATTTTAACAAGATCAGCTGACTCAGCAGATGTGTCAGAGGTCCTGAGAATCTGCATTCCCAACAAGTTATTACAAGTTATCACAAGGTGATGCCGGTGCTCTTGTTTTGACACTCATACCTTCAGAACTGTTGTCTTAACCCATAGTTTCTAGAAATTGCTTCCATTTTTTGCCATTCTGAATTATTATAGTGCTCTCTCACACTCTTGTTGCCATCAAGTTGATTCCAGCTCATAGCAACACTACAGGACAGAGTAGACTTGCCCCAGTTTCCAAGGAGTACCTGGTAGATCTGATAGCGCCATTTTCTTGCCTACAATATAATTTTGGAGAGATGGGTAATCACCAAAATCTACAGGAGCTCGCAGGAGCTCATTCCTCATGTGAGGAATGTATAAGGACTGTCAATTAAGTTTCGAGCTCATCTCAGAGAAAGTGCTACCTACCTCATTACTGCGTATCACTGTGGTCACCTCTGAAGTGCTCCCCTTGGGAAGCTATGCACTCATGACAGTGCCCAGTCCACCCTGGGACTCTTTTTCTGGAATGGCCATCAAAGTTGTCATTATATTACCCACGATGTCCTAAAAATCATCAAAATGTGTTCCTTTCAATATTTCCTTATCTTCAGGAAAAGAAAAAAGTCATTGGGGCCACATCAGATGAGTAGAGAGGGTGTTCCAACACAGTTGCTTACTTGCTAAAAAGTCCCTCACAGACAACTATACAGTTAAGTTTATGAACTTGCCACCTTGCCACTATGCACAATGGCCATTCCATAAAGAGTTCCAAGATTGGTTTGAAGGGTAGACTAGGCGCTGGCATCAGTGCATAGCTTCCCAACGGGAGTACTCCAAAGGTGACCATAGTAATATTCAGCAATGACGTATACAGCACTTAGAACAATTAAGTTTGCAGGCTCAATTGTCAGGCCTCATATACAGGGAGGCAAAACTAGAATGACATCCTCAACGTCGATTATTTATCCCCTCCAGGATTCCAGATTCAGGCTCAGCCACTGCCCATTTGGATAGTAACTGGTCATCAGTGAATCCACAGCTATCTCTGGCCACATGTGAGGGACCAATGTTCAAAAACTCAGAATTCAACTCCACTAGAGAATCCCAGTGGGAGTCAGGACACATCGTGGAGGCTTACAGCTGCTGCTGCTGCTACTTTTGGAAATGAACATTCTGCATCTGACCTTCCTGAAGGCTTCAGCTCAGATGGTCGCCTGCTCTGTGTCAAGAGCAGACCTTTCACGGAATTCCAAAACAGCTGACTTCTACATTAGTTCCCATCTGTAATTCTCCACTTAGATTAGCATCCATGAACTGTTCAAGAGATGGTAATGAACACAGTGTCTCTTGATTGCAGACAATGGCCAGCTGACTCCTCCATGACAGAATGACGTGCCCTGCTCATAAACTCACCTTGGACTTGCCTTGTTGTTCTAGGTTTGAGCTAGTAAGACTAGACTTAAAGGCAACATATTAAAAGGACTTTCTCAGAAAATTGATTCTCGGAACTGAGTGAGAATAAGATAGTTGTCACTTTTCTCTCTGCAGTGACTTCTTAGGCACCCCAGGCCCTCACACATGCTGTTCCCCCTTCATAGAAAACTCCTCTTCCTCCTCCTTCTGATTCCTCTGCTGTAACACCTACTTATCTTTAGGGTCTCAGTTTATGTGTTGCTTTCTCCAAGAAGACTTCTGTCTCTCCTCTGGACTCCATATAAACGTGCCTTACATTCTGTTGTGACCGTTCAGTAAATCAGCTTCCCTCAGTGATAGCGAGCCCTGCCAGGGCACACAGCTCATCTGTCTCAGTCACCAGGATAACCCAGTGACTAGCAGTGCCACAAAAAACGGAAGACTCAACTATTTATTTGAATAAGTTACAAATAATTCAATGTAAAAAGTACACAAAATAGGCTAGAATGTCAGTTTCCTTGGCTGAAACATGTTAGAAAACCACATTACAACTCTGAGAACATTGAGAACAAATAGGAAGAGCTGCTCCCAGCTTTCCTGGATTTTCTGTGACTGGAAGAAGGGTTGCTTATCCTTTGCACAAGGTCCCTGACCTCTTCATAAATTTAAAAAACAAAGCAAAGCTTTCAGCGCATCTTATAATGATGCCCCAGAAACCATCTTCCCTCAGGAGTGGGGACAGTAAATTTGCATCAGGGACAATCCAATACCCATTTCTGGGGCCTTTTGCTGTAACACAGAAAAAACATTCTAGAAGTATAACATGTTTTACATTAAACTTTTCTATATGCAAGTAGAAAGATGAAAATAATCTAGGACAATGTTTTCTAAACAAACGCTACTGAACTCATAAAACCACTGGTAAGACATAAATTTTACTATTCAAAACTTGTACAATGACTGGAGAGAGTTGATGAGGTTTTGTGGGGTCAGGACCATCAGTTTCTGAAAATGCGCAGTAGCTGAAGGCAGCAGGAAGGAGCAAGTGGCAATTCTGTCTCCCTCAAGGGCAGAATAAATCGGATTTTATGGTTGGTCTCACAAGAAGCTCTTGTCAGAGGAGCACTATACTCACTGTTGTGCTCATCATGCAGACCAAAAAAAAAGGACTTTTCTGTTTTGAATACAAATAAATGGTTGTTTCCATAGCTACCTGACCATAGCAACGAATTAGGTGAAAAAGAGGACTTCCCAAAGTCTGCATGTATTACATCTCCGACATTACAAACTCCAAGCTGGTTAAGACGACAGGGTGTCAGAGCAAGAAGACTTGAACAATTATCTCCTGCAAGCCTCACTTAACATTTCCGGAAACCCAGATCCAGGGAGATCAATAGACATATTTCTTTCTCTCTTTAGCACCCCTAAAAATCCCAATTTATTAAAGATTTGTGATGCCTGCAACAGAAATTGCTGAATCAAATCAGCTTATTCAGCAAGCACTATTTATCCTTCAAAGTAATGCTGAGTAAGAATAAGCCATCTTACATATAGGAATCGCAATAAACTGTGGGATCATGTCCTAGGCTAAAAGCTACACACACTGAAAATATTTAATCAAGAACTGAAATGTACTTGCAAGTCTTGCAGGGCACTTTAGGGTCCTGAACCCAAATCTCAGTTACTGCGGCCAAGGAGGGTGCAGGAGTTCTGGTGAACGGAAGGCTCCGGGTGACAGACCATGAGTGAGCCAGGCTCAGTGTGGGAGGTAGTTATCAGATACCTCCCAAGGAAAATAACTCTCACTCTAGAAATTTCAATGGTCATTTATTTTAGGGAGACTCGTCAGCCCATGCAAAGACTACCTGACTTCTGGGAAGGAAATTTTAATCCTAGCATTAACAAGATGATTTTAAATAAACAGGTAATGATATCTCTTTCATACAGACGATTCTGACTCCACCAATGTGATGGACTGCAGCCTGGGCAGTTTTCCAAAGACTGGGAATGAAGGCATATTGGTGCATTCTCACAGATATAACAACCACCCTTCTGTCTGAGAGCCAAGGAAAGTGGCAGTCAGTGAACAGAACAGAAATTTCAGCCCACATGTGGATCAAGGCCCTACCCCCAGCCTCAGGACCACATAAGCATTAGATTCTCCACTGAGGGTAAAAATCACAGCAGAGGAACAATCTGGGCTTTACACACTTTTTCCATCACGCAAGAGTAGGGTATGTGTCCAAACCCTCTTCTACGACCAGTATGCTGGGCAGATGGCAGGCCCAGCCAGTCGGTCCCTCGGGCCAGGGCAGGAAGTGAGAGTCTCTCTTACCCTGGTGCGTGGGGCCGCAGGGCTAACACCAAGAGTTCATCCGAAGGAGCGTGTCGAGGTCGAGGCAGGAGACTTGTCCAAGCAGGTTCCTGAGCAACAGGTGCTCTAGGCACTTACTGACAGCCAAGGTGCAGAGACAGTGGGGGCCTGAGACCAGAAAACACGCGGGCAAGGCCCAGAAGGAAAGAGGAGTGGAGAAAATGGTCTTTAGAGTTACACTCCTGAGCTCAAAATATCAGCCCAGTCACTTAACAGCTTATAAGCTTTATTTTCATCATCTGTCACATCAGGATAGTAGGATAATTCCACACCAGTATAAGAAGTTTAGGAGATAGAAAGCACTTGGCATCGTGTCTGGTAAACAGTACAAATAAACAATTGTTAGCTTCTACTATTAGATCAACACCGTCATCATGTACTGAAAATCAGACTCCCAATAAATGGCAGAAAGGGGCACATGTGAACCCGTGGATGGGAGGGTGACTGCCACTAATTCCAAGGATGCAGTGGGGTCTTTTTTCAGACCCTAGGGTTTTTGCCAGGGTATAGGCTGGATCCCTTTAAAGGACCAAGATAGAAGCACCTATTCAGAACCCTGGCCCAAGTGACAGACAAGTCATTCTATCTACTCTGCCAACAGACTGCTTAAAATACTGTCCACCAAACACAGGACAGCGCAGAACGGGTGCAAGTTGCCCACTTCTAGCCCAAATGGCTTTTCAGAGTCGTTTTCCAGTAAAGACTCCAACTGAACTGGAATGACAGTGGAAAGTGTCAGGTTCTGTCAATTTCCAAAGGGTTCATTTGCATATCCATGGAACCTCATTTCTACATTGCCACCTCTGGAACAGGGCACCGTAGGAGTGTTCTGAGTGACTGGGAGACAGCTTCTGGTCGTCCCTAACAACCAAGCCCCAGGGAAGGTGCTGGGTGGTGAATGTGTGGGAGCCAAGATGATGCCATGAGCTGTTGCCTCCTGAATGTGTCAGTATGATCTGTGCACATGTAGCTCAGGAAAAAACATCCTCATTAGTCCCTGGGGCTCTCTCAAAGCCGCGACATTCCTTCCAACAAAGGGACTTGGCTATGGATGCACTACTGAGTGCTGCTGATGATAGTGCAAATCTCTCTCCATTGATGTGTTTCTGAAAGTTTACTCTGTCCATGCCTATCTCGACTGGATTTACGAACGCCCAGACTGGCCTGCCTGTAAATTCCTATGGCTGCTTCTCCAGTTTCCTCAATTATCCCCTCATTTCTTCTCTCCCTCCACTTATTTGGCCTTTTATATAATTTTACCTTACTTTCTCAGGGTGACATCTTAAAATTAAAAATCACTAAAGGGCCAGAATCAGGTTTCTGTCTACATGGTACCCACCTGTGATTTTTCATGAAATCTGCAGGCAGAAGAGTAGTTAAAGAGCAGAGATTCTGAATGGACTCAGTCACCCAGGACACAAAATCTCAGCTTAGCCACTTACTGGCTGCATTTTAAGATAGTCCACAATCTTTTTTGATACTTCTCCACTCAAGACATGGGACTTAATTCTCCTCCCCATGAGTGTGGGTTACAGTTAGTGACTTGCTTTTAGCAAATAAAACAGGGCAGGAATGACGGCACATCACTCCTGAGATTAGGTTATAAAAAGACTACAGCTTCAGCCCTAGGTATGCTCTCTCACTCACTCGCTCTTGAATCATTCACTCCGGGAGAAGCCAGCTGCCACGTCAGGAGGAAGCCCTGGGGAACAGAAAGCCAGCTATCTTGCCATGAGCACACACAGGCAGCCTATAGGGATGCCTACAGGGCAAGAAACAGACCTGCCAGCAACCATGGAAGTGAGTCTGGAATCAGATCCTCCCGCAGACAAGCCTTGATATGAGTATAGCATCATTCAACAGCTTGGCTGTAATTTTCTGGGATACCATAAGCCAGAATGACCCAGGTAAGCCCCTCCTAGACCCCTAACCCACAGAAATTGTCAGATAATACGTACTTGCTGTATTAAGTCACCAAGTTTAAGGTAATTTGTCATGTAATAAAAAAAAAAACCAAACCCACTGCCATTGAGACAGGTCCAACTCAGAGCAACCCTAGAGGTCAGAGTAGAACTGCCCCATAGTTTCCAAGGAACACCTGGTGGATTTGAACTGCTCATCTTTTGGTTAGCAGACACAGTACTTAACCCACTATGCTACCAGGGTTTCCTATGTAGCAACAGGTAACTAATAATGCCAAAGCCACTCTGTCAATTCTGAATCATCGCAACCCTACAGGACAAGAGTAGAACTGCCCTATAGATTTTCCAAGGAGCTCCTGGTGGGTTTGAGCTGCCGACCTTTTGGTTAGCAGACATAGCATTCGACCACCAGGGTTTCCATTAACAAATAATGAGTAGGTTTCAGAACCCAAGAACCAATTTTCTAATCTGTAAAATGGGGTAATTACAATGATAAAATCATATGAGATGATAACATGTGAATTGCTCAGCCCAGTGCTTGGCATATGTTAAGTCCTCGGTAACTGGAATCGGCTATTATGACCAACAAGCCCTGGTGACGCACTGGTTGAGAGCTCAGGTTGCTAACCAAAATGTCAGCAGCTTGAATACACCAGCTAGTCCTTGGAAACCCTATGGGGCAGTTCTTCTCTATCCTATAGGGTCACTATGAGTTGTTATCACATCGATGGCACTGTTTTAAAATTTATCATCACTGTAGGGGTTGGTATCATACAGTATTTAAAAGCATGGGCCTCAATCTGCGAGGCCTAAACTCAAATCTGGCTCCCTGAATCTCAGGCTTCTGTAAGATTAAAGCCTCCAGAGTTAAGAGGAAGACAAAAGAGAATAATGTACATAAATTGCTTAGCCTAAAACACAAGGAGGCTGCCCAGTAATTGGCTGTCATTACTGTCATTTTTAATAACAATAGTACTTGCACCATCATCAGTAGCTTTCATGATAAGGACAATGACCCAGAGAAGAAACTGTATTCGCTCATCAGAGGTGTGAGCCAGTGCTCTCCTGCAGTCATCCCAACCAGTTTCTGTGTTCACCCTCACAGACCATCTGCATGTGGTCTCAGAAACTCAGTCCAGGCTTCAGCTCTTGCAGAAAGCTTTTCCTTACTCTTCGCCCCTCTCAGCCCATCCGGAGCATCTCACCCTGCACTGCAATTGTCTTTTGACATCTGTCTTCCCTCTGCCTTGTCTGGAAGTCTCTTAGTTCAAGGACCAGTTCATGGGTCTTTATGGCCCCAACATATAGCCCAAACAAAAAAAAAAAACAATCTGTTACCACTGAGCCAATTCCAACTCATAACAACCCTACAGGACAGAGGAGAACTGCCCCATGGAGTTTCCAGGGAGGCCCTGGTGGATTCGAACTGCCAACCTTTTTAGTGAGCAGCCATAGCACTTAACCACTACACCACCAGGGTTTCCTTACAACAAACATGTCAAGGTAATTCAGTGGAGAAAGGATAACCTTCCCAAGAAATGGTGTGGAACAAGTGGATATTCATATGTAAAATAAATTAACCTTGACACTTTATATACCACACTAAGGGTGAAAAAAAAATCATCCTAGAATTGACCGCAGACCTAAACATAAAACCTGAAACTTTAAAAACTTCTCTAGAAGAAAGTATAGGAGAAAATTTTTGTGACCTTAGACTAGCCAAAGACTTTTTAGCTTGAACACAAAACATACAAGGCAGAGTGGAAAACAAACCAATAAATTGAACTTCATTAAAATTAAAAATTTTATGCACTTCCAAAGACACTGCTAAGAAAGTGAAATGACAGGACACAAATTGGGAGAAGACATTTGCAAAATATATATCTGATACAAAGACATGTCTAGAATACAGAAAACAAAAAGTCTTACAACTGGACAAGTTGTAACTGGGCAAAAAAAATGGAACAGACATTTCACCAGATGGCAAATACGCAAATGAAAAGACGCTCAACGTCATTAGTCATTAGGGAAATGCAAATTAAAGCTATAATCAGGTACCACCGCACCGTGACTAGAATGATTAAAATTTAACAAAATAGACAACACTAAGCGCTGATGAGATTCTGGAATAACTGACAGTTTGGCAATTTCTTAAAAAATTAAACATATTTATCATATTACACAGCAATTTCACTCCTAGGCATTTACCCAAGAGAAATTAAAACACATGTCCACATAAAGACATGTGACCGTTTGGTTAGCAGCTGTAGCATCTAACCACTATACCAGCAGGATTTCCATGTATGTTCACAGTAGTTTTGTCTGTAGTAGACCAAAACTGGAAATAATCTAATAGTCCAGCAACTAGTAAATTAATAAATTGTGGTACATTCATAAAACAGAATGCTATTCAGCAACAGAAAGGAATGAATTCCTGATACAAGCAACCACATGGATAAATCTCAAAAGCATTATGCAAAGAGAAAGAAGCCAAACTCAAAAGGCTATAAACTGTAGTATTCTATTTATAAGACATTCTGGAATATGCAAAACTGTAGGGGCAGGAGTCAAATCAGTAGTTGCCAGAGGTGGGGGCAGAAGAAGGAGAATGAGTACAAAGGAGTACAAAGGAAATTTCTAGAGTGATTAAGATATTCTATATTTTGACTGGGGTGGTGGTTACATGGCTGTATACATTCATCAAAATTCATCAGATTATATCCCTAGAAAGTGAATTCTACAGGGAATAAATTTTTATGTTTGAATAAATTTGAAATTAAATTTCATCTGCCACCAAAACCTGTTCCCTGGGAGGAAAATTTAATATAAAAGATTAAGCATAGATTTGAGGGTAGGAGAAACCTCAGCTCAAACCTCAGCTCTGTACTTACTGGCTGTATAATTGGCCAAGTTACTTAAATTCTCTGAGCCTTTGAATTGGCATACAAATAATACCCAGCTATGACTGTGAGCTACTTTACTATAAGTAAACCTTGGTGGTATAGTAGTTAAGTGCTATGGCTGATAACCAAAGGGTTGGCAGTTCAAGTACATCAGGTGCTCTTTTGAAACTCTACGGGACAGTTCTACACTGTCCTACAGGGCTGCTATGAGACAGAATGGACTCTACAGCAACAGGTTAATCACTACAAAAGATTTCTTTGAAGTTCTGAAAAACAGATATCACTGTAAGGAAGAAGGTGCACTTGACCCAGGCCATGATGTTTTCAATCACCTCATATTCATGTCAAAGCTGGTCAATGAATAAGGAAGACCAAAGAAGAATCATGCCTTTAAACTATAGTGTTGGTAAAGAATATCGAATACAGCGTGGGCTTCCAGAGGTATGAACAAGTCTATCTTAGAAGTACAGCCAGAATGTTCATTAGAAGCAAGGATGGTGGGACTTGCTTCACAGCCTTTAGACAGGAGGGTCCAGTCCATGGAAAAGGACATCATGCTAGGTAAAGCAGAGGGTCAGCAAAAAGGAGGAAGACCTTCAATGAGATAGACTGACACAGTGGTTGTAACAATGGGCTCAAGCATAACAATGACTGTGAGGATGGTGCAGGAGCTGGCGGTGTTTTCATTGTATTGTACACAGGGTCACTGTGAGTCAGAAGTGACTCTAAGGTACCTCACAACATTCTTGTGAAGATTTAACGATACAGTTCAGTGCTCATTTCTCTTAGCACACTCCAGTTCCTCAAAACTCCAGTAGGGATTGCTCATTAATTTATGTGCCCAAACAATGATGACAAGGTATAGTTTGTGAAGCAAGTGGGACAATATAACTTTAAATCATTCAAGAATTAAAAACAGGAGAATGTCAACACTGCAAGTTCTAATACAACTTAGGAGGACATCAAAATCTGACAAAACAAGGCACAAAATAAAAGAGAAAATAAATAGAAACTGCTAAGAACCATACATTTTAACTCATCCAAAGACTTCATCAAAAGAGTTAAAAGACCACCTACAGAACAGGATAAGATATTTGGCAACTACATGTCAGACTGACGTCTGATCTCCATAATCTACAAGGTACTTCAAAATATCAACAAGGAAAACACCCCAACTAAGCAATGGGCAAAGGAGACGGACAGACACTTCATCAAAGAGGACATCCAGGCAGCCAAAAGACACATGAGGAAATGCTCATGATCAATAGCTATCACAGGAATCCAAATCAAAAAAAACTGGAAACAGATATACCAGTTGATCCAGTAATCCCACTGCTTGGGATATATCCTGCAGAAACAAAGGCAGTCACATGAACAGACACATGCACATGAATGTTTACTGCAGCACAGTCTACAACAGCAAAAAGACGGAATCAACCCAGATGTCCACCAACAAATGAATGGATAGACAAACTATGGTACACATACTCCATGAAACACTACACAGTGATACAGAACATTAATGATTTTAGGAAGCATCTCATGACCTGGTTTCAATTGGAAGACATTACGCTGAGTGCAATTAGTCAGCAGCAAAAGGACAGATATTATATGAGACCCCTACTATAAGGACTTAAAAAATAGATTTATGTATAGAAGAAAAGATCTTTGATGGCTACAAGGGTCGGGGAAGTGAGAAGTTTGGTCATAGATTAGATAGTTGATAAAAATTTGTTTAGATGAAAGCAGCAACAGCACACAGTAGAAAGTAGATCAACTTAACTGGACTTCACCATAAACTGAAAACTCTTCTCATCTCAACCCAATATTGCAAGGATAGAATAGCAGGGGCAGAGTGTAGGGACCATGCTCTCAGTGGACATCAAGTCCAACTGGCATAACTAGCCTACTTCTAAGAGTCTTCTGCACCCCATACTGGTGTGTGGCATCTGGGGTTTTAAAAGCTAGCAAGCTGCCATCTGAGGTACACCAAATGATCCCAACTCATCCAGAACAGATGATCACCGAGAACACTGAAGACATGAGGGAAAAAGAGCTCAGGAGACAGAAGGACCCATGTGAATGGGAGACTGTATCTACATGTGACCAGAAGAACCAGATGGTACCCAACTACCACCAAAGACAGCTGTGATGGGGCAGACTATGTTGAGTTCCTGTGGCAACATGAGAAAAAGAGAGGTGCAGCTCAAGAACTCTCCTAAAAAACCACAAGTGATTGTCCAACGGCCTGGGTGATCCCTTGGAAGCATGGCCCCTAGACCTGCTGCTGCCCCTGTACAGAAAACATTAGTGAGGTCAACTCTTCAGACAAAGATGGACTGGACTCAGGGACACACTGTGACCACGTGGTTTGTGTACTTTATGGTTCTATGCATTTATAGGATGCTGTCCTACTGGTGTCTTTCTAGATAGGAGAGAAGAAGGCAGAGAGGAGGAGACAGGAGCTTGTTAAGAGGATACGACAAGTATAGTGTGAAAAGGACAAGCGTGCTGTCACTGGGCAAGGAGAAACGAAGCAGCAGCAGGTAGGCAGGGATGCAAAATTAATTTGGGTTGTATACTTTCACCTAATCACAATAAAAAAATAAAAATAATTAAAAAACAAAAATAGAATGATGAGGTGAAGAACAGTGATGACTTTTTTTTTCCTTCCTTCAACAGATTCAAAGGGTTAGATTCCGAGTTTTCCGAGGGAAAAGAGGAAATGGCTCCTGTCTATCAAAGTCACGGAGACAAGTGTGAAGGCCCATGAAAAACCTAGGAATGTAATGCTCTTCTATATAAAATGAGCGCACCTTAGAATCACATTCTCAAGGCATAAAGCTTGTAGAAATTTAGATCATAATGAGGGTGGCATTCAAATTGATTGGAGAGAAGGGTTACTCAATAAAAAAACAGCTTTAGGGCAACTGGTTCATCATTTATAATACAAATGATGCTGGAGCCCTACCCTACCACCCTGTCCTTACACCTTAGACCAGGATAAAGTCTGAGTGGGTCAAAGATTCAAATGCAAAACATGGAAATTACAAAAGTAATTATAGAAAACACAGAAAAAAAATTACATAATCTCAGTGTAGGGAAAACTTTTCTGAGCATGATGAAAAACCTAAGCTACAAAGCAAGAGCTATATCAATTTGACTACTTAAAAAAAACTTTTTTACACCAACTTAAGATTGTTTATAAACAAGTTAAAAGGCAAGCTGCATACAGAGTTGAAAAAACATTTGAAGTACATACAATAAGGCCTAACTTCTGTAATGTACAAAGAACTCTTAAAAGCCATTAAAAAAAATAAAAAGTACAACCCAACTGAAAAATGGGCAAAGGGTATGAACACTGAATTCTCCAAAAAAAGAAACACAAATAACAATAATTTTATGCAATCAAGATAAAACTCACTTATAAAGAAAGAAATGCGAAATAAAACAAGATGCTATCTTTTAACTTACCAAATCGGTAACTATTTATAAGTGTAATACTCACTGGTGGCAAAAGTGTTAGAAAACAGGTGCTTTCCTCTGCTAGTAGTTATTGTGACATGTTAGGCGCCACTGAGTCAGTTCCAACTCACAGTGACCATTTGTACAACAGAACAAAAATTGCCCAGGAATGTACTATCCTCCTCATCATCGCTATGTTTCAGCCTACTGCTGTAGCCACTCTATCAACCCACTTCTCTGAGGGTCTTCCCCATTTCTGCTCGCCTTCTACTTTACCAAGCATGATGTTCTTCTCCAGTGACTGGTCCCTTCTGATAGCATATCCAAACTACATGAGACAAAGTCTCATCATGCTTGCTTCTAAGAAGAATTCTGGTTGTACTTCTTTCAAAGCAGATTTGTCCATTCTTCTGGCATCCCATGGTATAGTCAATGTTCTTCATCAATATGTTAATTCAAATGCATCAGTTCTTCCTTATTCATTGTCCAACTTTTGCATGCATATAAGACAATCATAAACACCATGGCTTGGGTCAGGCACACCTTAGTAGAGAGAGTATAAAAAGGTGTACTCTTCTTGGAAACAGATACGAAAATTCTCTAAAAACTGTAATGGCATATAACTTTTCCGCATCTAAGAATTCATGCTAAGAAGACAATCACATAAATATTCAAGAATGTACATACACAGATACACGACACATGGATGTTTACAACACTAAAAACCTCAAAATTACTGCAGAGCCCATTAACACAGGATTTTTAAATAAATGATGGCACACAGATATAACTGAATAGCATGCACTCATCACAATTCAAATACTAATTGTTTTCTATATTGATAACATAGAAATTGGTCTACAGCACATGGTTGAGTGACGAGATTTCAATCTGTATACAAGATCCTGTTTATCTTAGTGTGTACTTTTATCTGTTTTTGAATAAGTGTGCACAGACATGTCTTGAGGAAGAATAACCAAAACAGTAGAAGTAATTGCCCCTGGGTGGAGGGATTTTCTTATTTCAAAACTGCAGTATTGGAATCGACTTGACAGCAGTGGGTTTGATTTGGGCTCTTTAATTAACTATAGTGTGTATATATTTCCATGATTGAATAAAGCTAAGCTATTTTCATTTTAAAAAACATGAAGAAGTCCCAATGCAATGTTTCAACAAAGGAGATCAATATGTAGTAAGGCAAAATGGCTGGGCAGACCAGGCCTTTTTGTAACATAGCTGCAGTGTGTCATCAGCACTAAGCAGCACAAGACAGACAGGTACACACTTTCAGGGTTACATGGGTAAAGCCAGCCACAGGATGGTATAGATTCAGAAAATAGGTTTGGTGGGTGAAAAACACTCAGTTCAGACCCTGATTCTACCACATAAGCTGTGTTGACCTTGGGCAAATTACTCAACCTCTCTGAACTTCAATTCCCTCATTTGTAGAACTAGAATAACAACTGTCCCAACCTGACAGGGTTGTTGAGAAAAGTAAGTAAGATATGTTTGTGATACCATCCACACTGTTTGGTTCATAATACTGGTTGCTGTCATGTGGATTCCAATTCACAGCAACCCTACAGGGCAGAGCAGAACTGTCCCATGGAGTTTCCAAAGGAGCAGCCAGTGGATTCAAACTGCTGACATTTTTGGTTAGAAGCCGTAGTTCTTAACTGCTTATATTATTTGAGAAAATTCATAATATCTACTCACATCACAACCACTACATTCTCAGTGATCCAGGCTCACAGAGTAGACAGGTAAAAAGGACTACACGCCTCAGAGAACCCCAGTATCTGGTCTTGGACAACGACACACTTCTCTACCCCCGGGAAACCCTTGCTGGGAACAGCAGACAAGGAATGTGGCAGCTAGACAGAAAGAGGAAGAGGAGGACAAAGCACATGCTCAATAATCCCCTGAAGCTGCTGACTGTGCAGTCAGTGAGCCAACAGGACTCGTTCTCTCCTTCCACCTCTCCTGCTAAATTGGCTGGGACCTTCCCAGACACTAGCACACAAGATCCTAGACAGACTACTTGAATGACAAGCCAGAAAGGACTTTGGAGATCACCTACAGCAACATCTTTCATTCTGCAGGTAACGGAGGCGAGGACCAGAGAGGGGAGAGGACTTGCCAAAAATGGAGGCAGCAAGCACCCAGTGTAAACTCAATTGTAGGGCCCCCACTGATCATCCCACCCTTCCACTAGCTGCATCTTCACGAGTTCTCATTTCTCCCTCTTCCTTTCTCTCTTTCATTACCTGTCTGACTCCTCAAGGCCCCTTTGCCCCACTGGAAGCCCTAATTATCCTTTATGTTCTGTGGTTGAGGGAAGGAATCAGAATGACTGGGAGAGTGGCCTAGAAAGCGAATTAATGCAGCTACCACCAAGCAAGATCAATACAGTCATTCTCAGCTTCCCAGAGAGATAGAGCCCAAATCAAGGCGTGAAAAAGATGGAGAGGAGAAGGAAGAGCTCTCAAATCTCCCTGAGGACACTGGAAGTTACCTTGAAACTCATAGGAATAGAAAACCCCAGAAGAGGGAAGTACCAAGAGATTTGAGAAGAACCAGCAGACTCCATCTCCCAGGTCCTAAATGCAACCAGGATGCAGGCAGCCATCCATTCTCCCAGGACAAAGTCCTGACTCGTGACAGTGACTGGCCTCGGACTTACCTTGGGCAGGCTGACTGGGGTCCTGGGCTTGGTCCTTGGGTTCTTAATCAAAAGCCTCTGATCCAGAGGGAGCAGATGGTATTTCATAGCCTCGATGAGGAAGTCCTTACAGGTGTTATTATTCTTTATCAAAGCTTCTTCTTCCACCGTCTAGAGACAACAACCCATAGGTGATGCCCTGAAGTGGCACTGTTGACCACAGTTCCCAAACTCTCTCCCCAGGCTGAGTCATTCCTGCACGCCAACACTCATCTGTTTCCACAAACCACATCATCTCAGACCCCAAGAGAAAGGTCCACAGAATGACTCATGCATTTCAAGAGTACAGTGGACCTTCCTGCATTTCAAGAGTACAGTGGACCAAGCAATTAAGCTCTGGCATCAAAGCAACAGAGATTCAAATCCCAGCTCTACCTCTTAACTCTGCTAATCCCCAGTTTCCTCATCTGCAAAACGGGCATGTTAAAAGTATCCACAACTTCAGTGGTTTTGTTACTTAACAACATTGGTCTGAAGCTTGACTGAGATTATGCAGAATGAAAGTTGTCCTGAAAGCCTATTCCCACATTCCTCCTGGTTTGAATGTATTGTAATGTTTAAGGAAAATGGTCAGACACTTGAAAGAAAGAAAGTGGGAAAGGGAAAGAGTGAAGAGAAGAAAGGGACACAGAGAGAAAAGAGCAGAAAGGGAGCAGAGAAGGGAGAGGGGGAGGAGGAAGAGAAGAATGGAGAACCATATGCCGACCTCTGGAGTCATTAGGTAAAACACAATGGTCAAAGAGATTTGTGTCTATTTTGTGGCAGTGAAATTCAGAAAACTGGCTGCGAGGCTCTCCTAATGGAATGGTAACATTAGAGCAAACAGAACGTCCTGCACAGAAGGCCCATCTATTGACCTCACCTTACACTCATTTAAGCTGGACTACTCGGTGTGCTACATACCTCACTGCTGAATACAACTGCAGTCACTTTTGACGTATTCCCCTTGGGAAGCTATGCACCGATGCCAGCACATAGTCCACCTTTCAAAGCAATTTTGGAGCTCTTCCTAGAATGGCCATTATGCACAGCGGCATGGTGGCAAGTTCATGATCTTAACTGTATCGTTGTTTGTGAGGGAGTTTTAAGCCAGTTAACAGATAACTGTATTGGAACACCCTCCCTACTCACTCACCTGATCTGGCCACCAATGACTTTTCTCTTTACTCAAATATAAAGGCAACATTGAAAGGAACACATGTGGTTGACAGTCAGGGTATCAAGAGTAATACGGTGACAGCTCTGATAGGCATTCCACAAAAAGAGTTCCAAAATTGCTTAGAAGAGGGGACTAGGCACCGGCATCAGTACATGGCATCCCAAGGGAAGTGCTTTGAAGGTGACTTAGTGATACTCAGCAATGAGGTACACAGCACTTTTTCTAGAACAAGTTTGCGAACATAAGGGGCAGTCCTTGTATGGTTTCTTCATTGTTGTATTCCAGAGGAAGACATAGGTAGGTGCTCAGAAAGTGTGAGGTTACCTGTTTCATTAGCCAGACCATGTTTGGTGCTCATGGGTCCTCACCTGTCACTAGGAGACAATACAGCCAGGGCCATTGCCTTCTGGGCAGTGCTCGAGTTGACAGAGGAAGAAGGAGGGGCAAGAGGGGGCTTTTGTCACCTCTGGGTACTGCCTTTTCCAGATGTGAGCTCCGGGACACTTTACTTCCTTGGGAGTTTTTGTGTCTTTCCCACAGGGAAACGGGAGTCAAAATGAGCCAAATCATAAACATTCAGAATGAGTCAAAAATTAAAAAGGGTGGGATAGGATCTTGGGAGGAAGGAGAAAAGTATGAGCAGCTATTTTTCCAAAATAATTCCTTCAGCTTCCCCTAGAAGCCAGGGCAGTGTTGGTGCAGGTCTGCAAAGAGCTGTCCTTGACCGCCATCAGTCATCCCCAGTGGGTCATACTAATTGCAAGTGTTAGGGTCAAATGAGTGTTAATGAAGCATACCCTCCTAAAAGTGTTCACTCTGAGAGGCCTGGTTTTTAAATTTATGAAAAAGCATCCTGTGCAACATGAATCCCATTCTCCTCCAGATCTAAATCTTACTTTGCCATAATAACCCAGGAACAATTTTTGATGTCTTTGTTAAAGTTTCAGTTGTGGACTGATGATGGAGAGTGGGACTAGAAGGGTCTCTAGGGTCCCCTGAACTTTCTGGCCTCCCTCACTGTGGAACTGAGGCTGAGCTAGAGATCAGACACCCACCTCTACCTCAGGGTAGTACAAGGTTTCACTCAGGGCAGAGTAAGATTTGACCAACAAGGAGCTCAGTTTCAGACCCAAGGCTTAAAAGAACGTTTTCTGCAAGAAGGATATGGTGCCACCAGGTGGCAGCGGTGTCATCTAAATCATAAACCATAGCGCAGGCATCAAGCCCTTGAGAGGACTACAAATTCAGACAACCCTGTTCACCGACCCTTCAGGCCTACAGAAATCTGGGGAACACAGTGATTTAGTGCTACAGCTGCTAACCAAGATGCTGGCAATTCAAATCCACCAGGTGTCCTTGGAAACTCTATGGGACAGAATCAAGTGGACAGCAATGGGTTTTTAAATGAGTTTTAGGCCTGTGGTCAATAGTGTCATGAGTTAAAGACTTTGTTAAGTGCTGGTAAGGAGTGTCAGCTAAGATGCACTGAACTCTGTTATGAGTTTTACATAGATTATCTCATTTTATCGTCACACAGTCCTATGCCACCAGGTGCTCTTTTGGTCAGGTGAGAAAACTGAGGTTTAGAGAGATTAGGTATTCACCAAATGTGATGTGGGTGGGACGTGACAGAGCCCACTGTCTTCTTACCCTTACATCATACCTTCCAGTCCTTGGGGACAGCTGAGGGCTGGCCCACAGCCTCAGTGTTTTTGTTTTGTTCCTATACCATTGATTCTCCTCTGCTTCCCCATAAGAGCGTCTCATACTACACAAAGTCAGTCATGACTGGGTTACCAGGACAGAGTACAAAAGGTGGCAGCCAGCTTGAACATTTTCTGTAGACCCAGACTTAGATTTCAGTCCAGATCCTGCCTCTTCCTAGCACTATACCTCCACAAGCCTCGAGGCTCAAATCTGTTAAAAGGGGTTATAATCTCGGCCTCATACTGCTGCTATGAAGAATAAATGAAAAGAAAACATGTGGCACCATAAGAACATCCCGTGATTTTTTATTTTTCTTCCCTTTCTCAGGGGAAGTAGAAGTGGTACGTATTCTACGCACCTGTGAGAAGCTGGTTATTACATTCCTGACGGGCTCTAAACTGATCTAAACCAAGGCAAAAAGGGAACAAGAGGAACTTGTGCAAAGAGTCCTGCTGCTTTGGCCCTCTACAATAAGGGCAGATAACTTTTACTGAACGTCTGACATACCAGGCTCCACGCTACACACCTGACTTGCCTACTTACCTCCTTTGGTCCCCACAGCAACCCTACTGGGCCCTATTAAAATACTCATTTTATGGAAGAAGGAACTGAAGCCTAAAAAAGTTAAACTCAGAGCTAGTAAGTAGTAGGAGGACAAGACTAAAACTTGAAAGTACTTTATTCTCAAATCTATGCTCTTAAACTTTCCACTACTACATCTCAGACTTAACCTGATAGGTTGGTACCCTCAAACCACACCAAAGTATTCATAGAACTCCTCCACTACTCCAGACAGCCAGGCTGCTCACTGCTATTCCTAAACCCTGGATGAAGAGGGAAGTGCTTGGATCTTCAGATAGCACTCACCTGAACTAGGTAATCCCTAGGTAAGAGAGGGAGACGAACATGTTCCATCAGCTTTGCCATGTGTTCTAAACGGGTTTCTTTCTCATAATTGATCCAGGAAATGACAGCTTCAAACACCTACAGAGGAAAAATCCTACAAGTAACTTCAGCAAAGTTTTCAAAGAACCTCCTCAGTCTGTTAAAAAAAAAATTATTAAAAAAAAAGGCTACAAGTCATCCACAAAGGTGCTTAACCTAAGGTTCAATATTTAAAAATAAACAGAAAGATTTGTTATCAGTTGGTCTCAAGGAGTGATTGTACATATGCACAAACACACACACAAATACTATAAGCCTGCTACTCCATGTAGAATCATCATAGTTACTGCAAAATAAGAATCATTTCAAATTGTTATTTAAGAATAGAAACTCAGAGCAGCAGCTGTGAACCCAATTTTACAAAGACTGCTCAAGAGGATCAGAAGCCCAGTTACAATGCTCCCCATTTCATCAGCTATCTTCCATGTACAGTTAATGCAGAATAAAAGACAATAAAGTCTCCCTCCCAAAGTTGACTATAACGGTTAATGTGACACTGAATATGAGTGACAGGCAAACGTTTCACCTTGGGTTTAATCACTCCTTTGAAAAGACATTCTATTTCTACACAAATCAAAACTCGAGAACTCGGGACCAATGGGAAAGAACTAAGGTCTGGATGTCCACTTTGCTCAATGTTAAATCTGAATTGAAAATCTGCACCATTGTATAAACACAAACAGGTAAAATTCAACATCAGCAATGATTTGGGGAAATCAGCACTGCTTGTAGAAACTTAATACAGCTTCTTAAAACTGGATGGGAAAATAGAATGGCTAAGATTTAAAAAAGAAAGAAATACCAAACGTTGGTGAGGATGGAGGGAAAGTGGAACCCTTATCCACTGCTGAGAACTCTGGTAGCAAAGTGGTTAAGAGCTCAGTCACTGACCAAAGGGCAGCAGTTCAAATCTACCAGGTACTCCTTGGAAACTTTACCGGGCAGTTCTACTCTGTTCTATTGGACCACTGCTCAGCAGTAATGAGTTGTTATTCATTTCTGGTGAGAATGCAAAATGGTACAGCCATTGTGGAAAACAGTGTGGCAGTTCTTCAAACACTAAAAACAGATAATATTATGCAACAGTTCCACTCCTAGGTATGCAACGTCCAACAATTACATCCACAAATTTAACTGTTCTAAGTGCTACATAACTCACTGCTGAATATCATTACAGGCACCTTCAAAGTACCCCACCTTGCAAAGCTATGCACCAATGCCAGTGCCTAGTCCACCCTTCAGAGCAATTTTGGAGCTCTTTACGCAATGGCGAGTGCACACCATTGCACCATGTCAAGTTCACAAACTTAATTGTAGTTGTCCTGTAAAGGAGTTTTTAGTTAGTAAAAAAATAACTGTGTTGGAATACCCGCCCTACTCACCTGATCTGGCCCCCAATGACTTTTTTCCTTACCTAAAGATAAACAAAATATTGAAAGGAAGACATCTGGGTGACATTCAGGACATCAAGGGTAGTATGATGACAGCTATGATGGGCATTTCAGAGAAAGAGTTCCAAAATTGCTTTAAAGGGTGGACTAGGCACTGACATTGGTGCATAGCTGCCAAAGGGAGTACCACAAAGGTGATCACAGTGATATTCAGCAATGGGGTATGTAGCACTTTTTTTAGGATGAGTTTGCAAACTTAACTGTCAGTCCATGTGTACCCATGGGACTTGAAAACAGCAACACAGACATACACACACCAGCGTTCACTGCAGCACTATTCACAATAGCCACGAAGTAGAAAGAAACCATGCCCATCTACAGCTGAATGGATAAACAAAACGTGGTGCATGCATACAGCGGAATACTACTCAGTCAGGAAAACACAGTCTTGACACATGCTACAATGCAGATGGAGCATGAAGATAGTATGCTGACAGAAATAAATCAGTCAGTCTTAGTTATCCAGTGTTGCTGTAACAGAGATACTACAAGTCAGTGGCTTTAACAAAAGCAAGTTTATTCTCCTTCAATCTTCCCGTGGACTGGGAGCTTCTCCTCACAGGAACCTCCAATCCCAAGGACATACTCTGCTCCCAGTGCTGCTTTCTTGGTGGTATCAGGTCCTCCTGTCTCTCCATTTGCTTTTCTCTCCTATATTCACAAAAGAAACCAGCTCAAGACACAATCCAATCCTGTAGATTGAGTCCTGCCTCATTAACACAGCTGTCACCCATCCCCTCCTCAGTAACATCATAGAAGTAGGACATACAACACGCAGGAAGCTAGACAATCACACAACACCATGAATAATGGCCCAGCCACACAGGTACACACATTTTGGGGGGATACAATGCAATCCATGACAAATACTACAAAGACAAATACTACACAACCACTTCTATAAAAAGACAAGAACAAACAAATGTATAGAGACCAAGGTGTAAAAATGGTTACCAGGGATGGGAGGGAGGCAGAAAAGAAGAGTTATTGCTTACAAAGCACTGAGTTTCAGTCTACAGTGATGGAAAAATTGCACTGATTAATGATGCAGGGTTGCATAGCTGGTGAATGTAATTGCTGTCAATAAGTTGTATGACTGTGAAAAGGAATTGGAAAAGTTGTGCAACAGATATATTTACAACAACAAAAAGACCCACCACTGAAGCCACCTATATACAACCAAACACCTCATGGGATTTGGTTCTTTGGTTTGAAAACTTAGGGTCATGATTTCACAGGACACGCCAGTTAACTGGCTCAATGTCATGTTTGTTGTTCTGCCTCCTAGTTTGTTGTGTACTGTGTTGGGTCTGAAAAGCTTGCAGCAAGTGGCCCTTCAAGATACAGTTCACCTGAAACAACAAAGGAAGAAAGAGAGCCAGGAATAAGAGAGGGGAATAGAACGTGTGGCTAACTGCCTCCACGAACATCCGCCTCCTTTACCATGGGATCAGTGCCCAGCTAGCACTACTAAACTTTTTTTTTTTTAGATGAAGGTTTACAGAGCGAACTAGCTTCTCACTAAACAGTTAGTACACATATTGTTTTATGACAATGATTTAACAAACCCTGAGACAGGGAGCCTAGCGGGCTCTGTAAACATCTTTCAGTAAACCTTGTAACTGAAACTACAAACAGGTGGTAGGGGTTAAAAGAACCCGAGAATTAATCACATCCCGGGACAGTGAATTAAAGCATAGGAAGCCCTCTCAGTAAAACCCCCAAGGACAAACTGACCAGGATGACTGAGGAATATATCACAGACACCAAAAGAACAAGAACTTCCTTAAGGTGCTTCTCAGGATGAATCAGACTGGGCTAATGTGAGGAACTTGCACAGTGGGGCCAGGAGTGGGCACTATGTGACCTTCTGGGAGAGGCACACAAAAGCATAAGACTGAGGCTGGCATTTGAACTGAGATATCACAGGGTGACACATGCACACTATCCCCTAATTAAGTCCTGCCAATGCTCCCAAAACCCTTTACTGCTGATTCCACTTTGTACAAAGAGGCATGTGCAACCTAATTTCCCTCGTCTTGCCACTTCCTGGAAATCTTCACCTCCAGTATGAATAAAACATGAGACCCTTCCTTCCCCAAATCCTTTATAAGCCCTGATAAAACCTTTGTTCAGGGAAGCAGGGGAAAGCACTGCGTAGACCCTCCATGTCTCCACTTACACACGTCTTTAATAAACTTCTGCTCATGGGAAAAGATTCTCTGCATCTTACCTGACCATTCTTGATCAGTGAGGGGTAAGAACTTCATGCGGGTCTACAGTGTCTCAGACACTGTCCAGTAACAATCCCATGACACGTCAACACTCTCTCTTCTGGACCTTGGGCTCCCTATTACCAGCTTTCTGTCCCCTCCTGCCTTCTGACCCTTGCACCTGGGCTGGTGTGTCCCCTTAGTCTCATTTTGTCTCATGATTCTGTCTAATATTTGGATGAGGGATGAACCTCAGGAGTGATTTCATTACTAAGCTAAAAAGGTGTCTTGGGGTTTCTCAAGTCTCTGTAAGAGCAATAAGTCTGTTGTGTGTGTGTCTGTGTGTGTGTGTCTGTGTGTGTGTATGTGCGTGCGCGCTAGAATTTTATTCTACATTTTTCTCCAGCTCTGTTTGGGACTGCTCCTTATCAGAGAAGTCACTGATGGTAGCTGGGCACCATCTAGTTGTACTGGACTTACTCTGGTGGAGGCCACGGTAGTTGTGGTCCTTTAGTCCTTTGGACTACTTTTTCCCTTATACCTTTAGTTTTCTTCATTCTCCCTTGATCCCAAATGTGTGAGACCATTGGAGTATCTTAGATGGCTTCTCACAGGCTTTTAAGATACCAGGCACTACTCACTAAAGTAGAAAATAGGAACATTTTCTCATAATGAGTTAGATATTCCCCAAGACCATGGTCCCTGCAGCCTTCAGCCCAGCCATTTGGTGCACTAACTGAGTATTTTGATCAAAGACTCTATAGAAGAATCCTGATGTAAAGGAGGAAAATGTAGAGCAGAATTTCAGATTCTCATGGAATTCAGACTTTCCGGAGCCACAGAGGACTGATGAAGCCCCAGAACTAACACCCTGAGATAAGCACTAAGCCTCACACCTTAAACCAATAACATCCTCTGAAGTCTTCTCAAAACCAAACAATAGTTTAGCTTAATTAGTAAAGAAAGTCTGCCTTGAGCCTTGTGCTCTTTTAAGAACCATCTGTATAGGATCAAGGTGACAACGGCAACTTGAAAGACTAAGCAGGAAACTCAGGGGCTGTGAGTGTATGTTAATGAAGGAGGAGCAACTCAGAAAAGGAAGGGTGAGAATGGTTGCCCAACTTGAAGACTGCAGTCAATGCACTGAGTTATACATATAGAAATTGTTGCACTGGTGTATATTCTGCTGTGTGTATTTTCAGCAAGAACAAAATTAACAATATAAATTAAAAAATTTAAATGTTCATGCCCTTTAGCCTAACAAAACTACTTCTAGGGCTCTAGTCTACTAAAAATACTCATACGAAGTGTGTAAGGGTATGCATGCTCATATGAAGTGTGCAAGGACATGCATGCTTGCTCATATGCAGTGTGTAAGGCTTTGTATGCTCACATGAAGTGTGCAAGGATATGCACGCTCATAGGAAGTGTGTACGGATATGCACACTCATATGAAGTGTGTAACTATATGCATGCTCATGTGAAGTATGTAAGGATATGCACGCTCACAGGAAGTGTGTAAGAATATGCATGCTTGCTGCAGCAGTGTTGCAACGAGGGAGGGAAAACAAGGAAACAACCTAAAGTCCATGAATAATAAAATTATTAAACACAGAGTATACATACCAGGGCATATTTGCAGCCATTCAAAAGAATAAAACAAAATGCTTACTCATGCCAAAGAGCAAGAAAGGTCTCAAAGATTAAAGGGAATATGTCAAAAGGCCATCGAACCAACTTGAGAGGGGTTTTCACCACCAAATATGAGGACAATTTAAACAGCAAAAGAATAATGAAAGCATTAGCTCACCTGCTTCTTGTGGGTAGGGGAATCTACAAAAGGAAATTTTCAGGCAAGGAGACTTTTTTATAATAGACATGTTCTATATCTTAATAGGGCTAAAGAACAGAGTGACATATTTGTCAACACGAATCAAACTGTACACATAATATATACGCATTTAACTGTATAAACATATTTTCAGCAACCACATATCCAATAAGAGTCTCATATCCAAGCTATATAAAAACGTCTGTAATTTCAAAACAGTAAGACAAACAACCTAAGCAAAAAATGTACAAAAGTATCTGAGGTACACCACAGGATCTCATCTCAACTGAATCAGACGATCATCAAGGTCAACAAAGACATTAGAGAAAAGAGCCCAGAGGACAGAAGAACCCATGCGGATGCATGACTCCACCAACATGTAATCAGAAGAACCAGACGGTGCCCGGCTACCGCCAATGTCTGCCATGATGGGGCACACAATGTCGGGTCCCAGTGGCAACATGAACAAAAAGTAGGGGACACCTCAAGAACTCCACTAAAAGACCACAATTGACAGTCCGATACCCTGGGACTTCCCTTGGGAGCATGGCCCCTAGACCTACTGCTGCCCCAGATCATTATTCACTGCTGAGGTCAACACTTCGGACAGGATTCAATTGGATTTGGGTATATAGGGTGAACATACGGTGTGTCTACTTTATGGTTCTAGATATCTACAGGATGCTGTCCTACAAGCCTCTTATCAGAAGGCAGAGGAGAGGGTGGAGAGGAGTGGATAGGAGATTCTTAGCAGGAAATGGCATGTACAGAATGGAAAGAAAGAGTGTGCCATCACTGGGCAAGGAGACCAGAGGGAACTACGGATAGGCAGGTGCACAAATTTAACTTGTATACTACTTTCACTCCACCACAATAAAAAAAAAAAGGGCAAAAGACTTAAACAGACATTTCACCACATAGGATATCTGAATGGCCAAAAGGCACAAGAAAAGATACCAAACATCATTAGCCATTAAGGATGTACAAATCAAAATCACAATGACATACCATTAGATATGATTCCCTTTAGAATGGCAATGATAGAGAAAAATAAGAAAAAGAAAAACAGAAAACAAGAGGTGTTGGAAAGAAATGTGGAGAAACTGAACTCGTATCCATTGCTGGTGGGAATGCAAAATGATTTGCATTTTGTGGAAAACAGCTTGACAGTTCCTCAAAAGGCTGAACATGGAATTACCATGTGGATCCAGCAATCCCAGTCCTACGTAAATACCTAAAAGAAGTGAAAGCAGGAACATAAGCAGACACTTGTACACCAGTGTTCACTGCAGTACTATTCACAACGGCAAAAGGTAGAAACAACTTAAATACCCACCAATTAAATGTGGCATATCAATACAATGAAACATTACACAGACATGAAAAGAAATGAAGTCCTGCTACATGCCACAACATGGATGAACCCTGAAAACACCATGCTGAGCAAGAACAGTCACAAAAGGACAAATACTATACAACCTCACTTAGATAAGATAAGCAAACACGTAGAAACCAAAGCTTATTAGTGGTTATCAGGGGTGACAAGGAGAGGAAAAAGGAAAATTTTCCTTGGGGGAAACTCAGCTTATGTTAACTATGGCAGAATAATTAGGAAAAGATAGGGATCAGAGTTGCACAGTGTGAAGAGTGTAATCAATGTCACTGAACTGTACACATACAGACTGCTGAATCAGCAAACAGTTTGTTGTACGCATGTTCACCACAAAAATTTGGAAGAAAGGAAGGAAAGAAAGACAGAGTGAGAGAGCTATAAATGACTTTTGGGGGGACTATGAGGGAAATCTGAATAAGGACTATATTTTAAATAATATGATTGTACCAACATTAAATTTCTTTGGTATGATAATAGTTTTACAGTTAGAAAAAAGAATGTCCTTGTTCTTGGAAGATGTGTGCTAAAATATTTAAGATGAAGTATCATGATGTCTGTGATTTCTTTTTAAAGGGTTAAGGAAAAAAGATTACATCTGCACACAAAGGAAAAGCAAATTAAGACAAAAATGTTAACAACTGCTGAATCTAGGTGAAGGGTTTATGAGTGTTCTTTATACCATTCTTTCAACATTATCACAGGCTTGAATTTTTTCAAAATAAAAAAGTAGACAGAAGAAAATTCAAGGGAAAAAGGAAAAATGCCACAACAAAATTTATGATACAGCATAAAGTTGAAATAAAAGCTGTATCTCCCAGGAGACAAGGAAAAAAAGAAACAATTTTTTATTCTAACTATATTTTTGCATGTATGTTGATACATTAATGATGCTTTGCCTCTAAAATTTTAGCCTTATTTCCTAGCTGAATAGTTAACCATTTACTGGACAAAATTTAAATTAGGAAAGGAGTGGAGAACAGTAGGCATGGTTTGCTCCCATTTCCATATAAAATAACCTATATGTATACAAACGCATCCCAAAACGTCTGTCACTTTGTTGTACTGTGGTGGCTTGCATGTTGCTGTGATGCTGGATTGGTATGCCACTGGTATTCAGATACCAGTGGAGTCACCTATAATGGACAGGTTTCAACTAAGGAAGACTAGGAAGAAGGACCCAGCAGTCTATGTCTGAAAAGAATTAGCCATGAAAACCATATGAATAGCAGTGGATATTGTACCAGAAGATGAGCCCCTCAAACTGCAAGACCAGGGAAGAGCTGCTTCCTCAAACTAGAATCACCATTAATGATGTGAATAGAGTCAAGATTTTTGTGACCGTCATTTGCTGATGTGACTCAAAATGAGAAGAAACAGCTGCAAACATCCATTAATATTTGGAACCTAGAATAAACAAAGTATGAATCTAGGAAACTGGAAATCATCAAATCTGAAATGGAAAGCATAAACATCAATATCCTAGGTGTTAGTGAGCTGAAATGGACTTGTACTGGTCATTCTGAATCAGACAAACATTTACTCTACTATGCTGGGAATGACAAATTGAAGAAGAATGGTACTGTATGCATCCTTAAAAAGAATATTTCAAGATCTAACCTGATATACAACACTGTCAGTGATAGGATAATATCCACAAGCCTACAAGGAAGACCAGTTAATAAAACTATTCAATTTATGCATCAACCACTAAAGCACAAAATTAAAAAACTGAAGATTTTTACCAACTTCTACAGTCTGAAATTGATCAAAAAATTCAATCAGGATGCACTGAAAGTTACTGGTGATTGGAATGAGGAAGCTGGAAACAAAGAAGGTTCAATAGATGGAAAATATAGCCCTGATGACAGAAACTATGCTAGAGACCACATGCATGAATTTGGCAAGACCAACAACTTCTTTATTGCAAGTACCTTGTTTCGCCAACATAAACAGTGACTATACACATGGATCTCACCAGATAGAACACATAGGAATCAAACTGACTACAAAAGAGATGATGGAAAAGCTCAATATCATCAGTCAGAACAAGGCCAGAGGCTAACTGCAGAACAGATCATCAATTACTCATATGAAAATTCACACTGAAACTGAAGAAAATTAGAGCAAGTCCATGAGAGCCAAAGTATGACCTTGAGTATATCCTACTTAAATTTAGAGCCCATCTCAAGAAGAGATATGATGTACTGAACACTAATGAGTGAATGACATAAAAGACACGATACATGAAGAAAGCAAGAGGTCATTAACAAGACAGGAAAGAAAGAAAAGAGACCTAAATGGATGTCAGAACAGACAGAAAATGAAGATTTCAAAGAGCAGCTCAAGAAGACAAAGCATCATGACGGTATGTGCAAAGACCTGGAGATAGAAAACCAAGAGGGAAGAGCACCCTCGGCGTTTTTCAAAGTGAAAAAACTGAAGAAAAAAATTCAAACCTTGAGTCGCAGTGGTGAAGGATTCTATGGAGAAAATATTACACTATGCAGGAAGCATCAAAAGAAGATGGAAGGAATACACACAGTCACCATACCAAAAAGAATTGGTCAACGTTCAACCGTTTCAAGAGGTAGTATGTGATCGGGAACCAATGATGCTGAAAGGAAGAGGTTCAAGCTGCACTGAAGGCATTATCCAAAAACAAGGCTCAGGGAATTGAGAGAAGGCCAGTGAAGATGTTTCAACAAACAGATGCAATGCTGGCAGTGCTCATTTGTTTATGCCAAGAAATTTGGAAGACAGCTACTTGGCCAACTGACTAGAAGACATCCATATTTATACCTATTCCCCCCAAAAAGTAATCCAACCCAAAGTAGAAATTATCAAACAATATCACCAATATCACATCTAAACAAAATTTTGCTGAAGATCTTTCAAAAGTCCCTGCAGCGGTGTAGCAACAGGGAACTGTCAGAAATTCAAGCCAGAGTTAGAAGAGGACGTATCATTGCTGATGTCAGATGGATCCCGGCTGAAAGCAGAGAATACCAGAAAGATGTTTACTTGTGTTTTACTGACCATACAGAGGCATTCAACTGTGCGGTTCATGACAAATTATAGATAACATTTCGGAGACTGGGATTTCCAGAACACAGAAGTGTGCTCATGAAGAATTTGTACACAGATCAAGAAGCAGTTGTGGAAACAGAATAAGGGGACACTGCATGTCTTAAAGTCAGAAAAGGTGTGCTTCGGGGTTGTATCCTTTCACCATACCTATTAAGTTTATATACTAAGCAAATAATCAAAGAAGCTGGACTGTATGAAGAAGAACAGGACTTCAGAATTAGAGGAAGATTAACAACTTGCATTACACAGACGACATAACCTTACCTGCTGAAAATGAAGACAACTTGAAACACTGACAAAGATCAAAGACCACAGCTTCCAGGATGGATCACATCTCAATCCTCACAACTGGACCAATAAGCAGTGTTTTAGTCAGCTAGGGCTGCTCTAACAGAAATACCACAGAGTGGATGGCTTTAACAAAGAAAGATTTATTCTTACACAGTCCGGTAGGTTGCAAGTCCATATTCAGGGTGTCCGCTCCAGGGAAAGACTTTCCCCTTGACGGCTCTGGAGGAAAGTCCGGTATTGCATCAGTCATTGTCCAGGGAGCGTCCTCACGCAAGAACCTCTGGTCTGAACGACACGCTCTGCTCCCGGTGCTGCTTGCTTGATGGTAGCGAGGTTCTCAAATTGTCCTTGGTTCTTTTTCCTTTTATTCCTTGCAAGCTAAAAGCATTAAGGGTGGGGCAAGCCATACTCCAGGGAAACTTCCCCCATAGCAGGAATTCACAGCCCCACCCTAATCCTTTAACATACAGGTTAGTAAAACCACACAATGGAGGACATTTCCAAGATACTGGGAACCATATCCCAGCCACATGGTTGCACACATTTTTGGGGGGACACAATTCAAACCATGACATCCCACCCTTTGACAACCCAAAAATCACATCACAAAAACATTTAACACATTCATCTCACCATAGCAAAATTATGTCCATCCATATAACAGAAGTCTTAAATCAGCTCCAAGTCCAAAATACAAAAACTCTTCTACATCTGTGAAACTTAGAAGGCATTAACAGGCAACAGGCAAGTCAACAGAACACATTACATTAGCCCTCAAAGCTTTGGAAATACTCTTACATTTTCTGAGACATTCTACACAACAGCAATGCTCTCCAGACTCTAGGTATCGGCCACACTCTCAGGTTTCTGAGTGGAGACCTCCAGCCCCGTGCTACAACTCTGCCTTCAAGGCCCACTTGGACAGAAACTCTGTCCCATCGGCTTTAGGAGCACCCTAAGCCCAACTGAGTGGCAATTCCACCCTTACGAACACAGCACGCCATGGTTCCACCCTTTCAAACCCCTGAGGTCATGGCCATACCTCTTGAGACTGAGGCAGCTCAGCTTCTCACGCTATCTGCCTCTTCAGCTTCAGCTTCCTATGGCCGCGTGGCCTGGGCCTCAGGCCCACATCTGCCCTGCCGGGCAAGTGTTCCAAAGCTCTGTAGCTCCACTGGTTTAAGTGCCCAGAGGCACCCCACTCTTGCTGGAAAGCGTCCTGCCCAAAGGCACTCAACTCTCTCACTCCGTGGGTCAGCAAGGCCAGCTCACCGATTCAAGTGCCCAGAGGCACCCCGTTCCGCGAGGAAAGCTCTGCGCAGGCACTGACCTCTCTCGCTCCACGGGTCGGCTCCAGCGCTGCCTCTGGTTCTGCTGCTGCCGCTGCTGCTGCTGCCAGTCCTCCGTTGTTTCTCACCATCTGCGCCTTCTTCGTTCCTTCTGAATCTTCTATCCATTCGCAGTTTCAAAGTGGCTTCCACATTTTAGGTATTTGCTAGAGCAGCACCCCACTCCCGGTACCAATTCTGTTTTAGTCAGCTAGGGCTGCTCTAACAGAAATACCACAGAGTGGATGGCTTTAACAAAGAAAGATTTATTCTTACACAGTCCGGTAGGTTGCAAGTCCATATTCAGGGTGTCCGCTCCAGGGAAAGACTTTCCCCTTGACGGCTCTGGAGGAAAGTCCGGTATTGCATCAGTCATTGTCCAGGGAGCGTCCTCACGCAAGAACCTCTGGTCTGAACGACACGCTCTGCTCCCGGTGCTGCTTGCTTGATGGTAGCGAGGTTCTCAAATTGTCCTTGGTTCTTTTTCCTTTTATTCCTTGCAAGCTAAAAGCATTAAGGGTGGGGCAAGCCATACTCCAGGGAAACTTCCCCCATAGCAGGAATTCACAGCCCCACCCTAATCCTTTAACATACAGGTTAGTAAAACCACACAATGGAGGACATTTCCAAGATACTGGGAACCATATCCCAGCCACATGGTTGCACACATTTTTGGGGGGACACAATTCAAACCATGACAAGCAGCATCATGATAAACAGAGAAAAGATTGAGGTTGTCAAGGATTTCATTTTAACTGGATCCATAATCATTACCTGTGGAAGTACCAGTCAAGAAATCAAGACAATGGCATTGTGCAAGTCAGCTACAAGAGGTCTCTTTAAACTGCTAAAAGCACAGATAACACCTTGAGGAGTAAGGTGTACTTGACTCAAGCCATGGTGTTTTCAATCGCCTCATATGTATGTGAAACCAAACCACACCCACTGCCAATGAGTCAATAGGTCAGAGTAGGACTTCCCCATAGGGTTTTCAAGGAGCACCTGGTGGATTTGAAGTGCCAACCATCTGGTTAGCAGATGTAACACTATACTACCAAGGTCTCCATGCATGCAAAAGCTAAACAATAAATAAGGAAGATGGAAGAAGGATTTGTGCCTCTGAATTATGGTGTTGGCAAAGAGTATTGAATATACCCTGGACTGCTAAAAGAATGAGCATAGTACAGCCAGAATTATCTTCAGAAGCCAGGATGACAAGACTATAATTCACATACTTTGGATATGTAGTCAGGAGGGATCAGTCCCTGTAGAAGGATGTCATGCTTGGTAAAGCACAGAGTCAGTGAAAAAGAGGAAGACCTCAAAGAGATGGAATGACACAGTAACCGCAAGAATGAGCTCAAGCACAGCAACAATTGGGAGGATGCACAGGATCAGGCAGTGTTTCATTCTGTTATACACAGGGTTGCTATGAATCAGAACCAACTCCATGACATCTAACAACAGGAAACACACACACGCGCGTGCGCGCACACACACACACACACTCTCTCTCTCTCTCCTTTCCCAATGCTTAGACTGTCTAGATCATTTATTTTTTATTATAAACTCACAGACTTATGTCCTTCATCTTCATGGTATTGTTTTGTGAATAACTGTGTATTCTTCCACTAGCTCATATGCTCATTAAGAACAGGGACCTCTTTGTCTCTCTTGCTGGCACATAATACACACTCAAATATTTTATGAATAAATGAACAAATGAGTTCAAATAAGTATATAAGAAGGCAAGTAGAACCCGCCCATGCTGGAGCAGAGAGCAAGGCTGGGGAAGGAGGCTGGAATCTTATCAGAGTAGGGCAGAGCCAGGTCACTGGCCAAATGCTCATGGTGAAGTCTGGCTTTGCTAGGCTAGGTGGTAGCCAGCCACAATCCCATTCTGCCTTGCACAGTGGTTAGCCATACCTCTTCCTACTCCTCTTTACCAGACTCTGAGCTTTTGCAGGGTAGAAAGGGTTCCTCCTCTTTCTCTTAACCTCTTTCTCTCCATGACGCCTAGCACAATGCCAGGCAGCCAGCAGGTCACTGATTGATCAAGCTTTGCTAAAGAATGAACTCAAAGTTCTTGAGTAGGTAGGATTTGGAGATAACAGAATGAAGTTCACTGCCTTCCCCATCAGCCAGCTTAGTCTTTGTTATAAAGCTAAAAGCAAGTCTAACGGGGTCGATATTTAACCTTATCTTTATTTTTGGCCTGACTTGTCTAACTGGTTCCGCTTAGGTGCACTGCTTACCTACTCAGCTGTGAAAGCCACAGCACTCAGCAACAACAGTGACCTTCTCAGCAGCCACAGAAGGCCCCATATTTCTTTCATTTAGGCTTCATGCTTGAAAAATAAACAAGTAAATAAACTCCCAATCAGCTTTAGCCTTCAGTGTACAGAAAATCATTCCCAACAGCTCCTTCTATTGACAAAGTGGCCAAGACGAAAGAGTAACAACCACAGCAGCAGCAGCCAGTAGTCACCGTGTGTCAGGCCCTGGGCCACACTCGTCACAGATACCACCTCCCTGAATTCCTACCACAGCCCCATGGACAGATACTGGTCCCTCTTACTGAGTGACTTGCCTAAGTACTGGAGTTAGAAAGCAGTGGGGCTGGGTTCACGCTCTTACTCACTGTTCTTAACTGGCCCCAGATGTGTATAGCAGTGGCTGGCAAACCAGAGCCCACAGCCAAATCCAGTCTGCCACCTGTTTTTGTAAATAAAATTTTATTGGAACACAGCCATGCTCATTTGTTAGTGTATTGTATCTCTGGCTGCTTTTGCACGACAAGGGCACAGCTAAGACTAGATGGCCCACAAAATCTAAAATGTTTACTACATGGCCCCTTATAGAAAAAGTTTATCCATCCCTGGTCCATAATGCATAAGCAAAGATGCTGCCATTTCAATCGTGGAACATGGATGATATCTTAGGTAAAAACACTTCTCCGAGGTCTTACAATGAAATGATTCACTACTCATAAAGCATGTCTAGAGTTTCACTTCTAAACCAAGAAACAGCATTATTTCCTCATGGTTTCAGGTTCCAGAAGCAACTTCTTAGATGCTATGAGGTCGCTGTGTAGAAATGAGTTGGAGAAAATCAGATTTCATAGTCTCTGGTTCAGCTTGACACACTTCAGATGTAAGCACAAGCCTTGGCCACAAAATTCCGGATGAACCTGATCCTTCCACCTGCACCTCAAATCAGGTAGGTAGCCAAGCCAGACTGAACCTGCACATTCCAAGGAAAGTGGAGAGCCTTGGGGAACTCCGCTTTTCAAAATGTGTTTAAAAATCAAGAAGTGAGACTCAAGTTAAAACAGTCAAGGCAGTGAGTTGGTAAGGGGGGCGGTCCAGTTAAGTGTGATTCTCAGCAAAGCATAGGAGGTAGAAAAGAAGCTCATTTTAACAACATCAGAGAGAAAACTAGGTTCCTGCATATGCATGTGATCTGTTACTTAGGATATGTTACTTTAGCAATAACAACAGGCTTTGTGCCAGGCATTTCTATACCCATAGTCTCTTATAGTCTACATCAAAACTCTGTGAAGGAAAAGGCCACATAAACCAAAGACTCCACCAGCCTGAGACCAGAAAAACTACACAGTGTCCAGCCACTACCAATGACTGTCCTGAGAGGGTACATAACAAAGATCTGATGGAAAAGGAGAAAAGCAGGTTACAGAACTCAAATTTTAGTTAAAAAAAAAAACAGACTTGATCATCTGACTAAGAATGGGAAAACCCCAAAAGACACATCCCTTGCACTCTCTGTTAACACAGAACAAAATCCACTTCTGAAGCCAACTCTTCAGACAAAGATTAGACTGGACTGTAAGACATAAAATGATCCTGGTGGAAATGGAGGGGAAGGAGGGAGGGTGAGGGGGGAAGGGTTTAGATTAGATAGTTGCTAAAAATCTGGTTGGGAGAAAGCAGTGATAGCACACATTAGAAACAAGAACAACATTAAGTGGACTTCAGCATAACTTGAGTACTCCTTCCATCTTAACCCAATATTGCAAGGATAGAGTAGCTGGGGCAGGGGGCAGGGGACCATGCTCTTAGGCGAAATCGAGGCCAATTGGTACAACTAGCATTTTGCTAAGAGAGCTCTCTGCACCCTACATTGGTGAGTGGCGTCTGGGGTCTTAAAAGCTCCCAAGCTGCCATCAGAGGGCACAGCACATGGTCCCAACTCAGCAGGAACAGATGCTCACCAAGGACCAAAATGACATGCGGTAAAGACAACCTAGAAGACAGAGAGACCCACAAGAGTGGGTGCCTTCATCGACTTGGGACTGGAAGAACCGGATGGTGCCCGGCCACCACCAGTGATAGCCATGATGGAGCTCACTAGGTTGAGTCTCACTGGCAACACAAGAATAAAAAGGGGTGCATCCTGAGACCTCCACTAAAAGACCTCAACTGACGGTCCAGCGGTTTTGGAGTTCCCCTGAGAGCATGGCCCCCGGCCCTGATGCTGCCCTTACCCATAAATTATAATGAAGGTCCACTCTTTGGACAGGAATGGATTGGACTTGGCAACGTAGAGTGACCATATATTGGATGCACTTTATGGTTCTATACATCTATAGGATATCATCCTGCTGACCTCTGGCTGGAGGAAGGAGAGTGGGTGGAGAGGAGCGGAAAGGAGGCTGTTGGGAGGATGAGACATGTATGGAGCAGAGAGGAATAGTGTGCTGTCACCGGACAGGGAGAGCAGTGGAAGCTGCATATAGGTGGGCATGTAAATTTATACGGGAATGTACATTTTCACTCAGTCATGTTAAATAAAAAAAAAATGATCCTGGTGAATTCTGTCCTTGACTTATACATGAGACTAAATGGGCAGCTTCTGTCCAGAGATGAGATTAGAAGGCAGAAGGGGACAGGAGCTGGTTGAATGAACACAGGAAATACAAGGTGGAGAGGAGTGAGCTGTCGCACTGCAAGGAGAGCAACTAGGGTTTCCAATATATATGTAAGTTTTTGTGTGAGAGATTGACTTTAATTGTAAATTTTCACTTAAAGCACAATAAAAAATAAATAAAAACTCTGTGAAGTAGGTAACACAGTTCACATTTTACAATTGGGGAAATAGGCTCTGATGAAGGTAAGCAATTTGCCCAAGGTCACACTGCCAAGGAAGCAATGGATCTAGAATGGGAACTTGCTCCTAACACTAAAAACTAAAGTTCTAATGCTATATTATAGCGCATCTCAAAAGCATAATTAACTGACAAACCTAGGCAAACTGTTGATCTGTGAAAACAATTTTACGTGACTGTCACACACACCACCAGGGACAGCTGGCAGCAGTGTTGAGCTGGATCTCATCGTATCTCTTTTCAACTCAGTATGCAGTGACACTGGTAGCTTAAAATCAGCCTTAGTGGAAAGATTTACAGTGAGGAAATCACCAAATGTTACCACAGAGGTTTCTAAAAAAAATCCAACAGAACCAGTTGTTCACTATCTACCTGCACACCACTGCTGGGTGTCCTGGTCTGAAGGCTCCACCGACTCTAGGAAGCCTATCCACCTGCATTCACCTTTCTGACAGTCCTATCATCATAATGTTCTTAGATAGCACTTAAAAAATTCTCATAGTTTCATTTCAGGGTCACAGTCAGACAGTCATTCACAAAAGGAAAAAGTAATGCAGAGACTGGCAAAGGGTTTGCCCAACACTATCCAGGTAAGTAGTGACAGGGCAACAATTAGCACAACTGGCTTTCAACCTACACTTTCATGGTACCCTGTACATATTCTTCATAGTACAATTCTCAGTGCTTAGCTTTATGTTTATTTGTGTAGACATTTGATGAATGCTTCTTCTCCTCCATTTGGTTCCAAGTTCCATGAAGGCAAGGGCCTTACGTTTATTGGTTCACTAGTGGCACTTGGCTTGGCTTGGCTAGTGTCTCCCCTGTGATGAGCATACTATCTGCCACACAGCAAGCATTTGATACATATTTCTTGAGAACATTAAGAGATTCATGAAAATTATGAATGAATAGGTACACAGTTACCTTCCTATAACAACTACTGCCTGATAACTGACTTCAAATAAACAAAAATGACAATAAATCTTAAACACTAGTATTGCTAGACTGTAAATTGTTCTTCAGCTTTCCACTACTGAAGATTTGCACCATGATTCTGCAAAAAATAAGGAAAAGGAGAGCAGCACAGTGGTCTGATGGACATGCCTACAAGGTAAGTGTGTCTATAAAATGACTTCAGTAGCACAAATCCTACAAATGACTGAAGCATGGTGCATGCACAAAGAATGACCTCCATTCGGTATGGGGGACTGAGCAGACATGAAAGGAATCATCTATAGCTTCAGACATGTGAAAACAATGTATTTTTTAAAAAAATTTTAAAGTATTTAAGCAACACTCAAAGCAAAAGTTCAAGTGCTTTAAATGAGAGAGAATTCAAGTCAGGGCACTCAAGAGAGGCTGAAATTCTCACTGGAACACATATTTAAAACTATTTGTTTAAGAAGCCAAACCAATTTCTTACTGATCTGCATCTAAAATAAGGGACATTTTCCCACTAAGACTCACTCCTAGCTATCTCTGAAATGCCTCAATTGCACTTCATAAGAAGGCATGGAATTCGAAATATATTTACTAGCTAAGAAGGTCAGATAAATCAAGTAACTTGTTCTGTCCAGTAGCAAAACTGTACTAGAACCCAGGAGTCATACCTCTTTTAAAATACATATATATTGTGATTAAGTGAAAGTTTACAATCCAAGTCAATTTGCCTTATACAACCCTGAACACAGGCCTCTACGGAACTCTATCTATTCTTCTCACCCTGTGATAGCTCACTCTTCCTTTCCACTCTGTACTTCCAGTATTCATTCAACCAATACTTGTCCCCTCCTCTCCACCCTCCCCTCTCATCTCTAGAAAGGAACTGGTCAGACAGCCTCATATATACAAGGATTGCCAATTAAGTCTGCAAACTCATGCTAGAAAAAGTGCTACATAGCCCACTGCTGAATATCACTATGGTCACCTTCCTCTTGGGAAGCCACACACCAATGCCAGCACCTAGTCCACCCTTCTAAGCAATTTTGGAACTCTTTCTCTGGAAAGGCCATCAGAGCTGTCATCACATTACCCCTGATATCCTGAATGTCATCAAAATGTCTTCCTTGCAATATTTCCTTTATCTTGGGGTAAAGAAAAAAGTCACTGGTGGCCAGATCATGTGAGTATGGAGACTGTTCCAATATAGTAACTTGTTTTACTGGCTAAAAAACCTTCACAGACAACTATGCAACTAAGTTCACAAACTTGCCACCTTACCACTATACAATGGTCATTCCACAAAGAGTTCCAAAACTGCTTTGAAAGGTGGACTAAAAGCTGGCATCAGTGCATAACTTCCCAAAGGGAGTATTTCAAAGGTGACTGAAACAATATTCAGCAATCAAGTATGCAGCACTGAGAACAATTAAGTTCATGGACTTAATTGTCAGACCTCATATATTTATGCCAAAAGTACACATACCACCTGCATCACTCTATGTCTTACAGTCCAGTCTAATTTTTTCTGAAGAGCTGGCTTCAGTACCGGTTTCAACTCTGGGCTAGCAGCAAGTCCAGGGGCCATATTCTCAGGGGACCCCCCGAGATGGTCTTCTAATAGAATTCTACATCTGCACTCCCCTTTTGCTCATGATACATCAGGGACTCTACAATGTGTTCCCTGTCAGAGTAGTCTTTGGTGGTGGCCGGGCACCATCTAGTTCTTCTGGTTTCATGCTGATGTAGTCTTCCAGTCATATGGACCCTTCTGTCTTCAGGAGTCATACCTCTTATCCTCAGTGTGTGTGATTCCCAGAAGCTAGCCCACCCTGTCTCTGTGTCAATTAAGTGTCCATGGCCAGAGCCAAATGTCATGTTTCCAAAGGGAATACACTCAACAGGCTCTCTGATCAAAGGCTTATATCTGTGTATGCACTCTGTGTCTTAGTTGTATCTTCAAGGGGGTGGGAGAAACAGAGGTCCTACCCGAAAGACTAGTGAGTTCATGATTCCCCACCATCTCCATTTATGCTTTTGCAAGTAACAGAAATTTTAAAACAAAAACCACATAAAGGAAACTCAAGAGAGAAAAAGGCAAAGACCCACCATCCCCTGGCCTTAAGTTCCCACATATGTTCTTACTCTCTGGACAAAAATTTAAGTTATTCCCATAACTTCAGCTGGCTCAGTGCAGAGTCCAGCCTGTCTGCCTTTTCACTCTCTCAGGAGATACCTGCTGAGTACCTCCAACATGTCTCCTGGTACAAAGATAAATAACTACGACACTCTCATAGTCTTCAAGGAGTTCTGACTGTATACAGTGAAGAAGGGAAGGCATGGGCAAAAGCAAATAGTGCTGGAGGAAGAACAATATCTCAACTCTGGGAGAAGTCCAGACAGGGCTGGGTTTCTGGAGGTTCAGGGGATACTCAGGAACAAGAGGGCACTACCTCTAGTCCTCCTAGGCACTGGGCCCCAGGTCACTTCAACAACTCAGGCCTATAAGGGATCTGTGAAGAGCTTTCTCTTAAAGTAAAGCCCTACTCAATGGTTACTGCTATGATTGCTACTACAACTAATAATAACAATAATAGCAGCAGCAACAGTAATAGTATCTTATAGTAATGAGTACTTCTTATATGCTACTCACCTTTCATGTATCATCTGATTGCATCTGCAGAACAATTCTATGAGTAGATTCTATATGCTCATTATCCCCCTCACACAGATGAGAAGGAAACCCTGGTGGCTTACTGGGTTAAGTGCTATGTCTACTAACCAAAAGGTTGGCAGTTCAAAATCTGCCAGGTGCTCCTTGGAAACTCTATGGGGCAGTTACGCTCTGACCTCTACAGTCGACATGAGTCAGATCCAACTCGACAGCAGTGGATTTGGTTTTCTGATTTTTATAGATGAGAAAACTAAGATGTAGGAAGTTTCTTTCATTCACTCATTTATTAAACATAGGATTTCTCAGTATCTACCATGAGTCTGATACCACTCTAGCAAAGGCTATAAAATCAAAAAATCAAAAAGCAATAAAAAATAACCCATTTCCATCAAGTTGAATCCAACTCATAGCAACCCTACAGGACAAAGTAGAACTGTGCCATACAGTTTCCAAGGAATACCTGGCAGATTTGAACTGATAACCTTTTGACTAGCAGCTATAGCACTTAACCACTACACCACCAGAGTTTCCAGTGACCATAAGATAGGTAAAATTCCTGACTATTAAGGTGCTTACACTCTGGTGGGAGATAAATAATTTCTCCAAGGTCATGATTCAATTCCAGCTACTTTAATTGAAACCCAGTGTATGGTGGTTAAGTGATTCATCTGCTAACCAAAAGGTCAGCAGTTAAAACCCACCAAGCGCTCCTTGCAAACTCTATGGAGCAAGTCTAATGTGACCTACAAGGTTGCCATGAGTTCGAATCAAATAGAATGCAGTAGGTTTTGTTTTGTTTTTGTTTTTGTTTTGGGGACTCTAATCACAGAGCTAGGCTTGTAACCACTGAGCTAGTCAATCTCTCAACAACTGAGCTGCTCAGCCCAGCCCCTCACTGTCACTTGTACTCATCCTCAACAGTGAGATGCAACATTCCCTCTACTTGAAGATCCACATGGTTGTTTTCTTTTTTTCTTTCACATTTTAATATGTCTGAAATCTAAGCTGCCTCTTAGAAAGAAAACTGTGGGGTGCAGGCAGAGGAGTAAGTCATGCTATTCAAGAAGGATGCATTTACCTGAACAGGTATGGACTTACTTCAATTACCTCCTCAGTTAAGTTTTCTGAAAATGTAACACTACACACAGTTGGATTTTAACTTAAGATTCCTAATATTATTTCAGGCACCTTGGTGGCACAATAGTTAAGCACTCAGCTACTGACTGAGAAGGTGAGCAGTTTGAACCCACCAGCCACTCAAGAGTCATGATCCTCTAAAGATTTATAGCCTAGGAAGCCCCATGGGGCAGTTCTATTTTGTCCTGTAGGGTCACTGTGAGTTGGAATTGACTAGGTGGCATACAACAACATTAAAATTTCAAATGCATTAAAAAATTTTCACAATAATACAACACTGAAAGGAAACACTATTCCACAGGTACACGATCGCCTGTCATGAACAGGCAATGTAATCAAAGGGAATAGAAATCACCCTATCTCCTGGAACAGATCACAGAATTTTCAAAGCCTTAAAGAGACTGAAGAGACTGACTCACACATCATAAAGGACTCTCTTTACTCAGATGATGAACATCTAAATTATCACAAGTTTCCAGATGACTTTCAAGAGAAGCTGTTTATCTTCCTGCAATATGTGACCAATTAAGAGGAAATCAAATTGGCCTCGAAAGAGAAAATGCAGACCAAATCCCACTCCTCTTTGATAAGTCTCAAAATTACACAGCCAACCTTAAACAGACTAAACAAGCCAAGATCATGAGTAATCTGCTTTATAAAAGCATCAGCTAGCTGAAGCTACACATAATTTCTGAGAATCAATGAGATACAGAAAACTTCATTAATGTGAAAAATACCTAAACTCCAAAATCTGGTTACACTACAGAGCAACCTATATGTAAGCAAATAAACACATGAGCATTATCACAGACAAAATTTTAAGTGTGTATATTTAATACCATGTTTGTTTCTGGAAAGAGGAAATTAACTCAGTGACATATTTAACCAGTGCAAAAGCAAAACTGGTACTATTATCAAGTGGTCCCTGGGTAGCTCAAATAGTTTTTGACTGATGACTAACCTAAAGGTTGTCATTTCAAACCCATCAAACACCAACACAGACAGAAGACTGGTGATCTGCTTCTGTACAGACTATAGTAAAGAAAGCCCTACAGAGCAGTCCCACTGTGTAACTCATGGGGTCATCATGAGATGGAATCAACTTAACAGTGATTTTTTTTTTTAATCATTATGAGTAGTGCCTTAAAATAAAGCAATAAGGTAATAACTATGATGACTGTCATTTACTGAGCACCTGCCAAACACTGTATTTGATACATTACATCCATTATCTCTAATGCTCTTCCCTTCAGTTGGTCAGGTAGCTATTTCCAAATTTCTTGGCATAGATAAGTGAGCAATTTCAGCACTGCATCTGTTTACTGAAACATCTTAATTGGTATTGCCAATTCCTAGAGTTTTGTATTTTGCCAGTGTTTTCAGTGCAGCTTGGACTTCTTCCTTCAGTGCCATCAGTTAGCGATCTTATGTTACCTCTTCACATGACTGAACATCAATCAATACTTTTTGGCACAGTGACGCTAGCATCTCTTCCTTTTTTTTTTGGATGCTTTCTGCATTGTTTAGTATTTTGCCCTTACAGTCCTTCAATATTGCAATTTGAGGCTGGAATTTTTTTTTTCAGCTCTTTCAGCTTAGGAAATGCCTAATACATGCCTCACCTTTGTCTTTTAACTCTAGGTCTTTGCAAATGTCATTTTAATACTCTGTCTTCTCAAACCACCCTTTGAAATCTTTTATTCAGCTCTTTTACTTCATCATTTTTTCTTTTCACTTTAGCTACTCTACATTCAAAAGTAAGTTTCAGAGTCTCTTCTGACATCCACTTTGGTCTTTCTTGTCTTTTTAATGACCTCTTGTTTTCTTCATGTATAAAATCCTTGATGTCATTCCATAACTCTTCTGGTCCACGAGTCAAATCTATTCTTCAGATGGTTTCTAAATCCAAGTGGGATATACTCAAGATTGTACTTAGGCTTTTGTGGACTCATTTTGATTTTCTTCATCTTGAAATTGCATATGAGCAATTGACTTTTCCACAGTTAACCTTTGACCTTGTACTGACTGATGATACTGAGCTTTTACATTGTCTGTTTCCACAGATGTAGTTGCTTTCATTCCTGTGTGTTCTATCCAGAGAGATCCACATGTATAATCTGAATTTATACTGCTGTAAAAAAGTATTTGAAATGAAGAAGTCATTGGTCTTGCAAAGTCCTATCATGAGATCTCCAGCACTGTTTCTATTACCAAGGTTGCAGTTTCCAACTACCAATCATTCTTCTTTGTCTCCAACTTTCACATGCCAATCACCAGTAATTACTAATGCATCCTGATTGCCTGTTTGATGAGTTTCAGATTGAAGAAGTTAGTAAAAGTCATCAATTTCTTCAACTTTGGCATTAGCGGTTGGTGTGTACATTTGAATAACAGTTCTATTAACTGGTCTTCCTAGTACTTACATGAATATTACCCTATTACTGACAGTGTTTACTTCAGGATAGATCTTGAAATGTTCTTTTTGATGATGGATGCAATTCCATTCTTCTTCAACTTGTCATTCCCAGCATAGTTGATTACATGATTGGTTCAAAATGGCCAGTAGTAGTCTATTTCAATTTCCCAGTGCCAAAGATGTCGATGTTTATGTGTTCCACTTCATTTCTGACAATTTCCCTAGATTCATACTTCATATATTCCAAGTTCCAATTATTAATGGATGCTCACAGCTGTTTTTTCTTATTTGGGGTCATGCCAGACCAGCCAATGATGGTCCCAAAAGCTTGACTCCACCCACATCATTAAGGTCAATTCTCCTTTGAGGAGGCAGCTCTTCCTCAGTCGTATTTTGAGTTCCTTCCAATCTTATCAGATTGGGCTCATCTTCCAGTATTCTACCAGAAAATACTCTACTGTTATTCATAAGGTTTTCACTGGCTAGTTTTTTTGAGAAGTAGACCACCAGTCTGTCTTCCTAGTCTGTCTTAGTTTGGAAGCTCAGATGAAACTTGTCCACCATGGGTGACCCTGCTGGTATTTGAATTTCAGTGGCATAGCTTCTAGCATCACAGCAACACACAAGCCCCTACAATAGGACAAACTGACAGACCTGGCCAATCAATTGGATGAGATCCGTATTTGCTCCTATTCCAAAAAAACGTGATCCAAAAGAATGCATAAATTATCAAACAGTAACAATAATACTACATGCAAGTAAAATTTTGCTAAAGATCACTCAAAAGTAGTTGCAGCAGTACATCAACTGGGAACTGCCAGAAATTCAAGCTGGATTCAGAAAAGGATGTGGAACCAGGGATATCATTGCTAATATCAGATGGATCCTGGCTAAGAGCATAGAATATCAGAAAGATGTTCACCTGTGTTTTACTGATGATGCAAAGGCATTCAACTGTGTGGATCATAAAAAAATTATGGATAATATTGCAAAGAATAGGGATGCCAGAACACTTAACTGCACTCATGAGGAACCTGTATACAGACCAAGAGGCAGTGGTTCAGATAGAAAAAGATTATAGTGCATGATTTACAGTTAGGAAAGGTGTCCATCAGGGTTGTACTCTTTCACCACACGTTTAAGAAAACCAGTGATTTGTCAAGGTCACATTGTCAGTAAGCAGTCAAGACTGGAACTAGGTCTGCCTGAATCCAAAGCCAAAGTGTTTTCAAAGGCTTCCATAATGCCTCTCCCTACTAACAACCCACTCTTCCTAACCCTGCTATGACACAGTGAGCACAGGTAAGTCTTTACTTGAAGAAAACTTAGTAGGATCTTATTGCAGGGTAAGCCAGCATGAACTGAAGAAAGCAGGTCCTTCCTTCTCAACCCAAACACCTCCAAATTGATCCAAGTCCTGCTGTTTCCATGACTATGTTTCCACTTTCTCAATCTGTACTTGACCACATGCTCACACAGCCCTCTAAGTCCTGACCAGCTGTCCCAATAGTCACACAGCCAATCAACTGACTGCCTCATTCCTGCAAATGGTACCAATTTAGTCACACAGACCTGAGACAGACAACACCCAAGGCTTCAGAAGAAGCAATGGGGTCCACTTAGTTTCTGTGCTAAGGTATGGAGGGGCCTATGACATAAGCAGGGGTAGTTTGTTCCCTCAAGGTTGTTTCACATCAAGGTTAATAGAAGCAGAGGCCTCCCTGAGCCTATGGTAGAGTCCAGTTCATTGTGCTAGCCACCTTCTGAAGAGCCATCTGAAGTTTGAGGGCATCCCAGTTTCAATGAACAACTCCTTTTCCTCTTGATCAAATTTCTCCAGGATGACAGTCAGAGGAGTTGTGAATTTCATGCCATTATTTAAAAATGTGTCTCTAGGCACAGTCTCATCTCTGATGTAAAATCCAAGGCCATCACAGTAATATGCTCTAAGAAAAGGGTCATAACCTTGGTTGGGCACTTAGAGTAAATAAAGAAAATTTCACTAAGCATCTCTGTAGATATAGAGACAGACAGAGTTCTCTATCAGAGAACTCACAGTTTGGCAGGACAGGTAAAACTGGCTCAGAACTAACAACAAAAAGCTGAACAAGGTGAAAGTTATCCTGGAACAAGGAGCACTAGAGACACAATGATTAGGTACTAAAAGGCTAGTGGTTTAAACCTACCCGGTGGCTCTGTGGCAAAAACACGTAGTGATCTGCTTCCATCAGGATCATAGCCAAGCAAACCCTGTGGAGCAGTTCTACTCTGTCACATGGGGTCACCAGAGTAAAAAATCAACTCAGCAGTACCTCACAACAGCATATCCTGGCACCTAACAACAACAATGTCCTGGAACATAGGAAGGCAGGAATTAACTCCTGATAGAGGGTCAGTCATAATCTGCTAATGCTGACTGAGTGCCCACTCAGTATCAGGCACTACAACAGGCTATTTACATACATTGCCCCATTTAATCTTCATTGCTATCCTATGAAGTATGCTGTAATACTATCCTCACTTTGCCAATCAGTAAACAGGCAGAGAGGCAATGTACCTTGCCTAAGCCCACATTACTAATTTATAAATATCAGACGACATTTGGATGCTGTTAAACCAAAAAATCTATTTCCACTGAGTTGGTTCCAACTCATACTGGCTCTACAGAACACAGCAGAACTGTCCCATAGGGTTTCCAAGGAGTAGCTGGTAGATTCAAAGCTCCTGACCTTTTGACTGGCAGCCAAGTTCTTAACCACTGCACCACCAGGGCTCCCAGACCCCATTAGCCAGCATCAAATCTGATTTTCAGTATAATCAGACTACATCTACTGGAGTAAAGAAATTCTTCATAGTAGAAACGAATCTGAACTGGTTTAAAACTCAATAGTTGCAGGTAGGAGGGGAGAATAATCCAAGCATAGGAGACAATGAAAGGAAAGGGCCAGAGGTAACACTTACCAACAGTCACACATCAGCTAAAACAGTAAGAAGAAGTCAAGCTTCTAGCACAAAGGAAGAGGTGTGTGGCTGCTGAGTTAGGGGCCTACATGTCACTAAACTTGAATTTTAGTCTTGGGTTGGCTATCGACTATAGAACCTTCAGCAGTCCCTATCTAGCCCTACTCTGTGTCTCAGTTTCCCCACTAGTAAAATAACAGAATTGGAAGTGACACTTTCGAAAGGCTTGCTTGGGTTCAAATGCTTGATGATACTACTCATGAGACACCATGCAAGACAGTGGTTAAGAGTTTGCGACAGTTATAGATTAGATAGTTGACAGAAATTTGGTTGGGTGAAATCAGTGACAGCACATTTTAGAAAGAAGATCAACTTAACCGGACTTCAAAATAACATGAGTATTCCTCCAATCTTAACCCAATATTGCCAGGACAGGGTAGCAGGGGCAGGGGTCTGGGAACCATGCTCTCAGGGGACATGGAGGCCAATCAGCATAACTAGCATATTGCTAAGAGAGTCTCCTGCACACCATATTGGTGAGTGGCGTCTGGGGTCTTAAAAGCTAGCAAGCTGCCATCTGAGGTACACCAAATGGTCCCAACTGAAACGGAACAGATGATCACCAAAGACCAAAATGACATGGGGGAAGAGAACCCAGAAGATGGAGAGACCCATGTAAATGGGTGATTACAATGACATGTGACTGGAGGAACAGATGGTGCCCCGCCACCACCAGGAATAGCCATGATGGGGCTCACAAAGTTGAGTCTCACTGGCAACATGAAAACAAAAAGGAGTGCAACCTGAGAACTCCATTAAAAGACCACAGTTGATGGTCCAGGGGCCTCGGGGTTCCCCTGGGAGCATGGCCCCTGGTCTTCATGCTGCCCCTGTCCATAAATCATTACTGAGGTAACTCTTCAGACAGGAATGGACTGGACTCAGTGACACAGAGTGACCATATCATGTGTGCACTTTATGGTTCTATGCATCTATAGGAGGTCATCCTGCTGGCCTCTTACTGGAGAGGGCAGAAGATGGAAAGGAGGGGACAGGAGATTGTAGGAGGATATGACATGTATGGAACGAAGAGGAGGAGTGTGCTGTCACTGGGTGGGGAGAACAGCAGGACTGCACAGAGGTGGGCATCCAAATTTATACTAAATTGTATACTTTCACTCAATCACGATAAATAAACAATAAAAAAAACTAACAACTGAAGATGCTAACTTTGAAAACACTGGAAAGATATTTGAAATATACCATTATCAGAAAATTGTAACCACATTAAGAAAAATAAAACTTTCCCGTTGTTAAGAATACGATTGCAAAAATATTTTTAAAAAACCAAATACGCTGAATGCTAAAAAACGAAATAAAATAAAAAGTTGGTGATAGTGAGCCCCTAGCCCTCCCAGTGACTACCTTGGGCAAGTTAACATACTCTTCTGAGTCTCCATGTCTTCATCTGTAATACGGAGACAAGGGCAATGCCTGCTTCACAGGGTTGTGGGAAGGTTAAAAGAAACGAAGAACATAAAGCCCTCTGAACAGCTGTTGACAAACCGTGTTTAGTACATGGAGGCCACTTTGTCGTCATCGTCATCACCATTGTTTCTTCTTTAAGGAGTCTAGACTGCAAATACAGTGGTTATTGTCCAGAAGGAGTTGTTTTTAGTTTAAATGGACAAGAAAATAAGCTCTGGGACAAAGAAAAGAGAAACGTTCTCACTAAACTACAAGTCTCTCTCATGCCCACATCACAAGGCTCCTGTTGCACCACAGAGGGCCAGCCATACCTTCTCTTCTGAAGAAACGGTCAGCTTGTCACTGGATATCAAGCTGCACACCTGGTCCAGACTTAGGCTAAGGAATTCTTCCCCCAGCATCACCTCTGGGAAGTGCTGCTCTGTTCCAAAAAAAAGAAGAAGTTAATAAAATAAAGTTATAACATTCCTGCTCTTCTATGAACCAGTGTCATGACATCTATGAGACCCAGAGTGGGATCTTGCTGGAAACAGAGACAGAGGGAGAGGATGCACTCCAACAGAGGGAAAGAAGCAGTGCAGGCGGCACGCTTGTGTGGCCCTCCGTCTTGAACACCGACACAGGTAAAAATGGGGCAGAGAGAACAAAGGCTATATATTTTTCCATGCTCCATGAGATTAACAATGGCATTGCAGAAAACCCTCACTGGGACCTGCCTACTTCAGTGAACTCATTTCCCCTTCAGGCATGAGCTGGCAGAACTGTGGATGGTACCCCCTGCAGCACAGCCAAACTAAAGTGGGTCAGGACTGCTGTGTACCCAGAAGTCTACAGGGTTTCTGGTAGGAAGTCAGCATTAGAAAGCTAGAAGACAAAATCATTCTTTTCTTAAACCATGATTAAGTGAAAGTTTACAATCCCCATCAACCTGCCATATAAAACCCCAAACACACACCTCTATGTAATTCTGTCTCCTCGCTGCACCCTGTGATACCACACTCCTCCTCTCTACTCTGTACTTCTGGTATTCATACAACTAAATTCTGTCCCCTCGTCTCCACCCTCCCTTCTCATCTCTAGCCAAGAGCTGGTCAGACAGCCTCATATATATATTTAAGCTAAGAAGTACACACAACACCTGTATTACTCTAAGTCTTATAGTCCAGTCCACTTTTGTCTGAAGCATTGGCATCAGTACTGATTTCAGCTCTGGGCTAACAGCCAGTCCAAGGGCTTTGTTCTCAAAGGGCCCTCCAGGATGTCAAACTATCAAGTCTGTCTTTTAATAGAGTTTTAGATCTGCACACCCCTTTTTCTCTCACTACTTCAGGGACTCCACGGTGTGTTCCCAGTCGGGGCAGTCACTGGTGGTGGCTGGGCACCATCTAGTTCTTCTGGTCTCATGCTGATTTAGTCTCCCAATCATATAACCCCTTTTGTCTCCTGGACTCATATTTTCCTCATGTCTCTGATGTCCTTCGTTTTCATCTATTCTAGGTGGGCTGGAACCAACTGATGCTCCTTAGATGGCAGCTTGCTGGCTTCTACGACACAGATGCCACTCACCAGTATATGATGAAGGCTATTTTCTTTAAAAAAAAAACTTAGTCATGCCAATTGACCTAGATGTCCCTGAAACCATGATCCCTACACCCCTGAAGAAGACAGAATCATCCTTTGTTTTCCAAAGTCAAACCTACCATAGTGAATTTCTGGTTCACAAAGAAGCTCAATGATCGTCCTCCCAGGTATGAGAGCAACACTACTGGTCCTACCACCACTGGTAACATGGCAGCTAGGCTTGTGGAGGATGCAGGATGGAGAATTTAGGGAGAACAAGACTGGAGTAGCTGGGTGGTGCCACAAGTTAATGTACTCAACTGCTAACCAAAAGGTTGAAGGTTCAATGCTACCCAGAGTCACATTAGAAGCAAGGCCTGGCAATCTACCTCCAAAAAATCAACAACTGAAAACCTTATGAAGCAGAGTTTTGACACAAGGGATTAACATGATTCAGAATCGACTCAATGGCAACTGTTTTTTTAGAACAACAATGAATTCACCTCAGGCTGCTGCTGGCTATAGGTTTGAGGTCCACACAAAGGATATACCCAGGCCAATTCCTACCCCGATTGTTTCCTGGGCCATAGTCCTACTGTGAAATATCAGAGACAGTGTACCCACTTGAGAAAGAAGAGGCCTAGACTCAAATCCTGACTTTGCCATTGCCAACCTCTGTCCCTGGGCCAAAGGCATCATCTCCCAGAACCTTTTCTGTAAAATGGAGATAATGTCATCAGCCTTGTCTCCCTCCCACACTGTGATAAGAGAAACTTTTGGCAGTGTTTTGCAAGCTATTCCAAGGTAAGCCATCCCAAACCCATGGCCTTCAAGTGGATTCCTACTCACAGCAATCCTACAGAGTAGAACTGCCCCATAGAGTTTCCCAACAGCACTTGGTGAATTTCAACTGCCAACCTTCTTGTTAGCAGCCATAGCACTTAATCACTACACCATCAGGGTTTCCAAGCCAGCTCAAGGGTTGACAATTCCTGGTACAGAAGGCTCTGGAGATCAAGGGACCCTTCTTCATCTATCCCAGACTTGCTTCTTTCTTAGTTCTCTCACAGCCACGCCTGACCTCCATGAGGAGCATTTAGACCCTTTCCCTCCCAGCTTTGTGTCTCCCCTCTTCCTTTCTTCATGGCCCCTCTCTGGCCTGGCAGTTTCTTGGACCACTCTAAGCGGTGATGCCTTCCACTTCCCCTGAGGGTTACTCTTAAATAGTCTGCTGGCCTCTCAAGTGAGACTTGAGGCTCTCCATTCCTGGGAGACTGCTAAATTAGTCACCCTGCTACAACTACATGATGAAAAGGAAGATCAGAGGATACCAAGCATCTCTCTCCCACTTATCAAATTCTTAAAAACCAACCGAACAAAACTGAGTGAGAACATAAGATTTAAATCCTTTCATATAAAAAATCATTTTTAACTTTTTATTTTGAAGTAATTTCAGACTCAAAGTAAAGTTGCAAAGATCATGCATGCAAAGAATTCCCACTTGATCAATATTCCCAGATGTTACAAAGATCATGCTATAAACAATCTTGTCCATCTTTGACTAGACTAAAAAGGTTTCCACTTGCTCCCCACCAGCTAGGAGGTCACTGTGGCTACAATGAAAGCTTCCCCATGGACTGTAAACTCCTTCAACACAGGCCAAACTAACTACACCAGGAATATTTGTACATAAAAGTACAAGTTCAAACACCACATCCTACACAAAGGGAAAAAATTATCCTGAAGCTGGCAGAGTAAGAAGCTGGTCTTTGCTCCCCTATATGTCAACAAGAAAAGGTCTTTAGTTAAAATTAACTGAAAAAGTCTTTAAAGTTAGGCATTTGGAAGAACTTCCTAACTAGGGGAATATTTAAGATTAGATAGCATTATTTTAAAAGTTTCCATTTCTAATCCCACTGCTTGGAATATACCCTACAAAAATAAGGGCTGTTACATGAACAGACACATGTGCGTGAATGTTTATTGTAGCACTGTCCACAACAGCAAAAAGATGGAATCAACCTAGGTGCACATCAGCAGATGAATGGATAAACAAACTATGGTACACATACACAATGGAACACTATGCAGTGATAAGGAACAATGATGACTTTAAGAAACATAACATGGTTTCAACTAGAAGACATGCTGAGTGAAGTCAGTCAGCTGCCAAAGGACAAATATTATATAAGACCACTATTATAGGGACTTAAGAAAAGACCTATGCACAGAATAAAAGTCTTTTACAAGCGTGGGAAGAGAGAGGGTTATTCACAGATTAGATAGTCGATAGGAATTTGATTAGGTGAAGGGAGGTTAGTAGAGGCAGGTCAGCATAACTGGACTACACTAGAAGCTAAAACATTTTCTAAATTCAACTCAATATTTCAAAAGACAGGATAGCAGGGGCAGGGGTCTGGGGGCCATGTTTTCAGGGGACATCGAGGTCTAACTAGTCTTTTTCTAAGAGAGTGTTCTGTATCCTATATTGGTGAGTGGCACCTGGGGCCTTAAAAGCCAGCAAGCTGCCATCTAAGGAACATCAACTAGTCCCAGTCTACCTGGAATGGATGAAAACTGAGAACATCAGGGGGCGGAGTCAAGATGGCAGACTAAGCCCACGTCTCCTTCTATCCCTCTCGAAACCAAGACCTGAACTGACAATCAAACAGAGCCTTCTGAGCACCTAATCAGCCTCAGGACACGGCACAGAGCTGTTAATTGGGACTTTATACCACTCAGCGAAAAATCTCCTCTCTTTCGCTGACTCCCACTCCTGGCTAGCCCCGGCTCTCACGGACGGAAGGTAAACGCACCAGTTTGACTTTTTTTTCCTCGGTCTTGGCTGGCGGGCGGAGCTGGGCCTTGCCCGGCGGCTGGACTCAGACATGCTGCTGGGGGGATAGGCAGGCGAAATTCCCATATTCTGAGAGCCAGGCTCGGGACTCTGTTAATCTAGACACTTTGAGCTTTTCGTTTTGTAGCTGCCTCAGTGGTGTTTGTGCGGAGCTCCGCGGTCAGGGTGCAGGACGCCATGTTGGTACCGAGATCTTAGCGGGACCTCGTTCTTAGACTGGGAGCCAGTGCTTGCAAACGGGACAGCACTTCTCCGTCAGAAAAGTAGTGATTTTGCATAGTGCTGCCTACATTGGGGGCCCTGCAACAGAAGCAGAGGAATCGCTGCCTCTGGGCACCTTTAGCCCCCCTGTCTGCTGCCTGTGTGGAGGACGCCATCTTGGGTACGGTGGCCGCAGCTGGACCTAATTCTTAGCTTGGGAGCCAGAGCCTGCCCACAAGAGAGCGCTTTTCTATCACAAAACCAGTACTCGACACAGTGTTGGATAAGGCTAGGCCCTGTCAGCAGAGGCCACCAGGGCACTAGCAGTGCTGTATTCTGAATTAGTTTGTTATCATCTGGGGTTGGATACAGTGGCGCTTACTTTGTCAGATGGGAAGAGGGACCTCTACACCTGAAAACCTAACTGACGTGAACTGGTCAGATACCTTTTGCTTTACATTTGAAGACAGCCTAGAGAAACATTTGCAATCCATCCTCACAGTACCTCTTCCAGCCTCCATATACTCACATGGGACCCAAAAAGCAACAGACAATTGTGGCATACAAGCAATCACTCATGGCTTCAGAAGGCTCCCAAACAAAGCAACCAAGGAGTTTTCCAGATGAAGAAACTTTTATGAAAGCATCAGGAAGTGAATACAAATTGATTATATACAGGGCCCTTCTAGACCTTATACAAAATGCAGCAGAACAAAATGAAAAATTAAGCAAGTTGTTCGATCTGATGGAACACCAGTACTCTGAAATCCAACAGATCAAGAAGAAAATCAAAGACATAGAAACTTCCATGCAAACCCAAGAAAACAGAATGGAACAAATGGAAAAAAGAATTTCTGACTTGGAAGACAGAGCTACTGATGCCAGTGTCTATGAGCAGAAATCAGAAAAAAGAAACAAGAAAAATGAAGAAACATTAAGAAGCATGTGGGACTCTATTAAGAGGAACAACCTTCGATTAATTGGAGTCCCTGAACAGGGTGAGACATCTGAGAACACAGAGAGTATTGTTGCTGAGCTGCTGAAAGAAAACTTCCCAGAAATCATGAAGAAAGAGAATACAGACATCTCAGATGCATATCGTACGCCACCCAATATAGATCTCAAAAGAAAGACTCCAAGATATATTATAATCAAGCTTAACAAAATGAAACATAAGCAGCAACTCTTAAAGGCAGCAAGACTCAAGGCAAAGCTAACATTCAGAGGGAAACCTTGTAGGCTCTCGTCAGATTTCTCAGCAGAAACCATGCTGGCATGGAGACAGTGGCATGACACATTCAAAGTCTTGAAGGAGAAGAACTTCCAACCCAGAATTATATATCCTGCAAAACTGTCTTTCAAACACGAAAATGAAATTAAGACATTTCCAGATAAACAGAAACTCAGAGACTTTGTAAAAACCAAACCCAAACTACAAGAAATACTGAAAGAAGTTCTTGGCTTTGGCTTAGAAGAACGAAACCACTAACTTTATATTTTAGAACGACACACTACTCAATACTCATTTAGGGAAGGCTCCAAAGTAAATCACAGCTTTGATTTGGAAAGAAGCAATCCAGTGATCATCAAGAAAACTATGGTGTCATCATAATAAAAGAGGGATGTACTACAGTCGTTACAGTCCTTCCAGATGGAGAGGAAGATGACCAGACTGGTAGTAATTAAAATTGGGTTTATAAATAGTTTATTAAGGGGGTTCATAGGGGCAGCTGTAAAGCACAACAAAGATGTATCATATCATTTCAAGAAATCTAACACACGAGTCTCAACAACTATAAAACCAGCTCTGAAAAAGGTGAAAAATCAACTCATAAAAAAGAGTGTCTCAGAACAGACTAATAAGAACAACAGAGAAAACATCAACATAAAAATAAACATATCACAATGGTAGCAGTGAACACATACCTATCAATAATTACATTGAATGTGAATGGACTGAATGCTCCAGTAAAGAGACACCGAGTGTCATCTTGGATCAAAAGACACGACCCAGCCATATGCTGTCTACAAGAAACTCACTTGAGACCTAAAGACAGGAACAAACTGAAAATTAAAGAATGGAAGAATATATATCAAGCTAACAATGAACAAAGAAGAGCAGGGGTGGCAATTCTAATCTCAGGCAAAATCAACTTTAATGTCAAATCCACCATCGTGGACAAAGATGGACACTATTTATTGCTGAAAGGTTCAGTACACAAGCAAGACCTCTGGCTGGAGGAAGGGGAGTGGACGGAGAGGAGGGGAAGGGAGACTGTTGGGAGGATGAGACATGTATGGTGCAGAGAGGAATAGTGTGCAGTCACCGGACAGGGAGACAGTGGAAGCTGCATATAGGGGGGGCATGTAAATTTACATGTGAATGTACATTTTCACTCAGTTATGTTAAATAAAAATAAAAAAATAAAAAATAAAAAAAAAAAAACTGAGAACATCAAAGACACAAAGAAAAATGAGCCCAAGAGATGAAAGGACATTTATGATTGGGAGACTACAAAAGCAAGAAAACAGAAGAACTGATGGTGCCTGGCCACTAACAAAGACAGCCCTGACAAGGAACATAACAGACAGTCCCTGATGTAGCACGAGAAAAACAGGTGTGCGGATCAAGAACTCTATTAAAAGACCACCCTTGATTGTCTGACAACCTGGAGGGTCCCCTGAGAACATGGCCCCCAGACCTGCTGCTAGCCCAGAGTTGAAACCATTACTGAAGCTAACATTTCAGACAAAGAATGGACTGGACTATGGGACACACAGTGATACAGGTAGTGTGTATACTTTATGGTTTTAAGATATATATGAGGCTGTCCTACCGGTTTCTTTTTAGAGGGGAGAGGAGACAAAGGGACAAGTGTTGGTTGAGTGGATACTAGAAGTAAAAAGTGGACAAAAAGAGTATGCTGTCAAGGGGGAAGAGAGCAGACAGAGTTGCACAGAGGTGTGTACTCAGGGTTTTACATGGAAAATTGACTTGGATTGTAAACTTTCACTTTATCACAATTAAAAAATTAATTGGAAAAAAATTTCATTCCTAAAGATTTTTTTAAAAAAGCAAAGGAGCAATCCTTTCTGGATGGTGGGAATATATTCTTGGTCTGGAGGCTGGGAAAGTAATTGGATTCTCCCTCTATTTCCTGTCTGGTCTTTGGACTAGTGTCCCCGTCTGTCGGCAAAATCCAAGAAACAATACATGCAAAAAATGTTCGCCACACAAGCCACCCCACTGCAATGAAGTGCAGGGCATTAAGGCTCAGAAAAAAACATTCAATTCTCAGTCAGCAAAGCCAGCACCAAAATCTCTGTGCTCCAGAGTCACATCAGGCCTTGCCACATTTATTTTTCATTGACCGAAACTTGCTATGTGGGGGAGGAACTGAAGAGAACAGAAAGAGGCAAGGAAGTAAAGTTCTGTGCTGTGAAAAGAATCTCACAGTTCATGCAGCCAAAAAGTAGATTGGCTCAGATTTTGAAAAGGAAGAAACGGAAGTGGGGAGACAGCTTGGAGAACAACCAGAAGTCCTTAGAGATCAATTAAGGCAAAGAGTAGTCAGCCTCTCACATTGGTCCATCTCTCACTCTCAGCTGACCTACAGGATTTGAATCCAGGAACCTTTTCTGAGGTGGGCTGCTGGAGGCTGGGCCAAGATGGAGGAATAGACATACGTCTCCTCAATTCTCTCTGAGAACTAAGGCCTAGAAAAATAACTAAACAGAGCAGTGTGGATGTTCTGGGAGACCCAAAGTCTGGCACAGGGTTGTAAAATTGGATTGGGCAACAGGAAGGGAGAAACTACCTCTGTCAGAGGTGAGGGAGCAGCACACTGAGTCCCACATTTGCTGGCTCATTGTTTGAGAGGATTATAGGTATGGACACCTTCTTTGTTAAGTAGGAGGCTAAGACTGAGACTTCTGAGCCTGTGTGCCTGACATGAGCTGGCTACTATACTGAACTGCAGTGGTTAAGTAAACAGCATATCCTTCAAAAGAAAGACTGTGCTTGGGACACCACATCTAGAGAACCCAGCTATGGCTGCTGACCGAGGGCACCAGTTCCCCTCCCCCTCTCTTCTCTGAGCTGTGCCATAGATACTGCTGACTCAGTGTGGGAAGTGGAGCTCAGGCAGGACACCATCTTGGTCAGCTGAAAGGCAGAGTTAGCCATACCTCAGGTCTCACCTGTGGCTAATTCCCATACTGAGCAACAGTGCCTGTCTGGATAGTGCTTCTTCCAACAGAAAAGCCATCTTTAAGATGAATGTATCCAGGGATCACAGTGGGGGCTTGTGACCAAATGCAGCAGTGTCCTAACTCCTCCCTTCCTAAGTCACGTCATACAACAACCTACAAGGTGTTGTCTCTGTCAGCCAGGAGGTGGTGCCTGCCCCCCCTGAGGGCCCAGCTGCTTTCAGCTGCTGCTGATCAATGCCTCTCTCAGCTGAAAGGCAAATTTTATCTTAACAGCAGCTACAGAACACAGTGGTGACTGGCACCTGAGTGTGGTGGTACTGTTTCCACCACCCTTCACTGAGCCACATCACAGCATTGGCTGATGGCCCCCCAGAGACTCCATAAGTAGAGTGTTCACCATCCAGGAGGTGTGGGATGCCACATCTGAAGGGCCAGCTACTTTTGGCAGCTACTGGACAGTGCCCCTCTCAGCCTAAAAGCAGTTTTCAAGACAATCGCATCCACAGAATGCAGCAGTCCCTGGCGGCCAAGTGTGGTGGCATATTTCTCTCTTCCTTACGTGAGCTACACCACAGTCTTTTTTTTTTTAATTTTTTATTTAATATAACTGAGTGAAAATGTACATTCCCGTATAAATTTACATACCCACCTATATGCAGCTTCCACTGCTCTCCCTGCCTGGTGACAGCACACTATTCCTCTCTGCTCCATACATGTCTCATTCTCCCAACAGTCTCTGTTTTCCCTCCTCTCCACCCACTCTCCTTCCTCCAGCCAGAGATCAGCAAGATGACATCCTATAGATGTATAGAACCATAAAGTGCATCCAATATATGGTCACTGCATCGCCAAGTCCAAACCATTCCTGGTTTGGACCTTTGTTATGATTTATGGTCAAAGGCAGCATCCGGGCAAGGGGCCATGCTCCCAGGGGAACCCCAAAACCACTGGACCATCAATTAAGGTCTTGGGGATCTCAGGGTGCACCCCTTTTTATTCTTGTGTTGCCAGTGAGACTCAACTTAGTGAGCTCCATCGTGGCTATCACTGGTGGTGGCCGGGCACCATCTGGTTCTTCCGGTCCCAAGTCAATGTAGGCACCCACTGATGCGGGTCTCTTTGTCTTCTGGGTTGTCTCTCCCCCATGTCATTTTGGTCCTCGGTGAGCATCCGTTCCTGCTGAGTTGGGACCATGTGCTGTGCCCTCGGATGGCAGCTTGGCAGCTTTTAAGACCCCAGACGCCACTCACCAACGTGGGGTACAGAGAGCCCTCTTAGCAAAATGCTAGTTGTGTCAGTTGGCCTCGCTTTCGCCTAAGAGCATGGTCCCCCGCCCCCTGCCGCAGCTACTCTATCCTTGCAATATTGGGTTAAGATGAAAGGAGTACTCACATCATGTTTAAGTCCACTTACACTTGGCTAATGTTGTTCTTGTTTCTAATGTGTGCTATCACCGATTTCACCCAACCAGATACCTAGCAACTATCTAAACTAAACCCTCCCTCGTCCCTCCCTCCCTCCCCTCCCTTGCAGCTGTCAAAGAGTCTTTTCTTCTATAGACAAGTCTGTTTTTGAGATCTTATCATAGAGGACTCTTACAATATTTGTCCTTTCGTCACTGACTACTTTCACTCAACATAATGTCTTCCAGTTGAAACCAGGTCATGAGATGTTTCCTGAAGTCATCATTGTTCTTTATCACTGCATAGTGCTCCATTGAGTATATACACCATAGTTTACCTATCCATTCTTCTGTTGCTGGCCATCTGGGTTGATTCCATCTTTTTGCTATCATGGACTGTGCTGTGATAAACATTCTGGTGCATGCGTGCATTGGTGTGAAAGGCCTTGATTCTGTAGGACATATTCCAAGTAGTGGAATTACTGGGTCAAATGGTATAACAATATCCATTTTTTTAAGGAAGCTCCAGATTGCTTTCCAAAGAGGCTGGACCATTTTGCAACCCCACCAACAGTGTAGGAGCATTCCACTTTCTCCACAGCCCCTCCAGCATTTGTTGTTTTGTGTTTTTTGGATCATGGCCAACCTTGTTGGGGTGAAATGGTATCTCATTGTCATCTTGATTTGAATTTCTTTAATAACTAAAGATCGTGAATATGTCCACATGTGTTTTTTTGGCTGCCTGGATCTCTTCTTTAGTGAAATGTCTGTCCATCTCCTTTGCCCATCACTTAATTGGATGGTTTATCTTCTTCTTGTTGATATTTTGTAGTATCTTATAGATTATGGAAATCAGGCGTCGGTCTGACATAGAGTTGCCAAATATTTTTTCCCATTCGGTGTTCTTTTAATTCTATTAATAAAGTCTTCAGACGAGCAAAAGTGTTTAATTCTTAATAGATCCCATTTATCTATTCTCTCTTCTGATGATTATAGTTTGTTTGACAGATTTTGGAGTCTGTCCATATCGTGTATTAAAACTTCCATTGTTGTTCCTACCTTTTATTGGATGAGCTTTATTGTTTTAGGTTTGATATTTAGGTCTTTTATCCAGTTGGAGTTGGTTTTTGTAAAAGGTGTAAGATATGGATCTTGTTTCAGTTTCTTGCAGATGGATATCCAATTTTGCTAGCACCATTTGTTGAAGATACTGTTTTTACCCCAGTTTAATGTCTTAGGGCCTTTGTCGAATATCAATTGTTCATAGGCAGATGGTGTCATCTCTGGGGTCTCAGTTCTGTTCCACCGCTTGATCTGTCTGTTCCTATACCAGTACCAGGCTGTTTTGACCACTGTGGCAGTGTAATATGTTCTAAAGTCATACACCACAGTCTTGACTGGCATGGCAATGGAAAGTCAGCACAAGTACTATGCTACCTTTAGCAGCCAGAAGGTGGAGCCTGCCACCCGAGGGTCCAGCTGGGGCCAGCTACTAAGCCAAGTAGCACTGTGGGCTGTGACAGGGTCTATATTGTCAGAGAAGCTATACATAAGTCAGCTGCACCTAGAGAATGTGGTAGTGGCTGGTCACCAAATACAGCAGCACTCTTACTCCTTTCTTAGAACTATGCCATAGCTCACACTGGTATAACACTGGAGAAGCTGAAAAGTTTCTTGATGGCACAAAGACAACATTCAATATCTAACCATTTAAAGAAGCAGACCACCATGGCTTCAGGGAACTCCCAAAATAAAGAATCAAAAAACTTCACAGATGAAGAAGCCTTTCTAAAATTATTAGAGGCAGAATACAAAAGAATTATGTATAGAGCTGTTCTAGAGATTAAACAAAATGCAGCTGAACAAAATGAAAAATTAAGTAGCTATATGAACTGCTAGAATATCAGTGATCTGAAATCCAGCAGATCAATAATAAAATTACAGAATTAGATAACTGAATGCAAAGCAAAAAGAGCAGGATCAAGGAAATAGAATACAGAATTCGTGAGCTTGAAGATAAAGCAACTGAAACCAGCACTTATGAGGAGAAATCACATAAAAGAAACAAGAAAAATGAAGAAGCATTAAGAAGTATGTGGGACGCTATCAAGAAGAATAATCTACAAATAACTGGAGTTCTTGAACAAGAAGGGACAGCAGAAAATTACAGAGAGAATTGTTGAAGAGCTGCTGACAGAAAACTTCCCTGAAATCATGAAAGAGAATAGATACTCAAGATGCTTATCAAACACCAAAGAAATTAGATGTCAAAAGATGACACCAAGATATATTAAAATCAAGTTTAATAAGATGAAACATAAAAAGAGGCTCTTAAAGGCAGCAAGGCTTAAAGCAAAACTAACGTACAAAGGCAAGCCCTGCGTTTTTGTCTGACTTCTCAGCAGCAATCATGTTGGCAAAAAGACACATACAGAGCTTTGAATGAGAAAAACTACCAACCAAGAGTTATATATCCTGCAACACTGTCTCTCAAATATGACAGTGAAATTAAGGCATTCGCAGATAAACAGAAGCTTAGAGACTTTGCAAAAACCAAACCAAAACTACAAGAAATACTGAAAGAAGCTCTATGTTTAGAAAAAACAATAATATCAAATGTATACATAAGGATGCAATGCAGGACACAGCATCCAGATGCCTACTCAGTTTGAGAAGTTACTAAACGTTATCAAAGCTAAAATATTAAAACAAACCAGTGATCTTAACATGAAAACTATGACAGCATCACACTATAAAGAGGGATATATTACAACAGATAACCCTTTCAGATGGAGAAGAAATCAAAAAGATATACAGAAGTTAAAGATTGGTTTAAACTTAGACCATTAAGGGGGATCAAAGGGGTAGCCACAGAGCAAACTAACAATGAGTGGGGCTGCTGCTTTGCACACTTCTGTCAAAATTCTATTCAGAAAGTCTACCAAGAAGCAGCAGCTAGTGGGGAGAGGGCAACAATGAAGTTCATAGGCAGCAGCTTCTCATCCAAGATGTCACTCAGGGCATCCCAGAGAACTGCAGGGCATGGACAGTAAGAGACAAAGAAAGGGACCAAAGAAGAAAATGTCTTCATTTTTCCCTTTAGTCTCAGAAGAGGCTGGGAGACAAAATTGAGCCCCAGAGTCTCTGGATCAGAGTGTTTTATCTGCTGGCAATACTGAAGAAGAAACAGTGGGATAGAAAAAAAAAAAAAAGCAGGAACAGGATGCTCTGACTAACTTGATTTCCTGGAAAATACAAGTTCTCCAGAAGTCTTTGTACTCAAATCAGCCGTCTTCACAGCTGCTTCCCGGAAGAACCCAGTCTGCCCCCAGAATATACCTCCCTGAGAGTTATCTTCTGTTTTTAACACTTGCTTGTTTTTTTTATTTGCTTGGGGTTTTGCTGCTGGGTGGTGGTGGTAGTTTGTTTTGCATTTTCAAAAATGCATTACTGGAAAATGTAATGAAGACTCCTGGCTAAGAAGTCAGAAACCTTGCTTTAAGTCCTGTCTCTTCCCACAATAGCCACTTCTTTCCTCATCCATAAAATGCAAGTGTTAACACCTGACCTAGGTTTCCAGGTTGTTTTGAAACTCAAATAAGATCATTTATATTATATTAGTCCCTTTGGAGATCTTTAAGAATCCCTCTAGAAACAAAGGATAGATACTATCAGCCCAGGTTTCTATTTCACAGAGCCTAGTTCTGCGGGCAGCACCACTCTGTCATTAACAGAGGAGCTTTCCCACAGCATCGGAGACATCTGCTGGGATTACAGGTCCTGTGGCTAAGGTTATGAACCTCAAAGATCTTAGAGACCCAATTAGTTCCACTGACTGAACAAACTTTCTAGTGATGCAAGTTACTTAGCTTCCTACAGCTGTAGTTTTCTCATCTGTAAAATGGGCCTAATAACTGTAGCTATTTCATAAAGGTGTCACAAGCATTAAATAACCAAATATCTGTAACCCAAATTTACCCTTGCAAGTGCTCAGTAAACTGTTAACATAGAATGTGTCATATGCAATGGGGAAATAGACAGTGAAGGAAGCAGAGCTGCTGCCTACAAGGAGATTATTGGTTTTTAAGAAGTGGGAGACAAGGCAGTAATAACTTCAACCCAAAGTCCACAGGGAGGGTCATGACTAGGAGAGGTGGTTTCAATATAAAGAAAAGCATGAAAGCAGGAATATTCAGAGTTTATATTCTATTGTTCTTACGTGCCACCAAGTTGATTCAAACTCCTAACAACCTGATATGATAGCACAAAACTGTTCCATAGGGTTTCCTAACCATTTTACCACCAGGCCTCCTTAAAACTTGTCTACCCATGCAATCAAGTCAATCCCAACTCATAGCAACCCCACCATAGGGTTTCCAAGGCTGTGAATCTCTATGGAAGCAGACTGTCACATCTGTCCTCTGTTGGTGGTTTCAAACTACTGACCTTAGCAGTCAAATTGTTTTAACCACTGTACTACCAGGGTTTCTTGTCTGGGGAACAGCAATAGCTCTGATAACTGGAGCTGGCTGGGCCAGGTTATGTCTTCATTCATCTAACAAATATTTACTGGGCACTTATTATTGGGGAGTACTCTGTTAGGCTCCAAGAAATCATGTGGTGGGAGTGCGGTATGCAGGACCATAACTATCTTATAAGCATGGGACAGAATGATAAACTCCAGCTTTTCTTGCCTTTTTGCTTCTCTACCTTTACAGAGAAGTGGAAACAGAGAAACAAAAGTCAGTTAATTAAGAGTTCTGGTCAAGAGCTCTACTTAATCAGGTATTTACTGTAAGTAACAAAGACCATTTAAATTCCATGTCCTGATTGATGACACATAGGTCGAGAAATTATGGAGAACAAGGATAGGGCATCAGACAACTTCAAGTCCCTTCTCCACCAAGCAACACACACATATTTTCCCAGCATTAAAAATACAGAAAACTTGGTGGCACAGTCTCAGGAAAGAGCGTTTCCTGGGTTAAGTCTTTTCAAGGAAGCAGGCATGAAGGCTGAGGATGTTTCCTAATAGTAACTAATACTGTGCCAGGCCTTTTATATACATTACGTCACTTAATCCTCTCTAGCACCCTGATGAACCGAGTACCAATATGCTCACTTTACAGACGGAGATGTGGAAACTCAGAAAGCCTAAATCATGTGCTTAGGGCCAAACAACAGCAAGTGGTAGAGCCAAGTTTTGAAACAAAGTGTGTCTGATTCCAATAACATAAACATATTCATAGGGGTATCTTAGTTCTTGAGATAACAAAAACTTGTCCCATGCAGGGCACTGGGGATGAAATTCAATACAGATTGTCAGAGCTACCTAAGAATCCCTGTAAAGAGAGAAACAAGGAAGAGGAGGAGAGGTAAGGGAAGAAGCAACGAGTATGAATGAATAACCCTAGACTTTTCTTTAAAAAAAATTAAAAAAGCTTAGAATATTTTGTAGTAGTTGTTGTAAACATTTTGGAGTCAGTCCTGTGCTCAAAGTTTAGGCCTAAATCCTGAAGTGAGATCTTTCCCTGACTACCAGGCTAGGTGATGCAATATTCTTCTGTTCCCAGAGGCCCCCAAAGAGAAAACAGTAACAGCCATTGCCTGTATCATGCTGTTTTACTGTCACCCATTTACAGGTCTTTCTCCCATGCTGAAACTCGGAGCCCCATGAGGGCTAGGACCAAGTCTGTCTTGTTAGAATCCAGCACAGCGTCTGTATACACTGGACTCTAAAACTATGGAGTCTCCCTGACCATTGGCCAGGACTTCCTAGGGATCGCGCAACCTCCCAAGCTAGCCTCAAGCCTATTCCTCCCTCTTTTCAGGTGATAAAAATCTAAGCCTTCTATCTGGTTCATCTCAACTGCAAGTGCAGAACAAACAGAATGACCCATCTGTGACTTTTTTGACTAGCCAAAAGCATGAACCCAATTCTGTAACTCCCAGGACCAGGGAACAGGTGTGAGTGCCTCTGAACCCAACCACTGACCACATCCTCAGGAGAGATAAGACAGACATAGGTGGACATACAAATAGAATCAGAGATTTTAATAAGGTAAAAAAATAGACCAGAATGCCTTAAATCTCTCTCCTAGCCCTCACTGCCCTATTTTTTTAGAGGGCAGAAGCAAGCTGTTTTTGAATCAATATTTGGCTTTTGGGGCCCACAGCCCACAGAGATGATTCAGCTCCCACAGAGAAGTAACAGAGACTTACCTTGACCTCCTCCCAGAAGGGTCATGACCAGCAGTCCTCAGACACTAAATATTACTACCTTCATCCTCCGTGGGGATGGTAGGAAATGAGCTCTTTTCATGTTGACTTAATTCCAGAAATTAATCTCCCCTACACACACACATGAAAAACCCACTGCCATGTAGTCTATTCTGATTCACAGTGACCCTATAGGGTAGAACGAGCCACCCCATAGGGTTTCCAAGGCTGTAATCTTTATGGAAGCAGACTGCCACACCTTTCTGCCATGGAGTGGCTTGTGAGCTGGAACTACCAACCTGCTGGTTAGCAGACAAGCACTTAACTATTGTGCCACAAGAGCTAAACACACACACACACACACACACACACACACAGGGCTGTATCAAAACTGCCTACTTGTGAAGTATAGAGTTAAAAGAAGGAACGTGCTGTCACAGGGTGAGGAAAGCAGCAGATGTTGCTGCAGATAGGTGGGCATGCAAAATTGATTTAGATTGTATATTTTCATTTAATCATAAATAAAAACCTGCCTAGTTGTCAGTGATATTGATTCAATATCCAAGCTTTCAGTTGACCAGAGAGTAGAAGAAACAATGGATGTTTTATAGAATCCTAACAAGAACAGCTAGCAACAAAAACCCTGCATCCGCACTACTGCGGTATTTGCCACTTTCAAGTTAGGAGAAACTCAAGTCAGGCTGGAGTGAGGCAACAGTCTTGGAGAGATGGACTGTGCTGGCCTAGGTGAACAGGAAAATAACACTGGGGCTCAAGGCACAGGCTCTGGAATCAGAGCCTCACCGTGCCTTTTGGCACTGCCACTTACAAGCTATGTCATCTTGTGCAAGTTACTAAATCTTTCCAGAGTTTTTTCCCGTCTATATATTGGGAACATAATAACTACCACCTACAGTACATGTGGAAACCCTAGTGACGTAGCGGTAAAGCAGTATAGCTACTAACCAGGGTCAGCAGTTCAAATCCAAGCAGGAGCTCCTTGGAAACTCTGTGGAGCAGTTCTACTCTTTCCTGTAGGGTCGCTATCAGCTGGAATCAACTCAGTAGTACTAGGTTTGGCATTTTGGTTTACAGTACATGTGGAAACCCTAGTGTCACAGTGGTTATTATGAACTACTACTGCTAACCAAAAGGTCAGCAGTTCAAATCCACCAGATGCTCCTTGGAAACTCTACAGGCAGTTCTACTTTGTAGGGTCACTATGGAGTACTCCCTACACTATTCAGAGAGACAAATAGGGAGATTTACTCTGCATTTCCTACCTATGTGTACTGTTTGAATTCTTTTTATCATGGGTATAAGTCACTTTTTGCAGAGGGTTACGGTACATGAACAAAATGAAGTAATATCTGTGATGGACGTAGCACTATATCTGATACATAGTAAGCGTCCAACAACAGCGGAACCACTCACCATTATCACCATCATCATTATTTTACGATGCCAAGTTTGGAGCAGCAATTTCACAAAACAACCCTCACTGAGTTAGGCACTCACGTTTTTTGAATGCTCTGCCAATTATTTTTTCTTTTTCTAATCTTGCTGCCCTTAACTTAATTACACCATTCTATGCTCTCCAGTGACTCAATCTATGGGGAAAAAAAAGCCATTTCTCTCCTTAAGCACGTGAAATCTGATGGCTTTCCTATCCCATGGCTGGAGGGTTTTAGTTCAGCTTGTGCAAACTGATGTAAACAACATGTCCAAAGAATTTTAATTGCTATTTCATTAATGGGGTCCTATTAACAACCCTCCCAACCTGCTCTGCTGATGGCCCAGTATACAGCTGCCCAATTACAAAACAACAAAGTTCTCATAAATCTGGGCCCTGGTCTCTGAGGTTAAAGATTAAGCAGTGCCTGAAAACAACAATAATGGGGAATAAGAAACAGGCTGTGCAAAAACACAAGAGCCCCTCTCCCAGTTACTGGGTACCCAGGAGGGCTGAGATGCCACTGCCTGGAGGCAGGGGTCTCAGCAGTCAGCTTCTAAATGTGGAGCCCACTCTACCTTGCTCCAGAAATGTAATACATACCACAGCAAAAATCTGGGGGCGTAATCTGCAGCAAACACTGGATCCAGAGGAAACAGGAGGTTCTGTCATAGCACAAAGACAGGGCCATTCCAAACAGGAAACCCAACAGGCAGCTGGATGGGGTGAGGTGATGCTTCAACCCCACAAAGTCATCCTGTGTCTGCCTCCTGGGTGCACTCACCAGGAAAGCTGGAGACTTATCAGGAGGCCAAGATTGGCCTTAAAAATAAGGTTACATTTTTGGGGGAAAATAATTCGGCAATATCCAACAAAGTAAAATAAATGTACATTCTCCTTGATCCAACAATTATGCTACTAAGATTGTATCATACAGTGGATTAGCAAATGTACACCAAAATATTACATATAAGAATTCTCACTGAAGCATTTTATATGCAAGAAAAAAATTTCACAGAGGGCTGGTTAAATAAATTATGACTCATTCATACAAAATATCCAATATAAACAATAAGATACAGTTATGCACAGCAATCTGGTATTACTATATACTCCAAGATTCAGTATTAGGCAGAAAAAAATAATAATAATAAGCACAGATGCTTCTATCTGCAGAAATTAAAAGGAAGAATATATAAATTCTGCAGGGATGGCCAAGATATACTCCCTACCCTGTTCAAAGAGAGACAGATAGGGAGATTTACTCTACATTTCCTACCTATAGGTACTGCTCACATTTTTTTTATCATGAGTAGAAGTCACTTTTGCTAAATGCTTTTGCTAAAGTTTTAAAAATAAAGGTACAGAAATGTATCTGCTGACATGGAAAGATGTTCAGAATATACAACTAAGATTCATTTTTTAACTTGAAAAACATACATATGCAGTGAAAGATCTGAAAATACATATACCAATGTGCTGCCTGTCTCTGGGCAGGATTACAAGGCTTTCTACATTCTCTCTGTGTGACTACTTTTTCTGTAATGATGAGGGATGGCTTTTATATTAAAATAACAATAATCAGAAAAAATGAAGCATATCTTGGAGAAGTTCTTCTCAAACAGAATTCAGGGGCAAAGATGAGGGGCTGCAGGCGAGTGAAGACACAGCCCAGCTGGTCAGCGAGCGGGGACAGTGGAGAGGTAGTGTCAGCCCTATCTGCCTGTGCTTTTGGATGAAGAGAAACCAAAATCCAAAGCTGCAGAAATGACCCTGCCCCCATGCAGAGCACAGCAGCAGCAGCAGGGAGCCCAAGGATTCCTGTCCCTCCAGCCAGGCCCAGTTCAGAGGCACTCTTACTGTGGATGATGAGGCTGGCAGGGAGGTATCCAAAGCACTGCCTTGGGTGATGTCTACATTTACAGGATGCTCTCCTTCCCATCCCCGTTGATCCTCAAACCATTCTGAGAAGCAAGGCAGAACCAACTCCTGAACTCAAGGCACAAGACCAGAACAGTCTGTCATTATAAGTGGTCTTTCCAAGTCTGGGAAACTCTGGTGGCACAATAGTTAAGTGGTACAGCTGCTAACCAAAAGGTCTGCAGTTCAAATTCACCAGGTGCTCCTCAGAAACTCTATGGGCCAGTTCTGCTCTGCCTATAGGGTTTCTATGGGTCAGACTCTGCAGTACAGGGTTTGGATTTTTTTGGTTTTTCCAAGCCCGAACCACCCAGTAAAGCTTGTGACCACAGAGCCTGACACTGTCCTTCACATGTGACCCTAGTGAGTACACACACTCCACACTTAGGGAGGTGGCAGCTTGGTCTCAAGAAGTGGCAATGGCCAAGAACACCAAGTACAATCTAAATTCAAGGGATACGAGATCAGTAAAACAAAGGAGAGCACATCCCCAGGTGAGCAGGGGAGGTAAGCACATATAACACTTTTTTTTTCCTTCTGTACACACAATTCTGTTCTCACAATTCTGCAATAAACATCTTTTTGTCATATTCTTATCAACACTTGTGCTATCAGACCACCTTAAAAACATGACACAACTATTACAGCACGGCTGAGGGCTGCAAAGAAAGCCACCCAGGAGCAGATGATACGCTCTCCAGAAGACCTGCACAACAGGAAAGAGGAGGCACTGTGTGTGAACATCATGCTAACCAAGCCAGAGGAAGCAGATGAGCCCACTCAGGCAGTGGAAGCCTCCCAACAGGGATCAGAAGACACCCACATCTCGCTACCCTCTACCCAAGATGACTAAACACCCTGTGTCTAGCAGAGACAGCTGAATGTCTGTCTACATTGTCTGGTTGTTGGGATTTGGGGAATACATGGCAGACTCCCAGTGGAAAATGCCAACTCTAGCCTCCTACACTTCTAAGTTACTGATTCACAGGGCCACCTTATGTCCAAACTCAGCCTGGAAGCAGCAGAATATAGTAATTATAAACACTGGCTCTGGAGTCAGCACTGTCTGAGTTTGAATCCTGCCTCTGTCTCTACCAGCTAAGTGACCTCAGCAAATTACTGAGCATCCCTGTGCTTGGGCTTCCTCAGTTATTGCAGACATTAGATGGTGCACATAACATCTACGCATACAGTGTGGCCCAATGTGCTCAACAGATGCTAGCTAGAGATAATCCATCAAGACACCTGCACATGCAGGTGTGCACGCATGCGCCCACACTGCTGGAAGAACCCAGACAGTGCAACAACACTGGGGCCAGGAAGCTCTGAGAAGGTGGATGTGTTCTTAACAGCATCCTCCCCACAGATAAGTTTCCTCATCAGATAATGAAAGAGAGGAAACACAGATCTTGAAAATGGAAAAAGCCAGGCGAGAAAACACAGGAGCCTTTGTTAAAAGGTTCAGGTCTGTTGTACTCCCCAAACCGCCAATGATGGTATGAGCCAACTACAGAGGAGAGGAATGAGTGATGCGTTGTGTGCACCATCCATGCACACACAGGGTAGAGGCGAGGGCTGAGAAGGGGAGACAGGGAAAGGAAAGAGACAGAGGAGGCCTGGCATCAAAGAACTCTCCCTGTGCCACTGCACCAGCAAATGTTACATGCTGACCTGGGCCTTGGCCAAGCTCTGGGCACCTGCTGAAGAAAATCCTAGGCACATCCTTCAAACAAGTGGCACCTTCGAAGGCTGGGCTGGAGCATCCTCCCCAAGGAAAGAAAGAGCTTCCTGACTAAAGGCCAAAAGAGGAAGGGGAACATGCATGGACAAGGGCACAAAAGGGACAGCAGAGAAAGGAGGAGAGAAGCAGGAACACAAAGGAGATAAACAGCGAAAAGCCAGAAAGAGGCAGGAGAATTCAGAACGGAGCTACTAAGGAACGTCCTTCACACATCAGAATCATCTTCACACCTGGGTCTCAGAAACAGACTTCAGAGAGAAATGAGAATAGGTGCTGGCTCCAAGGCCAAGGGCACAACTGGAGAACAGGAGAACACCAAAAACGAAGCAAACATCTCTTGCCTGGTGGACCAAGGGGCTAACGCAGCACGGAGAGCTGGCAGGTGGGCAGCCAGCAGACCTTCAGCTAATTTCCAGACACTGACTCAACAAGAGACATAGAAGTGAACAATTTTGACAATGTACATCTGGGTATGGGAAAAGGTGACATGCTTTACTGCAAAGGAAGGAGGTAGCCTTGACTAAATCTATCATTTAAAATGACCAGCTCTTCCCAGAAACTGGAAACTCTGGTGGTGTAGTTGGTTAATTACATCTGCTAACCAAAAGGTCTGGAGTTCAAATCCACCAGGCACTCCTTGGAAATTCTATGGGGCAGTTCTACTCTGACCTCTAGGGTCACTATGAGTTGGACCTGACTCGAAGGCAGTGAGTTTTCACAGAAACTGGAGAAATCCTGAGACTACGGCTCCCAGACACCCTTTAGCTCAGTACTGGACCTACTCCAGTGGTTCACCTTTCAGCCAAACACTAGACTGGCCTATAATACAGAACAAGACTAAAGGGGCACACCAGCCCAGGGGCAAAGGCTAGTATGCAGAAGAGGACAGGAAGGCTGGTAACAGCGAACCAGAAAGGAGACTGTCAAGACGGCATGAGGTTGTTAACCAATGTCACAAAATAACATGTTATGGTCACTATGAGTCAGAACCAATGAACAACAGTGGGTTTAGATTTTGGTTTTGGGATTATTTAACAAGAATCTAGTTTGCTCTGTAAACCTTCATCTAAAGGACAATAATAAAAATAACTTCTTTTGAAAAAACAAATAAAATGACCAGGCCTATTCCCTAGAAATTCGTAACCTTCACCCCAAAGCTGAAATAAATAGCAATGAAGATTTCTTTCTAGATGTCGTTGACTGAACATTCACATTCATCTTCACTCCCTCCCAAAACTCCGTTAAAGTAACAGGATGACAAGCTGTGGGGGTGGTAGAGAGTAATCTCTAATAAAACGGAAGCCAACAGATTATCTGATCTATCTGAATGACAAGAATTAGTGGTAAAAGCACACAGTAGAAAGAAGATCAATTTTAACTGGACTTCAACATAACATGGTTATTCCTCCCATCTTAACCCAATATTGCAAAGACAGAGTAGCTGAAGCAGAGGTCTGGGGACCATGCCTCAGAGGACATCAAGGCCAATCGGCACAACTAGCGTTTTGCTAAGAGAGTCTTCTGCACCCCACACTGGTGAGTGGTGTCTGGGGTCTTAAAAGCTGCCAAACTGCCATCTGAGGTACACCAAATTGTCCCAACTCAGTAGGAACGGATGATTACCAAGGACCAAAATGACATGGAGGAAAGAGAACGCAGAAGACAGAGAGACCCACATGAGTGGGTGACTAAATCAACATGTGATCAGATGAATCAGATGGTGCCCGGTCATCTGATAGCCATAATGGAGCTCACAAAGCTGAGCCTCACTGGCAACACAAGAATAAAGAAGGATGCACCCTGAGATCTCCCTTAAAAGACCACAACTGATGGTCCAGGGGCCTCAGACTTCCCCTGGGAACATGGCCCCTGTCCATAAATCATAATGGAGGTCAACTCTTCAGACAGGAATGGATTGGACTTGGTGACACAGAGTGACCATATCATGTTTGCACTTAATGGTTTCATGCATCTACAGGATGTCACCCTGCTGCCCTCTTACTGGAGGTGGGGGAGTGGGTGGAGAGGAGGGGATAGGAGATTGTTGTGAGGATATGACATGTATAGAATGGAGAGGAGGAGCGTGCTGTCACCGAGCAGGGAGAGCAGGGGGAGCTGCACATAGGCGGCCATGCAAATTTATAGAGGATTGTACATGTTTACTCAATCACAATTAAAAAAAAAGAATTAGTGGTAGAGACACATACTATGCAAAAGAAAAAGGCAACTGCTGACTTTAAAAAATCTCTAATTACAACATGTGACTTAACTCAGCTGTGAAAGTGATAGGTGAGTAACGAGATGGGAAGGTTAAATACACCTAAGGGAACGTCTATGAAGGCTCAATCCTATTCTTCCAGTAAAATTCAACAGATAATACCTAAAATTAACAAATCAAGACACAGCAATATAAACATATTATTTAGATACATGGAGGTAAATAGCAGACAAGTCAGTCTTTAGCTAAATCAGAACCTCCCTTTAATTCTTTTAGAATTGAAAGTGATTGGTTCTAGAGAACAAGATTTGATGTGTGATGAGGTGGAGCAGGAGAGTTGCTTTTCATTATAAGGCTCACAATAGCATTTGACTTTTTCTAAAATTGTGTTCCTGGAACACTTTGATCAAAATAAAACTTTTCTTAAAGAATAAAAAGGACCACCTCCAGGGATGAAAATTAACCAGCAAGCAAGGTATATGCAGGCTTACTTCTGTAGTGTACAATTACACATGAGTTTCACCATATCTTTTAGTAAGCACGGAGCAGCTGGTGGGTTTAACCCCTAACCTTTTGGTTAGCAGTCCAGTGCTGTAACCACTGTACCACCAGGGCTCCCCTCCTTCCTCTGCTCTTGTGAAATTACTGTCTCTACCATCCATCTGGCAATTAATCATCCTCTACTTGGCAATGAGCTAATCATCTCTATTGTTAATTATCTTTCCACCTGTGTCTTGTCTCCCTAACTAAATTATAACTGCTTCACCACAGATACCACTTCTCATAATCTTTGAAGAGTCCACAGCAGACTGGGTTATTAAATCCACCAGCTTGGAGGAGACGTGGCAGCCTGGCTCCCATTACCTGCATAGGCGTTGGCCTGCTGCAGAAGGTCGGTGCAGGTGTGCACGTCTGCAAATGCACGGATACCCAGGCAGTTGGTGGGATGCAACTGAGACTGCAGAAAGTCACAGCAGTTCTGCCGAACGTCCATGAGCTGCAGCAAGCTGGCCGCTGGGAGCAGGACCTGGAGGAGAAGGCATTGACATTCTGAGGCGCCTGATCCCCTTGGCCAGGATTTACCTCCATAAAGCACTGTTTCAATCCTATCATTCCCACACTCAAGATCTTCTCATCTGTCTCCACTCCCTATCCAGTTAAGTCCCACCTTCCCAGCCCGGCTTTCAGGACAGCTCTGGCCTATATTTCGCAGCCTCATTTCCCAGTACTTTCCACTTTGCAGACCTTAAGTACTAGTGGATTCTTTGTATCGACTACAGACTTCAGCAAAGTTCTTCAATCTTTAATATGCCTATGAATCTCCTGGGAACCTTACTAAAAGACCGATTCTTGATTGAGTCTAGGATGGGGCCTAAGATTCTGTGCTTCTAACAAGCTTCTCGATGACGCCGCAGCTGCTCAGCCACAACCCACACTTCAAGTAAAAAGACAGCACCCATTCTCAAACAAGGTTGTTCACTGGAATCACCTGGAGAGCTTGTTGAATAACAACGCTTGAGTCTCATCCCCTAGAAAATTCTAATTTAACAGGTACAGGAAACCCTGGTGGCATGGCGGTTAAGTGCTACGACTGCTAACCAAGAGGTCGGCAGTTTGAATCTGCCAGGCCATCCCTGGACTCTATGGGGGAGTTCTATTCTGTCCTACAGGGTTGCTATGAGCTGGAATTGACTCAGTAGCTGTGGACTTTGGCTGGGGTACAGCCTGGGCACTGAGATTTTTTTAGTTTCCCAGGTCCTCTGAGAACCTCTGCCTTTAGCTTATTGCCCTCACTCAGAAAGGTAAACTGTTCTGAGCTTAGTGCGAGCATCTGGGTGCCAGGCACTGGTCACAGCTCCGAGATTCAGTGGTGAGCAAGATAAGATATACCTCTTCTCTCCATAAAAGGATCTCATAGTTTGCTGGAGCAAAAGACCTGCTCCCATATCTCTCAGAAACTCAGGCAATCACGCTTTATTTACCCATCCAACAGCTGAGAAATAAAGAATAGCTTTGGGAAAATTCTCAGAGAAATGAGAGCTGAGTTCTGTTTTCAAAGGTCACAGTACACATAAGCATTTATACTGTATTCTAGAAGACAGAAATAGTTTTTGCTCAGGTGTATGTGCATGTGTTTTTCCTAAGAGCCAGGGAAGACTGGCTGGAGCAGGCCAGCTGGGGTGTTCAGAACATCAACCCTGCCAAATTTCCCTGTGGGACCTTTCATGGTTGCTGAAGCCTGCCCTCTGGATTAAAAATACAAGGTGGAAGGCCGAAGTCTTTCTCTGCCTTAACCCTCTACTCCCACCTCCCCCCTGAAGAAACAGCAGATCATCTGAGGGGGAGGGTGACTTCCCAAGAAAATAAAATTGCAGAGCAGGACAGTTTGATTTAAAGTTGCTATAGTCCGGAGCCCAAGCATTCATTTCACCCTAAAACAACCCTCCTGTCTGGGGCCTCTGCTCTCAAGTTCTCCCCTGCCTCAGAGAGAGACTTGACTGTGCCAGCCAGATTCCAGCTGTTCCCATCCCTCAGTGTTTGCTTAGGAAGACATGAGCTGTGATGCATTTGTTTTCTTGATTCATAGCACCAGTCTTTTTTTTTCTTAAGGTGATTTAACTTCTAGATCCTGAACTTCTCCCCAGACGGCTCTAAGTTCTCAGCTCTGGCTCTCATCACCTCTGTGTGGTCAGGCCAAAAATTCTGTCCACTGCCCATCTTTATGCCTGTCCTTCCACTAGGGTACACATCCACCCTGGTTTGCCCAGGACTGAGCAGTTTCCCAAGACACAGGAGTTTCAGTACTAAAACTGCAATGACTGGTCACCCCTTACTAGTCCTGCCAACATATCTGACACCCAGACCCTGAACCTCCACTATCAATGGGCACATTGTCCAGCTAAACATCTGTTCTCAAGGAAAGCTCTTTCTACCTATAAACTTAAACTTCTCCATCACAGCATCTGTGCTCTAGAAAACCCATTCCTTGTCCCATCTTCCACCCTCTCTCTTCCATTCTCCTAGATCCCTAGGAAGACACCAGCAAAGTAACACGATGTCCTTTGAATTTTCTAAACCACTGTTTCATTCCTGAGAAAGAAGATAAAATCACTCTCTCCTGAGACATTTAGAACACAAATGACCACAGCCAGGCCCCAAACCTAAGCACCTGAGCTCCATTCCCACTAAGCAACCACATCTCCATGCAGAAGCAATAAACTGGAAAAACCATTTAACTTGTATGCCTGCTCCGCCTGGACCAGCAGATTCCAAGGCCAGATTAGTGGCAACCTGCTAGCTAAGTGGAGATCCATTAACCATTCCTGTTGAAAACATACCAGGAATGGGAAGCTGTGCTCCTACACCCCAGATGACCTCCACCACATCTCTCCAATCAGCACCAGTTACAATGCCCTGAGTTAAGGCCATAAACCAAAAAACCAAGCCCACCTCCATCACGCTGATTCTGACTCACAGTAACCCTACAGGACTGAGTAGAACTGTTCCATAGATCTGAACTGCTGACCTTTTGGTTAGCAGAGGTAGCACTTAACCACTATGTCACCACGGTTTTCAGTTCAGGCTATAGGTTGACCAATAATCTCAGTTTGCCTGGGACTTTTCTGGTCCCAGGGAAGCCTTCAGTCCCAGCAAACTGGAAAGGTTACTCACCCTAGGCACCAGTAACCTCTCATCCTATCAAATGTTGTCTAGGACGTACTCTTCTCAGAGGGGTGGTGAGTTCCAGAGAGCAAGGTGTGAGAAGTAGCAGGGTGGGATGGTGGCCCTTCAGCCCTATGGGAGACTTCTGAGAGTCCAACTGCCCCCAAACTGTATTCCCAGCCAAGTCAAGAAAAGGGCATACCAGAGACACACGCTTCCTTTTCCTTTCTCTTTCTCATCATGACAACCAGCCAGAGAAATAAAACAATATTTCCTGAACACACTCCTTAAGTTATACTTTCAGTTCTTAAAACATCCTTTGATGTGGCTACCCACATAGCTTTAAACTTCCCCACTGTTCAGAAAACCCACTTAGCAGGCAAAAATGACAATGCTTTCCATCTCTCTAATGCTCCCCATCCTGTTTGAGTCCACTCCTGCCTGAAAGCACCTCCAAAATGACTTCTTCAAACAAACAGGGCTTGTGGCTGCTCTAATTGCTCCTTCTCTGTCTTTGATCTCATGCTGCCATTAGCCATGAGTCAAAGGCCCATCTCTTCCCTCTACGTGCTTTATCCAGGAAGGTCAGAAGAAAAGGAAAGGAAGGCAAAACACTGAGGGAGAAGACTTGAAGATTGGACAATACATCACTGCTCAAACTCTGGGTCTCATGGACAGTTTCAGGATAGGTTCAGACCTATGGTATTCTGGGACCTGGACAGGAAAACAAAAGCAAATCCCCAGAGGCTCTGAAAGGAGACAGCAAAACATCTTTGGAAAAACTGTCTTTGGTTCCCTCTCCTCACACCAACGGCTTTGAGAGGATTTCCTCTTCTCTTATCTTGCTTGAAATTCTACTCCCTCAAAGGGCAGCAATATCAAGACTGCAAACAGTAGACCGCACTTAGGTCCTCAGCTTTGAAGCAGGACTCTTTGGGTGGATCCTAGGGCAGTACTGCTTGTTCCTGGAGGGCAGACGCTGAGACGATGGAAGAATCTGTGGTTGGTTATTAGGTTCTGACATATAGCAACCCACTACGTACAAAAAAAACACTGCTTAGTTGTGCACCATCCTCACGGTCATTTTTATGTCTGAGCCTATGTGCAGCCACTGTATCAATCCATTTTGTCAGGGGTCTTCCTCTTTTTCTCAGACCCTCCACTTTACCAAGCAGGATGTCCTTCTCCAGGGACTGATCCCTTCTGACAACATGTGCAAAGTATGTAAGACACAGTCTCACCATCTGTGGTGCTTCTAAGATACATTCTGGCTATCCTTATTCTAAGACAGATTTGTTTCAGAAAAAGCAGTTGGGTGGAGCCACCTTTAGGGTGGAAGGCGGCCCTAAATAAAAAGGCATTTAACCTGCCTTTCGCAACCTCAACATTATGGTTCTTAGAAAACCACACAGGCCTTGGAATGACCCTCAGCAGAGAGTTTACAGGTTCCCTCTAGCTTGCAAATAGCCTGGCCTCCATTTTTCCTGCACAGACCTGTCTTGTTTTTTTTCTCCCCTTTGGATAACATGAAAACATAGCAGAGGATATCCCGTCACAGAATTTGTTTCCTTTAGCAAAAACAAAAGGAAATGCCCTTCCTCAGAAAGCACCTACTCTTGGAATTTCATGGAGGCAGAGCCATGCACTGAGGAGGGCACCAGCCAGAGGCCAGGAAATGGGCTGCCCAGGCCCTTCTGCCCCAGCCACTCAGTCAGTGGCTCATTCTCTGTCAGTGCTGGGCACAAGGCCTGGCATAGAAAAAGTGCTAAATAAAAATCTTTGAAACAAAGAGAGAGGGAAAGTTATATGGATGAATAGCAACGCTCTTTGAGCAGCACAGTAATCAAAACTGAACTCTGAACTCTGACTTCAATACTTAACAGACTTACGATGGAAGGAATCCCTAGTGGCATAGTGGTTAAGTGCTATGGCTGCTAGTCAGCAGTTTAAATCCACCAAGTGCTCCTTGGAAATGCTATGGAGCAGTTCTACTCTGTCCTATGAGTCAGAATCGACTTGACGGCAGTGGGTTTGATTTTGGTTATAGGGTCAGTATGAGCTGGAATGGACTGAACAGCCATAGGGTAGGGTTTTTTGTTATTTTGGGGGGTTTGTGTGTGAGTGTGTGTGACAGCAAATTACTTAATGGCTCTGTACCTCTGTCTCCTCATCAATAACATGAACATAATAATGGTACCACCTTAAAGGCCTGTTAAGAAGATCAAGTGAGCTAATACATTTATAGTAGTTAACACACTGCTTGATATATAAAGAGTGGTAACTATGTTCGTCTTTATTATTATCAATCATCATAAGCTCAAGAAAAAAATCTGATCATTTATTTAATGTGAAACTAGAGTTTACCACAACCACAGGTCACAGTGAGTCAGACAGGGCTAGGTTCAAATCCTAGCTCTACCATGTATTGCCTACATGACCTTGGACAGGTTATACACCCTTTTAAGCATTGACAAAACAGGGATCATATTAGTATATTCCACTGGGTGGTTATAAGAATTAAATTAAATCATACCTAGGAATAACTGACATGCTTAACTTACAACAAGCATTAAGTGTCATCTACAACTGCTGTCACAACTTCTACCATGGAAAAGCAACTCAGGGTCTCTGCAAGGCATGTGTGGCCAGGAAAATGTTATAGATGCAGCTCCATAGGCAGATGCCAAGCCCAAAGTCCCTGATCCTGCTCTTTAAGGCTTTTAGGACAGCCCCGGTGCCTCCACACCCATCTCCTCATTGACTCCAATCCTCCACAAATACTGTCTTTACATATCACTTAGGAGCACTGCCTCCGCAGATGCACAGAACACAAAGCCACATTTTGATCCAAACTCTATTCTTCCCAACCATCTTTGTTTTGCTTGCCCCCAAGGTCACCCCTGGCAGTTTACTGTCAGGAGGAAAAAGAATAGTTGGTATACCACACTGACTCAGAGCAACACACAATTTTTTGAAGGTTGTACATGGTGACTCTTATACATGCTGTCCCATTCCCAACTATGCAATGCAATGAATTGCTTGTGTGGCCTTTCTTACCATGGTCTCACAGCTGTCACCCAAGTAAATGGGTGGGACTATGCAGATAAGGTCTATGGAATCCTAAGAAGGGATTGGTCAGTTTTGCCATCCTGCTACATTTAAAATGAGCTATCCCAGAAACAGGGAAGGAGAGGATCTCACCACCATCAAGAAATAGTAGACAAGAGTGGAATGTTTCCTTTGGTCTTGCAATCCCTGTGCTGAGACTCTCCTAGACCCAGGAGACAGAGAGAGCCATAAGAAGCTACAAGAAGCCCAGGTAGAGAACCAGCAGTAGCAAAGGCAGCAGAACCAAGAGACCAGGAGGAGACCGGGCAGACCTAGCGGGAGAGCTGAGTGTCTTCTCACTGGCACAGCAGGATGCCTTCTGGGCACTTGATGGAACTAGACTTACCCACCCACAGAGCTATAGTTGAGTGCCTTTGGGCCAAGCTTGCTGGCACAGTGAAGTGCCTCAGGGCACTAAACAGCAGAACTAAGAGAGCTTTGTAACACTTGCCCAACGAGGACAGAGGCTGAGGGGCCAGAGAGGTGCCATGCCTGCCGACAGGCACAACTCAGAAGAGGCTGTCCTGATGGAAGAATTATATCCTGGGCATTCCTGAACCTGAGCTGTAACCTATTACTTCCTTAATAAACCCCATAATTATTGGTATTGTCTGAGTTCTGTGTGGTCATTGCAATGAATTATTAAGACCAGCAGAGAAGTAGAGGGTGCTGTGTGAGGGACAGTTGGTGTCAGAACCGGTAAAGATGGTGGAGAACAGAGGTATGTCTGACCTCCGTATTATGGGAATCAGCTCTGGGCTGCTAATCTTGACTCTCCTTCCCCTTTGTGAAGTTAAAGGTGGTCAGATGCTACCCTCACACCATTTTGACACACTCTCACGCCACACACAGAGATAGATAAAGTAGGCCCCACAAGGAGCTCACAAAACAGTGAGGTTACAGACAAGCGGAAGACGAGACAGGCCTGACCTTGCAGTCTTTCTTCCACATTCAGCTCAAGTAATGTTTCCTGAGTGAGGTCTGCCCTGACCATTCTCATTTAGGCAGAAATGGGTACCCACATTCTGGCACCTATTGTCTTTGCTTAGCCATTGTTTCTACAGTTAGAACACGTGCTCCTCCAGGGAACAGCCTGCCACAAGTTTTAAGTACTTTACCTATATTAATTCCTTTAATCCTCATAACAACATTTACGCCCATATTACAGATGAGGACAACAAGGCAAGACAGGTTAAGTAACTTGCTCAGGGTCACGTAGCTAGGAAATGGTGGAGCCAGGACTTGAAAGCAAGCAGTCTAACTTACAACCTACAGTCTAACTGACAATGGGTACTATTATGACTACCATTTACAGATAAGAAAACTGATCCTTCAGGCCTAGTATTAGTGGAGGTGTGAGGGAAGCTCTGGTAGAAGGGAGGGAAAGCAAACCAGAGGATGGCAGGGTTAGGGGACTTCTCTGGCCAGGGACCTAGGAGGACCCAGAAGGTCACTGAATCCCACACCCTAACTTCACAGAGGGAAAAATTCAGACCCTACAAAAATCTAGAATAAGGCAGCTTTGTGAATTAATGCCAAAGCTTAGGTGTGAACCCAGCTCATTATTCATATTCAATTCTTGCTTCATTGCTATTTCGGCATGTCATCTGAACATCCACATCTTCACTCTGTTCTGCCACCAACCCCACAAAGTGGTTACAATAAGCAATTGTGAAGTCATTTTCCCCAGGGTCCTCTGATTGGGCTGGCAGCTGCTCTCTGCTTTCAGATAATTGATTTTGTAAACTAATTTTAAAGATATCAACCCCAGGTTAGGCCAAAGTTGCAAAGATAAACACCTAGCCCTGCAATAAGGGCCCAGAGTGGAACAACATCTAATTATCCACATTTGTAAACACTTTGTACTTTACAGGAAAAAATGTTATTAGATACATGACGAGAAGGGAGAAGAAAGTGAAATCGTTTCTTCAAAAACAGGCTCAGAATTCACCTCACTGTCTAGCTCCACCCAATTCCAATCACACAATTCTATGGCCTCCACTCACTCTTGAACTCAGTTTATACTCTGCACTTACTGCTACTGCCCAAAATCATTCAGCTGTTTGCATTCTACTGCTAGACCTATTATGTAACCAATGTATTGCCCACCCATTTTGGATTGGGGCAACTGGACCAAATGACTATAGAATATGACCCAAGAGACAGTATCAGGGGCCAGAGACAAAGACATGCTTTATCACGGATGTATTCTGCTGGCCCAAATGCAGTGTTCATCACACTTGTCTATGCCCTGACCCCTTATGAGTACCAGTCACCACTAACTTCCAATCATCCTGAAGGCCTCAGCTTCAATCTCATCTCCTGAAACAGCGCTTCTCAGATCTCCTCTTACATCCAAACTCAGTCCTCTGATATTCTCACCCACTGCACAATGTTCTTTTCTTTCAAAGGATTTATCATAATTTATACATCTATATTATTCTGTGCATATTTGATGAACATCTTCGTCTTTACCACTAGACTCCCATAAGGGCAGGTAACAGAATCACCACTGCTCACTGCTATAACCACAGTGCCCAAGACTGGCATGCACAGCCTCTCACATATTTGGGCTGAATTGAATGAATGAACTATTAGCAATTCAGTACTCTAAGTACTTTGATCCTGGAAAAAGGAGTTGTTTTAGTCAGCTAGTGATGTTCTAACTGAAATATGATGAGTGGATGGCTTTAACAAGAAAAGTTTATTCTTACACAGTCCAGTAGGCTACAAGTCCAAAGGCAGGCGGTCTGCTCCAGGGGAAGGCTTTCCCCCTTGTGGGCTCTGAAGGAAAGTTCTCGTGCTGCATCAGTCTTTGTTCAGGGAGCATCTTGGTATAGGAATTTCAGGTCTGAAGGACGTGCTCTACTCCTGGTGCTGCTTTCTTCTAGTGTGAGGTTCCTAATTGTCTGCTTGCTTCCCTTTCCTTTTATCCCTTGTAGGATAAAAGGATAACAGGTGGTGCAAGCCACACTCCAGGAAAACTCCCTTTACAGTGGAGCAGGGAGGTGACCTTAGGAAGGGATTTACAGTCCCAACCTAATCCTCTTTGACATACAGCATAGGAAGATCACAAAATGGAGGGCAATCACACAATACTGGTAATCAAGACCCAGCTAAATTTCTATACATATTTTCTGGAAGACATCAGTTCATTCCATGAAAGGGTGCTGGTCTAGATTTGCGAAATACGTATTTTGGTCACTGCAGAGTTACCTGTCTCACAATAAGTAACGAAGGTAGCGCTGTGCTTTAAAAAAACAGTAACTGTAATTAAATAATAGGATCTTTAAGAACAAGAAATAGCAGATCCTGTATTTGCGTTTAGCCCACCTCTCTTAGCAGGCGATACTGATGCCTCATGTCCCCACAGTAAAGATGCACGCCTTCGGGTGAAGCATTTTCTTTCTTGGCCCCTCTTTCTTTTTTTCTTCTTTTCTTTAATAGTTTATTGTGCTTTAAATGAAAGTTCACAGTCTGAGTCAATCTGTTATATAAAAACTTACATACACCTTGTTATGTAACTCTAGCTGCTCTCCCTACAATGTGACAGCACACTCCTCCTCTCCACCCTGTATTTCCTGTAGTCCATTCAGCCAGCTCCTGCCCTCGAATCTCAGCTCTGGACAGGAGCTGCCTAGTTAGCTTCACGAATTTACTTAAGTCAAGAAGCATACTCTTCACCAGTATCATTTTATGTCTTATAATCCAGTCCAGCCTTTGTCTGAAGAGCTGGCTTTGGAAACGGTTTCAGTTCTGGGCTGACTGTCCAAGTGCCACATCTTCCTGGGACCCTCCAGTCTGTCTGACCATCAAGTCTGGTCTTTTTAATAGGGTTCAAGTTCTGTACCCCATTTTTCTCCCACTTCGTTTGGGATTCTTTGTTGTGTTCCCTGTCAGGACACTCACTGGTGGTGCCTAAGCACCATCTAGTTCTTCTGGTCTCATGCTGATATAGTCTCTGGCTGTCACATCTTTTCAAGGCTTTAGATGGCTATAGGTGAAGGCAGAGCAGTGAAAGAGGAAAAGAGCATGCTAATGCATTTCACAACCTCCTAGTGCTACTGATGCTCAGTTCTGGTGCTAGGCACCCACAGGTGCTCAGAGGCATTTGCTGGGCTAACATCAAAATAGGAACAAATTTTAAAACTCACTATCAAATACTCAAAATCCCTAAGACGGGATGACAACCTGGGGAGAACCTGGGTCAACCAAGCTTCTTGTTCTTCTGTCACCAAAAGTTTGAACTAGCACCAGTTACAGACTTTCTCCTCTAGAAGCCCAAGCTCACTCGGAGGTAATATAGCCTAATGGCTAAGAGTATGGGTTTCAGAGTCAGGCAGGCATAAGTTTGAGGGTCAGTTCACCTATCTACTGGCCTCATGACCCAAAGCAAGTCACCTAGCCTCTTTGGAGTTTTAGTTTTCTTCTGAGCTGCACACTCAGTTACTGTGAAGTGTTAAATGAAATAATAATGTATATAAAACAGTGGACACTGGCAGTATACTATACTAAACTATTAGCTGGGGCCGGGTTTACCTGAACATTCTCTTCGGTCACTTCAATTTCAGCAGTATAGATGTAGTCAATCAGTTTACTCAGTGTCTGCCCATCCACATCCTTGATTTCAATCTTCTTGGCTTTACTCTCAGACATGTCACCTAAAGTTCAAAATAAAAATAAATAAATAAAGCAGGCATGAACTTGGTGCCTAATGTATGCTTGACTTCCGCATAGCCTCCTGCCCTGTTCTGGTACCATAAAAGTATTGTTTGTGCTCTTGGAGGCAGAAATGATCCATCCTCTAAGAGGGTAAACCAGCTGACATCAAGGTCATGTCACCTTGGGCCATGTGATCACTAGCAAATCTACCTGTTGCCCATTTCAAAATGAAGGCAAGCATGTGCAGTGACTCATTCAGCCAACACTGACTGCGAACTTCCACACACATCACTAGGCAAAGAAAAGAAGATAGCATCTGTCCTCAGGGAGCGTAGATATACAAAAATATTTACTAAAAATATCTACTAAGCAAAAGCTTAGTAGAGGTATACAGAAACCATGATAACAACAACAACAACACAAAGTAACATTTACTGAGTTTTAATTATGGTCCCTGGTGCTGCAAATGATTAATACATTCAGCTGGCAACCAAAAAGCTGGGAGTTCAAGTCCACTCAGAGGTACCTTGGAAGAAAGGCCTGGTGGTCCACTTCTAAAAAATCAGCTATTAAAGACCCCATGGAGCACATGGGGTCTGTACTCTGACATACATGCAGTCACCATGAGTTGGAGCTGAATCAATGGGAACCAGATTTTTGGTTAATTAAGGCCAGGCACTATTTTAAGGACTTTAAATTGTTGTTTCTTTTAATCCCCACAACAGTATGAGGCTTATTAGTATGGTCCCCATCTTACAGATGAGGAAATCAGGGCATGCATGGGAGGGTAAGCTATTTATTCTGTTGACAGTTATACATGTAGGAAGGGGCCAGGCTGGGACTGAATCCTAGGGATTCTGACTCCAGAGGCCACACTTGTAACCACTACAGTATATTAAATCTTAAAAACATGGAGAAGGAAGCAACTAACCCTGCCTTGAGGGTCTGGAATGGTACCCTAGTAAAAAATCACAATTGAGCTAGGTATCAGAGAATGAGGAAGCATTCAACAGGCAGCAAGGAACGATGATCTGGATGTAGAAAAAAACACATATAAAGGAGGAAAGTGCTAAAATGATGAATTTGGGGAATGGTGAGAGATTTATGTGGCTGGTGCATGGGAGTGACAGTGAGAGGTAGAAAGCTGGAAGGCAGATAAAGGCCAGGACTCACAGAGCCCTGTAAGGCCTACAAATGAATGCAGACTTCATCCTAAGGATAATGAAGCACCACCAAAAGGCTTTAATCAGGACAGCAACATCAACAGACGTGTATTTTTGAATGAAATTTTGGATGCAGGGTGAAAGCTGAATCAGAAGCTGGGAGACCAGCTGGGAAGCCTTGATAACATTCCAAGAAACAGTAGATGCCAGCCTGTGACCCAGGACAGCAGTACCCCAACAATTCCACAGTGGGGCCTGTATTTCAGTCTGTCATCTATACACAACACACCAGGCTCATTCAACAACAGCTTCTGGTTTCAGAAGAAAAAGAGATGTAATACAAGTGCCTTCACAGACTGAAATAAAACGCAGCCTGACTTGCAAGCAACAAGGGAGTCAGAAGCTCTTCTGTGAATGTGGAAACAGCACTGGCAGAGTTGTTTTCTCTCTGTGGAATTTGTGTTCGAAAGCCAAGAAACTAAAGCACAGACCATGTGGGCTAAAGACACCCACCTCCAAGCTGCATGAACTGCACGATTCCTCACCAACCCACAACCCCATCCTGACTTCATTCTAGACCTGAATGGCTCTGGAACAGTGAGGAAAGAGGCAAAACAAAAAACAAAGAAACAATCCAAATCCCACCTGTTCCCCTCACTGCCAGATCAGGTAGGCCAGAAACTCCACTCTATTTTTTCTTCTCTTTGGCTGTTGCGAGAATATTTGAAGTCACCAATGAAAGGCCTCAACACAAAGAGCCTAGGGGCAGAGTGAAGACGGGTAGAAGAACTGGAAATACGTGATGGATTCCTCCCCTACTCATAAGACAGGCTTTCACCGTCTCTCTTGAGTTTACTCCAAGACACATAACCAAAAAAGGCACACACAAAGAAATCAAAGTTAAACTTCTCTCTCCAAACAGCTACGAAAAAGTTCATTAATGAGGGACCAATGGGTAATTATTTTCGATGATTTCCAATTTCGAAAGAATTGTCAAAAATGAAATGGAATGCTTAAATATTGATATCCTAGGCATTAGTGAGCTGAAATGGCCTAACACTGGCCACTTTTAATCCAACAATCATATGGTCTACTATACTGGGAATGAACACTTGATGAGCAACGGTAATGCGTTCATCATCAAAAAGAACATTTCAAGATCTGTCCTGAAGTAAAACGCTGTCAGGGATAGGATAATATCCATACACCTACAAGGAAGGCCAGTTAATATGACTATTATTAAAATTTACACACCAATCACTAAGGCCAAAGATGAAGAGACTGAAGATTTTTACTACCTTCTGCAGCCTGAAATTGATCGAATGTGCAACTGGGACACATTGATAATTACTGGAATGACTGGAATATGCAAGTTGGAAACAAAGAAGAAGGATCAGTAGTTGGAAAATATGGCCTTGGTCATAGAAGTGATGCAGGAGATCGCATGATAGAATTTTGAAAGACTAATGACTTCTTCATTGCAAATACCTTTTTTAACCAACACAAATGGCAGCTGTACACATGGACCTCAGCAAACTGATTATCTCTGTGGAAAAGAATGATGGAAAAGCTCCACATCAGCACTAAGAACAAGACCAGGTGCTGACTGTGGCACAGATCATCAATTTCTCTTATGCAAATTCAAATTGAAACTGCCGAAAATTAGAACAAGTCCACAAGAGCCAAAGTATGACCTTGAATATATCCCTCCTGAATTTAAAGACCATCTCAAGAACAGATTTGACATGTTGACCACTAATGACTGAAGACAAGACAAATTGTGGAATGATATCAAAGACATCCACCCATGAAAAGAGCAAGAAGTCATTAAAAAGGCAGAAAGAAAGAAAAGACCAAAGTGGATGTCAGAAGACACTCTGGAACCTGCTCCTGAACATCAGGCAGCTAAAGCAAAAGGAAGGAATGGTGAAGTAAAAGACCCACACAGAAGATTTCAAAGGGCAGCTCAAGAAGACAAAGTATTATAAAGACATGAGTAAAGAGCTGGAAACGGAAAACTAGAAGGGAAGAAGATGCTCTGCATTTCTCAAGTTGAAACAACTGAAGGAAAAATTCAAGCCTTGAGTTGCAATCGTGAGGGGTTCTACAGGAAAATATCAAACAACTAAGGGAGCACCAAAAGAAGATGGAAGGACTACACAGAGGTATTATACCAGAAAGAACTGGTCAATGTTCAGCCATTTGAAGAGGTAACATTTGGTCAGGAAGAAGTCAAAGCTGCACTGAAAGCACTGGAAAAAACACAAGGCTCCAGGAATTGATGGAATATTAATGGAGATATTTCAACAAACAGATGCAGTGCTGGAAGTGTTCACTCATCTACACCAAGAAATTTGCAGGACAGCCACCCGGCCAAGAAGAGATCCATATGTATGCCCATTCCAACTAAATGTGGAAATTACTGAACAATAGCATTAATATCACATGCAAGTAGATAGATCAATAGAACAGAATTGAGACCCTAAAGATGACACCATCTTCGTATGAACAGTTGATATTTGACAAAGGCCCTAAGACGTTAAAGTGGGCAAAAACAATCTCTTCAACAAATGGTGCTGGCAAAATTGGATGTGCATTTGCACTAAATTAAAACAAGGCCCATATCTTACATCTTATGCAAAAATCAACTCCAACTGGATAAAAGACCTAAATATCAAATCTAAAACAATAAAGCTCATCCAAGAAAAATTAGGAACAACAATGGAAGTTTTTAATACACAACGTAGACAAACTTCAAAATCAGTCAAACAAACCACAATCAGCAGAAGAGAAAATAGATAAATGGGAACTATTAAGAATCAAACACTTTTACTCATCCAAAGACTTTCTTAATAGAATTAAAAAGCCACCTATAGGATGGGAAAAAATATTTGGCAACTATATATCAGACCAACACCTGATCTCCATAATCTCTAAGGTACTACAAAATATTAATAAGGAAAAGATAAATAATCCAATTAAGCATTGGGTAAAGCAGATGAACAGGCACTTTTCTAAAGAGGAGATCTAGACAGCCAAAAAAACACATGCAGACATGCTCACAATCATTAGCTATTAAAGAAATTCAAATCCAGACTATGATGAGATACCATCACACACCAGCAAGCTTGGCCATGATTCAAAAAATGCAAAACAACAAATGCTGGAGAGGCTGTGGAGAAACTGGAACTCTCCTACACTGTTGGTGGGATTGCAAAACGGTGCAACCTTTTTGGAAAGCAATCTGGCACTTCCTTAAAAAGCTGGATATAGATATACCATATGACCCAGTAATTCCACTGTTCAGAATAAATGCTGCAGAATACAGGCCAGTCACACCAACTGATACATGCACACGAATGTTTATCACAGCACAGTCCACAATAGCAAAAAGATGGAATCAACCCAGATGCACAACAACAGAGGAATGGATAGGTAAACTATGTATATATACTCAGTGGAACACTATGCAATGATAAAGAACAATGATGATTTTGGGAAACATCTCATAACCTGGTTTCAATTGGAGGATGTTATGTTGAGTGAAAGTAGTCAGAGACAAAAGGGCAAATACTGTATGAGACCCCTACGATAAGAAATTAAAAACAGACTCATGCATAGAAGAAAAGACTCTTTGACGGCTGCAAGGGTAGGGAGGGAAGGAGGGCGAGGGAGGGAGGGTTTAGATTAGATAGTTGATAGAAATTTGGTTGGGTGAAATCTGTGACAGCACACATTAGAAAGAAGATTCAATATTAATTGGACTTCAGCATAACATGATTACTCCTCCCATCTTAATCTAATGTTACACAGACAGAGTAGCTGGGGCAGGGGGCCAGAGACCATGCTCTTAGGGGAAACCGAGGCCAACTGGCACAACTAGTATTTTGCTAAGACAGCCTTCTGCACCTCACACTGGTGAGTGGCGTCTGGGGTCTTAAAAGCCACCAAGCTGCCATCTGAGACTATAGTAAATGGTCTGAACTCAGCAGTAACAGATGATTACCAAGGACCAAAATGACATGGCAGAAAGAGAACCCAGAAGACAGAGAGACTCACGTGAGTGGGTGACTACATTGACTTCGACTAGAAGAACCAGATGGTGCCTGGCCACCACCAGTACTAGCCGTGATGGAGCTCACAAAGTTGTGTCTCACTGGCAACACAAGAATAAAAAGGGGTACACCCTGAGATCGCCACTAAAAGACCACAATTGATGGTCCACGGGCCTCAGAGTTCCCCTGGGTGCACGGCCCCCAGCTCTGATGCTGCCCCTGTCCATAAATCATAATGGAGGTCAACTCTCAGACAAGAATCAATTGGACCTGGCAACATAAAGTGACCATATCACGTGTCCACTTTATGGTTTTATGCATCTATAAGATGTCATCCTGCTGACCACTTACTGGAGGAAGGGGAGTAGGTGGAGAGGAGAGGATACGAGTTTGTTAGGAGGATAAGACATGTATGGAGCAGAGAGGAAGAGTGTGCTGCCACCAGGCAGGGAGAGCAGTGGGAGCTGCATATAGGTGGGCATGCAAATTTATATGGGAATGTACATTTTCATTCAATCATAATAAAAATAAAGAAAGAAAATAAAAAATGTCACATGCAAGTAAAATTTTGTTCAAGATCATTCAAAAGCAAGTGCAACAGTATATTGACAAGAACTGCCAGAAATTCCAGCTGGATTCAGAAGAGGATGTGGAACCGGGGATATCACTGCTGATGTCAAATGGATCTTGGCTGAAAGCAGAGAATTCCAGAAAGATGTTTACTTGTGTTTCACTGACTATGCAAAGGTATTTGACTGAGGATTATAATAAATTATGGCTAACATTATATAAAATGGGAATTCCAGAACACTTAATTGTGCTCTTAAAGAATCTGTATATGGATTAAGAAGCAGTTGTGTTAACAGAACAAGTAGGACAGGTGTGTGTCAGGACTGTATCCTTTCACTATACTTTTCAATCTGTATGCTGAGCAAATAATCTGAGAAGCTGGATTATACATAGAAGAACGAGGCATGAGGACTGTAGGCGGACTCAATAACAACCTGCATTACACAGACAAAACCACCTTGCTTGCTAGAAGTGAAGAAGATTTGAAACACTTACCAATGAAGGTCAAGGACCACAGCCTTCAGTATGGATTGCACTTCAACATCAAAAAAACAAAATTTCTCACAACTGGACCAGTAAGCAACACCATCATAAATGGAGAAAGGACTGAGGTTGTCAAGGATTTCATTTTACTTGGGTCCACAATCAACACCCACAGAAGCAGCAGTCAAGAAATCAAAAGACGCATTACACTGGGAAAATCTGCTGCAAAGGATCTCTTTAAAGCATTGGGGGGAAAAAAGATGCCACCTTGAAGACTAAAGTGCACCTGACCCAAGCCACAGTATTTTCAATCATATCATATGCATGCGAAAGCTGGACAGTGAACAAAGAAGACAGAAGAACTGATGCCTTTGAACTGTGCTGTTGGAGAAGAATCCTGAATGTACCATGGAACGCCAAAAGAACAAAGATATCTGTCCTGGAGCAAGTACAACCAGAGGGCTCCTCGGAAGCAAAGATCACAAGACTGTGTCTTACATACTCTGGACACATTGTCAGGAAGGTCAGTCCCTGGAGAAGGATGTCATGCTTGGTAGAGCGGAGGGTCAGAAAAAAAGAGGAAGACCCTCAACAAGATAGACTGACACAGTGTCCCCAACAACAGGCTTAAGCATAAAAACAATTGTGGACATGGTGCAAGACCAGGCAGTGTTTCGTTCTGTTGTTCATAGGGTCGCTATGAGTCGGAACTGATTCAACAGCACCTAACAACATATCAACAACCATGGGTAATTATATTACAAAAAGTAATTAAAGACAATCAGTTTTTAAAAAATAAGACTAATGATAGTATGGGGCAGGTACTATTTCCCTGAGATAATCTTTAAATCTTGCCAAGCCAAGTGCCATCGAGTCGGACCAAAAATATCTCTCTCGAAGTCATCTTAAAACAAAACAACAGTTTAGCTTAACTAGTAAAACACAAAATGGAAACAAAAAAAAAAAGCGTTTGCCTTGAGCATTGTGCCCTTATAAGAACTATCTATATGGTATTAAATTGACAACAGCAACTGGAAAGATTAGACAGGAGCCTTAGGGGGCAGTGAGTTTATGTTAATGAGGGAATAATTCCAGAAAGGAGGGTGAGAGTGGTTGTACAACTCAAAGAATGTCATCAGTGTCACTAACTTATACACATAGAAACTGTTGTAATGATGTATGTTTTGCTGTGTATATTTTCAATAACAATAAAGTAAATAAAATGTTAAAAAGACTAAAAAGAAAGTGCAACTTGACTTAGAAGAACAGTGATTAGGAAGTTTTTATGCAAATGTGAAAACACACCATGGGCTCTTTCTGGATTCTGGGCATGGAAGCTAGGTTAGGGTTTTATAACTCTGAAGTAAACAAATGGAAAGTCCTGAAATGGTAGTAAGCAAATGGTTGCATAAATGTACAAGAGTTTATTTGTTTGGGGAGGGTGACATATCATATTTATCAGATTCTCAAAGAGGTCTATGACTTAGAAAAGATTAAGATACCATTTTCTAGAATGTAGAACTTTGGGAGACACTTTTCATACTTCTTTATACAGCTCTGAAATTTCTAATTTCCTACACTAAGTTCATATAATTTCAAGAAACAAGAAAGAAATGATGTGGTAGAAAAGCTAAGACCTCAATAACATCAACTATTTTCTAAAAAGGCACTCATGTAGGAAACTGGAGACCTGAATAAATCATACAGACTTGCAGAATCCAGTATTCATATCTCTTATAAAGCAGCTAAAATGACTACACCAAACTAAAACTTCAGCTTACACAAGCGCTGAAAATTGCAGTAATGATGGTTGCTGCTGTGTGGCAGGTCTGCTGCTAAAGGTTTATATACATTCGTTACTTCATTAATCCTCACAGCAATTCTAGGCAGTAGAAGATACTACTTCTATCTACAAATCATAGAACTGGAGTTCCAAGGGAAGCTAGCAGGAGGCAGGACTAAGATTGAACTTTGCCCCAACTCCAGACCCCACGCAATTTCTATCAAGTTCCTCTGCAGTCTAAATGTGGCTCTAACTGATAATCTTGATACAAGTATTCCCAAACTCAAAGGCTTGGTCCATATTTTGACAACTTAAAACTTCATACTTAGCAAGCGGGAGTCAGAAGGCTAGGGTCTCATCAAGTTTGCCTTGGCATCCTCAATACCTAATACAGGTCTTTGCATATAACAAGCCCTTAAAAATTATTTGTTGACAGCAAGGCAAAAAAAAAAAAAAAAAAAAAGAGAGAGACTTTCTCTGGACATCTCAAAATTCTATGGGTTTCAGTAATTCCTTAGGGGGAGAAAGTAGCAAAGGCTTGGTGACTTTCCCTCATTCACTCATATCTAATACTCTGACAACACATTTCTAGAAAACAGAACATGAGTCTTATAAATCTCTCCTTCTTTAAAGTCAACCCAAGAGCCCTGCTCTCCTGGCTATTCCCAAGAGACCCAGCTCAACCACCTCTCACTCTGAACTTTCAGAGAACATCTGCCAGTTGTCCTTTCCATTTTCTGCTTGAACATCTTGTCCTCTTCCTCCAAACAGAACCTGATTTTCTCAAGACCATATATACATTCCTTAATTCATTCACTCATTAAAAAACATGTGTAAAACATGTCTCCATGCGCCAAGCACTGTGCTAGGGCTAGAGAATGCAACAGAAAACAAGTCCTTGCCTTCCTGGAGGTGAGTCTAGTGGAAAGGTAAGCAAACACACAATTACACACAGTGAATTAAGGGCTAGACAAGGGGCTCAGCCTGAAAGGCTCTTAAGACAGGGATTCCTACACCCTGAGTATATAAAATCACTAGCACAGAAGAACCCTTACTTGTTTTTCTGGCAAGACACTACTATTTTCATCCACTTGCTCCACAATGTCTAAGAATCACTGATCTAAGCTGAGATCAGAAGGAAGAGTCATAGCTATTCTGAAGAGGAGTCAATATAAAGGGAGAGTATTCCAGGCTGAGAGAGCAACATATGTAAATATATGGAAGGAAGAAAGAGCACGACCTGTCCTGGGAATTGTATGAAGTTCAGTCTGGTAGAGCAAAGCATGAAAAGGGAGGGATGGTGAGATGACACTGGAGATATAAGTAGCGTCTGCATCACGAGGGCCTTGCAGGCCACACTAAAGAATTTAGACTTCATCGTACAGTCAGTGGGGAGCCCACTGACAGGTTTTAAGAAGGTGATGGATATATCAGACTTGTATCTTGGAAAGATGACTGTAGCTGCAATATTGAAAATCGGAGCTGGAAACAAAACAGAAGGCAAGATGACCAGCTAGAAGGCTGCTACAGCAAATCAGGTAAGAAATGACAGTGGCCTGGACTAAGGGAATATGTCTGCAACTTCTTTGAATTTTCAGATTCTACCTCAGGTTCTTGTACCCAGAAGTCTTTGATAAGCATACAAAGCCTTGGACAGTAAGCAACACCACAGCTTAATTTGGTATTAAGGGTCCAAGTCATAGGTCTAGATACTAACAAGTACATTATAGGCACTTTGAGGTCTTCTTAGGTGAGAGGCCAACAAAGGGGAGGAGGGAAGAGGTGAGACTTGAAGAATGAAAGGAAAATGTTTTTCACTATCACAGGAGACTTGGGAAATTAAGAAAATCACTATTTCATCTACTTCACCTTATGTTAGTAAAAAACCCAATCTAATTTATTCTATAAAAAGAGCCTCAAAATGAGAAAGGAATGGTAGTGTATCTGGCAGTTCTATCTGAAGAACTGTAGTTAAACCACAAACCACTCCTACAAAGTTTTCCGTCCTTAAGCTACTGCCACTGAGTTGACTGTGATTCACAGTAATCCTACAGGACAAAGCAGAACTGCCTAGGGAGTTTCCAGAGAGCATCCGGAGGACTTGAAATGCCGAGCAGCCACAGCACTTAGCCACTGTGCTACCAGGGTTTCCATAAAGGGAAAAAAAAAGATGTGTTCAGGAGTCTTCATGTAGTAGGATTCTTCCTCACTCCTTACTGGAATTCTTACTCTGCAACTTAGCTTCATGTTGTGAGCAGAAAGAAAACAGAAGATCCTTAGCCTTTTCACAAGATTCCTTCACATGTGTTAGGATGGTCATTAATCTTTCTTTCCTGTAATCCTCATTTAAGTCCTAACATCTAGATTGCCAATTCTGTTACCTAGAGTGGAGTACTGAGACCTAAGTCACACCTTAACTTCACATGAGAGAGAGAGAAACGCCACCTCCCTGAGCCCTGCTAGGAGGGCTTCAAGTCAGAAAGGAACGGCACGTGTAGTTACATAAATGTTCAAATCAACCCTAACCACCACCAGGGCCGCAGCATTCCAGACATCCCTCACAGCCACAGGAGTTTTGGAAACTGTGGAGTGCATGACAAATAGTGAGAATAAATTTTACTGAACACCTGCTCTGTGACGGATGTCTTATATCGATTATCTTCATTTCTTCACTAGTTATTATTATTCCAATCTCACAGATAAGAAAATTGAGGATCATAGGTTAAACGAATGTCCCACAATCTGTTAAGTGGAGTCAAGATCTCCCAGTGTAAAGTGGCTTTGCCATTTGTGTTTAATCCTTAGCGAAGAGGCCTCCATGTCACCAACTCCAACCTCCTCCACAAACATTCATAAAACACCCCTTACTGATAGTGATCTCCATCCTGGATTTCAAGCCTGATAGACTCTAAGTCCAGACAATCGACCCCAGACCAACTCAGTCAAACCAGCTGCATCTTCATGAGGGATGGTGGGTAGCTGAATAGCAGAATGTCTTCCTAAGCACTGCACAGTCCTCTGTTGTACCACAATCCACATCACTTCTTGAAAAAACCTCACCATTTCAGCATCAAGAACAATACAATTAGGTCAACTTACTGAGTCGGATCTGACTCAACAGCACCTGGCTTGGCTACCTATAAAAAAGATGAAGTTCTGATACCTACTGAAATGTGGATGAACTCTGAACACATTACACTGAATAAAATAAGTCAATCACAAAAATACAAATGTAGTGTCACTTATATAACACTAATAACAATACAGAGATCAAAGTTTATTAATGGTGACCAAGGGTAGGAGGGACAGGGAAAGTGGGCGTCATTGTTTAGGAAGCACTGAGTTTCTGTTTACGGTGACGAGAAATTTGGCAATTATTATGGGTGATGGTTGCATAATGTAGCTAATGTAATTGATATCACTGAATTGTATACCTGAAACATGCTCAACTGGCAAATGTTGTGTTACGTATCTTTTAAAATAATTTTTTTAAAAAAATAAAAACATATTAGACATTGTACCACTCACTCTGAAATCTGGGTCTCCTAAGCAAGAAAAGGATACCTAATTTTGATGTGATGTGTTAGGAACAGGAAGAAGAAACCCTACGCCACTGTTTTTCAGCTCAGGGGAGATGACCTCTGGAAGGCAGCCTCATGGAAGGCAAGGCTGTTACTCCTGCATCCCAGGCAGTTCCAGATGCTGCCAGCCCTTTGTTCTGAACTATTCAATTTAATCCCCAACTCCTCAGGGACAAAATCTCAAAAATCAGGCTCTGTCCACCACCACTACTACTACTATCACTACCACCCCCATTACCACTACCACCCCCATTACCACTACCACTGCTACCCCGCAGCCTCCCTCAAGGCCCACGTTGTCCAAAGAAAGGATTCAATTCCCTAGTCTCCCTTCCTCTCTGCGCTGTCGCATTAGTTTAGATCTTTCTAAGCTGCATGTCATGTGAAGTTCTTCAAAGGCATTACAACACTATGCAAACACCCAGAACATAGTCACAGGCCAGGGCCTGGCAGGGTCTGGCCTACAGAAAGGATAAAACAAAGGTTCTGTGGAATCACTGTATATATGGGAGGTGAGTGAGTGAGTGGTTCTCATTGTTCAGCTTTATGGATCATCAGTGTCCACAAAATTCCAAGCCCCTTGCTTTTACCCCAACACATCCCTGACCTCTCTGTCTTACTGTTATCTATCATATGTATGAACACATCAGTTGAACATCCCCCTAAATCTAACAAAAACAAGACAGTGCCTCTTCTTTAAAAATAAAAATAAATAAAAAACCAACATCATCAGCCACTGCTTAACATCTACACAACAGAATGAGAAGAGTGAGACAGCTCACTCCCCAGGCTTCACTGGGGCTACACCCCAAATGTCTTTTAGGAATAATGATGAGCATAAGACCCTGAGCTCACATATTCTTCAGATCTCAGTTCCTTGAGAATGACAACACAGGCATCTTTTAAAAAGTATTTGGTTGCCATGTAGGTCAAGGACACACACAGATGACAAATGCCGTAGTACCTACAACTAATACTAAAGGGCATGACAGAAAGGAAAACTGACTACATTATTTTAGGAAAACCATTACCCCTGGGATGGAGGTGCTGGCTGGCAGAAGGGAGAGAAGAGGCAAACCTGGCATCTTAAATATTCCACTCCTATCGCAAAAAGATAAGCAGATCACAGCACTGTTGACCTCTTCAGTCATATTGCCCATCCCTGATCATCTCCACAGGCTGGTTTGTTCAGATACTCTCCAGTGGGCACTCAAACCTCTGTTTCACATTTATTTCAAGTTACTGCGGGTAAGACACAGTCTAGGACTGCCGGGTTGGTATTTGGAACTACCACAGGACGTGTGGGCAACACGAGCACAAAGCACGAAAACCGGAAAACATTTGGAGCCTGAATAAGAGATCCTCATCACACTCATCAAAAGAAAAACAAGTGCATTTTCTTTTCCTTCTGACCTTAAACATGCCGACAGAAATGGACTTGACAATAGTCAGCTGTGTCTTTTTGTTACTAATTCTGTGTATTTTGAACCAGATCAACCGGAAAAAAATTTTACAGTGTTACTTATTTGTTCATTTCATACCATGTGGTTGAGTGCTCAGCTGCTAATCAGCCCTCTGCAGGGGAAAGATGTGGCAGTCGGCTTCTGCAAAGATTTACAGCCTGGAAACCTTCTGGGGCAGTTCTACTCTGCCCTGGAGGGTTGCTATGAATGGGAGTCAACCTGACAGCAACAGGTTTGGTTTTGGGTTTACCAAGACTTAAACAAAGGGACTTCAAAAGCACATAAATCTCATATACTGCTGATGGGAGCATGAGCTAGTATAACTTTTGGGGAGCGCAACTTGGCATGTGTCAGGAGTCTTAAAATGTGCATACTATGTAACCAAATGCTTCTTAATCCAATATTATGTTCTAAGGAAATAATCAGAAACACAAATAAAAATTAAGATACACAGATGCCTACTAATAGTATTATTATAATGGTAAAATACTAGGAAGATCTATAATTCCCAACAAACAAGGAAATCATTTTAAATTACAATACATTCACATGACAGAAACTCATAAAGCCATTTCAAATTATGATGAAACATGATTTCATTGACACGTCAAGATATTCATGACATACTGTTAAATTCAACAAACTTTTGTTGGGCACCTACTATGAAGATCATGCCAGGCAGTGAATAAAAAAGTAGTTCTTACCTTCATAAAGCTTATTACAACTGACCTAGGAAATCAGATTTGAATAAGAAATAAAACAAGGAGCATTACTAAAGAGAAGTGTAAGGCTCAATGAAAGCAAGTAACAAAGGCATTTAACCTCATCTAGAGGGTTCATGGAAGGCCTCCCTGGGGAATTGATGCTTACGCAGTGATGAAGGATGAGGAGGGGTTAGGAAGGCAAAGAGGCAGGAAGGAAAACCACCCATACAGCTAAACAGCAAATTTTTTAAAAATTGGTGTCAAAAAAGATGACTCAACTGTATATACAACATAAACTTATTATGCAAAAAATATATTTATATATATCTATAAGGATATAAATAAACTTAAAATCTTATCTAAATGTATTAGATATAACTTTTTACTTTTTGCTTGGCCATGTTATCTAATTTTTTTTTCAGTGAACATATGTGAAAAATATTAGATGAATGATGGCTGTAAAAATGGATGGCTACCAGATTCAGTGAAAAGCTTGGGACAGTGATCACTTTAGACAGTTTTCTTGTCTTGAGTCTCCCCTCCATTCAATTATCAGAATCTAAGAGCTGCCCCAGAAGCATTTATCTCCCAATTTCTAATGTCACCTTGCTTTTACTAATGTACTTCCATTATGCCCCAAGACAAATTTATGAGTGAAAATGGTGCCAACACTACAATTCATTGCAATTCCAGATTCCTTTCAACACTGATTTTTCCAAACCATCAACACAAAGGAGAATGACTAGAAGAGCTATATGCTGAAATTACAGCTAAACAACTGTTGCAGACAAAATAAATTATTTAAAAAGGAAAATGGAAGAGGTAAGAAAAAAGAAAAGAAACGACTTGATACTAGACCACTTTAAAGAGAATATGGCTTGACATTTCCAGGTAGTGAAATACTTTGCTTTCCAGGCTACAATATGAAAATACCTGGTCCAAGCCTCAACAGGACGTTAACAGTGATTTCTTCATTTAGCAAAAGCACAGCTCTGAGTTGAGATCAGCTCCTTCGCAGGATGAAACAAGGGGGATACACATGAGGAACCCCTAAAACACAAGTACCTCATCTCTTCCAAGAAGAAGCACTCTTATTCCAAAGAGGCTAGGTGCTGTGGGACAGTGAAAGGGTTAGAGTCCATTCATTTAAAATGTACCGTCACTGACCCACTCTTAGACAACCCATGTCCATTATTTCAACCTTCTCTTACTTAGCATCTCTTAATATGGAACCCCTGGTGGTGTACTGGTGAAGTGTTACAGCTGATAACCAAAAGGCTGACAATTTGAATCTGTGGAGCAGTTCTGCCCTGTCCTATAGGGTCACTATGAGTCAGAATTGACTCAGTGGCAGTGGGTTTGGTTTGGACAACATGGGAAGCATCTTGTTCACTCGTTCAAAAAATATCTGAGTACCTGCTGTGTACCAGGTGTTCAGGACAGAATAACAACTACAGCAAAGCCCCCATCCTCAACAGAGCTTATATTCTAGTGAGAAGAAACAGAAAACCCACACATAAGGAACCAAACAAGATGATTTCAAACAGTGATAAATATTATGAAAATATATAAATACATAAAGTCAAATTATGAGGTAGAAAAAGACATGGTGTTGAAAATATGGCTAGAGTGATCACAGGAAGCATCTCTAAAGAGGAGACATTTCAGCAGACATTACACGAGAAGCCAGAGCGTGGGCACTGCAGACACACAAGAAAACAGGTAAGAGTGAACAGTGACAGTCACTACACTAAGAGTGAGCACAGAGTGAGAGTACCTGATGTGCATGTGAAAAGTCATCTATCCCAGTCTGGAGCTACCATGAAGCCCAATCACATGGCCTGCCTCCTTTGGTCAGCAGTGATTTACAGAACACTATACATGTCCGTTCTAGGTAAACTGCTGTGAGGAACTACTGACAGGAAGCTCAATCTGTGAGTTTTGGGGGATTGAGTCCCAGAATTAACACCCTTGAAGAGCTAGACAAGGCTACATGGCATCCCAGGAAACAGGTGTTCCCTGAAAAGTTGGCAAAGGAGCTGAAACTGAACGTCAAATGATGAATATTGTTATGTCTCATCCCCCAAACTCCACTATCACTGCTTCTAAACATCTCCCACACATCTCTGAAAAAGCTAAAGGAGCCCCATGGCCCCTGCTTTGAAGGAAGGACTAGGGAAGAACAACATGTGGACCAGCGGACAGCGCACTGGGCCAGGAAGGCAAGAAGCTAAGAGTCACTCATTCACCAGGTAACAAATGCTAAGTCCTTTCTTTTCTCTCAGCCTCAGTGTCTCCATTTGCAAAATGAAGAAATCAAAAAGTCTGGGGACAACTAGATGGTGGCTGGCTACCACACCACTGACTGCTCTGACAGGAATCAAAATAGAGGGTCTCAGACAAGCTGGAGAAAAATGTAGTACAAAATTCTAACTCAAAAAGAAAGATCAGACTTGCTAGCCTGACAGACACTGAAGAAGCCCTGAGAGCATGGCTCCTGGACACCCCTTCTGCCCAGTAACAAAGTCACTCCTGAGACTTATCCTTCAGCCAAAGATTAGGCAGACCAATAAAACAAAAGGAGACTAAAGGTCACATCACCCCAGCAGCAAGGACTAAAAGGCAGGAGGTAACAGAAAAGCTAGTAATAGGAAACCCAATGTTGAAAAGGGAGACTGTTCACATGTTGTAGACTGTTGTAGACTTGTTAACCATTGTAATGAAACAATATGCATACTGTTCAATGAGAAACTAGTTGTTATAAACCTTCATGTAAAGCACAATTAAAAAATAAAAATTAAGTTTAAAAAAAGGTCTGCGGATGAGCTCAGGAATCTAAGCTCTCCACATGATTTTAATGCATGCCAAAGTTTGAGAACTAATGAACTGTAAGATTCTACCCTCTTTAACATCACAGAAAACAAGTGGATGAAGCACTAGGTATATGACCAGGCTGACTGAGTTATGGTACCATCAAGTCCTCCACAGTGCAGAGCAAATGATATGGGTGCATAGAGGATCCTTAGGGTAAACTTCATAGACTTTTCTCCCTCCCATCTCTCATGCCACCACCCACAATGCTCTCCCTCCCAGTGGGCTATTGTCTACCCTCACCATACCTGTGAACATTGCACAAAAGTAGGGGCTGCAAGCTGCCAGGACCACACGGTGGGCTTCAATCTCGACATCTTCTGCTACAATCATCACGTCACACAACAGCTGCTTACTGTAAAACATCAGTGATAGAACAGTGTGGGTCACAGCACGAACAATGCCCACCCCCAGCCAGACAAGGGAAATGCTCTATCTCGAGTCAGGCAGAGGATGAACTCATGACTTTTCCAAGTCCCTGAAAAGTCTGATATTCACGCTTTTCAAAGACGCACTGAGAGCTTCAACTATCCTGTGGCTGCAAATTCAGGGCCTCTTCATTTGTCTTCACCTCTCTGCTTCACAACTCCATCAGCTCTGACTAAGGCTTGGGGGAGATTAGCTCAAGGAGTAGCAGGAAAAGCTTGAGGCTGTCAGTTGAACACTGATGAATGCTGAGGAGCAGGAGCATGCCACTGAAGTGAGACGCCAGTGAGAGTAAGTATTAACAAGTCCCCAAGGGATCCACTACATCCAGAATACTTACAATAGTCAAGCCAGATACAAAGGACTCATGTATACTTCCCCTACTCAGACTCAGCATTATCATCAAGAACATACTCCCCGCACACATACACACACAGTGGGCCCCAAAGACCTTGCGCAAACTGCAGTCATTGCAACTATCAGGAATATTCTAATTGTCTTTTTACTTGTTTTTCACTTACACTGTAAACTCTAAAAGGAACTTGTCTACTTATTGTTTTACCCTAGATGTCTGGTGGTATGGCCTGATGGCATGGTGGTTAAGCGATATGTCTGCTAACCAAAAAGTCACAGTCTGAGTCAGCCAGGTGCTCCTTGGAAGCTGCACGAGGTAGTTCTACTGTGATCTATAGGGTTGCTATGAGTTGCTTTTTGGTCTGACTGTATGCCCACTACATAAAATCAAAAAAATCAAACCCACTGCTGTTGAGGTGATTCTAACTCATGGGAACTCTATAGGACAGAGAAAGAACTGCCCATAGAGTTTCCAAAGAGTGGCTGGTGGATTCAAATTGCAAGACCTGAAAATCTGTTAAGAGATAAGTGAATCAATCAAATCAGACCAATCTACAACCACAAACTGAGTGGGTATCTGGCTATTTTGGAGATTGAAAGGATGCCCCAAGGCACTATAAACCAAGAATTTTTCCTTCAACAATCTCCCGTGTTCTTATCATGCCAATCATTAGTAGTTAGCATTTACTGAGTTACATATGCCAGGCACTATTTTAAGCACTTCTTTACACACATTATTTCAGTTAATCTTTCCCGAAATCCTTTAGAACACTGCGTGACTTGCTTTCTTTGGACATGTCAACAGGAGGGATCAATCACTAGAGGAGGATTCATGTCTGGTGAACTAAACAGCCAATGATGGGACCATCCGTGAGATGAACTGGCACACAGCCAAAATGATACACTTGCACATGCTGGAAACATGAGAATGATGCAGAACATTTGTTTGTTCTGTTGCACATAAAATTACAAGTCAAGGGGCAGAGTCAAGATGGCGGACTAAACGCATGTCTCTCCGAGTCCCTCTGGAAACCAAGACCTGATATGATAGCTAAACGGAGCCTTCTGGACACCTAGTGAGCCCTGGAATGCGGCATAGGGCTGTTAATTTGGACTTTGTACCACTGAACGCAAAACCGCCTCTTTTTCACTGACCCCACTCTCAGTGAGCACAGGCTTGCACAGACCAAAGGTAACTCACCATTTCGATTTTTTTTTCCTCTGTCTTGGCCAGCATGCAGAACTGGGACTTGACTAGCTGCAGGTCTCAGACGGGCTGCTGGTGGGACCAGCAAGCATAACTGACAGGTTCTGAGAGCCTGGATTTGGACTTTATACACCTCAGCTCCTCTGGCCTATCGGAAAACCGAGAAATCCAGGCAGAGGCCCCAATCAGACTTGGTTCTTAGGCTGAGAGGTGGCTCCTGCCAGGGGGAGAGCACTTTTCTAGCAGGGAGACAGTGTTTTCACACAGTGTCACCTGGGGCCTGGGCCCAGCAGCAGAGGCTGTGGACTCTGGGCATTTTGGCATTCTTGGCCTGTCTATCTGCCGAGAGCCTGATCCCGGCCAGCTGGCAAGCTTAGGCAGGACACCATCTTGTTTTGCTGGGAGGCAGGGTCATCCATACGGAAGCGTCAGCTGGACCTAGTTACTGGGCTGAGAGGCAGCTCCTACCAGAAGAGACTGCTTTTCCAATAGAAAAGCAGAGTTCTACACAACATTGCCTACAGCTGGGGCCTGACAGCAGAGGCCAGCAGGCCAGTAGCCTTTTTGTATTTTGAGCTAGTTTATAACAACGGGTGTTCAATACAGAGGTGCTTACTTTGCCAGTTGGGAAGAGGGACATTTACAACTGAAAACCTGACTGACTTTGGAAGGTGCCAAAAACTTTTTACTTCTCATCTTAAGATGGCCTAGAGAAACAACTGGTATATCTTCACAGCATATCTCCCAGCCTCTACTGACCCATGTGATGCCCAAAAAAGCAGCAAACATTGGAGAGGATGGTAACCTGGAAGCCACCAATGGGATCAGAAGGCTCCCAAAAGAAACCACCTCAGAAGAAGCTTTTCTGAAACTATTAGAAGGTGAATACAAAAGGATTATATAGAGAGCCCTACTAGACCTTATACAAAATGCAGCAGACCAAAATGAAAAACTAAGCAAGCTGTTTGATCTGATGGAACATCAGTACTCTAAAATCCAAAGATCAGGAACAAAATCACAGACATAGAAACTTCAATTCAAAGCCAAGAAAACAATGGAACAAATAGAAAAGAGAATTTCTGATTTGGAAGACAAAGCTACTGACTCCAGCATCTATGAGGAGAAATCAGAAAAAAGAAACAACAAAAGTGAACAAGCATGTGGGACTCTATTAAGAAGAATAATCTACGATTAATTGGAGTTCCTGAAAAGGGCGAGACACTGAGAACACAGAGAGTATTGTGGCTGAGCTGCTGACAGAAAACTTCCCAGAAATGATGAAAGAAGAAAATATAGATATCCAAGATATGTATCAAACACCACTGAATACAGATCTCAATAGAAAGACTCCAAGACATATTGTAATCAAGCTCAACAAAGTGAAACATAAGCAGAAACTCCTAAAGCCAGCAAGACTCAAAGCAAAGCTAACATTCAGAGGGAAACCCTTAGGATTTTGTCGGATTTCTCTGCAGAAACAATGCTGACACAGAGACCGTGGCATGACACATTCAAAGCCTTGAAGGAGAAGAACTTTGAACCAAGAATTATGCATCCTGCAAAACTATCTTTTAAATATGAAAATGACATTAAGACATTCGCAGATAAACAGAAACTCAAAGATTCTGTAAAAAACAAACTAAAGCTACAAGAAATACTGAAAGAATCTCTTGGCTTGGAAGAACAAAACCACTAACTTTGTATTTTAGAAGGACACATTATCCAGAATCCTACTCAGTTAGGGAAGGCTCCAAACACAATCAAAACTATAATAGTGAAAGAAACGATCTAGTGATCATATCATGTAAACTATGACATTATCACATTAAAAAGGGGGGTGTACTACAGTCATTATAGTCCTTCCACATGAAGAGGAAGTTGACAAGACTGGTAGCAATCAGTACTGGGGTTATATATAGTGTATTAAGCGGGATCATAGGAACAGCCATAAAGCACAATAAAGAAGCAATATACCATATCAAGAAATGTAATACAGGAGTCTCAACAACCACAAAACCAACCCTGAAAAAATGTGAAAAATCAACTCGCAAAGAAGTAGGTCACAGAACAGATTAATAAGAACAACAGAGGAAACATCAACTCAAAAATAAACACATCACAATGGCAGCACTGAACACATACCTATCAATAATTACATTGAACGTGAATGGACTGAATGCTCCAGTAAAGAGACATCGAGTGACATCTTGGATCAAAACACATGACCCATCATACGTTATCTACAAGAAGCTCACCTTAGTCCTAAAGATATGAACAAACTGAAAATCAAAGGATGGAATAATATAAAGCTAACAATGAACAAAGAAGAGCAGGTGTGACAATTCTAATCTCAGATAAAATCAACTTTAATGTAAAATCCACCATCGTGGACAAGGATGGACACTATTACTGAAAGGTTCAATACACAAGTAGGACTTAACAATATTAAATATTTATGCACCTAATATTAGAGTACCTAAATATGTCAAAGAAATACTGACTACACTCAAAAAAGAGACAGACCACTCCACAATAATAGTAGGAGACTTCAACACTCCACTCTCAATATTGGACAGATTGTCTAGAAAAATTCTCAATAAAGATACAGAAGACCTTATTGCCACAATTAACCATCTACACCTCATCAACATATACAGAACTTTCTATCTATCAGTAGACAACTACACCTTCTTCTCCAGTGCACATGGAACATACTCCAGAATAGACCATGTGTTAGGACATAAAGCAATTCTCAACAAAATCCATACCACTGAATTACTGCAAAGCATCTTCTCAGATCATAAAGCCATAAAACTCGAAATCAATAGCAGAAAAAACATAGATAGAAAGTAGAACTCATGGAAACTGAACAACATCTTGCTCAAAAAACCATGGATTATAGAAGAAATCAAGGATGAAATAAAGACATTTATGGATCCCAATGAGAATGAAAACACTTCCTACCAGAACCTATGGGATACAGCCAAAGCAGTGCTCAGAGGTCAGTTTATCTCCATAAATGCACACATCTGGAAGGAAGAAAGAAACCAAATCAAAGAATTGACACTGCAGTTTGAACAAGTAGAGAGAGAACAATAGAGGAACCCCTCAGCCACCAGAAGAAAACAGATCATAAAGATCATAGCAGAACTAAATGGATTAGACAACAGAAGAACAACTGAAACAATTGAAAAGACCAAAGGTTGTTTTTTTAAAAGATCAACAAAATTGACAAACCATTGGCTAAACTTAACTAAAGAAAAACAGGAAAGGAAACAAATAACCCAAATTAGAAATGAGAGAGGAGTTGTCACAACAGATTCAGTAGCAATCAAAAATATCATGGCTGAATACTATGAAAGACTGTAGTCTAACAAATTTGAAAACCTAGAGTAAATGGACAAATTCCTTGATTCCTATCACCTACCAAAATTATCACAAGGTGATGCAGAACAACTTAATAAACCCATCACAAAGGAAGAGATTGAAAACGTCATCAAAAAACTGTCAACAAAAAAAAATCCCAGGCCCAGATGGCTTCACTGCAGGATTCTACCAAGCTTTTAGAGTAGAGTTATCTCCAATACTACTGAGAATATTTCACAGTATAGAATGGGATGGAATACTCCCAAATTCATTCTATACAGCCAGCATAACCCTGATACCAAAACCAGGGAAGGACCCAACAAAAAAGGAGAACTACAAACCAATATCACTCATAAATCTAGATGCAAAAATCTTTAACAAAATTCTTGCCAACAGAACACAACAACGTATCAAAACAGTCCATCATGACCAAGTTGGATTCATACCAGGGATGCAAGGCTGGTTCAACATCAGAAAAACAATTAATGTGGTCAACCACATAAATAACACAAAAGACAAGAATCACCTGATCTTGTCTATTGATGGAGAAAAGACATTTGATAAAGTTCAACACCTATTCATGCTAAAAACTCTCAGCAAAATAGGAATAGATGGCCAATTCCTCAATGCAATAAGGGCCATTTATACAAAGCCAACTGTCTACGTCATCCTGAATGGAGAGAGACTGAAACAATTTCCCTTGAGAACAGGAACTAGACAAGGATGCCCACTCTCACCTCTCCTATTCAGCATTGTACTGGAAGTTCTAGCCAGAGCAATTAGACAAGACCAAGGAATAAAGGGCATCTCCATCAGTAAGCCAAAAAAAGCCAAGTGCCGTCGAGTCGGATCCGACTCAAAGAACAACTAAAAATCTCCCTATTTGCAGATGATATGATTATATATGCAGAGAATCCCAAAGAATCCATAAGGAAACTAACTACTCAAGCTGATAGAGGAGTTTGGCAAAGTCTCAGGATACAAGATAAACATAAGTAAATCAGTAGGATTCCTTTATACCAACAACGAGATTTTTAAAGAAGAAATCACCAAGTCAATACCACTTACTATAGCCCCTAAGAAGATAAAGTACCTAGGAATAAATCTAACCAGAGAAATAACAGACCATTACAAAGAGAAATACAAACCCTTACTACAAGAAACTAAGAGAGACTTACATAAATGGAGAAACCTACCTTGCTCATGGATAGGAAGACTTAACATCGTGAAAATGTCTATTTTACCTAAAGCAATCTACTTGTATAATGCAATCCCAATACCCGTTCCAGTGACATTTTTTAATGAGATGGAGGAACAAATCACCAACTTTGTCTGGAAAGGGAAGAAGCCCCAGATAAGCATTACGAAAGAAGAAGAACACACTGGGAGGCCTCTCATTAGCCGACCTTAGAACTTATTACGCTGCCACAGTAGTCAAAACAGCCTGATACTGGTACAAAAACAGACAGATAGATCAGTGGAACAGAATCAAGACCCCAGAGATGACATCATCTGCCTTTGAACAGCTGATATTCAACAAAGGCCCTAAGACATTGAACTAGGGTAAGAACAATCTCTTCAACAAATGATGCTGGCAAAATTGGATGTCCATCTGCACTAAATTAAAACAAGACCCATATCTCACACCTTATACAAAAACCAACTCCAACTGGATAAAAGACCTAAATATCAAATCTAAAATAATAAAGCTCATCCAACAAAAAGTAGGAACAACAATGGAAGGTTTAATACACAACACAGACAGACTTCAAAATCTGTCAAACAAACCACAAACAATAGAAGAGATAAATGGGAACTACTAAGAATCAATCACCTTTGCTCATCCAAAGACTTTATTAATAGAATTAAAAAGCCACTTACAGGATGGGAAAAAGTATTTGGCAACTCTATGTCAGACCAACGCCTGATCTCCATAATCTCTAAGGTACTACAAAATATTAATAAGAAAAAGATAAAACATCTGATTAAGCGATGGGCAAAGGAGATGGACAGACACTTCTCTAAAGACAAAAAACGCATGCAGACATGCTCACAATCATTAGCTATTAAAGAAATTCAAATCAAAACAACGAGATACCATCTCACCCCAACAAGGTTGGCCATGGTCCAAAAAATGCAAAACAACAAATGCTGGAGAGGCTGTGGAGAGACTGGAACTCTCCTACACTGTTGGTGGGATTGCAAAATGGTGCAGCCTCTTTCAAAAGCAATCTGGTGCAACCTTAAAATAATAGATATAGATATACCATTTGTCCCAGTAATTCCACTGCTTGGAATATATCCTAAAGAATCAAGACCACTGACACCAACTGATACATGCACACGAATGTTCATCACAGCACAGTCCACAAGAGCAAAAAGATGAAATCAACCCAGATGCCCAACAACAGAAGAACGGATAGGTAAACTACGGTATGTATATGCAATGGAACACTATGCAGTGATAAAGAACAACGATGATAGCAGGAAACATCTCTTAACCTGGTTTCAACTGGAGGACATTATGTTGAGTGACAGTAGTCAGTGACAGAAGGACAAATACTGTATGAGACCCCTACGATAAGAACTTAAATGTAGACTCATACATAACAGAAAAGACTTGTTGACAGCTGCAAGGGTCAGGAGGGCAGGAGGGTGACGGGGTGGGATTAGACAGTTGTTAGAAATTTGGTTGGGTGTCACTGGTGTCATTTGGTTGGGTGACAGCACACATTAGTAAGAAGATCAATATTAACAGGACTTCAACACAACTTGTGTACTCCTCCCATCTTAACTCAATATTGCAAGGACAGAGTAGCTGGTGAGGGGGCCAGGGACTGTGCTCTCAGGGGAAATCAAGGCCCATTGGCACAACTAGTGTTTTGCTAATGAGTTCTCTCCACACCCCACATTGGTGAGTGGCGTCTGGGGTCTTAAAAGCTGCCAAGCTGCCATCTGAGGGTACAGCAAATGGTTCCAACTCAGCTGGAACGGATGATCACCAAGGTCCATAACAACATGGGGGAAAGAGAATCCAGAAGACAGAGAGATCCACGTGAGTGGATGTCTACATCGACTTGTGACCAGAAGAACCGGATGGTGCCTGGCCACCACCAGTTATAGCCACGATGGAGCTCACAAAGTTGAGTCTCACTGGCAGCACAAGTATAAATAGGGATACACTGTGAGACCTCCGCTAAAAGGCTACAGTTAGATGGTCCAAGGGCTTTGGAGTTCTCCTGGGAGCAGGGTCCCTGGCTCTGATGCAGCCCCTGTCCATAAATCATAATGAAGGTCAACTTTTCAGACAGCAATGGATTGGACTTGGTGATACAGAGTGACCATGTTGTGTGGACAATTTATGGTTCTAGGCATCTATAAGAGACTATCCTATTGACCTCACACTGGAGGAAGGGGAATGGGTGGAGAGGAGAAGATACGACAATGTTGGGAAGATAAGTTAGAGAGGAAGAGTATGCTGTCACTGTGCAGGGAGAGCAGTGGAAGCTGCATGTAGGTCAGCATGCAAATTTATATGGGAATGTACATTTTCCTTCAATCATAACAAAAAAAAATTACAAGTCAAACCTCAATGGCAGCTAACAACAATTCTTTAAGTCAAGGTTACTGTTATCCCCATGCTACAGATGAGAAAACTGAGGCCCAAAGAAGCTGAATGACTTTCCAAGGTCACAAGAAAAGAGAGCCGGGAAGATAGGACTTGAACGCAGACAAAGGAACCCCAGGCCCTATGCTCTTAACATCTATGGTATCTGTCTTAGTCACCTAGTACTGCTGTAACAATACTACAGGTAGATAGCTTTAACACAGAGAAATCTATTCTCTCACAGTCTAGGACTTAGCTCCAGGGAAAGGCTTTCTCTCTGTCAGCTCTGGAAAAAAGTCCTTGCGATGCATGAGTCCGTCCTTGGTCTAAGCACATGAACCTCGGGTCGAAAGAACTCGCTCTGCTTTCCTGGCCCTGCTTTCTTGGTGGTTTGAGGTCCCCCATTCTCTGCTTACTTCTTTTTCGTCTCTTGTAAAGTAAAAGGTGGTGTAGGGAAATACCCCAGGGAAACTTCCTTAACACTGGATTAGGGATGTGACCTTAGTAAGGGTGTTACAATTACATGCTAATCCTCTTTAACATAAAATTATAATCACAAAATGTAGGACAACTACACAGTATTCAGAATCATGGCCAAGCCACTGATACATACACAAGGGAGTCATAATTCAACCCATGACAGTATTCTGATCACCACCCTCCTTTGGATTAAAGCAGTGGATGTAGCAAGAAAGATACAGAACACAAACAAATTTCAGCTGAAACGCACTGATAGTGGACTTAACACACTATATTGACTTGAGAAGCCTGAGGCCATGACTAGGTTTGGTGTGAGTGTACTGAAACCAATGAATGAGTTTGCCATGGTTGACATATAAACAGAAGAGGTGTATTTTCCATCCCTGGTGTAGGACACTAAGCCATTACCAGCCATTAAAATATTTGTTCTGGTTCACTTATCACAGAAACAGAATTATAAATCCTGTGAAGGACCAAGTTACAAACGCCCTTAGAGATCATCTCATCTATGATGCTCAGTGCAGTAAAGTGACTTGTCCAAAGCCTGGACAGAAACCTAAATCTGGAATCTAGTTCTCCTGACTCAGGATACAGAGCTCTTCCCACTGTGGCACAACGCCTCATGACTGATGGACACTTAGATGGGAAAAGACAAAAGGGAAATGAGCTCTAAAAGGGAGAGCTGGGTAAAAAAAAAAAAGTTCGGGACATAGAATAAGGCACAGTGAGGGGGCTCCTGGGTAGGGTGAGACCCCTGGACACTAAGAAACAGAAACCAGGGGTGGGACCTCACACTACAGTGTATTACAGGCCCCATACAACTTTATCAGAATAAACTAGCTCAACTGGGAAGAGACCTAGCCCTGCCCTAGCTGATGATGACAGTATGGACACATGACCTCATCACAGTTTTCTTCCCTATCTTTACCTTTGGGACACAGATTATGGAAACCAAATGGGATTGCATGTGTCATCTTGGAACACGCTGGCATTTTAGTATGGTCAGAATTTACTATAAACTTGTTCCTAATATGAATAGGCTTATCTTAGATAGTTTCACTTCTACTAAGGATTTCAGGGAGAAAACAAGAGTTATCACTGCTACTGAAGGGGTAACTTGGTTTACTGGGGGGGTTGTTTATTTTCTTTTGGTAACTAGTATTTCAATAGGGACTTGTTGACACTGACAGATCAAAAACACTGTGCAAATTTTCAATGCTAAGTGCTGAACAAGCAAACGTCAGTGTGGGACATCTCACAGTGGCCCAGACTTGCTGACAACCCTTGACCAAATGGGAAAAGAAGGGAAGGGAATGAAGTTTAAGAAGCCACTTAAGCAAATTACTGAAGCAGTTCTAATGAGCAGAAAGTGCATCTTAAGACCAGAGAAACTCAAATTCTGGAAAGCAACCAAGAGAAACTTACCAAAAAATTCAAGCTGTGTTTTCTCCTGAAGAGGGAGGAAGGGGGAATGGGAAGCCTGTCTGCCTACTACAGACATCCCATGCATCCACTCTGCATAGAAAAGAGAAGAGGCAGTCCTGAAGCTAGGGTGACCCATGAGTACTCCCATTCCATTTACCAAGACACAGCAACATCCTTCTTTTCTGAGCCAACTGATTTTCGACAAGGGTGGCAAGATAATTCAACTGGGAAAGAACAGTTCTTTCCAACAAATGGTGCTGGGACAACTGGATATCTACATGCAAAAGAATGAAGTTAGACCCCTACCTCAAACCACATAAAAATTAACTCAAAATGGATCAAAGACTTAAATGTAAGTGCTAAAATTATTAAACTCTTATAAAGAAATCTGGGGTAAGTCTTCATGACTTGGTATTACGTAACAGTTTCTTAGATTTAACACCAAAAGCACAAACAGGAAAAAATTAAAAAGAAAGGTTACATATCATTAAAATTAAAAACTTGTGCACTTCAAAGGATATCACCCAAGAAAGTGAGAAGACTACCCACCGAACTGGAGAAAACTTTTGCAAATTCATGTTAACAAGAAACTTGTATCTAGAAATATAAACAACCCTTGTAACTCAACAATAAAAAGGACAAATAACCCAATTAAAAAATTGGCAAAAGCCTTCACTAGACATTTCCCTAAAGATATACAAATGGCCAATAAGTACATGAAACAATGTTCAACATCACTAGTCATCAGGGAAGTGCAAATCAAAACCGTAATGATACTACTTCACACCCATTAAGATAGCTCTAACCAAAAAGATATAATAACAAGTGTTGGTGACAAGGGTAATAAATAAGAACCCTTATATGCTGCTGGTGGAAATGCAAAATGGTTCAGTCACTTTGGAAGAAAATCTGGCAGTTCCTCAAAAGGTTAAACAGTTATCATATTACTCCACAATCCTACTTCTCAGTATATACCCAAAAGAAATAAAAACGTTTGCACAAAAACTTGTACACAAATGTTCGTAACAGCATTACTGATAATAGTCAAAGGGTGGGAACAACCCAGACATCCACTGACTTATGAATGGATAAATAAAATGTGGTATACTTACACAAAGGAGTATTATTCATCAGTAAAAAGGAATGAAGTGAAAGAGTTGGGAGGCTGCTGCTTACCGGGTACAGGGTTTCTGTTTGGATGATAACAAAAGTTTTGGTAACAAACAGTGGTTATGTTGCACAACACTGCAAGTGTGTGTAATGCCACCAGATTACACACTTGAAAATGGCTGAAATGGCGAATTCTGTGTTGTTTGTATTTTATTACAACAACAACATAGGAATGAAGCTCTGATGCATACGATACCATGGATGGACCTTGGAAACATTGTGCTAAATGAAAGAAGCCTGTTACAAAAGACCACGTATTTTATGATTCCAGTTACATGAAATGCCTAGAATAGGTAAATCTATGCAGACTAAACCCATTGCTGTCGAGTCGGGTCTGACTCAGAGCAACCCTAGAGGTCAGAGTAGAATCACCGCATAGAGTTTCCAGGAGCATCTCGTGGATTTGAACTGCTGGCTTGTTTTGGTTAGCAGACATAGCACTTAACCCACTAGGCCATCAGGGTTTCCAGTGATACAGACAGAAAGTAGATTACTGACTGTCTAGCATGGAGGGGGAATGAGGATATTGAGATAGGTGGGTGACTGCTGCTAACGGGTATAAAATTTATTTGGGGGGTGATAAAACATCCTGAAAATATTGTGATGATGGTTGCACAACTCTGAATATGCTAAAAGCCTTACAGTTTTAACTTTAAATGGGTAAACTATAGGGTATGTGAATTATAGTTCCATAAAGTTGTTACAAAAATAAATAAATAAATGCTGAAAGCAGTGTGCTAAGATGTAATCAAGGCAGAACTGCAGATCATCCAAGATAAAAAGGTGAGGGCGGAGAACTGTCTGCATTGGTGAAATGAGAGGTTAAAACAATCAAGATGAGAATGATGAGAATGTTGGTGGAGTCTAAGCACTCATTGACTGCACTATCCTGCCTGCCCCCTCCTTCTCAGGCCTCGTTAGGGTCTTCTGTTCTAAGAAGGGGCCACATCCCCACTGACTGGCGGGAAGGTAAGTGATAAGCCAAAGAGCCAGTAGGGTTCTGCTGCCCAGAAGCAGTTGTGGTCTAACCAGAGCACTGCAGTAAAGTGCAAAAGGAGAAGGAAGGCTGGGTGGTTACTATGCCAACACCCCATTCTCTAGGCTGGAATTAAAAAGAATAGGAAACTCATGAATTATGTGATTCATAATTGCAAAGAACATGTGTACTTGGGCTAAAATAGCTTAAAATTGGGGGAGGGGATATAAAAACAATGCAAAAAATAACCCCACATCCCTGGAATATCATGTAACATTTTATTAGCTTAATCCATGGATGGCAACAGCCTTTAGTCCCGGCATGCCTCAAAGCAAAGTATGTCCGAGCCTGTCTCCCAGTTCCCATCAAACTTGCCCAAATAAACAGTACTTATTCTGGCCCTTTTTCTCTCTCTGTCTCACCGTTCCATTCTGATTTTTAGGGATTAGCCACTTAAATGCTTATCAAAACACTTAAAATTTTATATATCCTTTGAACCCCATTAGAAAACAAGCATCATTGAGAGAAGGGCTATCATTCTCTTATTTATTGCTACAGTCCTGTAACCTAGCATGGTGCTTAGAACGTCATCATCCTAACAGCTAACATTTAATTTACATAATGCTCAGAATGTGCCAAGCCTTCTGACAACACCTAAGTAGGTATTATAATAAAGAAATACACAATAAAATCAAAACCCACTGCTGTCAAGCTGATTCTGACTCACAGCTACCCTATAGGCAGAGTAGAACTGCTCCAGAGTTTCCAAGGAGCACCTGGTGGATTTGAAATGCCAACCTCATGGTTAGCAGCCATAGCACTTAACCACTATGCCACCAGGGTTTGTATACATAATAAAGACTTGTTGAATTTGCTGCTACTGAAATCAGCAATTTGACATTTAGGAATTAATTCTACAGAAATATTATAATCACAGATGTGGACATTTATTTAACAACAGTAATGTATAAGGACTACCAATCAGGTTTGTGAACTCATCCTAGAAAACGGCTACATACCTCATTGCTGAATATCACTATGGTCACCTTCGAAGTACTCCCCTTGGGAAGCTATACACCAATGCCAGCACCCAGTCTACACTTTAACGCAATTTTGGAACTCTCTTTCTGGAATGGCCATCAGAGCTGTCATCATATTACCCTTGATGTTCTGAATGTCATTAAAATATCTTCCTTTCAATATTTCCTCTATATTAAAAGAAAAAAGTCATCGGGGCCCAGATCAGGTAAGTAGGGAGGGTGTTCCAATACAGTTATTTGTTTATTGGCTAAAAATTCCCTCACAGACAGCTATATAACTAAGTTCACAAACTTGCCAACATACACAATGGCCATTCCAGAACGAGTTCCAAAATCACTTTGAAGGGTGGACTAGGTGCTAGGGTCAGTGCATAGCTTCCCAAGGGGAGTACTTGGAAGGTGACCATAGGGATATTCAGTAGTGAGGTATGCAGCACTTAGAATAATTAAGTTCATCAATTTGATTGTCGGACCCCATATGTGCTGTCTGTTCCACGCACTTTACTCGTGTAATCCTCTTAACAACCCATAATGGTAATATCATTAGCTGCATTTTATGGGTGACAAAAGTGAAGCCAGGGAGATTAATTAACTTGCTCAGAGTGATCAGGCTTGTAAGTACTGCAGCAATGATTTGAAATCAGGCTGTCTGGCTTCAATGGCTTCACAAGTGTATGCTGGTGACCACTATGACTAATGCTACCAAGATAACCACTATAGGTGTCATTTAGGTAACGAACTGGGAAAACGCAGATACTAACAACAGTGGACTGTTGGAAAAAATAAACCAAAAATAGAATATCACACATCCACTTAAAACATGTAGTTGTTGGTGACAGTATTAGGAGAAAAAAATCCATTGAGACAAGTATTTTAAACATAAAAAGGATATTCTGCCCAGTGGTTACCACTGTGTAGTAAGATTACAGATGACTTTTTTGTTTACACATATTTTCTAAGTTTTCTATAATAAATATATTCCTTAGAATAAAAAAAGGAAAATTAACCATCTATATCTAAACCCAAACTAAAATATTCCCAGTCAAAACATCTACAGATTGTGTATTTATCACAAACTAAACAGAGGAAGAACAAGATTACTGACTTGAATTTCAGCAAAAGATTATTCCTACTATATTCCTGAAACAAGTTTCATAAATCATTCAGCCAACACATAACAACAACAACAAAATACAAGGTCCTATGGTCAAACAGGAAACACTGAAGGCACAGTGGTTAAGTGCTATGTTTGCCAACCAAAAGGTAGACAGTTTAAATCGGTCAGGTGCTCCTTGGAAACTCTGTAGAGGAGTTCTATTCTGTCCTATAGGGTCGCCATGTGTCAGCATCAACTTGACGGCACTGGGTTTACTTTTGGTTATTGTCGAATAGGAGCTGCAAAGTTGTACAAATGGTTTCCTTATCTGAAAGACTGGAGGTTCAAGTCCACACTGAGGCACCTCAGAAGAAAGGCCTGGCAATCTATTTCGAAAAAATCAGCCATTGAAAACCCTTCAAAGCACAGCTATATTCTACCCTGACACATAGGGCGAAACTATGAGTCATAATCAACTCAATGGCAGTCGGTTGCTTTCAGTCAAATAAGTGTGGGAAACTCTCAGTTAAAAAAGCTTCCTTATTACAGGACTTCTCAGAGCTAGTAATATGCCTCTACGGTTAGGCACTTTTGGTTGGCAGTTTGAACTCACTGTGGGAGAAAGATGTGGCAGTCTGCTTCTGTTAAGATTTATAATGTTGGAAACCACAGAGGACAGTACTGCTCTGTCCCATATGATCAACTGTGAGGCAGAATAGGCTCCGTAGCAATGGTCTGAATTTTTTTTTTAGCTGTTGTTGTTTTGTTTTAATATGTACATGGCATTTTTAAAACTCATTTAGGAACAGAGCCCTTTTTTCCCAGAGAACATCTTGAGGGAACTACTGTTCCCCAGAATACTTTGGCAAATGGCTGATTTATACAAAAGTGCAAAGGCTGGATTATTGGGAGAGATTAAATCCAATTCAGTACTCACGGGAAAAGATGTAAAAACATTGTAACTTGCAACAGAAGCAACATGGGCTTTACAAGACAATTTTTTTCCTATAAATTAAAAAAAGAATTGTAGTGTTGGAAAGTGAGAGTAGGAGGAATTCTGTGTGCATGTCTGTTCCCCTGAGCTCTCCCTTTCACTGCTTCCTACAGTCCACAAAACCCATTGTCCTGCAGTTGATTCCAACTCACAGCAACACTACAAGACAGAGCAGAACTGCCCCCATAGGGTTTCCAAGGAGTGGCTGGATTCAAACTTCTGACCTTTCTGTTAGCAGCCAAACTGTTAATCACCTAGCCACCAGGGTACCAAAGCTGACAACCCTAGGCAAAATAAAAAGGCCTGGGAGTAAGATTTGCAGTCTTAAATCCAATAAAGGATACAAGTCACACTCAAGTGAACTAGATGAGGAGCCTCAATAGTGTCTAGGGAACACAACATGAATCAATTCTTTAGTGACACGAGAAGAGCATGCCCGTGGGCACGAACATCAGCATTACCCACTGCCTAAGACAGCAATTAAGGAGCTTCCAAGAAATCTGGCGTGAGGCCTAATAAAAATTAAGCACTGGGGCACATGACAAACTGAATTTAAGTTTGTTTTTAACACCAAAGACTGTGCCTTGTAGAAAGGAGAAATAAGGAAATGAACATTTGTTCAAAAGCAGTTCAACGTCTCATTCAGCAGACTTCTTCAGCTACATATACCTTTGCTCACACCATTTTCTTTCCCTGGAATGCCTCTAGTCATGGACCGAATTGTGTCCCCCACAAAATTTGTGCAGCAATTTGGCTGGGCCATGATTCCCAGTATTCTATGTTGTTCCTTTATGTAGTAAACCTTGCTTTATGATGTTATTGAGGGAGGATGGGCTGCAGTTGTATTGATGGGCCAGGATTCAATGTGTAAGACTGTGTTGTGCCTTAAGGCCATCTCTTGGAATACACAGGAAAGGGAGGCAAGTGGATTGTTGGGGGCCTCATACTACCAAAAAGCAGTGCTGGGAGCTGAGCGGTGTTCCTTGGAAAGGACGAGGGCCCCCGTGCCTCAGAAGCTCCCAATCCAGGGAAAGATTGACAATAAGGACCTTCTTCAGAGCCAGCAGAGAAACCTTTCCCCTGGAGCTAACAACTTCAATATGAACTCAGCCTATAGGACTGCGACAGAGTAAAATTTCTTTTTTTAAAGCCATTCGCTTGTGGTATCTCTGCTGTAGCGGCACTAAATGACTAAGACACTTCCTCCTCACCTTACTACTCTTCATCTCTCTAACACTTTCTTGTCCTTCAAAATTCAGTTCAAATAATACCCTCTTTAGGATGTTCCCCTTAAGAAACAAGTATTTATGGTGCACCTATAACTTGTCAGACACTTGGTGTATTCCCCATTCATTACATGTATTCACATTGTATAAAGATCATTTTCACTGACTTATTTATATTTTTACTTTGCACCCACATCTCAGGGCCTAGCCAATGCCAGTGGGCATCTTTAGTGAACAAAGGAAGCTTCTATGAAGTACCAGGTACTAGAGACCAGAAACGACTCAGAAACAGCCCCTCCCTTCAGTGAGCTCACTCACAAACTAAAGGAGAAGGGGAGAGAAAGACAATCACAGCTCACAACAGGATGAAAACTAAAACCCACTGCTGTCAAGATGATGCTGACTCATAGCAACCTTACAGGTCACAGTAGAACTGCCCCATAAAGCTTCCAAGGAGTGTCTGGTGGATCTGAACTGCTGACCTTTTGGTTAGCAGCACTTAACCACTACACTACCAAGGTTTCCAACAGGATGAAGTAAGTAATAATCACACAGACAAAGGAAGCTTCTGAGCTCTCCGGTAATGAAGAGATTCTGTGCTCAGGCTTTGTAACAAGAATACATGTATAGATGCCTGCACCCATTGTGCAATAAGCTTATCAAACATGCAGACTGGCCTTACAAATGACCTGTATACACATCACCATTTAGATCAGAAAGGATGAACACATTACAATTAATTTCTTTCTTTAGAGTTAACTGCACATAAGCAACTAGGTGTTCTTCCATTCATGTGACTGTCCTGCCAAGAGAAGTGTAGAATAAGAATCACAGAGGGACGCCAAAAGAAAATACATGGCATTCACAATCTTTAATGTATGGTTGTGTATAGGTGTTGCAATCATTCTATTATTGGTCTTGAAGCAGCTTATTCAATAGGAATCAAGTTTATGAACAGACCTGCTGTTAACCATAAAAGATGTTCCCCCTGTAATTAACTACTAAAATGATGGGTGTTAAACAAATACCAAAAGAATGAAGAGAGAAGGAGAGAAAAAGATTTCCGGGCAAAACCATTGTCTCAATCAACCAAGTGAGTGCCTGAGAGTGGGTGGAGAAGAGTCAGAAGTTGCTAGGTGGTGGTAGCCTGACTTCTGTTCTCAGTCCCTGATGACACTTAGCCTGCAAGTTCCCTTGGAAAGGGCACAGGCAAGACAGGGAAAGTACCTCCGCAGTTCATTCATAACCTTGAATGCCTTCCCCATGTGGGCAGGGTTGACAGTAATTGTCCTCTGGCTCTTCTCATCATCCCCAGCTGGCACCAGGGGATGGGAGCTTGGCTTGATGCTGTAGACAGGAAGAGAAAGAAGGGAAAGAAAGAATCACAGATTGGTACCGCCATTCATCCAACTGCCACAAGTCCTTGCATTTACCCACCCATCAAGGGCATCTCTACCAGCCCGTTCTTACCACAGACTTATCAAAGGAAGGAAAGGCACTGGGTCAGGCATTTCCACAAGATCTTCCAGTGGTAATTATATTTCTTTGGAGGAGGCCAGTTTCTAAGCTCAGCCTCTTACAGAGAACTTGTGTGACTTTGCAGGAAGTCTTTTCCTCTGTCTTTAAAATGGGGAGAAAAAGGACTACACCCCATATTACCCACTTCACAGGGAAGTTTGTTCCTACAGCACACATTTAATGAAGCCTGAGATGTGCCGAGCATTATTTTTAAATTTAAGGGAGATGCAGCAGCAAACAAAATACCCAAAGCTTGGAGTTAAGTGGAGGAGAAAGCCAAGCAAGTATGTGAACACCATGTCTTAAGTGTTATAACTCAGTAATAGCTACAGGAGCACAAAGAATGGGCCACTATCTCAGCACTGGCAAGTTGACAGAAATTTTCCTGTAAGCAGAGACCTAAGGAAGAACAGAAATTAGTCAGGTTAAAAAGAAGATGGAGATTATTTCAGGCAGAAGAAACAGGATACACAAAGACCTGGAGGATAAAAACGTGTTGAAAGTACTGGAAGCTTGGTACAGATACAGAGCACAGGAGGACAGCCTTGAGAGAAAAAGCTAGAAAAGGGGGCAGTTTTATAAGCAGAGCTAAGAAGTTTGGACTGCATTCTTAAACAAGGAGAAACCATCAAAGGGTTGTAAACAGAGAAGTGGGGCAGGAAACAGGTGAAGGACTTTGTGCTTTTGAAAGATCACATTGGCTATGATAGAGAGAACAGAGGTTCCAAAGTAAAAGCCTTTGGAAAACTAGAATCCCTTAGGAAGACAAGGGGTTGTGATTGTTCTGGAAAGAAAGGCTATCTGTGTGGGTTAAGTGAGCAGGTGGTGACTAGCAAGAGTTGTCCCTAATTTCAAAGCCCTCTGTACTGAAATCAAGAGACAAAACACTCAACTCCCCAGAGGATTCCAGTTAGCTGCCCAATGACTCCAGGGCAACTTGTCTCAACTTCACTGGGGATGGCAGGTGGGGATCAAAAGAATAAGCAAAGAGACACAGGAAAAGAACTTTCTCACCTAACTGGCACAATTATGTAGCTCCAAGGTCACATCTGGGGCATCTGAGTTACCTCTTTTAGGCCAGGCTAAGTTTTGCTGTGCTGATAGGCAAATAGAGTCTTTTCCACTTCTTGTGTAGGAGTCCCTGGATGGTATAAACAATTAAGCACTGGGCTCCTAACTGAAAAGCTGCCAGTTCAAAGCTATGCAAAGGCACCTCAGAAGAAAGTCCTAGTAACCTACTTTAAAATACCAGTCATTGAAAACTCTAGCAAGCACAGTTCTACTCAGGAACACACACAGGCTCCGTAAGTCAGAATCAACTCAACAGCTGGGTTAGGTTTGTTGTTGCTGCTTTTTACACAACTAACACCAGTCTTCTATGTTTATTTGCCAACCACACCCTGCTGCCCTTGAGGTATTTTTGCAAGTGTGCTATCATAGTTTTTTTTCACAACAATATGTAAAACAACTGGCATAGCAATGTTTACGAAAATACCTCATGGGTGGAGAGCACAGCAGGCAAACCAATATAGAAGGTGTGTGCTACCTGCACAAAAATACAGTATATTTGGGGACATATAGTTCACTGAAACTCTAAAACACTGAAGGAGTCTCCTTTGATTTTCCCTTAATGGCCTCCTCTAGCCATGCTGCCATCCAGCCTTGCAAACTGGCTAGAAAAAGGTACTTCCATGGTTAAAAGACAGTTCCAGAGAGTATACAGATCTCACTCTGGGATTCATGACTATATTAAAAGACAACCAATATGGCAGACCCATGGTTGACGCACCACACAGGTTCCTGCTTTGGCTTTCCACCCTATTTTAACTTCAGCATGTGTACTGGTGAAGACGGTGTGTCAACTTGACTGGGCCATGGTTCTCAGTGTTTATACGTGATGACCCCCCTAATGAGATCTGCTATGAGTAGTCAATCAACTGAAAAGGAGTTTCCTTGGACGTGTGGCCTATATCCTGTTCATCTGATCTCCAGTTCTTAGGACTTGAGCTAATAGCTTATCTGTCACTCTTGGGACACACTGATATTCAGAGACTGTGAGCAAGACCCCTGCCTTCCAGCCTGCCAATCTTGAGTTTGTCAGCCACTGTGGCTACATGAATCAGGAGAAACCTCTACCTTGATACACAGACTTGGGGCATTCCAGCCTCTACAACTCTACAACGAGTAAGCCATTTCCTTGATATAAATTTGTCTATACACTTACATATGGAAACTGTGGTGGTATAGTGGTTAAAAGCTATAGCTGCTAACTAAAAGGATGGCAGTCCAAACTCACCAGGCTGTCTTTGGAAATGCTATGGAGCAGTTCTACTCTGTCCTATACGGTCGCTATGAGTTGGAATCAACTCAACAGCAATGGGTTTGGTTTGGTTTTGGTGTATATACATTTACACACTTTACTAGTTTTGCTTCTCTAAAGAACCCAGCCTAAGACAGCATGCAAACATAACCCATGAGCATCTGAACTTTGGGACTATTTGGATTCTGTATGCAAGAAAGTTAGATGAGCACAGAAAGACAAAAATTAATAGATACACAAAGGCATATGATTGGAGTACGTGTTTAAGAAGATGAAAAAAACCTCAAATCAGAAAATGTGATCAGAGAGGTGAAGCACCCAGCCAAGATTAAAAGCTTCATGTAAGAAATCCACAAACATAATTTCTTTTATAGTTGGTATCCTTCTCTACCCCAAGATGTAAGATATTCAACTATTTTCTTGCCAAAAAGTTGAACATTCTTGCTTTTATATTAAAGTCCTTAATTTTGCCTTATATCATCTTATACGTAGAAAACTAATCATTTTCTTATAGGTTCCATTTAATTGAATGCTTCTTTTGCTCACTCATCCTCAATGCCACCTTAGTTACAGACACACAGGGATCTATATCTGGACCCTCTATTCTGTTGGTCAGTTACTTTGTCTCCGTACCAGTAGCACATTATTTCTATAGCTTCATGATAAGGCATGATATTTGATAGGGCAAGTCCCCAATTCCCTGTTCTTCAGAATTATCATGATTCTATTTTCTTACTTTCATATAAATTTTACTATCAGCTTGTCAAGTTTCATGAAAAATTTGGATGAGATTTTGACAGAAACTGCATTGAATCTACAGATCAATTTGGACAGAATATCCTTCTGACATCATGTCTTCTCATCCATTAACATGTGTTATCGCTCCATTTATTTGTCTCCTTTAATTTTACTCAAACTTTTTTACTCTTATGTATGAAGATCTCATACATATTTTAGATTTATTCCTAAATACTTTAAATTTTTTGTTGAATTTTTGTATCAACAGTGCCTTTCTTAAATTACATTTTCTGATTGTTTTGTTTTCTATGCTTTTGATTCCTGCAACTTGATCATATACAACCACCTTACCAAAAATTCCTATTATTTCTATATGTGTTTACAGGTTCAAGTAGGTATTCTATGTAGACAATCATTATTATCTTCTGATAATGCCAAGGTTCATTTATTTGGTTTTTGTTGTTGTTATTGTTTATTTTTGTTTTTTCCTCTTTTCTAATTCTTAAGTCTCTCATTTCTTTTTTGAAAGAAATTTTCCACTGGCTAGCATGGTGACACAATGTTGATCAGATATAGTAGTAAATGTTCTTCCCATATTGCTAATTTTAAAGAAGATGTTTCTAATGCGTCCTCATTCAATGTCTGTTCTAGGATTTTTTTTGATTTTTATCATATCAAGAAAATCCTCTCCTACAGTTAATTTATTAAGAGTTTCTATCACAAAGTTACACTGAATTTTATCAAATGTTTTCGTGCATCTAATGAGACGGTCTTTTCAATACTAGGCCATATTTGCATTCCTGGGATAAACCTAGAAACTATAAAATGCTACATAAATTACTCATTATAATTGATATCTTTAAGTTGTAGAGGGTCTTAAAAGCCAGACTTTGAAAATACAATTTGGTATGGATCAGGGAAGCATTGAAGGTTTTTGACAGGAGACTAATAAGGTTAGAGCTCATAACAGCCACTGGACAGATAATATTGGCTCCACTTTACAGACATGGAGCAAGTGTAGATCAAATAAAGTCATTCTGGAAGCAGTAATCTCCCACTTGGCTAATAAACAGGAAAGCTGGCTCTCCCGTGTTCTCTTACTCCTTACACTGTCCAGCCTTCCAGAATAGCCCAGTAATGATGCATCGTATTAATATAATGTTATATTTACCTAAAGTTCTCAAACATAGATTGTCTATTATCAAAGAATTTGAATTCAACAAAATACAATTTGCACTAAAGTCTTTCTGAAAGGCTAGCTAGAGGAAGGACATCCAGCTTCCCCATCCAGAGCACTTTCTACCCTTGATGCAGAGACAAGGCTGGGCATCAGGAGGAACCCAAGATCTTTTTCTTCCCCTGCTCTGCTCCTCCATGAAGATGCAGGAGACCTTGAATGGATTCTGGATCCCTGGTTTCTGGTAGCTACAAGCTTCTCGACAGTCCACTGACCTTCAGAGCAAGATGTTAACGAATGAGAATGTCTGAGGGCTCAGAGAAGTTAATCTGTACAAGGTTACACAGATAATAAACAACAGTGATGGGATCTAAGTTCAGGTCTACTTGATTTGAAGCCCAAACTATTTTCACCACAGGCTACATCATCCAGCAATACTTCATATGCCTGTACATATACGTACATACACATACAAACACACACATACACATGGCTCAGCCTAGCTGAGGTCCAAAGTTGCAGGATCTCACCATTCCTTCCCCTAAACTTTTCCCCTTTCATTTAAATGAAATCTTATTTTAACCCAGATACTGCTACTCCTACACTATTGGGTCAGCATGCTTGATTCTTGATCCCAGCCAGTGTTGGTAAACTCCCTCTTTCCACCTATAAAACACAGTAGTATATTCCTACTGTCTTGTCTAAGCCCAAGTTCTAAAAATCATTCTATGTACCTCACAAGGAGTGAAAAAAATCACTCACAGACACAACCTTATACACGTGCATCCACTCATAAACTTTCCTGGGTAAACTCAGTAAAAAGACATTTTCTGTAAAGCACTCATCAGTAAATGGCCCTTCTTGAAGTACAAAGTGGTTGCTTGTTCCAAGAGTAAAAACAAGCTCAGCTTCCACACTTCTTTAAGCCTCAGCTCCTATTAAAACCACACAGGGATTCAGAAATATCCCCATAGCCCAGCTGAGGTCACTCAGTCTTCAGGGTTTCATGATCTAGCAAAAGGTGTGTAGCCAACCAAATTCTCCCCAAGTTGTTGTTGCCTGGTGTTGTCATGTTGGTTCTGACTCACAGTGACACTATGTCCAACAGAAACTAACATTGCTGAGTTCTGCACCGTCCTTACAATCATTGTTATGCTTGAGAGCCCATTTTTTCAGCCATTGTGTCAATGCATCTCATTAAGGGTCTTCATCTTTTCTGCTGACCCTCTGCTTTACCAAGCATGATGTCCTTCTCCAGGGACTGGTCCCTCCTGATAACACGTCCAAAGTACATAGATGAAGTCACACCATTCTTGCTTCTAAAGAGCATTCTGGCTGTACATTTTCCAAGACAGATTTGATCGTTTTTCTAGCAGTCCATAGTATATACAATAGTCTTTGCCAACTTCATAATTCAAATATACTGATTCCCCTTCAGATTTCGTTATTCGTTGTCCAGCTTTTGCATTCACATAACACGACTGAAAACACCACAGTTATGATTAGGCACATCTTAGCCCTCAGTGACATCTTGACTTTTTAACACTTTAAAGATGTCTCTTGCAGATTTGCCCTATGCTATGCATCTTTTGATTTCTTGATCCAAGTAAAATGAAATCCTTAGTAACTTCAGTCTTTTCTCCATTTATTATGACATACTCCAGTTGTGTCAATTTTTATTTTCTTTATGTTGAGGCAAAATCCATACTGAAGGCTGTGGTCTTTGATCTTCACCAGTAAGTGTTTCAAGTCCTCCTCAGCTTCAACAAGATTGTGTCATCTGAATAACACACGTCGTTAATACATATTCCTCCAATCTTGATGACCTACTCCCCTTCACAGAGTCCAGTTTCTCAGATTATCTGCTCAGTATACAGACTGAATAGGTGTGGTGAATGGATGGATCCCTAATACACAGCTTTCCTTACTTTAAATTACATGGTATTCCCTTTTTCTATTCAAATGGCTACCTCTTAATCTGTGTACAGTTTCCTTATGACCACAATTAAGTGTTCTAGAATTCCCATTCTCCCCAATGTTATCCATAATTTGGTATGACCCACACAGTAGAATGCCTTTGTACAGTCAATAAAATACAGGTAAACAGCTTTCCGGTATTGTCTCCTTTCAGCCAGATCTATCTGACATCAGCAATATCCCTGGTTGACATCATCTTCTAAATCTGGCTTTCTGGCAGTTTTCTGTCAATATACTGCTGTAGCTGCTTTTGAATGATCTTCAGCAAAATTTTACTTGCATGTGATATTAATCATATTGTTCACTGAGCTCAGCATTTGGTTGGGTCACCTTTCTTGGGAATAGGCATAAATATGGATCTCTTGCAGTCAGTTGGCCAGGTAGCTGTCTTTCAAATTTCTTGCCATGGATGAGTGAGCACTTTCAGCACTGCATTCCTTTGCTGAACTATTTCAACTGATATTCTGTCAATTCCTGGACTCTTATTTTTCACCAGTGCCTTCAACGCAGCTTGGACTTCTTCCTTTGGTACTATCTGTTCCTGATAATAGGCTACCTCATGAAATGGCTGAATATCAACTAATAATGACTCTGTGTTTTCCTTCAATCTTCTTTTGATGCATCCTGCATCATTTAATCTTTTCCCCATAGAATCTTTCACTATTGCAACTTGAGGCTTAAATTTCTTCTTCAGTTCTTTCACCTTAAGAAACAAGCGTGTTCTTCCTTCTTAGTGTTCTATCTCCAGTTTTCTTTGTACATGTTATTATAATACTTTGTCTTCTCAAGCCACCCTTTGAAATTTTATGATCACTTGGCTGCCTTGGCTGTTTCACTTTGTCATTTCTTTCTTTTAATACTCAGTGTTCAAGAGGAAGTTTCAAAGTCTTTCAGACATCTATTTTGGTCTTTTCTTTCTCCCCATAAACCAAACTCATTGCCATTAGTTGACTCTGATTCATGGAGACCCTATAGGACACAGGAGAACTCCCTACAGAGTTTCCAAGGAGTACTTGGTAGAGTGAACTGCAGACATAGTTCTTAACAACTATGTCAATAGGTTTTCCTAAATAGTCAATGTCAATTTATTTGTGTCCCTTCCACCAGGCCTTACACTCTGGCTGCTGGACAGAGAAGCCCTCACCTGTGCCCAAACAAAGTGCCAGTGACATTCAAATTGAGCCATACTCAAGATATAAATAGGGCACTAACCTTAGACATTGTAAGAAAGCATGGGCCAGACATAAATGGCCAAGCTATTTTCTACACAATCTACAGCAGAATCAGAACATATCACACTAACCAATTTTGTCAAACCACCAGATCTCTGGTTTAATCATTTTACTAATCTCACACACTTTCCTGTTAATTTTAAATACATTCATATCCAACTTGACAGCACATGGCTTGGCATATGAACTACCATTGGAGCCCCACTGAAGCCACTGCAGTAAATTCTTCTTCTAGCCCAGCAGGTAAAAATGCTAGTAATCTCCTCAACAACCCACAGAAAGTATTAGAAGTTAGCTTAGGTATACTTCATATTCTCACAGATACCCACTGTGCCCACTCCGTAAGCCATTCATGTAAGATAGTCAAGCCTCAAAACCATAAGGACAGACCTAGCTCCCTTAGCAGTCCCTTCCTTCCTGGGACCTCTGCCTTTCTCTTCCCAAGCCTAGACCATTACCAAGCCTGCAGGGCGTAGTGATTAAGAACTCAGGTGCTAACCAAATGTCAGCAGTTTGAATTCACCAGCCATTATCTGGAAATCCAATGAGGCAGTTTCACTTTGTCCCATGGGGTCATTTACAAGTCACAACAGACTCAATGGCAATGGGCTTCTTTCTATTTTTGATTTAGATGTTTATAGTGGCCTCTTACATGCTGTTTCCCACTCCAGATGCTCTCCTTCCAAATGCTTGCTGCACACCACTGCCAAACTGATCCTGTCATTTAGATCTTGTCATTTAGATCTTCACTGTCTACAGAGATGACTCTGCTGAGCTCTAGATATTCACAGAAGTCCCTTCAGGAGCTGGGAGGATTACAAGCTCATTCACTGCCCTCTGCTTCTATACATTCTATATATTGAGCATCCATGTAAGACTACCTTTCAAAGGACTCAATAGCTAAAAAGTTGAAAAACCATCAGACTACAGGATAGAGATGATTCTTGCCTACTATTCAAGATCCTGCTTGACCTCAATTGAACCTAAATACCAGTCTTGTCTTTCACTTACTCAAATATTTACTGGGTACCTATTAGATACTAAGATGAACCATCTGCTACTGCAAATACATTTTCCCTTCCTCTCCCTGTATCATAATGTAAATATCTGTTCTTCAAGGACTAGTTAAGCACTGAATATTTCCATCCTAAATGATGTCTTCCTTCCCTTTTAATTCCTCAAATATTCTTGGCCTATAAATCAAGCTGGAGGACAGCTACCTGGCCAGTTGGCTGTAAGACATCTATATTTATGCCCATTCCAAAGAAAAGTGATCCAACCAAATGTGGAAATTACCGAACCATATCACTGATATCACACCCAAGTAAAATTCTGCACAAGATCATTCAAAAGTGACTACAACAATATATTGACAAGGAACTGCCAGAAATTCAAGCTGGGTTCAGAAGAGGACGTGGAACCAGAGATATCATCACTGATGTCCAGATGAATCTTGGCTGAAAGCAAAGAATATCAGAAAGAAGTTTACATGTGTTTCACTGACTATGCAAAAGCATTCGACTGTGTGGATTATACTAAATTATGGCTAACGTTGAGGTGAATGGGAATTTCAGAACACATAACTGTGCTCTTAAGGAATCTGCATATGGATCAAGAGGCAGCTGTGCAAACAGAATAAGGGAACACTGCATGGTTTGAAGTCACGAAAGGCATGCGTCAGGGTTGTATCCTTTTACCATACCTTTTTAATCTGTATGCCATGCAAATAACCCAAGAAGCTGGTTTATACAAAGAAGAACAAGGCATCAGGATTAGAGGATGACTCATTAACAACCTGCATTATGCAGACAACATCACCTTACTTGCTGGAAGTAAAGAAGATTTGAGACACCTACTGATGAAGATCGAGGACCACAGCCTTCAGTATGGATTGCACCTCAATGTCAGGAAAACAAATATCTTCACAACTGGACCAGTAAGCAACACTGTCATAAATCGAGAAAAGATTGAGGTTGTCAAAGATTTCATTTTACTTGGGTCCACAATCAATGCCCATGGAAGCAGCAGTCAAGAAATCAAAAGATGCATTGCACTGAAAAAAATCTGCTGTAAAAGACCTCTTCAAAGTATTCAAAAGTAAGGATGTCACCTTGAAGACTAAAATGTACCTGACCCAAGCCACAGTATTTTCAATGGCATCATATGCATGCAAAAGCTAGACCATGAAAAACGAAGACAGAATAAGTGATGCCTTTGATTGTGCTGTTGGAAAAGAATGTTGAATGTATGATGGACCACCAAAACAACGAACAGATCCGTTCTGGAAGAAGTACAACCAGAGAGGTCCTTGGAAGCAAAGATTGCAAGACTGCATCTTACACACTTCAGACATGTTGTCAGGAAAGATCAGTCCCTGGAGGACATCATGTTTGGTAGAGTGGAGGGTCGGGAAAAAAGAGGAAGAACCTCAATGAGACGGATTAACACAGTAGTCACAACAATAGGCTTAAGCATAAAAATGACTGTGGACATGGCACAAGACTGGGCAGTGTTTGGTTCTGTTGTTCATTGGGTCGCTATGAGTCAGAACTGACTTGACAGCACCTAACCACATAAACCAACTGGCACATGGAATACTGCCCTGTGTTTACTTTCTCATTGCACAAATCTAACCACAGACCACCGTCACACTAAATTTCACATTCCTGGAGGAAAAGGACCATATGCCTGAGAACTCTTTGTATGACTTAGCCTGACCAGGTTAAAGCTATGTCCATTGCAGGCCCTCACTAATCTCTTGTCATCAGTGAACTCTGACCTAAAAACTCTTCATTTTTCATTGCAAATAATGAGTCCACACTCCCAACAATTACCAAAAAAAAGGAAATTTGGGTTGGCCTTCAAAGGTAAATAAGTCATCATGTACACAAAATATGAATTGTAAATGTTATAAAAATGTGTAAGCTCTAAATATAAGGCCTTGTTCTCATGTCACACCACCTCCATGAGCCTTTTTCTCCTGCCTGCCCCTGTCTTCCAAATTCCAGATCCACATATCCGATGTTTCACATGACTTCCCCTCTTAGATTCTGTACAAGTACCTCACACTCAACATACTCAAAATTGATGTTGTCCACCCTCCTTCTTTCTGTATTCTCCATCTCAGAGGCATAAACTACTCATTCATCTTTCCAAGCTGGAAACTGAGATGTTATCTTTTGAAATCATCTTCCTGCTCTCTTTCATCTCTCTCATATCCAAGCACTAGTCCTATCAGTTCTTGCCTGTAGCATCTCTTCACACCACTCCTGTCTGTTACTACTACTACCACCTCAGTGCAGGCCACCACGGTCTCGTGTCTCAATTTCTACAATAATCTCCTCCCAGAATCCAGAGCGACCTTCATAGGATGTAAATGTGATCAAGTTATGTCCTGCTTGGAACATCTCATTAGCTACCCACTAAACTGATTAAGTCCCAAAGCCTTGGTGTGGCCTTTCACAAACCCATTTGATGCCCTAAACATTTTTCATCACTGTAGTATTAAATACTTGCAACTGCCTAAATACACTAGGCTCTTCTGCCTGGTGCAGCTTTGTTTAAAAAACACTGTCTCCACCCACTCTCTCATGTGTCTACCTAGTTTCTACATGCCTTCAGCCCTCTTCCTGGAAGCCTTATCATTCTCCACTACCTAGTCGATGTGGTTTCCCTCTTCCATGTTCCCACAGGACTCTGTTACCCTCTGTATTATAGTAATTACCTCTTAGCTGTCTCCCCTACTCACTGTGTTTATAAATGTTTGTTTACCAGCTGATTTGGGGATAGGGAGTCTTATTTGTAGAATTTTCTGGTTTCCCACCATGACAAATTTACAAAACTACCAACGCGGTATCACAGAAATATGTGGAGTTGTGGAGGTGTACAGCCACATTATACAATTTTACCGTATTTCCAGCATGCAGATAGAATAGATACAACCTCAATGGCAGAAATAATGATAAAATAATTAGATCTATTTTTAGTGTTTATTACATTTTAAAGTATATTTATGTTTACATAATTCAATCTTTAATGCTGGCTGTGTTTTGCAAGTGCCTCATAAAATCCTGAAAAACAAACAATCAGTGCAAGCAAGTGGGTGTGGGCTCCAGCACATCACCGCTCCCACTAGAATGTGAGCTTCATGAGGTCCAGGATGGTGTCTTACTTCTTTCTCTATTCGTCAGTCATGATACATGAGAGGTGTCAAATAAACTGATTAAATGGATGGATAAAAAAGTGAAGTGCAACTATTAACTCTCCTTTCCTCACTTTCCATCATTAAAATAATTATGGTTTTGTCCCCTTCAACTTCCCTTCTTCCTTCCATTCTCCCATCATCTTCCTTAGCCAGTCCAGCCCCCCACACTGATAACACAAAGGAGAATGATGGTGAGAAAGAAGCAACATCAACCAGAGAAGAGGAAAGAGAAGAAGTAGGGTTGCTGCTTACTCTATCAGTTCTTAGGCTCTTCCTATTGCTAATGAAAATTCGCGAAATAAGTGGAAATGAAGGGACACTAAAAAAGATGTCACAACAACAAGTGACAGAAGAACCTCTGCACAGGCTATGTGTAAGCATTTGGTGTTAAGCGTTTTGGGGATGGGTAGCTCCAGAGAATAGAGAGGGGAGGAAAGGAGAATCTGAGAAATGTTACTGAAGGTTATAAACTATATCCATTCCGAAAATCTTCAAGGCAGGCAAATAAAATTCTAACCGCTGTGAACTCTACTTCTTTAGAGTTGACCTCATACAGACACTGGAACACACTGGAGCCCTGGCATATTATGTTTGAGCTACAGATGAGACAGAGTAAACAGATGCAATGTTACCTAAAGAGGGACAAATAACCTTGTGCCATAGTTAAGACTAGGCTGAATGCACTAAAATCCCTCACAAAGAAGTGTCCTTCGAAAGGGATAAACAAAAAATAAGAGCTAGACAAAACTCTTGGTTCAACCCATCAGTCTTAGTCATCTAATGCTACTATAACAGAAATAACACAAGTGGATTGCTTTGACAAACTGAAATTCATTCTTACACAATCCAGTAGGCTACAAGTTCAAATTCAGGGTGGCAGCTCCAAAGGAAGGTTTTCTCTGTCGGCTCCAGGGAAAGGTTCTTGTCATTAATCTTTACCGAGTCTAGAAGCTTCTCAGCACACGGACCCCAAGTCCAAAAGATAAGCTATTCTTCCAGTTCTTGTTTTTGGTAGTCAGAGGTCTCTATGTTTCTCTGTTAACTCTCAAAAGAGATTGACTTAAAATACAACCTAATCTTGCAAACTGACTCCTGTCTCATTAACATCAACTACCTCTAATCCTTCCTAATTAACATCATAGAGGTAAGATTTACAACACACAGAAAAATCACAAACCTGTTGAGGAGCTTGCCCATCACTCAGGCCCCTCCTCATCCTCACTATGCAACCTTTTGATCAATTTGGTCTCCCCCATGGTTCTCTTTCAGGGAGAAAAAAAGTGACATAAGGCCCTCAAGAATATCTTGCCAGGAACAGGTTTCACTGCAAATCAATGAGCCGGTACTCTGACTGCTGTGCTTCAGCTTCTCACTAGTTCATTAGCATAATTCTGCTCTTCCAGGTTGGGCACGGAGCTCTGAGAAAAACAGAGATCTAGCATGTGTCTATCTCAATCCTAAAGTTCGAGGACGATATGACCAAATTTAGATTTTTCTTTCCAGATTAATGAAGGCCCTCACTGCACTTGAAGATGTCCAGGCAACAGGATTCATCACTTAATGGTGTAATCCTGTCATCAAGAGATACCATCTACACACAGGCTTTCACAGAGCCAGATACTTTACATACTCTTTCAGTGATGTCACTTCAGTTCAGAGCATCAGCTTGACTCACTGCAATAGCCCACGTGGACACACAAAAAATGGATACACCAGTAATCTACAGCTCATCAGTGACAGTTACTAGCAGTTGTCATTTCTTGAAAGTTGACCATATATTAAGCATTTTACCTTCATTGTCTCTGTCTTCAGAACAACCTGATGAAGAAGTTACTATCATCTCCCAAGGTAATGATATAAAACTTATCCAAAAGTCCCACATAGTGGAGAACTGGCACTAAAAGCTACCGCAGTCTAACTCCAGGAGCTATGTATGCCCTTAATAACATTGTTAACTGACGTGGGATAATGTCTATGTTTCATCAGGCCAAGGGACATTCATTCCTTACCTCTCATGCTTGCGGTTCTTCACTTTATGTCCAAACTAGCCCAGACTGAGGGAGTAGGGGATGAATGCTCTAAGACCTGTGATACAGCCCTTTGTCGTTCCACTGGTCATGGGAAATTGCAATGCTCATTGCAGTCAGTACCGTGTATTGTACTGAATTCAGAATTTCCAATTTCATACAAGCCAATCACGATTCACACAAGTCAGCTAGGCGTTTGTTGCCACCCCTTTTACGTATTCCTTCATCAACAAGCTCAAGAACAGGTCACATTTCTAAGGGCCCAGTTAATAGACTGCTTTCTTCAAAACTCGGTGGAAAAAATTCTTAAGTGCGCTGTCTTAAAATGTAAAAGCCTAAGAGAAATGCTTGTGCATGACAAGGAGAAAAACTGAAAGAAAACATGCTCCTCATTATGTGGTGCTTTGGCAGCCAAGCTTCAAGAACGCTTGTTTTTCCATGTATGCGGTTTTGATAGGTTACAGTAGATATTCAAAAGTTTATAAAAGCCAGGAAAGTCACATTGAAACTGTCTGAAAAATCCCTAATACTATAAAAAGTTACATAATTCTACTTTAAAAGACACTGAACTTACTTAATATGTAAGAAAAAAAACTAAGAATAAAGTATACTCAAGTTGTTTTTTTACAGTTTATTAATGCTATGTTCAGTGTAACCTAGTTTTAGGATTCATCCAGAAATTCAAAGGAAAAAAATGAGGTCAGTTCTACTGTGGCAAATATCATCAAATCAAGCACTTGCTTTAGAAAACTGATACAAAAATTGTTCTTGTTTAGACTGATCTGAACAATCTAAAATCTACCAAGCAAAATCCTAAAGAATCCACTTCTGGGTATGGAGAAATCAAGACATTTCTTTTTTTTTTAACTTTTATTTATTTATTTTTTATTATGACTGAGTGAAAATGTACATTCCCGTATAAATTTACACGTCCACCTATATGCAGCTTCCACTGCTCTCCCTGCCCGGTGACAGCACACTATTCCTCTCTGCTCCATACACATCTCATCCTCCCAACAAGTCTCCTTTTCCGTCTTCTCCACCCATTCTCCTTCCTCAGCCAGAGGTCAGCAGGATGATATCTTATAGATACACTGAACCATAAAGTGCATCCAATACACAGTCACTCTGCATCGCCAAGTCCAATCCATTCATGTCCAAAGAGTGGACTTTTGTTATGATTTATGGGCAAGGGCAGCATCAGGGCCAGGGGCCAAGACATTTCTCTCATTGACTGCTTTGCAATTGGAAACCTTACTATGCCAAAAAAAAAAAAAATTCCAAAACAGAAAATTTGGTTTCAATTATCATGGTTGAAGTGCATATTTGCTTCAGGCAGCAGTGATGCCCAAAAATTTCTACAAAAGTTTCTACCCATTAATTCTGGGGGTTGGAGGGGATGAAGTGACTTCACAGTGGGAATAGAGAAAGTCTATGTTGCTCAACACTTGCGCTTCCCTGTGTCTTGCCAGTATTTGACCCAGCATTGCGAAACTCAGCACATAAGACAGCGTCAACTCTCTAGGTCATGTCTTCTTGAAAAATGTGATCCACCTATTCCTGGATCAAGGGTGAAAAGATAAGCTCTTTAGGTTCAGAAGTTCCCTGAGGTCCAGGAACAGGCTCTCACTAAAGACAAGCCACTCACTTCCACTTGCTCCTCATGGGGACTTCTCATGCAAATTCACAGCATACTGCTGGGTACATGGGACCACTCTCAAGTAGACGCATCCCTGTTGCTTCTTATGAACACACACACACACACACACACACTGTTAAGAAAAATGGACAACTAACTTTCCCTTTTCATGATTCTTTTTCCAAAAGTTGTGCTTCTTTACAAAGATTACAGATCTGCCAGGAGCTGCACCTCTAAATGTTATTTAAATCCATCCACATGGCTGATTTCCAGAACTAAGAACCCCACAGTAAGGGAATCTGCCCTCTGTGGTATCTTACTGTGAAATTAGTTAAGAAGGAAGATGATGGCCCAATAAACTGTTCCTAATTTTCTCATGGGAATGGTCCTCCATAATCTGCTTCAAGTGACACATACAGGAAAATCCTAAAATGTGTCTTAGTTAATATCCTAGCAGTGGTCATAGTGTACGACAGGGCAATAGACACCAATAACAGCAGCTATCATTTACTGAGTGCATAACTCCATGCTCAAAACACTTTGCTAGGTGTTTTACATGTATTATCTCGTTTAATCTGCACAACTTCATGAGGCGTAGGCATTTATTACCGCCCCCTTGCCCAGAAGAGAAAAATTAGTTCTGAAAAATGGTAACACACTCAAGGTCATATAACTTATAAAAATAGATTTACTGTTAGTTCTGTGTTAACCCAAAGACTGAGCTTTTAACTAACAGCCATTCAAGGTAGAAGTTATTTTCATACCCTCATGGTACAAAAAGAAAATTGCTCATTAGGAATCTCTTGACTTAAGATTTGTAATGCTTAAAAACAGCCCCAATTAAGCCTTAGCAAGTTAAGTATGAAATAAGCACCAGATTCAGGATCCCTCCAGTCTCTGGAGGTTTCCCATGTGATCCTAGGCCAGTAATTCGGCTTGGCTGGCCCTGAGTTTCCTAGGGAACTTGTAAAACAAGGCTACTTCCCCCTGCACTGCCCCTACCTAAAGCATTCCATGCAGTTAATTACCCATACTGAGATAATAAGTTCGATATCTAAGGATGAATCTGTTTGCCAAAGATTTCCACCTCCTCTCTCATCAACTTTCCTTTTAATTATCAGAGCTGTCCATAGAACTTATCCAGTAACCAGCAAATCATTATCCAGCACCTGTTACATATGCAGCCCCACAATGGTCCATGAAGTATATTTAGAGATACAAGACATCCTCGTCTTTGCCCTTGAGGACCTGTCTCCAAGTTTGAGGGACTTGTAAGACATGTGAAACAAAAGTGAAAAAAAGACCTGGTGGGCATATTATTACACAGCACCCAACTATGAAATACAAACCAGAGGTACTGAGATAGGGAGGCACATCAGCCAGCACTAGAAAATCTGAGGTTTCTAAGACAAGTGGAATTTCAAGACACCCTTGATAGATGAGTGACTTTTAGATTAGAAGAAGGGAAAGGCATTCCTGGCAAGAGAAACTGTAGGAGCTTAGGCTGTGAGGCTGGATGCAGTAGCATACTGGGCAAGAGCCTACTAGGACTGATACGGGGTGCAGGTGAGCAGTGGGAATGGAGACAGGAGCCAGATTTCAGAAGACTCAAATGCCTGGCACCATAAGCTGATCTCAGAGTGGGAATAAAAGACAGTGAGCTGGGTGACCTGGTGAACACTAGAAACTGCTCAGTTTGAACTTCTTGTCCTTTCCCTGCCTCCAGCAGACGTACTTGGCACCTGAGTGTACTACTCTAACCAGCAGTAGAGGAAAAGCAAAAGAACACATGCAACCAGTTGTTATAAAAGGCCTATCCAGCTGAGAGGCACCCAGGTGTTGAAGAAAGGGAGAGCTCCTTAAGGATGAGGTTGTATTATATTTCTAAATACAAAAATGTTATGCCAAACAACAACAACAAAAAAACCGCTTAAGAAGCAATACTTATGTCACCTCTGATCAGCTGCTGCCAGTCCCACAAGGACCTTTCAGTCTTCCCCATAAGCCATTAGTAAAGCAAATAAGTAGTCCAAAACCTAAACCCAAACTCACTGTCACTGAGTAAAATCTGACCAGACCAGAGAAGAAATGCCCCCCAGTTTCCCAGGAGCAGCTGTTGGATTAGAACTGATGACCTCAAAAGGTCAACCGCTGCCCTCAAGTTGATTTCAACTACAACTTCCCCATAGAGTTTCCAAGGAGCACCTGGCAGATATGAACTGCCGACCTTCTGGTTAACACTGTAGCACTTAACCACTACACTACCAAGGTTTCCTCAAAAGGTCAGGAACCTCTAAATCTCCATCACACCACCCCTACCCTTCCACTAGTTACCAGAGCAATAGAAGATGGCAAGGACACTGTCCATCTCTGCCCCAGGCCTAGGAAACAGCCCTTCAGATGATAGGCTGCCCGGCAGGCCACACAAGTTCAACACTCAGCTCCTATTGCAAAGAGCACAAGGGACAGGTATGCCAGCAGCACACTCCGTCTGAGAAGTACCAGGCTCTTCCTGTGGGAGTCACATCAACAAACACAATCCCCAGGGTTTCTTCAGACAGAGGAGAAGACGACACCCAACAGTGATGCCAGTTCTAATAAGGTCTAGAGGTGCTTAATGACCTCATTCTTTCCCAAGAGATGCAGGAGTCAGGAGAAACCCTTGCAAAGGAAAGTAGGTACTAAGATACTCTCCGGACAGTGTTGACTTATAGGTGAACTCATTATCATTTAACCAGCCAGTTACTGTCTGCACCAAACAGACATCTCTGATGCACCTCTGTGGCCCAATCCCTCCCTGCAGTCTCTCAAGGAAAATGGCAAGGCTTGTTCCCTACCAGCCGCAGAATGAAACAGCTGGCACTCAGGAGATGTTTTAGCCCATCATAAACAGGGGGCATCGATCCACCTCTGCCCTGCACCAATCACCTCTCCGCAATGAAAAAAATAAAATCCTGACAGAATAGTTTGAAAATTTAAGTGCATGTGCCTTCTAGGACATCAGCTCTTGATACTTTGATACTGTTCAACTGAAATACTAAAGACCCCTTCAGCTGGTTCCTAGTTCATAAGCAGCCCCTGATAAGAACACAAGTTCCTCTGAAACATACACCTTCCACTGCCATTCATAAACTTTTCAATACAAATGAAACTCAGTTCACAGCAAGTGTCTCACGAGTTTCTCTCCCTCTTTCCTAAATGCGTGCGTGTACACAGGCACATTTCTAGGAAAGACACCAGTAGGACATGCTTGCTGAAAATTTCAGCACTTCACTGTGAAAACGCTAGCATTCTGTGCCAGGCCAGCTCTGCTCTGACATCAAAAACATCCCTCACCTAAGAAAAACCACCCTGGGAAAGGAGCCAGGAAAAGGCAACGCCTCCTTCAAACAGCTTGAAAAAGGTAACCCTGATTCAGCCCAGGATGAAACTATTCCCCAACACTAGCCAGGAAGTCCCTTCTTTCCGAGTGCGGGTGCTCCGCTACCCTGCAAACCCATTCTTGCCCTTGCCGAAGCCAGCTCTCTGGAGAGTCAAGCTCTGGAAAGAGGGGGCTTGGAAAGGGGCTTCCCTGCTCTGACTGCGTTGCCCTTTGGGATCCATTAGTAGCCAGGTCTTCCAACCCTGCCCAGCAACGCAAACACAAAAGGTGGCGGCTGCACCGCAACCACACGCTGACACCCAACACACACATACACACATACCTTTCACTCTCCATTGTGCGAGGCCCAGCTGGGGTGGCAGCCGCTGAACTCTGCATGCGCCCAGGGAATCCTAGTCCTGTTCCTAATCCTCCGGATTCTCCCGGTTCTCCCAGCGCTCCAGCGGCGGATCTGATCAGCAACAGTGATTCAGCATGGCTGCAACTGAAACCTCCTCCCTCTCGATCCTCCTTCCTTTGACTTACGGGCGCGCGGCAGCTTCTACCGCAGAAGCAGCAGCAGCAGCAGAAAATGTCTTACCCAGAGCTCCCTGCAGCCCTTTCAGCTGCTAAAAGCAGCAACCCACTTGCTCCCCCTCCCCCGCAGGCTTGCTGTTCCTTGGTCTCTTAGGAACCCGGGCAGCTCTCCCTAACCGAGTGTGGTGCCACTTTTCCAGCTGCCTCCTTATCTGCCTGGGCATCCCCAGGCCAGCAGCTGACCAGCTCCAGGGGCAAACATCTACTCCGCCTAAACTGTAAAAACGTGGGGCAGTTCTTCACCAGCCCGAGAAATACTGGCCCCCACCCCCTTCCCTGCCCCTAGGCTGTGAGTCTGTCAGCCTGGCCAGATTACTGGAATGAGGAGGCCCCTCTGTGACTCCCAGTGGAGTTTATCCACCTGGGGAAATTCACCCGAGGGTCACAGGTCATGTTCCAGTTCCTTCCTCCTCCCAAAATCTGCAGTAGCCTTGGAGGGAAGTTAGGGAAAAGAGCCTGACAGAACTGAGAACAAAGACAGGGAGAAGTTAGAAAAAGTGAGTTGGTGGAAACACAGGAAACTGAAATACGCCCCACTTGACCACAAGAGACCAAAGACCACTGCAGTGAAACCATAGACATGAACATACTGCATACATGTATTTCCCTAGTCCATGCTGAAAGAGCACCAATTTCATAGCACAATGAAAAAGCCCCAAGTATCTTTCCTGGAGTCTGTATTGAAATTGGACTTAAGCCGTGATTCCAACTTCGGCTCAAGGTGTCTCACACACTCTACACTTCCCAGCTACTGAGCCTTAACTCAGGCTCACTGAATTCATCCCGCCTGGGATGCCTTCTCCAATACCAGCATCCTCATTTCCTCAGGCAGGCCAGCTCACATCCCGTCTTTTAATCAAGCCTCCCCTGATCATACTGACAATGACCAATCATCTCCAAAACAGCCACTATATGAATTGTCCTCACTGCTCATCTCACACCTAATATATTGTCTTCGGTAACTCTTTCTTCACGTATCTTGTTCCCTAAACTAAAGCATAATCTTATGAAAGGCAGGGAGGGGGCCAGCTTGTGTCTCCCAGCCACATCCAAGAAGCTTAGAGCAAACTGGAGCAATCAGCCACTGGTGACTGATCAGACCAGTTGTGAAAACTAGTTTAGGAGTGTCCCTAATGCCTCAGAAAAAACCAGACAGAACCATCTCTGTTTGGGGAGCCTTCAGTAGGGTTCCACACTACTGCTTTGCCGAGTAAGACTTTCAACAATTCTCTTCCCCACTCTGAACCTCAGTCCCTATCTATAAAACAGGGTCAGACTAGGCAATCTCTAGAATCCCTTTCAGCTTCAAAACAATGATTCTAAAAAGGATTTCAAGATTCCTTTTTTCTTCTCATCCATCTGTAAAACTGTTTAAGAATGAAATTGTACTGGACTCTTACAATGTTTTATAGAGCTTTAATGAAGATAACAAAACATGAGAAAGCGTAAGAAACTCTCAGTAAATTCATTATTACTGCTATAATTCTTACCTGTTAAATTTCTTCTGTTTCAACAACCTGAAACCAGGAGGACATGGGGAAGGGAGGGGCAGACATTAAGATAATAGAAACTAAGAGCAATTTAAACTTGATAGAGCCTTCAGAGGTTGCGTGTTCCTCTCAAAGATTAGCTACCCCTAGTATCCCAGTGTCCTCTTGGTTGATGCTATTATCCAAAGTCACTTTTTTTCAAGTGAGATGAGGCCTGAGTAATTTTAGTGCTCCTTCTACGGCCATGTATTACCACTTCTTCCTTTCACAATACCCCTCTTATCTTTCTCCCTGTCCGTCCCTGCCTCCTCTAATCAAAATATCTACTACAGATATTTCCTCTTGAGGTGAATCACAGGGACCAGAAGCTGACCCTCACAAACAAGGAAACAGAATCCCATAATTCATGCCAGAGTACAGGCATGCACCAGGAAAACTTGATGATTCATAAAAAAAGGATGTAAAAATGAGTCCTCATCTGCATAGGCCTTTTTTCACAACATGACAGGAAGGGGGAAAACACCACATCCAACAAAGCCGGGAGAAAGCAAAAAGATCAGACAAGGAAATATTTAAGGCCTAAGAATACCCAGGTTTCAATATACAATTACTGAGAGCCAGCAGAAGAATCATCCACAATCCCTCTGGCAACCTACTTCTGCAGTGATGACCAGTGTGACTAGGAACCATGTGACTACCAACTGCACACTTTGCTTCATCCAGCGAGAGGCAGACAGAACAGGTAACAATTAGAAAAAGTCATCTATAAAAGAAAGATCATCTAGCAAAACTAAGAGCACAGCTGAGCCAAGAATCAAAGCCCACAGATTCTCAGAGCAAAGATTCTTCCTGCCTCAGTCATCTCTGCATTCAGAGCTATATTTTACATTTCTGACTTATTTTTCAAATGTTCTCTAGGCCACAGCCTGAATTTGTGGATCCAGGATAACTTTTCTGGGCTTCAGATTAATGATAGCTGCCAATGCATTCTTGGACTAGAAGAGTCAAAAGGATCCAAGTGGTCTGCCTGGAAGAAAAGTTCCCATTCTCAGATTGCTCAGCAACAGGACATACTATCTCCCTTTCCTCTCTCCTTTCCATATCAAAGCTTCTTGCATAGATCCTCAATAGTACTTAGTGTCCCCAGCTCTCCACCAAAGTAATTTACTCAGCCATCTATACCAACTTGGTTCAGAATTCTTAGCTGTATGTGGGGGCTTGAGAAGAAACCATATTGGAAGGAGAAACCTAGGTTTTTTTAGCTGAATTTGGTCCAGAAAGTTCTCTTTCCCACACTCCACCTCTGCATAAGGAGATCGTACAACACGATTTAGCTGAAGACAGCCAGCGCAACTATTCTTCCTTTTAAGTGTCTTTTTTTCCTTCTTTCCACTGCTTTTATCTTCCTTCTCCAGGACTACAGTGCCTCACACTTGCTGTACAGTGAGTGGACCCACAGCTGGCTGTGCATCAGAACCATCTGCCCACCTAGTTAAAACCACAGATGTCACAGGATCAAAAGGCATGAGAAAACTTCACAGGGGGATGAAACGATTCCATATCTTGATTGTGGTGCTACTTCTATGACTTGTATTAAACTACTACAGTTGACAAAATTTTATTTCATGTAAATTAAACCTCAGTAAATCTAGAAAAAGAAAAAAGCCATGGAGGATCAAGTTCTACCTCACACCTATACAATCAGGTCAAAGAAGGAGAAAGTTGAATCAAGTTTGTAGGTGACTCCTAACACACAGCAAATGGTAAAGAAAAGTTAAAACAATGGAAAGAGCCCATACCATTAACAGACAGGCCGAGGTCTAAATGTACCTACCAGAAACACAACCCTAAGCCAGTTACTTCACAAGTCTCAGTGTTCTCATCTATAAAAAGATAGTAATAGTACCTCCCTTCCTTTGTGTTACGTTTCAATGTAAAAGTACATAAGCATTTTTAGCCAGGAGCCCAGCCTGTAGTAAACATTTAGTAGCCATTCCAAACCCAAAGTAAACCCACCATCATAATTATCCTACAGGACAGGTAGAACTGTTCCATGGGAGGTTCCAAGGCTGTAAATCTTTACAGAAGCCGAATGCCACCTCTTTCTCCTGCGGAGCAGACAGCTGGTTCAAACTGCTGATCTTTTAGTGAGCAGTCAAGTGCACACCCACTGCACCACCAAGACTCCTTAGCAGCTACTACTTTCACTGTCTATGCCACTGCTATCGAACCAAAAGCTCCAGACGCCCTTTAGTGTGCTGAGAACAAGAAAATCAACAAGAGTACATGTGCCAGGAAGCACAGCTCTGGGCTTCCTGCAGAACCATTTTCTTATCTCCAGTGTTCACCATTACCAATGGGTCAGCAAGGACTAGATAAGAAGCAGAGCTAAATTAAGGACCACCCACACCTGTAGCACCCAAACTTCCCCTCCAGATCTGGCCACTTTCTGAGTGGACTCTCCCTATAGCTCCAGAGTCCCCTTATCCTCTCACCCCTGCCAAGACGCCAGGATGAAACTAAAAAGAAAACCAGAGCCCCCCAAAAAAGCAAAAGACAACTGGCAGAGCGGCATATCCAGAATAAAGCCTGGCTGCCCTCAGGATGCTTCCTCTGAGGGTAGAAGACTCTATGCCCTGGAGTGGATTTAACAGTGCAATCACCAACACTACTGGGTTCCACTTTAAAGCTTCCCATTCATGATTTAGACTTAAGACAACATCCTCGAAGGATAATGACTTCCAATTCTTGAACATTTACTCTGAGTCAGTACACACTTTACATGTACTCTCTCATTTAACACTTAATCTCTTTTTTAAATAAGAGGAACCTGGGCTTAAACAAGGCTCTACAGCTAGTAAATGGTGAAGCTGGAATTTGAACTCAAATTTAACCTCAGAGCCTACTGTTAATTACTATGCAGAGAAGGCATTATCCTCATCATAATTACCTCCATTTTAGAGATAAACCAACTAAACAAGAGAGGAAGTAACTGGCTCAAGATCACCCAGCGAGGTAGGGGCTAAGCTGAGTGTTGAACCAGACCCTCAGGTGTCTGGTCTAATGCCCGTTTCTGCCTCACCTCTGGAAAGAGAACAGCATCTGAACCCCTAAAGATATTACACACAGGCTGGCATCTGAGGCTCCAAACACGTACTATAATCAAGTCCTCTCACCTGGATTCCTCTGCCCTCTAACTTACCAATCAGGCTTAGCCAAAAACTGCTCTTGTAGAAAGCTTGAAGAGCACCACTGGACACCAAGAAAAGTCAGACCAACCACAGCAGCAAGCAAGGTGCTTAACATAGCCAGTACAATGTCAACATCTCCCCAGTCTTCCTAATTCCTCTTTCCAATCTGTCACTCACAACCAGTGCCCTCTACTGGTAAACATATGCATTTATTCATAACAAATTAAAAACAACAGGCTGCCACTGAGTCAATTTTGACTCACAGCAACCCTCAAGGACAGCATACAACCAACCCACAGAATTTCCAAGAACGTAAATCTTTAGGAAAGCACACTGCCACATCTTTCTCATATGGAGTGACTGGTGTGTTTTAACTGCTGACCTTTTGGTTAATTATTACACCAGCAGCTTAGGAAGGAAAAAAAAATTCACAGAACGTTCTATTCAAGAATATTAATTCTTTCACACAACCTCCTTTTAAGAACATGCAACTTTAAATTCACTGTACTGATCTTTCATCAGATGGCTGTCTCTTTCCTCCAGATCATTCCTTTCTGGGTGCAAAGGAAATGGGGCTGTTGTACATTAACAGGAAAAATACAGAAGGACATCACCCATGAGCCAAAAATACAGAGGTAATGTATATACGGGCGAACTTAGGTTTGTACAACTAATAGGTACAAAGAGTTGAGTCAGGCACGTGCTTTAAGTCATGTAAAACACACATGCAAGTATGTTCAAACACGCTGGTCAATATCAATCTTCACCCATGTTCATGTTTGTAATTCAGTTAAGACTCACTCAATACCTTTTCAGTCTATGCAATGGGCTGTTTGTATTGGAGAAAGACAACATACGAAGTCCAACAATTAAGTCAGTGAATTCAATTGTTCTAAGTGCTATACACCTCATTGCTAGAAATCACTACAGTCCCCTTTAAGGTACTGCCCCTGGGAAACTATGCATCAATGCCAGCATCTAGTCCACCCTTCAAAGCAATTTTGGAACTCTTTCTGGAATGGCTACTGAGCACAGCGGCATGGTGACAAGTTCACAAACTTAACTGTATAGTTGTCTGTGAGGGAGTTTTTAAACAGGAAACAAAAAACTGTATTATCACACCCTCCCTACACACCTGATCTGGCCTCCGATGACTTTTTTCTTTACCTAAACGTAAAGGAAATATTGAAAAGACATATGGATGAAATTTGGGACATCAGGGGTAATCCAATGACAGCTCTTACGGCTATTCCAGAAAGAGAGTTCCAGAATTGCCTTGAAGGGTAGACTAGGTGCTGGTGTCAGTACACAGCTTCCCAAAGAGAGTACTTTGAAGGTGACCATAGTGATATTCACCAATGTGGTACGCAACACTTTTCCAGTATGAGTTCAGAAACTTAACTGGTAGTCCTCATAAATCCTATATGAACATAATGCTAATAAGTTTATAAGCTAGTTGGTGAAATTAAACATGGACATGGAACAGTGAAAAATAAAAGACTTAAGAAAAGTACAGAAAAGGTACGACGGGAACTCAGTGCAAAAACAGAGAACTTCTAGTTTGGGAAAGGAGGGAGGACAACACATGAATACGAAAAAAGTTAAGAATGTAATAAATAATTCTATGGAGTTATAAAAAACACATACATCCTTAGAAATAATTACTGTAACTAGGTAATTTCAATTACCCATAATTTCATTAAAATTTTTAATGATAATTTAAGTTTCATTTCTGAGTCCCTGATCTTTAATATACTTATCATGTTACATTAAATACAGACCAATCTTTTGAATTCTGCTTTTATCATAATCCAACTTTCCCCATTTCTCTAATCATCATTTTAATAGCAACAAAATATTTTCTCTTTGAGAATACAATTTACTCAACATCTCTCTAATGTTTGATGTTCAGTTTCAAGTTTCTTAGTATACACAATGCTGGAATAATTGATTGTCTTTGTGTAAAGACTGTTCTGCTTTTTCCAAATTATTTTCTCAGGTTAAAATGCTAGTAATGGATACTTCTACAGTATCCATTAAAAATGTGAATACTGTTACGGTTCTTTCTAAATGAAACCATAGTGCACCTTCGTCAACCTCCATTTTTCCCAGCCTAATGAAGTTATTGTCTACAATTCATTCACAAAAGTACAAAAAAGTGTGGAGAAAACCAACTGAAAGGAAGCAAACAAACAGCTCCTTTAATTGGAAAAATAGCTCACAGATTTATCTAAAGATTTGGGGGACCTATCTGAGACTCTAAAGTTTGGGATAAAACAGAAATTCTGAAGAAATGTAAGTCAAATGAACATGTTTTCCATAATCACTCTTCTGTGACCCAAGTCCCAGCTCTGTACCAAAATTTCCTTATTTACAAGATCAGGACAGAATAACCTGCTCCTTGGGAGGTGGTAATGCAGAATCTGCTGAATATTTCATTGCAAAAAGTTTGTCAAAGTATCTCCTAGGGTCTTACAAGCTAGCAAGCTGCTGGAGCAGATGAAAACCAAGAACACCAAACACAGGAGGAAAATATGAGCCCAGGAGACAGAAGGGTCCAATGAGTGGTAGATCACATCAGCATGAGACCAAAAGAACTAGACAGTGCCCGGCCAGCACCAAAGACTGCCCTGACAGGGAATACAATGTAGAGACCCTGATGAAGCATGAGAAAAAGGGGTGTGCAGCTCTAGAACTGTATTAAAAGGCTAGACTTAATGGTCCGACATCCTGAAGGGTCCCCTGAAAACATGCCAACTGGACTTGCTGCTAGACCAGAGCTAAAAACAATACTGAAGCCAGCTCTTCAAAGAATGGACTGGACTATGGACACTGAGTGATGCAGGTGGTGTACTTGTTGACTAAATATATATATACATAAGGCTGTCCAACTGGTTCCTTCTTAGAGGGGAAAGGGGAGAGTGGAGAAAAAGGGACAAGTGTTGGTTGAATGTATACTGGAAGTACAGGGTAGAAAGGAGGAGTGTGCTGCCACAGGGTGAGGAGAGCAGACAAAGTTGCACAGAGGCTTGTGTTCGGGGTTTTACATGGCAAATTGACTTGGACTGTAAACTTTCACTTAATCACAATAAAAATTATATTTTTTAATAAGTATGCTAAAATTATGTGATTTCTTTTTCTAATAACATACTGACAGATCTGTCATGGATTGCTGTAGCTTCCAGTAGTTATTCTTCCTTTCTCCCTAATTATATATGGTGTCTATGTCAACAACTGTCTTCAACTGCATCATTTCAAAAATCTATGCAAGTCAGCCTGTTTTAAACTAAATTCACTTAAAAAAGATTTACACGACAGCCGTGAGCCTCTTTGTGCTCAAAACTGCCAAAAGCTGTTCAAAACTGCCAGAAGTTGTAATAATGAAAAGACTTTTAGGAGAAAAGAAAGGAATTAACAAAAAAGAAGCAGTTCAGAGGAGCCCTCTACTATACCCAGGCTGATTGACTTCAGTGATGAGCTGCACAAAACTGTACCCTTGGTCCACAACGTGATGTTTTTCACTTAACTGAGTTACATTAAAAAAAAAAAAAAGCTACCTGTGTCAAAGTTCCCTGAAGAATAATTTCACATTGACAGATTTGTTAGCAAGACTCACAGAACTCAGCACAGCTAAGAACTCTATTCACAGCCATGATTTATTACAGCAGCTTAGTATTACAGCAGGATGGCATGGGAAAATGCACAGGTGGAGCCTAGAGGAATCCATGTGGAGGCTTCTTTATACTTTCTCCCTCCCTTGAAGGGTCACGCAGAATGCACTCTTCCCCCATCAACAAAAATGAAACACATGTATAATGTTTCTACCTGGAGAAGCCTATTAGACTCATTACCTGAAGTTTTTATTGGAGTCTGGTCATTTGACTTACATTTCTTCAGAATTTCTGCTTTATCCCAAACTTTAGAGTCGCAGATAGGTCCTCCAAATCTTTAAATAAATCTGTGAGCTATTTTTCTAATTAAAGGAGCTGTTTGTTTGCTTCCTTTCAGTTGTCTCCTTTCAGTTTATGAGGAGTCCTGGTGGTGCTGTGGTTAAACTGTTCACCTGCTAATCGAAAGGTTTCCAGTTTAAATCTACCAGTCACTTCTTAGGAGAAAGATGTGGCAGCTGTTTTCCGTAAGGATTACAGCCTTGGAAGCCCTTTCACAGGGCAGTTCTACTCTGCCTCACAGGGTCACTAGAAGACAATATTGACTTGCTGGCAATGGATCTGGTTGGATTTGGGTCACAAAAGCACCCTCTGCCTAGGCTCTATCAGAACTCTAGCGTCCCAGAAAGAAAGCAGGTGTTTAGCATAAATCATATTGCCTGTACAAACAGTCCAGGCACAGCAAACCACCCATGTTAGTTAGCGAATGGTAGGAACACTCCCAAAATCCAAGTTCCCTGACACTAGCTAAGGGCCAAGCATGCAAACAGGTCCTTCTGTAAGACCTAATACATTAATTCTTTTCTGTGCACCACCAATCAAAGAATCATTTTGGCCAAAAAGCATTACTGCTCAAAAAAACATATACCTGTGAAAGAACTGAAGACACTTGAGATCTATTATACTTTAATCAAAGTAGTATTGATTGCCTTCCTCATAAACCTTATTAAAAGTAGCTGTACCAAAGGAATAGGAATTTTAAGAGAGGAGAAACCACACTAGAATTTTGTGAAATTCAAGTCAGATTATGTCACTCTGCTCAAAATTCTGCAATGGCTTACCATTTTACTTAGTAAAAATCAAAATCCTTATAAAAGCCTACAAAGCCCTACATGATCTGGGTCCATTTCTGACCTCACCAGCCACTCTTTCTTTCTCTCCTCTGCCCTCAGCTCCAGATACCCTACCTCCTTGCTGTTCCCCCAAAGAAACCAGGCACAGTCCAGCCTCAAGACTTTGTTCTTCCTATTCCTCAACTAGAATGCTCTTCTCCTAAGTATCTCCAATGCTCACTCTCCTATTTCCTTGAAGTCTTTGCTCTAAAGTCACTTTCTCGTGCTACTCAATTCTAAATTATGCTACCTTTACAACCTTATACATCTGTCAGTTTGTGTAACTGTGGTGGCTTGTGTGTTACTGTGATGCTAGAAGCTATGCCACTGGTACTTCAATTACTAAAAGGGTCTCACATGGCGGACAAGTGTCACCGGAGCTTCCAGACCAAAAGAAACTAGGAAGAAGGATTTGATGATTTACTTCTAAAGTTAGCTAGTGAAAACCTTACGAACAGTAGCAGAACACTGTCTGATCATAGTGCCAGAAGATAAGTTCTTTAGGTTGGAAAGCTCTCAAAATACAAGTGTGGAAGAGGAGACTCCTCAAAATTGAGATGACCTTAATGATGTGGATGGAATAAAGCTTCTAGGACCTTCATTTGCCGAGGTGCCATGACTCAAAATGAGATGAAACGGCTGCAAACATTCATTAATATTAAGATTATAAACTCTAGAAAACATGAATATAGGAAAACTGGAAAGTCAAAAATGAAATGGACCACATAAAGATCAATATCCTGGACATCAGTGAGCTGAAATGGATTGGTGCTCGCCATCTGGAATAAAACAATCACATGATCTACTATGCCTGGAATGACAAACTGAAGGGGGATGGCACTGTGTTTATCATCAAAAAGAAGATTCCCAGATCTGTCCTGAAATACAGTGCTATCAGTGATGGGATAATATCCATACACTTGCAAGGAAAACCAGTTAATATGACTATTATTCAAATTTTCACACCAACCACAAATGACAAAGATGAGGAAAGTGAAAATTTTTTACTAACTTCTGCAGTCTGAAACTGATCAAACATGCAATCAAGATGCAATGATAATTACTGGTGATTGAAATGCAAAAGCTGGAAACAAAGAAGAAGGATTGGTAGTTGGAAAATATGGTTTGGGAGCAGAAACAACACTGGAGATTACATGACAGGATTCTGCGAGATCAACAAACTCTTCACTGCAAATAACTTTTTAAAACAACATTAACAGTGACTATACAGGGACCTCACCAGATGAATACAAATGAATCAAAGCAACGGCATCTGTGGAAAGAGACTATGGAAAAGCTCAACATCATCAGTCAGAACAAGACCAGGAACTGACTGAGGAACAGATCATCAATTGCTCATATCTAAGACGAAGCTGAGGAAAACTGAAACAAGTCCATGAAAGCCAAAAGATGACCTTGAAATATATCCCACCTGACTTTAGAGACCATCTCAAGAACGGATTTGACTTACTGAACAGTAAATACCCAAGACCAAACATGTTGTGGAATGACATCAAGGATATCATACAAAAAGAAAGCAAAAGGCCGTTAAAATGACAGGAAAGAAAGAAAACAAAATGAATCTAAGAGAAATTCTGAAATTTTCTCTTGAATACACAGTAGCTAAAACAAATGGAAGAAAGATGAGTTGAATGGAAAACTTCAAAGGGTTGCTCAAGAAGACAAAGAATTATAATGGAGTATGCACAAACCTGGAGTTATAAAACCAAAAGGGAAGAACACACTTCATGTTTCTCAAGGTCAAATAACTAAAGACAAAATTAAAGCCTCGAGTTTCAATATTGAAGGATTCTACAGGGAAAATAGTAAACAATGCAAGAAACATCAAGAGAGAGGTGAAAAGAACATACAAAATCACTGTACCCAAAAGAACTAGCTGATGCTCATCCATTTCATGATCAAGAACAGATGGTGCTGAAGAAAGAAATCCAAGCTGCACTGAAGGCAATGGCAAAGACAAGGCTCCAGCAACTGACAGAATGCAAATTGAGATGTTTCAATAAACAGATGCAGCTCACTCATCTACATCAAAACATTTGAAAGACAGCTTCCTGTCCAATCAATTGGAAGAGATCCACAAACATGCCCATTCCAAGAAAGGTGATCCAACCAAATGTGGATATTATCAAACAGTATCATTAATATCACACAAAAGTAGAATTTTGCTGATAAGCATTCAAAAGTCATTGCAGCAGTCTAACAGGGGACTGCCAGAAGTTCAAGCCAGATATAGAAGAGAATATGAGGGATATTGCTGATGTCAGATATGCCTCAACTGGAGCTGAAAATACCAGAAGGATGTTTACCTGTGTTTTATTAACTCTCCAAAGGCATTTGACTCTATTGATCACCCAAAACTATGGATAATGTCATGAAGAATGGAATTTCCACAACACCTAATTGTACTCACAAGGAACCTGTACATAAACCAAGAGGCAGTTGTTCAAATGGAACCAGGGGACACCACGTGGCTTAAAGTCAGAAACAATGTGTGTGAGGGTTGTATCCTATCACCATTCTTATTTAACCTACTTGCTGAGCAAATAATCTGACAAGCTGGACTAATGAAGAACATGACCTAAGGACTGGAGGAAGATGCATTAACATCTGCGATTTGTAGGTGATGCAACCCGGCTTGTTAAAAGAGGAACTGAAACACTTACTGATGAAGAGCAAAGAATTACAGCCTTAAGGGTGGATTTACACCTCAGTGTAAAGAAATATAAAAACAGAAATTCTCACAAACAGACCAATAACCAACATCATAAGTGGAGAAACTACTGAAGTGGTCAAGAATTTCATTTTGCATGGGATCCACAACCAAAGGTCATGGAAGCAGCAGTCAAGAAATCAGACATACTGCACTGGGCAAACGACCTATTTGTAGTGTTGAAAAATACATTACTTTATGGTCTAAAGTGCACCTGACTCAAGACATAGTTGCCTCATGTGCATGCAAAAGATGGACCACAAACAAGGAAGAAAAATTGACCCCTTTGAATTATGGTGTTGTTAAGGAATACTGACTATATCTTGGACTGCCAGAAGAAAGAACATACCTGTCTTTGAAGGACAGCTAGAATGCTCCTTAGAAACACGGATAAGGAGACTTCATCTCATGTACTTTGGACATGTTATCAGGACGGACCAGTCCCTGGTGAAGGACATCATGCCTGGTAGAGTATAGGGTCAGCAAAAAAGAGGGAGACCCTCAACAAGATAAAGTGACACAGTGGCTGCCAACAATGGGCTCAAGCATAGCAAAGATTATGAGGCAGCACAGGACTAGGCAATGTTTCGTTCTTTTAGTACATAGGCCTTATGACTTTGAATTGACTTGATGGCAACTAACAGGTGTCTTCACAAGCAACGACCCACTGCTTACCCACAATTTCTTCCCTAGTACTCAGAATCTACTCATATACCACTTTCTCCCACTGTCCAATTGCAACACAAAACCAGACAAGAGAGTGTCATTCTTTAAGAGCCAACCTCCCACAAAGAGTAATCAAAAAGGCCAAAAAGAATACACAGCAGTGACCCTTTTAAAGACACATTTCAGTATTACTAACATCCTCAACTCACTGTATCCAAAGCTTCCTTCTAAATCTCGTTTGCTCGTTCCCAATGGCATCACCATCTTCCCATTTATTAATTTTGATTCAACTGCTCCCTCTTTCATATTCCCCATAGTCCAATCTCTCGCCAATTACACTTTCATAACTTCATTCGAACTCCATTTCCAATACTATCCTTTTGTTCATGCTTTCGTTTTCTTACCCAGTTAACAGCAGTACTGCAACCTAACAGCCATACCACCTGAAAACATCATCTCACTGCCATCTATTTTACTCAGTGCTATTGATCTGAATTAGTTTTGCTATCACCACTATTGTTTAAAAACCTTGAGTGACTTCAACTGCCCACCAGATAAAGTTCAGACTCCTTGACCTAGTACTCAAAGACCTCTGAATATGATTCCAACTTAACTTTCCCAACTTACTCCCCACAAATCTCCTTTGTTAGTACAATCAAATCAGTGGCTATCTGGAAGCCAGTGTAGTACAAAGAGTTAAGACCACTTGAATCAGACTTGGATTCAACTCCCAGCTCTATTACTTTACCACCTAGATGGCCTTGGGAGTTACTTAACCTTTCCAAGCTTCAGCTACCTACATTTACCTACCAAGTGAAGGGTTACAGACAGATCCAGTGTTATCATTTCTAAGTGTTTAGCACACAGCACACATATTTCTCTACATATGTTCCATACCTCTGCCTATCTGGACCTCTTTCCCCTTCTTCCTTCTCTATATGGCCAACCTTTTTAGGTCAAATGTCATATCCCCCATAGTGTTTTTCCAGGCCCTTCTTCCTACCTGGAAGTCACCTCTCAATTCCTGTGGCACTGTACCTCTATCTTCCTGATAATACTAAATAACTATAACTTTACATGAGTCATCTTTTACTTGAGTTGAAGAAGCACGCTTAGGTGCCTCTCATACTCAAGCTCACCCTGTAGTAAAGGGCAAAACATAGATTAAACATCAAATGTCAGTTACAAAGAGTGCTGTATTGGCTACATATATATATCACTACTCTTTTCAAGACAATTATCCATTCACCTCATTAACTGTGCAAGTACTGTTTGGCTGAAGTGGGACTGAAATAAAGGGGGGGTTAACTTTTCTTAGAGATCAAGATTTCATAACATTACAGCATATGGGAAGTTACAGTAAGCTCTCTCTGTGAGGCTTACCATAGGCTCTCCTGTTTTACAGAAAAGGAAACTAAGGTTTAGGCCCATTTGTCTAAGATCACAGAGCTAAAAAGTGAAAGGATCAGGAATGGAACCCAGTCTATTTGTTGCTAAAATTTATGTGCTTAACGATGATGAAAGACTAAATCTGACACACATTGTGAAGCAAACTTACGTCATATCTGCAACATAAGCATCAAAGACAAAATGGTATCCAACCTAACAAGAGACCAAAGAAGAAATGAAGTCGTCTTTTTAATCAGGGAATGTAACTTCAATGACAATGTGCCTAAGTGTAATTTGTATGAATGGTGTGAACAATGAGATGCTGCCACAATGCTGAAAAGGAACAAAAAATGCATCATTTCAAAAGAAATTAAATTCCCATTAGAAATGTTAAGTCATCTGAACACATGAGCCATCACTGTCTCACTTGCTGTATACTCCCAGATCCTAGAGGTGTGTTTTACAAAGATGCTCCATAAATACCTGATGAAACTGATGGCAAAAACAAGACAAACAAAAAACCCACTACCATAAAAGTCAATTTCAACTCACAGTTCACAGTGACCCCACAGGACACAGTAAAATTGCCTCATGGTTTTCAAGGAGTGCCTGGTAGATTCAAACTGTTGACCTTTGGGTCAGCTGTAGCACTTAACCATTACACCATCAAGGTTTAGCACTGGAAAATAAGCAAGTTTAAATCAGAGAATTTGACAGCCAACTAACAACACAAAGCTTTTTCAGGTGTTTTTGCCCCTTTAAGAAAACCATAGAAAGTGTTTTTAAAAAAAAGAAAAAGGCAAAGAATGTCTGCTTGAGTAGACAGAATGCCTAGCAGAAGTATCTTCTCAAATTCTTTTCCTCTCTGAAAATTCAAATCATCTTCAAGTGACAGTGAAGAGCGGGTGGAAAAAGTAAGCACAATGACTCAACTGACCTTTGCAGCTTTCCTGGTTTTGAATTCCTTTACAAAAACCTTTTCAAATATCTCCTGCTATGGTAGGTGTTTTACCTGACAGCATTTACTTTCTCACACTGAAAATATGACATTCACCCAAAGACATACAAAACATCACAGACTAATTTTCCCAAATCAGTGTCTCTTTGGAATGAACAATACATTCCATTTCCCAAGATATTTCAACATATTATATAGTAAGAGACTAAATTTAAGCGTCAAGAACATTAATGACATGCTGAACTCAAATCCAATTTGACTAATAATTCATGCCCAATTAGTATTTTTTAAGATAATCTTATCTACCCCAGTTACAAAACTGTTCATTTTATTTTTAAAATGAAATTTAGGGCACATGGTCCTCTTAGTTATAGCAAACTCTTTTTTTAAAAAAAAATCAGAAACTGGCTTAATTACTGCAGAACTTGTAGCTGGTATTTCAAAATCAGCTAAGTCAAAATATGAGAAAGATATATTACAGGAAAAAAACAAGAGAACATCAAACAAGTCTATACAACTGTAGTTTAACAAAAAGGGTCTTCAAAAGACCCAATTATACTCATTTTGGGAAAAGTCACTACCATATTATCATCATTTCCCATTTGGGATCTCAAGGGACATGTTTCTATCATTAAATTCTGTATCTCATAGCCAGTTTTGTTATTAATACTTACCCCAGATCATGAATCACAAGGTAATGCAAAATAGTAAAATAAAAATGCATGCTGTACTTTTAAGGTCTTTGTGGTATACCATCTTGAGAAAAAAGTAAGAAGCCCAAATGTCATGTACTGCATTTCAGCATACACTGCTGAAAAGCCCTTTACCTCCTAATCCAGCTAGTTCATGTCAACGGCATTCCAAAATGTCTCTTTCCTCAACGACACAGATAGTCACCATTACTGCTCCATATGTCTAACTAAAATGTCCACATTACTCAAACTCAACTGTGTGTACCTTAAAGGAGGGAAAGATCTTTATTTACCTAAATAATAGTCAATAACTTTTGCTGAATTTTAAGAAGTCTAAGGTTTCCTTTTGCAGACTATTACTAAATAATTATTAAGCATAACTAAAAAATATCAAATTGGAAATCATCTAATCATAGTCCTCACATTACAGAAAAATGAAGTCCAAATGAAGTAAGTTGACTTATCAAGATCTGAATCCACATTCAACTGGAAATTCAGATTTTTAGTGCAGCCCATTTCTGATCGACAGCAAACTGCTCCCATGAGACCCTTTCCAGTTTGTTACTCTCCCCCTTCTTGAGAAAAACATTTGATAAACCTTTGAAAATTTAGAGGCAATTTCTGCACTGAAAATTAACACACAACTGAATTATGAGTTTTAAGTAGAATAAACTAGAGAAGAGAAACATGCCATTTATTGTTCTAATGTACCTTCAGAATGTAAGTGTACTAAAGCTTGTTTTTGATGGAAACAAGTACTATTTTTAATTATGTCTTTCTCATTTAATCAGAATTTGGGGGAAGGGAAAACGAAGCATAACTGAAATGTTAAAACTGTAGAATATTCAACAATTTCTCCAACATGCTGATAAATTTTTTAAAGATTTATCTAAGTGAATAGCACAGTACCAATGGCTTCAGCCAAGACAATGTACCTTCTCTTTTTTAACTCTTCAAAATGTTGTAAATGACAACACATCGCTATTGTTGTTGCGAACGGCCAACAAGTTAACCCCAACTCACTGTGACCCCAAGTATGTGCAATAGAACTGCACTCTACAGCTTTCAAGACTATGACTATTCAGAAGCAGATCACCAGGCCTTACTTCCTCTATGCCTCTGGTTAAGTATGAACTGCCAACCTTTTGGTTAGTAGTCCAGTGGTTAAGTATCTGCAAGGCCCAGGGACTCCAAATGGCAACACAAGCCTACAAAAGAAAGGAGCTTTGTTAAGTGGAAGAAAAACTGGAAACATGCCCATCAATAAAATGATGCATCTATACTATAGAATACCAGTTACATAAGATAGAGCTGTATGTACAGATATGGATGTCTGATATTAAAGCATGTATGTATATACAAACGTAGGTATGTGTATATAAAAAGGTCTTGTACTATTTAATGTGTTTATCACGCAAAGAAAACACCTAGACATAGATAAACTTAACATTGGTTATCTTTGGGCAATGGGAAGAAACAAGAGTAGCAATTCTTTTAAATTTTACAATATACTTTTTAAAATAATCAGTTAAAAACAACACATACACAAAAAGATTCACCTAAGTATAATGCAAATTATAATTTTCCTCTTAATTGACATGCAATATTCCTAAAGCATACACACAAAAAGACCCTCATTTCCTGTTAATAGTCACACAACCTGAGCTACTGCAGCTAACAAGTAAAATGGAGATAACAGGATCTCCTGATACAATTATTCTGACGACTAAGTGATGTATGTAACATACTACAACACATACAGTAAGCACTCAACAAATGGTGACCTTATTTCTTCAGACAATAATGAAATCCCATTAAGTGTCACAAGTGAATAGCTATGAAAAAACTGCCAAATACACTTGTCGACTCAACAGCAACATGTTATAGTAAAACTATTGGTAAAATCAAGGACAGCAATTATCCTAATTCACGTCATTGTTTTATCACTGTTGTGTAATATAGCTTTGAAAAATTTCAGTGTTTTAATCAAATTTACTCTAAAAAAGCCACCAGTGAGTATGCACTTTTTCTCTGTGTTGAACACTGAGAATTTAAAAATACAATACCAGGAACTGCTGTATTCTCATCTAGCGCACTTAACTCTCAGACTGCCGTTCCATCAAGTCACAAGTATGATTTGACAAGCAAAAGTGTAAATGCAAAAATAACAAAACACTGCACTATTCCCAACAGCAAGAATGTAAGGAACCTCATACTCAACAACTGAGGAATAATTTAGTTATGGCACAGCTAAGCTACAGAATACAGACATTTAAATGAGTGAGGTCTACTAAGACTCACACGCAAGAATGTTTATGAGATAAATTTCAGAACTACATGCTCCCATTTTAAAAACTTTAGATAAAAAAAAAAATCTAGCTGGATATGCACCTATTAACCAGTTGATTCCACTTAAGGGCATTTGCTCTCATGGGTAGAATTTTTACTTGTCTTTCAATCAAGTTTTTTAAACAATATACCCTAAGATTTGGTAAAATTTCTCCGTTTTGTACTTCCAGCAGTAACTGGCATTTCCTGTGATTGAAGGTACAGTTCAAAGGTTACATAATACTACTAGTTTTAAAGTAATTTACACAACAGCAACTGTTTCTTAGACATTACTCTTTCAAGAGTGTTTCCTTTGAAAAAAAACTTGTGATGTATTTTCACTTTTAATAGAAAACATGAAAGCAGGCACATAAAAATCATCTGCCACAAAACACTTAAGAAGCATCATCCTACTCTGCTTTAGAAGCAGCCTGTTGTTGCCCTCCTTAAGGTCAATCCAGGGTCAGAGAGGGAATCTTTCCCAGTGATCAAAATCTTACACTGATCCATAATTTGGTTACAGTGAAATAAGATTTATCCTCTAAGTATCAACACTGCCCTTTCTGTGTGTAAAACCCACCGTCTAAATGCAGTTCTACTCAAAACAACCCAAATTCCAAACACCTCCCTTAGAATCAGCAAAACCACAGGCATGAAAAAATTTAACCTAAAATAGATTCAAATTAGAGAAACGTAACCACTCTTAAAAGTCTGACAATCAGTGCTGCTCGTGAATAACTGTAAATGCCAGTTATCAAGTATCCTCAATCTTTCTAATCTTGCTTAAAAATAAAAAATTCTTAACTAAAAATGTTCCAAATCATTAAGTTGTAAGAAAAAATTCAATGAAGACTCATTCTAACAGTGAGTTTCCACTTCAGGGAGACCTGGTGGTACAGTGGTTATTAAGAGCCGGACTTCTAACTAAAAGGTGGACAGTTGAAATCTACCAGTCCTTAGAAATCCTACGGAGCAGCTCTGCTGTGTGCTAGTCACTGTGAGTCAGAACCCACTCAATGGCAAGGAGTGGATCTATTAACTTTAAAAAGATTTGAAATTACCATCATAAAGACCTTTCAAACCACTTTTGACTACTGAATTTCACTGAATTTACCTTTAAAAAGACCGTAAATTCAAAAGATACTGAGACAAAAATTTGAGGTTCCTTTATACTTAGCCAATTTTTCAAACTGAGTCAAGTACTATGTTCTATACAATCTTCTCCCAAGAATTCTTGAAGTTAAAGTAATATTTAGACAATTCCCAGAGTCAAAACAATGTAACCTTAAAGACAAAACAAAAAGTCTATGCCAAAGATTTCTGCATAAAACTTGACAATAGGAACCTAGGAGAGACTAAATACCCTTTTTCTTTCACTAAATACTAGCCCACCTTACAAAAATTCACAGGAATAGCTACATAACAATGAAATGTTTTGGTACTACCAACAGTACATTCCAACTCATAGCGACCTTAAGGAAACATAACTACCCAAGTTTCCAAGGTGAGCCTGCTGGATTTGAACTGCTTACTTTTTCGGTTAGCAGTCACAGCACCTCCCCTCTACACTACCAGGGTTTCTTATTTTGCTAGTTAATAGAAAACTCTTTTTATATATTTCATTCTCAAAGGAACTTCTCAGAGAAGGTATGCTGGGAGTAGAAATTCCTGACTAGTCAGTTAAGCACTGGACTGATCAAAGGTCTACCATTCAAACCCACCCAGAGGCACCTGTGAAGGCCTGACCATCTGCTTCCAGTCAGCCTTGAAAACCCTAGGGCATAGTTCTAGTCTGCAACACATGAGATGGAACTGATCTTGCATCAACTGATCTGGTTTTCGTTTTATGCCGGGAATACAAAACGACCTATCAGTATTTGAAATCCTCCCTTCCCCTGTGAAAGAGACTATTACAGTTGATCCAGCAGAAACCAATCCTTCCACCTAGTCAACTGCAGTAAGCCCTAATCAGTATACTGAAACATTTAAGCCAATCACTTTGTGACCTCCAAGTCCTTAAAAAGTATCTACTGAAGAGCCTCTGCATGTTCCGTGTTACTAGAAGTGAAAAATAAAAGATTCAACTTTGAGATCAAAAGATTTGACTACATATTTATTGCTCCAGTTATCAAAGGTATAACTTAAAATTTGTACCAAGTTATCAGCTATAGTTTGTCAAAGCAACTACTGAGTACCCATAACCTAACTTAGCCATCTTGACCTTTCTTCATATTCCTTGAAAGCAGAGCCCTAGAAATAGGAGGGAAAAAAAAAAAAAATACTTGCAAGAGAGCTAGACTTTAAGGATTACATAGTGGACAGGATTACACAGTGACAAGGACTGAAAGCAAGAAAGATCACTATTAAAATACTTTCAAGCCCAGTATTCTCCCTTTCAGAAAGTTTCTTGGTATAGGTTCAGGCTTCCCACTCTAAGATTTAAGTCAAATCATAACACTGAATTAGATTAAATGCACTATATTAATAAGTACTCTCAAGCCCACCCACCAGGTTATACATAGTCTCACTCAATCATGTAAAGAATTGAATTCTTTATTTGTGATATCCATAAACGTTGCTAATCTATATTTCTATCCAGGAAGGCAATTTTCTCCTATTATCAGTTTTCTTTTTTTATAAACAACAACTTGAATTCTATTGCATGAAAGGGCTACAAATATACATTTGTTAACCAAGCAGAATACAGATATTTTGCTTTACAACTTGCACCTAAGATACCAGTACATGAAGCTGGTTCATCTGTTACCACAGCAATCTGGGGCTACTGCCCAAGCTATGCATAGCAGTACATTTTCAAAATTCAGGTAGAAAGGGCAACTGTGATATAGACTGTTAACTACATTCCTGTGAAACCCATCTCAATTACAAGCAAATGTGTAACTTCCAAGTCTGCACAGACTTTTGATGGTAAAACATCGAAATCTGATGCAATTGTCCTAAGTTTTTAAACAAATTGCTCTACAGATATACTGCCATTCTGCCAGTAGATGGTGCTACAAAGGTTGAGGAGAAGGGTTTCCATGAGGACAACAGTTCAGGTATAGGAAAAAAAAAAACGTTTAAACCTGCTCTGAAAATACAAAAAAAATGCATTTAGTTTCAGGGTCAAATATAACCCGTATTTGTAACCATTCATTACAGACAAACCAATAAGAGGGTTGAAACTAGGCCATCGGAAAAATTTCAACAGTTTATATGAATGAAAACACATGCTTAACACAAACTATTTCTTTAGAACTACACAGTACATACTTCGAAGTAAATTCTTATAGAAAGAAGTGACCAACCATCTCAAGATGACAAGCAAATCTCTAAGTACAAGAGATGGATGCACAGAAACTTAAAAAGAGTTTAAAAAGCCACATCCACCACTTCAAAAGTTTTGCCCGTAAGGGTTAAAATTCAACAGTCACTAGCAGGGCAACAAGAAAAAAACCCACAGGACCTCTTAAAAGTTTTTCTAAGTACACGTCAAGAATTAAGATTTAACACGAAAAATCTTCAACTAATATTCCCTAAAACGGTATGGAATGGATCCTAGAAAAAAAATGTTACACTTGTATGGTCAAACACAATGATTTATTAAAAATAAAACGTAAAAATGATTTTTGTACATATGTTTCCAAATTTCAGGCATGGGATCCAAGTAAATTTCATAGAAAACGCTTTAGGCAGGTTATCAAGTCCTTACAACAAAGTAAACTACCCCCCACCCCAATCCCCGCCCAGGTTTTGCTACAGAATCAGCAAGTTCACTCCCTCCCCCCAAAAAAACACAAATTAAAACAAGACATTCTGCTAGTATAAAAACGACCAAGGTCCAAGTAATAATAAAAAAATAGAGTCCATCAATGACTGCAACACAAAAATGTGTGTGGGGCCGAGTCCATCTTCAGGGGGAGAGACAAGAGAGGTGGCAGGCAAATAGGGCAACACTCCCAAGGGGAGGCAGCCTAAGCGGCTCCCCCAAGGACAAAATGGGGAAGGCGGTGGGAGAGGGAAGGGACTTAGGAGCTAACCCCATTTGGGTGGTTGAAAGAGCTACCCCTATAGCCACTCCCAGGCATTTTTTAAAATTTTTCTTTTTTTTTAGAAAGAACTGCCTCCATAGCCACCCCCACCGCCATAGCCACCTCTGTAAGGTCCACTGTTACTGCGACCGCCCCAGCTGCTGCCTCCTCCCCCGCCGCCGCCGCCGCCACTCTTCATGGGCCCATACGAGGACTGGTGTTGGCTGTAGCTGCCGAAGCCGCCGAAACCGTTACCGTAGTCGCTTCCACCGTAGGACGAACCGCCCCCGCCTCCTCCGTAGGCATTGTAGCCGCCGCCACCACCGCCGCCGCCGTAGCCACCGTAGCTGTTGTAACCGCCGCCGCCGCCCTTGGACAGGCCATTCTGGTCTCGACCACCGCCGCGACCTCGGCCGCCCCGGCCGCCCCGAGAGGACCGGGAGCCGCCTCCGCCCCCACCGGAGTGGATATCCTCCTTGGGGACGGCTTTCTTCACCTCTACGCGATGGCCCTGGATCGGATGGAACTTGACCACCGCGGCCTTATCAGCCGCGTCGTGATTCTGGAAATACACGAAGCCGAAACCACGCTTCTTGCCTGACTGCTTGTCGGCAATAATCTCGGCCTTTTCCACGGTGCCGAACTGCGAGAAGTGCTCGATCAGGTCGCCCTCGGCCACATCTCCCTTAAGGCCCCCGACAAAGAGCTTCTTAACCTTGGCGTGGGCGCCGGGCCGCGCCGAATCCTCCCGGGACACCGCCCGCTTCAGCTCCACTGTGTTGCCGTCCACGGCGTGGGGCGAGGCAGCCATGGCGGCATCGGCCTCCTCCACATTGGAGTAGGTCACGAAACCGAAGCAACGGGAGCGCTTGGTCTGGGGGTTCACCACCACCACGCAGTCCGTCAGAGTCCCGAAGGCCTCAAAGTGGCCGCGCAGGCCCGACTCACTCGTCTGCACGTTGAGGCCGCCAATGAACAGCTTACACAACTGAGAATTCTCCATCTCCACGGCACGGGACTTCCCCCCGCCCTGGGAGCTCCGAGGTTTCGTCGTCGCCGTTATCGCTGGCTAAGTAAGGCCTTCTTCACAGTTTGGGCCCAGCGACTGCCGGAGCCGCCACCGCCGGTCACCGACGGGGAAGGGAAGAAGGGAAGGGGAGGGAAGGAAGGAAAGAAGGAAGGGGAAGGGAAGGGGAGAGGTGCCGGCTAGAGGACGAGCTGAGGAGACTGGAAGACAACCAAGGCAGCCGCTACCGCCGCCGCCACCTCCGCTCCCCTATCTGGGCACCACACAAAGAGGCCGCTGAACGCGCGCGCACCCTCCCCGAGGCGTGCGTCACCGCCGACGTACGGCTGTCTAAGGCTACTCGCCAATCCCCGTCTTGCTCTTGTTAGTCCCGCCTCCTACGCCGCAGCGCCGCTCTCGACCGTGGACTCCCCGCCCTCCGCGGTACATTCAAGTCCTTGGCCTGGCTGCTCCTACTACAGCCTCTACCGCCCCATTGCCAATCGCTGGCGTCCTATAGGTCCTGAAGAGGAGCTCTCCCTGCCCTCTGTGCGTCTCTGCGATTCATTTTCTCTCGGTCTCTCGGCTGTTCCCAGTGACTCTCCCCCTCCCCTTTCCTGATCGCTTGGCCCAACTCCGCAGTGGCGTTCGCGCCAGCCCCTTGAGAGACATGGCAGTTTAACCAATCACAGCTATCTCTTTACATCCACTTCCGTTTTCCGGAGCCGCGGGACGGGCGCGCACCCTGATGCGCGCTGGCCCGGTGCCCCATGTGTGCGGAGGCTGCCTACCACCCTTGCGCTTCGTCTTGCTTGGGGCTTGGCAAGGGATGGAGTGGAGGCATCTTGGGGCCGTTCTGAACGGATGCGGCCTGGGGCGGCACGCGCGGGCTTTTTGAAAACTTGACTGTTGGGGTTGGGGGTCCAAGTTTACCCGTCGGCTGTCAGCCGTGTCAATAGACCTGGCGTCCGCGCCCTTCCCGTACAAAGATGGAGAGTAGAAGCCTAGTCCAGGAAGGCAGTTATTAACCATTTACAGTGGCCCGATGCGCGGTAAAGCCAAAACACTGACATATGGCCCTGCGCAAAGTTGAGCCCGAGGCAGTGTGAAAGAGCGCTAAAAACACTGTAGACCTTCCGACCAAGGCGAGGCGCCTGCCCCTTCTCTCTCTCGACTTGCAGATACTTTCATTTTACCTTACTGCACACGTTTTATGTTTAATATACATTATCTATGCATTGCCTTCCCAACTAAAATGTTAGCTTTTTAAAGGCATTTCTATCAAAATAGGAGACAAAATAATTACATGTTACATATTTAAATAACAAGTATTGATAATTGCCATAAAGACCCTCACTCAACAATACAAAAAAGTTACAATGGCTTCCATTTACTGAACCTTTGTGTGCCTTGCAAGATACCTGGAATGGGGCAAGATACATGGGGTGAGACATAATTGATACTACGTGAGACAGAGCCTCCAAAGTATTGCTTTTAGTGGGGCAGTGGATTCGTTGGCCTGTAGTCTCCTTTCTTTCTTTTTTTTTTATTTAATATGACTGAGTGAAAATGTACATTCCCATATAAATTTACATGCCCACCTATATGCAGTTTCCACCTGCAATGAATGGCCAGTTAAAGCTCACATTTGATGACTCTGACACTGACTATTCTTGCCTCCTAGAAAATTCAACTGATTAGCCACTTTAATTTCACCCACAACCTTAATTCTCCTTGGTCTTGTAACATAATCACGGGTTCTGGGGATTAAGACATGGTCATCTTGGGGGAGAGGGCATTGTTCTGCCTGCCCCAGTGGGAACCAGAGAAATTGAGGCTGGAGAGATAAGTAGGGGCTCAGCCAAGAAGGATTATATATGTCATACCAAGAATTCCAGTCTTTATAAACCAGGTGGTGCCACTGAAGAGTTTTAAGGTGAAGGATAATAAATTTCCATTTTAAAAAATTACCCTACTGGGCTGTGGGGGAGAGTGATTCAAATATGTCTGACTGGACAAGGGAGTCCATTTAGAATGCTAATATTCACATAATAAACATTTCAAAAGCTAAAAGTAAGTTCTTGTCATTTTAGTGAACAGTTCAAGGGCCAAAAGGAAGAGGCAGTAGAGATTGGATCAAAAAAAACAACACTTTTGCTGTAGACTCAATTCCCACTGTAAAACTGCCCCATCCAGAGAGTGCCTGGTGGATTCAAATTGCTGTCCTTTTGGTTAGAAGTTACAGCACTTAACTACTCTGCCCCCAGGGTTTCCTGGGATTACACAGGAAGAATGAAATTTTAAAGAGATATTTAGGAGTTGGAATTGACAGAATGTAGTGATCCACTGGTTCTGGTGGGTAAACTTTCTTATTTTGTGATACGGTAAATTATGGTTTCATTCACCAACATGGGAGAAAAAAGGAGGAGGCAGGCCAGGTACATTTTTTTGTTTCACAGTTGTTGGGAAGGTAGCATACAGAGAGGGGAGGTGGAGATGTGGCCTACCACAATATGCAATACTCCTTTCTATCAATAAAATCTATGATTTTTAGAAGGGCACTTAGTTCTCAGGCATGAAGACATTTCCCAGCCTTTCTTTAAATTCCATGTAGCCATGTAAATACATTCTGGTTAATGAAATGTAAGCAGAAGTATTGAGTGACAGCTTCTAGGAAACTTTCTCAGAAGACAGCTAGCACACACCCTTGACTTCTTATCCTCATCTTCCTTCTTTATGGCTACTCCAGTCTTGCTGCTTAGAATGCATATGGGATGGCTACTATTCCAGTAAACTATCCTAAACCTAGAAACTGAGAGTCTCCCTATTGCTGAAAGCTGCAGTTAAACTACAGAAGGGAACTAGAATTTGGAATATCAAGAAACTGCTGTCATGGCAAAAGACTACCTGCTATTGGACTTTTATGCCAGAGAGAAATAAATAACCAGTTAGCTTCAAATCCCAAGTTGAAAGGTCTGCATTTCAGACCCACCAGTCACTATGTGGGAGAAAGATATGGCAGTCTGCTTCTATAAAGATTTACAACCTTGGAAGCCCTACAGGGCACTTCTAGTCTGTCATATAGGCTATCTATTATGAGTTGGGATCAACTTGACAGCAATATGAGAAACAGGAATACATATATGTACATATCCTGAATCCTTTTGTTTGCATTTCTCAACTTCAAAACAATCTGTAAAATTCAAGAAAGATACTGTCATTTTCACATCATTAATGTGCATGGTTAACCTCACATGGAAGTAGATGTTAAGAGTTGCAAAATGACCATTTGAGCAAAGAGAAAAATCTATTGTTTAGCCTACATTTTGAATGATCATACTTCACAATTCCTCTAGTAGAGGAGCTTCGAAGAACCAAAAATCTCAAGGGCAAAAGGTAGGGTCAGAAGACAGAAAAAAAGTGAGCCCACATCAAGAAAATTATAAGGGCAAAGGCTTCAGAAATGTTATTTTTTATATCAAAGTCATTCAGGAACTACAAGTAGAAGAAGTTCATAAAAGTGCAGACTAAAACACTGCAGAATAAATACACACATACAACTTCCTCTCAAAACTCTATTAAAATGACAATAAAATATTTGTAAAAGGCATAAACTCTCAAAAACAAGAGAATGGGAATATATTTTTGGAATCTGGTAATCAGACCAGAGAAAGATGAAGTACAGAATGCCCAGAAGCTGGTTAGTCTACTCTGAAGAAGCCCAGGTGAATTTAGAAATTGATAGCATCAGATAGCTCTGAATATTTCATCTCCATGAGACATGTGTTAGGTCAAGGTGCTAATGAAGACAGGAAGACCACTCAAAAGTCTGTAAATGAACCATCACAAAACCAAGACCAAATTCATTGTCATTAAGTCAGTTCTGACTCACAGCAATCCTGCTATTAGGTTCTATTGAGTCAGTTCCAGTTCTTTGAGACCCTATGTACAACAGAAGGAAACACCGTCTGGTCCCGTGCTATGCCCACAATCACTTTATGCTTAAGCCCATTGTTACAACCACTGCGTCAATCTATCTTGTTGAGGGTCTTCATCTTTTTCATTTTCCCTCTACTTTAGCAAGCATGATGTCCTTCTCCAGGAACTGACCCCTCCTGACATGTCCAAAATATGTAAGACACAGTTTCCCCATCCTTTAGAACAGAGAAAAACTGCCTCATGGGTTTTCAAGGCACAACTTGGTGGATTCAAACTGTAGACCCTTTGGTTAGTAGCCTGAGCTCTTAAGCACTACACCACCAGAGCTCCAACATACAGGGTCTGACAATTAAGTTTGTGAACTCATCGTAGGAAAAGTGCTGCATACCTCATTACTGAAATCACCTCTGAAATACTACCCATGGAAAGCTGTGCACCAATGCCAGGACCTAATCCACCCTTCAAAGCACTCTTTCTAGGATGAGGCCAAGAATGTAATTGTCAGACCAGCTCTGATGGACATCCTAGGAAAAGAGTTCCAAAACTGCTTTGAAGGGGGGGCTAGGCGTTGGTGTCAGTGCAGCTTCCCAAAAGGAGTACTTCGAAGGTGAGTGTAGTGATAATCAACAATGAGGTCTGTAGCACTTTCCCTAGGGTGAGTTCGTGAACTTAATTGTCAGATCTTGTAGACCCCCAAAACTACCCATGCCACAAACAGTAGCCCCTTGCCTACTCTGACACAGTGAAGTCTCTCTACCTCTAAAGTAGAAAGACTGAACTATGGAGACTCTGGGCTGAGGATTCTAAGTTGGCCACATTGTTGAACGGAGGGAGTAAGTAGAATTTTACTTAGAATACCAAATGGTGACACCCCTAGGCCCATCCCATTCAGTTCTAAGAACACCAGAAACCAGGCTGAACACCTGCTAGAGGTCAGAGGATTCCTCTGGAGGAAAACGACCAGGCCAAGAGAAAACGATTTCCAATAGTTACAGTTTGGGGAAGGGGGAAGGCAGAAAGCACAGCTCAATCACCCTATAAGTCCAAGATAGTTCTAATCTTTTCTTATTTAATATAAACAGATAAAGATCAAAACAAGAAGCAAATAGGGACTCAGAGGATACAGACACAATGCAAAAAGCAGGAGGAAAAGGTGAAAAAACAAAACTTTGCTTTCAGACTGATAAAGTAATAGCATCCAAGAAAAATAGCTGGTTATTTATATATATTTTCAAAAAAAGGAATACTGAGAGGACAAAAAAGACTTGAAAACTGTGATCTTTGCTCTTTCTAAGTACGTGCTTCAAGCCCTCTTCACTTTCAGCAAGCAAGAATGTGTCATCTGTAAAACACAGATTGAGTCTTCCTCCAATACTGATGCTGTCTTCTTCTTCATATAGTCCAGCTTCTCAGATTGTTTAGTGTACAGATTGAATAGGTATGGTGAAAGGATACAATGCTGATACACACATTGATATGCACCTTTAAACCACACAGTATCCCATTGTTCTGTTCAAACTGCCTCTTGATATATCAAGACAAGTTCCTCACAATCACAATTAAGTTTTCTAGAATTCTCATTCTTTGCAATGTTATCCATAATCTGTTATGAGGCACACAGTCAAGTGCCTTTGGTTTTCTCTCCTTTCAGCCAGGATCCATCTGACATCAGCATGATATCCCTGGTTTCACATTGTCTTCTAAATCTGGCTTGAATTTTTGGCAGTTCCCTGTCAATGTATTGCTGCAGCTGTTCTTGTATAATTTTATGTGCATGCAATGTTAATGACATTGTTAATTTTCACATTCAGTTGGATCACCTTTCTTGGGAATATGCGAAAGTATGGGACTCTTCCAGTTGGCTGGCCAGGTACCTGTCTTGCAAATTTCTTGGCATAGGCAAATGAGCAACTCCAGCACTGCATCCATTCGTTGAAACATCCGAATTGATATCTCATCAGCTCCTGGAGACTTGTTTTACACCAATGCCTTCAGTGCAGCTTGGACATCCCCCTTCAGTACCATCAGTTCCTGACCATACACTATCTCATGAAATGGTTAAATATTGACTAGTTTTTTTTTCGGTATTTTGGTTTTTTTGGTCTAGTGACTCTGTGTACTCCTTCTGTCTTGTTTTGATGCTTCCCACTTCATTTAATATCTTCCCCATAGAATCCTTCAATATCACAACTCAAGGTTTGAATTTTATTCTCCAGTTCTTTCAGCTTAGAAATGCTGAGCATGTTCTTCCCTTTTGGTTTTCTATCTCCAGTTCTTTGCACATGTCATTATACTTTCCTTTGTCTTCTTGAGCCACCTTTTGAAATCTTCTCTTCATCTCTTACTTTATTATTTCCTCCTTTTGCTTTAGCTACTCTGTGTTCAAAAATAAGTTTCAGAGTCTTCTGACATGCATCTGATTTCTCTCTTTCCTAGCTTTTTAAGGACTTCTTGCTTTCTTCATGTATGATGTCCTTGATGTCATTCCACACCTTGCCTGGTCTTTAGTCAGTGTTCAACACCCAAATTAACTCTTGATATGGTCTCTAAATTGTATTGGGGTATACTCAAGGTTGTACTTCGAATCTCATGGACTTCTAACTTTCTTCAACTGCAACTTGAATTTGCACATGAGCAATTGATGGACTATTCCACATTTGGCCCCAACTTTGTTCTGACTGATGGCATTGAGTTTTCCTATCATCTCTTTCCACAGCTGTAGTTGATTCAATTCCTGTATATCCCATCTGGCAAAGTTTACTTGTATAGTCACTGTTTATATCGAAAAAAGATATTTTACAGGACTTTCAGCCAACATGCTCCATAGACAGAAGCACTATCCTGTCCCTTCACAGTAAAGACCCCCCAAAACTAAGTAAAACTGAGACAAACTTCAATCCTGCAATGAGAAATGTCAAATGAAGAGATATAGACCTTAGCCAAAAACCAAATGGCATTAGAAACTGACAGAAAATAGACAGAGAGAAAGTATAATAGAAAGTTTCTTATCACCTAACCCAACATAGATTCACCATTTTGGATGCCTGTTGGAGACCAGCAGACCACAGGAGAGCAGATTAACTGAGGTCTCAGGGAGGACAAATTTCCTGGCATGGTTTCCTACTCCCATCTTCTCCCTGCTGCTCTGCATCTGATTCCTCCTGGCTAGCTGGTGGCTCAGCTGGCCTAGAAATGCAACCTACACGTGGCTTCAATTCACCACACCCACATCAGAGATGAGCAGACAGGGAGTACTTGAAAGCACCTTTAGGATCTCCTAGCAGGACATACACTTTTATTAGGACCTTCCCTGCTGCACCACAGCTGTGTGAAAGGACAAGGAGGTGAAAAATATTGTGACCACAGATGGGAAAACAACAAAGAACACACAGCCTGCCTACTCCAACATAACCAAATAAAACAAAAAAGCAGGAGGAAACAAACAGATCTACAATCAGTAAACAAATATTTACTGAATGTCCCAAAGAAAGTGACTATATCAAAACATATGAAAAAACAGGTCAAGAACTGTCCAGTAGGTGTCCAAAATAAAACATCAGATAATTTTCCAGTACAGAAAAGGCACTAGAATTACCTAACAGGGAATTCAAATCTCTGATATTCAGAGCTGTCTAAAAGTTGCAGCAAAAAGCAGACAAAAAAGAGGGGAAAAAATTTTTGGAAAAGGCAGACAAATTCATGGAGGAATCCTGAAAATAACACAGAAAGAAAATGCCAGAATAAATTCACAACTAGAAATCATACAAAAACAACAATTAGAAATCCAAAAGATAAACAGCAAGCTTTCAGAGATGGACAGTGTCATAAAAGGCCTGACAAGCACATTAGAAATGATGAACACGGGATTAGCCAATAGTAGATAAACACTTGGATACATCTCTGTTTGAGGAAAAATCAGAAAAAAAGAATGATGAAAACCCTGAGAATTATGTGGGATACAATCAAAACCAAAAATGTACAAGCGATGGGAACTCCAGAACAGGGGAAGAAAACAGAAAATACAGAAAAGATCATTGAAGAATTGCTGTCAGAAAACTTTCCTAGTGTGACAGATGAAAATCCGATCATCCAAGAGGCTCAACAAACCCTATGAAGGCTAGAGCTTAAAAGGAAATCACCAAGATGTACCATAACTATACTTGCTAAAACAAAGGACAGAGAAAAAATTCTGAGAGCAGCTTAAGAAAAAAAGTCACAGAGGAGAAACAATAAGACTAAACCCTGATTAATCAGCAGAACCCATACAGACAAGAAGGCAGTGGGATGATATATGTAAAACCATGAAAGAAAGAAAAAATTCCAACCAAGAATAATTTGTCCTGCAAAACTCTCCTTCAAATATGATGCTGAAGTTAGGACATTTCCAGATAAACAGAAATGAAGAGAATATGTAAAAACCAAACCAAATTTACAGCAATTATTAAAGAGAATCCTTTGGTCTAAGAACAAACAATATCAGACCATAGTCTAAATCTAGGATGCATGATTGTACCAGCCAGATATCAGTCTAGAAAATGAACACCCAGAGATTAGCCAAAGTCAAAAGAACTACAACAGGAAACCAAAGAGGTTAATCTGAAAAGACAACATCAGAATAAAAGAGGGAATAAACAATGTAGATACAGAACTTTCTAATGGAATGGAAGGCAAGGTACTATCAAGGACAAGTTTTGTTGCTGTTAGGTGCCATCATGTCAGTACCCATTTACAGCAACCCTATGTACAACAGAAGGAAACACTTCCTGTTTCTGTTCCACGTTCACAATCATTTGTATGCTAAGATCAAGTAACAGTAGACTGGTTCAAACCTAGGAAAACAAGGGTAAACTTCAAGGCAACTACAGAAAGTTAATAAACCTGCTCATTAAAATTAATAAGAGTAACAAAGTCTGAATAAAAAAACAAAATCTACAAAAACAAATCCACAAACCAAAGGAATTCAGCACAAGAGAGTAAGAAGAACAAAGAAAATGTCAGTGTCAGCACCCCCCCTCCAAAAAAGCACTCAAACATTACAACAATAATACACTGTTTCTAAGAGACAAATCCTAGAAACAAAATGCCTGGTACCAGCAAAACAACAAATAAACTAACCAGTGGAAGAGCAGGGAGAACCCAGATGTGAATCCATCCATGTGTGGTCACCTGATCTTCAACAAGGGCCCAAAAGTCCATCAAATAGGAAAAGAACATCTTTCACCAGATGGTGCTGGCAAAAATGGATGTTCCCACATTAACATGCAACAAATTGGAGGACATTATGCTGAGTGAAATAAGTCAATCACAGAGGGACAGGTGTTGTATAAGAACACTATTGTGAAAACTCATGAAAAGGTTTACATATAGAGAGAAACAATCTTTGATGGTTTCCAGGGAAGGGAGGAGCAGTGATAGAAAAAAATTTTTAAAACAATGCACGGAGTTTATGTAAGGGATTATATTCATTTACTGTGTGCGAAGTAAATAAACAACAAGAACTTATCAGGAGAAGTCAGTATACAGCTTAACTCAATTTTTCCTAGTTATTTCAGATTTCTCAGGGAATATTTCTCCCCAAATTGCTTTTGTGAGATACTGACACAATGTTGCTGTTGTTAGGTGCTGTCAAGTCATTTCTGACTCATAGCGAGCCTATGTACAGCAAATGAAACACTGCCCAGTCCTGTGCCATGCCTACAATCATTTTTATGCTTAAGCCCATTGTTGCAGCTACTGGTCAATCCATCTCATTGAGGATATTCATCTTTTTCGCTGACCTTCCACTCAACCAAGCATGATATCCTTCTCCAGGGACTGTTTCCTGCGGACAACATGTCCAAAGAATGTAAGACAAAGCTTCACGATCTTTACTTCCAAAGAGTACTCTTGTTGTACTTCTTCCAAAACAGATCTGTTTGTCCTTCTGGCAGTCCATGATATATTCAATATTATTCTACAATACCACAACTGAAAGGCATCAATTCTTCTTCTGTCTTCATTATTTATTATTCAGCTTTCGCATGCATATGTGCAATTGAAAATACCATGGCTTGGGTCAGGTGTACCTTAGTATTCAAGGTGATATCTTTACTTTTCAACACTTTAAAGAGGTCCTTTCTGGCAGATTTTCCCAATACAATGCATCTTTTGATTTCTTCACTGCTGCTTCCATGGGTGTTGATTGTGGTCCCAAGTAAAATGAAAACTTTGACAACCTCAATCCTTTCTTCATTTATCATGATGTTGCTTACTGGTCCAGTTGTGAGGATCTTTGTTTTCCTGATGTTGAGGTGCAATCCATACTGAAGGCTGTGGTCTTTGACCTTCATCAGTAAATGTTTCAAATCTGCTTAACTTCCAGCAAGCAACGTTGTGTCATCTGCATAGCACAGGTTGTTAATGAGTCTTCCTCTGACCCTGATGCCTCATTCTTCTTCATATAGTCCAGTTTCCCACATTACTTGCTCGGCATATAGACTGAAAAGGTATAGTGAAAGGATACAACCTTGACGCACACCTTTCCTGACTTTAAACCATGAAGGGTCCCCTTGTTCTATTCGCATAACTGTCTCTTAATCCATGGACAGATTCCTCACGAGCACAATTAAGTGTTCTGGAATTCCCATTCTCCGCAATATTATCCATAATTTGTTATTGTCCACATGGCTAATGCCTTTGCATAGTCAATAAAACACAGGTAAGTATCTTTCTAGTATTCTCTACTTTCAGCCAGTATCCATCAGACGTCAGCAATGACATCCCTGGTTCTATGCTCTCTTCTGAATCCAGCTTGAATTGCTGGCAGTTCCTCATCAATGTACTATTGAAGTCACTTTTGAATGATCTTTAGCAACATTTTACTCATCTGGTATTAATGATATGGTTCAGTAATTTCCACATTTGGTTGAATCACCTTTCTTGGGAATAGGCATAAATATGGATCTTTTCCAGCTGGTTGGCCAGGTAGCTATCCTCCAAATTTCTTGGCATAGATGAATAAGTACTTCTAGTGCTGCATCCATTTGTTGAAATGTCTCAATTGATATGCCATCAATTCCAGAAGCCTTGTCTTTTGTCAGTGCCTTCAGTGCAGCTTCAACTTCTTGAGTTCTAGACATGAAAAAAAAAATTACTCTTCCAGAGACTATTTCAATGTGGCTTTTCTTCATAGTTTGATAAGAGAATATTATATGAAATCCAGTGTGAAATGTTAAAATACATAACAGACAATCAGAACCAAGAAAACTTTGCTGTCATTAATTCTAGCTTGTAGGAACTAGAAAGAATAAATTACAGGATAGAGCAGGGCTTCTGAGATATACCTGGTGGTTTTGAGCTTCTGATCTTTTGGTTAGCAGTGAGCTCCTAACCACTGGGCCACTAGTCGTCCATAAAGAACAACAGTATATATTAAATGTGTGTGTGTATATATATATGTTTGCATCTTGAATCAAAGTAAAAACTGATAGAAAAGGCCCTGATACTGCACCTAAACGCAAGTTTTAGAGGATCATAGAGGAACTGTGGTTTTTGCACTCAACATCATGTTCAGTATTTAACATGATGTCAAAGGAAACATTTTAAAAAGCAGAATTAAGGATTTAAACATCACGCTATTCAAGATAGTGGTTTCCGAAGACATCTTTCGAATTTAGTCATGTTTCTTGAAAATCAAGCAGTGTCCCTAAGTGGTCCTCAAGTAGGTGAAGAAAAACCACCACAACAAAAAAACAGTCTGAAAAAGCAACAATCTAGTTCTATGCCAAGGTTTTCAATCCCCTTTGTGGTATTGTGAAAATTCTTTGTTATATTACTGACCCTCACGGATGTTTGGATCTTTTTCATACAGTAACAGTGGAAGCAGTAGTGAGAAGAGGAGGAAAGAGGATATAGTTATATATGAATCCCACCTAGGCAGATCCAGAAGAAAGGAGCATCGCTAAGCACAGACTAGTATCACATTGTTGTATACTGGTCTTTCTAAAAGTAACAATCCCACACTGCTAACTACACCAACCCAATGGCTTAACTGAAATGTTCTGCAGGAATGTGAAAATATATAATCTCAGCTCATGGTGTGGCACATTGAGATTTACATTTCTTTTAAACATTTCAGTAAAAAGAACTTATAAAAAAGATACGAGATATGACAACTTTGTGAACTCATCCTAGAAAAAGTGCTACATACCTCACTGCTGAATATCAGTACGCTTACATTCAAAGTACTCCCCTTGGGAAGCTATGCACCAATGCCAGCACCTAGTCCACCCTTCAAAGCAATGTTGGAACTCTTTCTGGAATGACCATTAGAGCTGTCATCATATTACCCTTGATGTCCTGAATGTCATTAAAATGTCTTCCTTTCAATATTTCCTTTATCTTCAGGTAGAAAAAAAGTCATTGGGGCCCAGATCAGGTAAGTAGGAAGGCAGTTCCAATACGGTTGTTTACTTACTGGCTAAAAACTCCCTCACAGACAACTATATAATTAAGTTCACGAACTTGCCACCTTGCCACCATGAGCAATGACCATTCCAGAAAGAGTTCCAAAACTGCTTTGAAGGGTGGACTGGATGCTGGCATCAGAGCATAGCTTCCCAAGAGGAGTACTTCAAAGGTGACTGTAGTGATGTTCAGCAAGGATGTATGTAGCACCTAGAACAATTAACTTTGCAGACTTAATTATTGGACCTCGTATTTGCAATGAAAAGTCACTGGTCTTGCAAAATTCTATCACTCAATCTCTGATATCCTTTCTATCACCTAGGCCATATTTTACAACTGTTGATCCTTCTTCCTTGTCTCCAATTTTTGGATCTCAATCACCAGTAATTATAAATGCATCCTGAGTGCATGTTTGATCAACTTCGGGCTGCAGAAATTGGAAAAAAATTTCAATTTCTTCATATTTGGTCTAAGTGGTTGATGTGTAAATCTGAATAACAGTCATATTAACTGGTCTTCCTTGTGGATGTATGGATATTATCCTATTACTGACAGCACGGTACTTTCAGGATAAATCTTGAAATACTCTTTTTGATAATGAATGCAACGCCATTCTTATTCAATTTCTCTTTCTCGCATGGTAGACCATATGATTGTCTGACTCAAAACGGCTAATATCAGTCCATTCCAGTTCACTAATGCCTAGAATACAGATGTTTATGCATTCCATTTCACTGCAGCACTGGAAGTACTCACTTGTCTATGCCAAGGAATGTGGAAGACAGTTACCTAGCCAACCAACTGGAAGAGACCCATATTTATGCCTACTCCCAAGAAGGTTATCCAACTGAATGTGGAAAATTATCACACAATATCATTAATATCACATGCAAGTAAAATTTTGCTGAAGGTAATTCAAAAGCTGCTACAGCAGTATATCAACAGTGAACTGCCAGAAATTCAGGGTGGATTTAGAAGAGGACATAGAACCAGGGATGTCATTGTTGATGTCACCTGGATACTGGCTGAAAACAGAGAAAACCAGAAAGATACTTGTGTTTTATTGACTATGCAAGGGCATTTGACTGTATGTATTATAACAAATTATGGATGATGTCGTAAAGAATGGGAATTCCAAAAAAAAAAAAAACCAAACTAAACTCAGCACTATCGGGTGGATTCTAACTAATATCAACCCTATAGGACAGAGCAGAACTGCCCCACAGAGTTTCCAAGGAGCACCTTGTGGATATGAAATGACCTGTTGTTTAGCAGATGTAGCACTGTATCACTACATTCTGGGAATTCCACAACATTTCATTGTTATCAGGAGGAATCTTCATAAATCAAGAGGCAGTCATTTGAACAGAACAAGAGGATACTGCATACCTTAAAGTCAGGAAAGGTTTGTGTCAGCATTGTATGCTTTCACCATACCTGTTCATTCTATTTGCTGAAAAAATAATCAGAGAAGCTGGACTATATGAAGAAAAACAGGGCATCAGGATTAGTGAAAGATTCATTAACAACCTGTGTTATGCAGATGAGACATCCTTGCTTGCTGAAAGTGAAGAAGACTTGAAACACCCATGAAAAAAATAAAAAATCACAGTCTTCAGCATGGCCAATATCACAATACAAACAGAAATCCTCAAACCTGGTCCAACAGGCAACATCATGATAAATGAAGGAAAAACTGAGGTGTAAGGGATTTCATTTTGCTTGAATTCACAATCAATACCTGCGGAAGCTCCAGTCAAGAAAGCAAAAGACTCAATGCATTGGGCAAATCTGCAATAAAAGATCTTTTTAAAGTATCGAAAGCAAAAATGTCACCTTGAAGACTAAGAAGCACCTGACCCAACCCATGTGTTTTCAGTCACCTCATAGGCATGTGAAAGCTGGATGATAAATACGGAAAATCAAAGAAGACCTGGCACCTTTGAATTGTCGTTGCTGGTGAAAAAGATTGAATATGTCATGGATTGCCCAAAGAATGAACAAATCTGTCTTAGAAGAAGTATAGTCAGAATGCTCCTTAGAAGCAAGGATGGCAAGCTACTGTCTCAGGTACTCTGGACATGTTACTCTGGACATGTTACTCAAAGGGACCAGTCCCTAGAGAAGGACATCATGCTTGATAAATTATAAGGTGAGCAAAAAATCAGAAAGACCTTTATAGAGATGGATTGACACAGCAGCTGCAACAATGGGACTCAACCATAATGACTCAGAGGATGGTGCAGGACCAAGCAGTGTTTCATTCAGCTATATATAGGGTCACTGTGAGTCAGAACTGACTCAGTGGCATTTAACAACAACAGTTTCATTTTTGATGATTTTCAGTTTTTCCAGATTTATTCTTCACACATTACATGTTCCTATTACTAATGGACGTTTGCAGCTGTTTCTTCTCATTTTGAATCGTGCCACATCAGCAAACTGAATGTCCCAAAAGCTTACTCAATTCATGTCATTAAGGCCAACTCTACTTTGAGGAGGCAGCCCTTTCCCAGAAATATTTTAAGTGCCTTCCAAGCTGAAGGGCTCATTTTCCAGCACCATACCAGACAAAGTTTTGCTGCTATTCATAAGGTTTTCACTGGCTAATGGTTTTCAGAAGTTGACTACCAGGTCTTTCTTCCTAGTCTGTCTTACTCTAGAAGCTCAGCTGACACCTGTCTGCCACAGGTGACCCACCAGTATTTGAGTACTTCAGTAACACAGCAACATGCAAGCTCAGACTTACAACAAACTGACAGATGCATGCAGGCAAACTTGCCTGAAAAGAGCAGTAATAGGGGTAAGCCTAGGATGTTGTATGAACACTTAATTGAGCTGAGGAATTCAGTACACTGACTGACTCTTTAAATTTAGTATCACAAATCTTAAATGGGTGCTCAAAATCCTTCTAAATTTCCAAGGAACTTTGTGTTCATTCTTTCACAAACAGCTATTTTTCATCTTTCTCCTTTCCTTCTCCATTCCTCCTTGTGGTGGTTTCGGATATAGCCACATAACTCTTTGTTAATTTTCCTTTCAAGAAGTAGATTTAATTTTCCTCTTACTGAGTATGGCCTGGACTTAAGGACTCACTTCTCATAAACTACTTATGGCAGAAGTGATTGTGTATGACTGTGTTTTCCCTTTCTCTCTCTTTTGGATTTCTTGGTCTAAGGAAAGCCAACTTCCGTATCAAGCAGTGAGGATCATATGATGAGGAACTGAGGCCTGTGGTCAACAGTCATTTGAGTGAGCTGTCTTTGAAATACAACCTTCAGGCTTAGCCAACATCTTGATGACAACCTTAAGCAAGACCCTGAAGCAGAATCACTCAGCTAAATATTCCCAAATTCCTGATTGACAGAAACTGGGATCATAAAATACTTGTTACTTTAAGCAGCTAGATCTTAGAGTAATCTGTCGTAGATAACTAAAACAGCTTTTGGTATTGGGAAGTAGGGTTCCTCCATAACAAAGACCTAAAAATGTGGGGATGTCTGTGGAACCAAGCAGTAGTCAGAATCTGGAAGGACTTTTAGGAGAATGTTAGAGAAATCTTCAAGATCCTCCAAGAGTCTGTTAGAAGAAGCCTCATGGCCTTTTAGGAGCTATGGGTGATGTCTTAAGGGAAAGTGAGGAAAATATTAATGGAAACTAAAGAAAGGGAATCCTTTTTATGGAGAAACAAAAAGTTTAGCATCACTGTCACTTGTATTAATACAGAACACAGGAAATGTACATAAAGAATTGGGTGAATTAGTTAAGGAGATTTCAGCCAGAATGTTGAAGATACTGCCTGGCTTCTACTTCCTGCTCTTAGTAAAATGTAAGAGGACAGAGACACATTAAAGGAAAGACTGTTAAATGCAAAAGAGCCAAGATACATTGCTCTTGAATATTTCCAGTCTTTCTAGAAGGCAAACAATACTGAATTTAAAAGAGAGCTTTTGGGGAAAGATCAAGTCCAGGAATCTGCCAGGAAAACATGATCTAACGAGCTACTAAGTTTGGGGTAATTTTATTAAACAGTACTATAATTAATACACTTCTTTACCCTTACCCGTAGCTGATCAACTTGCCAAGGCTTCTCAGAGAAAATAGCAGTACCTCGCTCATTTTCCTAACACCATTTGCAGCCTGCTGACATTTGTACCCATGGTCCCTATCTTTTCTGTCAAAACGAATGCCTGCCCGTCTTTCCATTTATGGTTTGTAATGGATCTCCTCTCTATTTTTCAAGGATTTTGATTCAGTAACAATCCATTTTCTCTCTTCAGTTATCAATTTTTACTTCTGTATTGATTCGTTCTCATTAACAGACATGTTCCACTATCTCCTATCCTATAAAAGTAAATACCCTCTTTATTCTATATCCCTCTGAACAATTATCCATTTCTCTGCAACCCTTTACAACAAAACTTTTCTGACTCTACTTCCTGGTGTCTCATTCTCTTTTTGTTATTGTTATGTTAGCTGCTATTGAGATGGTTCCAACTCACAGTGACTCTGTGTATAACAGAATGTAACATTGCCTGATCCTGTGCCATCCTCACAATCATTATGCTTGAGCCCACTGTTGCAGCCACTGTGTCAATCCATCTACTTGAGGGTCATTCTCTTTTTTGCTTACCTTCTACTTTAACAAAATGATACCCTTCCCCAGGGAATGGTGCCTCTTGGTAACACATCCAAAGTATGTAAGATGAAGTCTTGCCATCCTGGCTTCTAAGGAGGCTTCTGGCTGTACTTCTTCAAGACAGATCTGTTTGTTCTTCTTGCGGTCCACAGTATAGTCAATATTCTTCATCAACATCACAGTTCAAAGGTGTGAATAATCCTTCCATCATCCCTATTTATTGTTCAGCTTTCACATGCATATGGCTTGGGTCAAGCATACCTTACTCTTAAAGGTGACATCTTTGTTTTTCAATGCTTTTAAAAGGTCTTTTGTAGCAGATTTGCCCTATACAATGTGTCTTTTGATTTCTTGATGGGTGCATCCGTGTTGATTGTAGATCCATGTAAAATGAAATCCTTGACAACTTCAATCTTTTTCTCTATTCTTCATGATGTTGCTTATTAGTTCTGTTGTGAGAATTTTTGTTTTCTTTATGTTGAGGTACAATCCACACTGAAGGTGCTAGTCTTTGACATTCATCAGCAAGTTCTTCAAGTTCTCTTCACATTTGGCAAGCAAGTATTTTCTCTTAGCCCATCCTAATTGGCTTCTGTTTCCACCATTCCACTAAAAATTTGTCTGTCAAGGTTATCAGTGGCCTCTAGGCTACCTAATCCAGTGGTTTTTACTTTGTTCTAATCTTAGTTGATCTCTTGGTAGTATTGCTCTAGACAACCTCTCTATGTGTTGTTGTTAACTTTTTTTTAAATTGTATTTTAGATGAAGGTTTACAGAACAAACTAATGTCTCATTAACAGTTGATACACATACTATTTTATAATATTAGCTAACAAGCCCACAGCATGTCAACACTCTCCTTTCTCTACCTTGTATTCCTAATTACCAGCTTTCCTGACTCCTCCTGCCTTCTAAGCCATGCCCCTAGGCTGGTGGACCCCTTTAATTTCATCTTGCTTTATGAGCCTGTCTAATTTGGGGCTGATGGGTAAACTTCAGGAGTGACTTCATTACAGAGCTAAAAGGGAGTCCAGGGGTCAGACAAATACCCTCAAATATTCAGGTAGGCTAAAGGAATAATAAAAAAATCCAGGGTCTGGAGATGGTCAGACTGAGTTCTAATTCAAGATCTATTATTTACTGGCTATGAAGCTAGGGCAAATTACTTCTCTTGAGCTTTGAATTCCTCATTGGTTCTGTGGGGAACACATCTGCTTGCACTGCGGTGCTGGACTCAAATCATGCTATACATGAAAATGTTGGTATCAACTGTAGATAATAAATTGCAGTTACGATTTCTAAGTTTTATTCATAGCAACCATTAAGGGAGTTGTGAGGGTGTAGTGAGATGAGGGAGTATTTCTTGTAAAAAGTTATTGTCTTATGAAGCCTTTCTATCTCTGTTTGTGTCCATCTTGTACTTGTTGTGATATGTCCTCAATTTATGTTCTTTTTTCCCCCATCTCTGTTGGCCCATGTTTAGTTTAGTGGCTGCAACAATGAGCTCAAGCATGACAACGATTATGAGGATGGTGCAGCACCAGGCAGCATTTCCTTCTGTTGTATGTCGGTTCACTACGAGTTGGAACTGACTTGATGGCATCTAACAACAACAACACGAAGATTTGTTGTATTCATTTGTCTGTGTTCCCCAGTAATTTATAAACCTTTCAAATCAGAGGTTGTGAACCACCCAGCACATGATAAGCATTCGTAAATATGTGTAAAATAATTAAATCTGTTCCAAACTCTTGCCTTTAGGCAAAAAATTAGGTGAAAAAAGAAAACCACAATATAACTTGGAAAAAAAAAGTAGGGAAAATTTTACCAGTAGGGTAAAATGGGTACTTAGAGAGTTACCACATAACCTGGAAAGACAGCAATATTACATTTCCAAAAGAAACAAGTTTTATTACACCCCTACTTCAGTTCTTTAGGTTTGCCACTAGCCCAGATCCAAGCTAGTTCTGTACTCCTCCCAATCCAGGCTTTCATACCAATTCAAACCAAAGCATAAGCTGAAATCTTGTATGAGTTTTTGACCACTGCCATGACAAATTACCACAAACCTAGAGACTGAAATCACCAAAAAGTTAACATTTTACAGTTCTGTAGATTAGAAGTCCAAGACAGATCTTATTGGGTAAGCTAAAATGAAGCTGTTAGGAGACCCGCATTTCCTTCTGGAGGCTCTAAGGCAGAATCAGTTTCCTTGCTGTTTCCAGCTTTTAGAGACTACCAACATACGTTGGCTCCTCAATCTGCAAAGCCAGTAGTGGTGAGTCTAGTTCTTTTCACACTTCAAATTTCTTGTGATCCCTGATCCTCCTTCTGTTTTTCATTCTTTCTCTCTCTAAGGCTCTGTCTCTCAGTCTCCCTCTCTAACTACAACCAGGAATGGATTCATATGACTAGATAGGACTCACCTGGATAATTCTAAATCATTTCCCCATTTCAAAGTCCTTAAACTTAAACACATATGTGAAGTACTTTTTTCTATGTAAAATAGTATGTTCCTATGTTTTGGAGATTAGGACACACACATGCTGGCACACCTTTGTTGTTGTTAGGTGGCATGAAGTCAGTTCTGACTCATAGCGACCGTATGTACAACAGAATGAAACATTGCCCTGTCCTGTGCTGTGCCCACAGTCGTTAGTATGCTTGAGCCTACTGTTGTGGGCACAGTGCCAATCCACCTGTTTTAATCCATCGAGTGCTACTTTAACAGAAATACCACAAGAAGATGGCTTTAAAAAGAGAAGTTTTATTCTGTCACAATCCAGTAAGCTAAAATTCCAAATTCAGGGTGCAGGGATCCTAGGGTCCTTTCCAAAGGACATGCTCAGCTCCTAGCACTGTTTTCTTTCTTGATGGTGTGAGGTCCTCCAGTCCCTATGCTGGCTTCTCTCCTTGTATCTCAAGAGACTGCCTCAAGGCACAAAACAAGCTTACACATTGAGTCTTGCCTCACTTGCCCATCCTCCCTCATCACAGAGGCAGGGTTTACAACATGTAAACACATTGCACAATACTAGGAATCATGGCATAGCCAAATTGCTACACATATTTTGGGGGGAACACAATTCAATCCATGACACCATCTCACTGAGGATTTTCCTCTTTTTTGCTGACCTTCTACTTTACCAAATATGATGTCCTTCTCCAGAGACTGATCTCTCCTGACAACATGTCCAAAGAATGTAAGAAGTAGTTTCACCATGCCTACTTCTAATGAGCATTCTGGTAGTACCTCTTCCAAGTCAGATCTGTTCATCATTTTGCAGGCTGTAATATAGTTAATATTCTTCTCTGACACCACAATTGAAAGGTATCAATTCTTTTTCTGTCTTCCTTATTCATTGTCTAGCTTTGACATTCACATGATGTGACTGAAAATACCATGGATAGAGTCAAGTGCACCTTAGTCTTCAAGGCAATGCCTTTGCTTTTAAACATTTTAAAGAGGTCTTTTGCACCAGATCTACTCAGTGCACTGTGTCTTTTGATTTCTGCACTGCTGCTTGCAAAGGTGTTGACTGTGGATACAAATAAAATGAAATCCTTGACAACTTCAATCTTTTCTCCATTTATCATGATGTTGCTCATTGGTCCAGTTGTGAGGATTTTGTCTTCATGTTGAGGAGTAATCCTTTCTGAAGGCTGTGGTCTTTGATCTTCATCAATAAATGTTTCAAGTCCTTTTCACTTTCAGCAAGCAAGGGTGTATCATCTGTATAATGCAGGTTGTTAACAAGTCTTCCTCCAATCCTGATGCCTCCTTCTTTTTCGTATAGTCCAGCTATTTGCTCAGCAGACACACTGAATAGGTACGGTGAAAGGATGGAACCCTGATGCACACCTTTGCTTACGTTAAGCCACACAGTTGTATTCAAATGCCTGCCTCTTGATGTCTGTACAGTTTCCTCATGAGCCCAGTTAAGTGTTTTAGAATTCTCATTCTTCCCAATGTTATCCAAAATTTGTTTTGATCCACAAAGTGGAATGGCTTTGCATAGTGAATAAAACACAAGTGAACATCCTTCTAGTATTTTCTGCTTTCAGCCAAGATCCATCTGACACTCGCAATGATATTCCCGGTTCCACATCCTTTTCTGAATCTGGCTTGAATTGCTGGCAGTTCCCTGTCAATACACTGCAGCAACCACTGTTGAATGATCTTGAGCAAAATTTTACTTGTTTGTGATATTAATGATTTTACTCAATAATTTCTGTATTCAGTTGGAACACCTTTCTTGGAAATAGGCAAACACATGGATCTCTGTCACTTAGTTGGCCAGGTAGCTGTCCTTCCAATTTTTTGGCATAGATCAGTGAGCACTTCCAGCAGTGTTTCCAGTTGTTGAAACATCTCAATTGATATTTCATCAACTCCTGAAGCCTTGTTTTTCACAAGTGCTTTTCGTGCAGCTTCTACTTCTTCATTCAGTATCATTGGTTCCTGATCATATGCTACCTCTTAAAATGGCTGAACATTGACAAGTTCTTTCAGGTATCATGAGTTTGTGTTTTCCTTCCATCTTCTTTTGATGCTACCCATGTTGTTTAATATCTTCTTTGTAGAATCCCTCACTTTTGCAACTTGAAGTTTGAATTTTTCTAAGTTCTTTCAGCTTGAGAAATGTGGCACATGTTCTTACCATCTGGTTTTCTGTCTCCAGTTCTTTGCATGTATCATTATGACATTTTACTTTGCCTTCTTCAGCCACCCTTTGAAATCTTCTGTTCAGTTCTTTTACTTCATCATTTCTTCCCTTTGCTTTAGATCCTTGATGTTCAATAGCAAGTTTCAGAGTTTCTTCTTACATCCAATTTGGTCTTTTTTTTCCTTTTCCTGTCTTTTTAATGACCTGTTGCTTTCTTCATATATGATGTCTTTGATATCATTCCACAATTCATCTGGTCTTCATTCGTTAGAGTTCAATGTATCAACTCTATTCTTGAGATGCCAAGCCAAGCCAAGTGCCGTCGAGTCGGATCTGACTGGAATATATTTAAGGTTGTACTTTGGCTCTTGTGGGCTTATTCTAATTTTCTTCAGTTTCAATTTGAACTTGCATGTGGCAATTGATGGCCTGTGCCACAATCAGCACCTGGCATTTTTCTAACTGATGATATTGAGGTTTCCCATCATTTCTTTCTACAGATGCAGTCGATTTGATTCCTGTATGTTCCATCTGGCAACATCTATGCGTACAGTCACCATTTATATTGGTGAAAAAAGATATTTGTTGTGAAGAAGTTGTTGGTCTTGCAAAATTCTGTCATGAGATCTCTGAAATTGTTTCTATCATCAAGTCATATTTTCCAACTACCGACCCTTCTTCATTTCCAACTTTTGCATTTCAATCACCAGTAATTATCAATGCATCCTTGATTGCACGCTTGATCGATTTCAGACTGCAAAAGCTGGTAAAATTTTCAATTTCTTTGTCTTTGGCCTCAGTAGTTGGTCCATAAATTTGAATGCCAAGCCAAGCCAAGTGAATAATAGTCGTATTATCCTGACTTTCTTGTAGGTGTATGGACATCATCCTATCACTAACAGCATTGTACTTTAGGACAGATCTTGAAATGTTCTTTTTAAGAGTGATTGCAATGCCACTCCTCAAGTTGCCACTCCTAGCATATTAGACCATATGATTGTCTGATTCAAAATGCCCAATATCAGTTCATTTCAGCTCACTAATTTCTAGGATATTGATATTTATGTTTTCTATTTCATTTTTAATGATTTCCATTTCTCCTAGATTCATACTTCACATACATTCCATGCTCCAGTTACTAACGGATGTTTGCAGCTGTTTCTTCTCATTTTGAGTCATGCCATATCAGTAGATGAAGGTTGCAAAAGCCTGACTCTCATCCAGGTCATTCAAGTCAATACTAGTTTGAGGAGGCAGCTCTTCCTAGTTGTCTTTTGAGTACTTTTCAATCTGGGGAGGACTCATCTTCTAGCACTAAATCAGACAACACTCTGTTGCTATTCATAAGGTTTTTGCTGGCTAATTCTTTTCAGTAGCAGAGTGCTTGGTGCTTCCTCCTAATATGTCTTAGTCTGGAAGCTCAGATGAAACCTGTCTTCCATGAGTGACCCTGCTGATATCTGAATACTGGTGGCATAGCTTTCAGCATCACGGCAACATGCAAGCCCTCACAGTACAATAAACTAAAAGACACACAGACACTTTCAGGGATCAATTTTTGTGCCTGCCACAAGGCAAACAATTGTGGATACGGAGCAACACTGGGCAGTGTTTCGTTCTGTTGATCATAGGGGTCACTATGAGTTGGAACTGACTCAATGGCACCTAACAACAACAACATAAAGCTGCAGATATAGGAGAAGTCCCAGTGGGACTAAAGGAGACTACACATTCATAAAGGGTCATAAAGTCAACATTAATTTAATTAAGGGAAGTAGTGAAGGAAATTTCTAAACTTTGAGTATTCTGTTTACTAGTAATATACGTAAGGTTAGAAGCCCTGGTGATGTAATGGTTAAAACACTCTGCTGCAAATCAAAAGTTTGACAGTTCAAACCTACCAGCCTCTCTATGGGACAAAAATGTGGCAGTAAATATTTACAGTCTTGGAAATCCTATGGGTTAGTCCTACTCTGTCCTACAGGGTCACTGTCTGTCAGCATCAACTCTAAAGCAACAGGTTTTATACACAAGGTTGGAACTGCCAGATGGTGAAGCAGGACCAGGAAAAGTAAGAGCAGGCAAAGAATCCAGAAAATTCCACAGACTAATTTCTGTGTCCTAAGACTTTGCTGTGATCTGGTGATGTGTTTGAAATGATAAACAGACACAACCATATGTTGCTTCTGTTGAGCAAGTTGCTATATTTCAAAAAAGCTCAAATTCCTTTTTCCCTTCCAAATGCAGTGTTCCATTCAAATACCACCAGATGGCAGAGAAGAGCAGACAACAAATTCCTAAATTGAAAAAAAAATCCTTTTCTTCTACTTGCACAAGTCCAACACTCCGGATGGGGGCAAACCAAAACTTCTTAGAATACAAAAAGCATCTTATTTTTAAAGGTTTCCAGAGACAACAGTTTCACAATTTCCCTTCAACTTATATGTCACAACCCTGTTCAAAGTGCCTACCAATAAAACAACGAAGTAGTGTTCAAAGTAGTTAGGCAAATTTCTAAGTCCTGAAAGAACTAAAAAGATGCATTCGTTTAAAAACAACTCATCCAAAAAAAAGTGGTAGAGGACCCACTGCACTGGCCCTGATCTCTCTGAGGAAACATAACTGCATCCTGGTCATTCCCACTTGGCTGTTCCTTGTTGTAGTTGTTGTTAGCTCTTGATTAAGTCAGCCCCTGATTCATGGTGACTCCATGAAGAGTAGAATGAAGCTCTGCCCAGTGCTGTGCTGTTCCTGTGGTTGGCTGCAGATTAGACTATTGTGATCCACAGGCTTTTCAATGGCTCATGTTCTAAAGAAGACCACAGGCCATTCTTCCTAGTCCGTCTTAGTCCAAGAAACTCCACTGAAACTTGTTTGGCATGATAACCACTTGCAAGCATCCACTGACTGATGAGTTGTGGCTATGCATGAGGTACACTGGCCAGGAATCAAAATGATCTTTGCCCAGAGGTCTTTTCTTAAAATTCTGTATTGTTTGCCTTCTGAGAAGTCTAGAAATACTCAACACCAGTAAGTCGTGGAAGGTGAAAATTCTACTACTGAACAACCAGTGTACCACAACCCAAACCAAATGCTGTTGAGTAGATTCTCACTCATAGAGATCCTGTAGGACACAGGAAAATTGCCCCCATAGGCTTTCCAAAGCTATAATCTTGACAGAAGCAGAGTGTTATATCTTTCTTGTGGAGGCGATGATGGGTTTGAACTTCCAACCCTTCAGTTAGTAGCCAAGTGCTTAACCAGTGCACTACCAGAGCTCCTCAACTGCCCCCATGTTTTTGTTAGATGCCGTCCAGTCAGTTCTGACTCATAGCAACTCATAGCCCCTCCTGATAATGTCCAAAGTACATGAGAGAAGGTCTTGCCATCCTCACTTCCAAGACAAATTTGTTCATTCTTCTAGCAGTCCATGGTACAGTCAATAGTCTTCACCAACACCATAGTTCAAAGGTGGCAATTTTTCATCAGTCTTCCTTATTCACTGTCTAGATTTCATATGCATGTGAGGTGAATGAAAATATCACGGTTTGGGTGATGCCTACCTTAGTCCTCAAGATGGTATTTAATACTTTTGTAGCGTACTTGCCCTATGCAACACACTGATTTCTTGACTACTGTTTTCACGGGCACTGACTGTGGATTCAAGTAAAATAATAAAATCTGTGACAACTTCAATCTTTCTCCTTCTATCATGATAGTGTTTATTGGTTCAGTTCAGTAGTGAAAATTTTTGTTTTCTTTCTGCTGAGGTGTAAACCATACTAGAGGCTGTAGTCTTTGATCTTTATCAGTAAGTTTTTCAAGTCCTTTTCATTTTCAGTAAGCAGGTTGTGTCATCTGCCCATCACAGGTGGGTAATGAGTCTCAGTGTATCCATATTGTTGTTGTTAGGTGCCATCAGGTGAGTATCGATTCATAACAACCCTATGCACAACAGAACAAAATGCTGCTTGGTCCTGTGCCATGCCTACAATCATTTTTATACTTAAGCCCATCACTGCAGCCACTGTGTCAATCCATCATGCTAAGGGTCTCCTCTTTTTCACTGACCCTTCACTTTACCAAGCATAATGTCCTTCTTCAGTGACCCTTTCTGACAATGTCCAAAGTATGTGAGACACAGTCTGGCTATCTTGCTTTCAAGGAGCACTCTGATTGTACTTCTTCCAGAAGAGATCTGTTTGTTCTTTTGATGGTCCATGGTACCGTCAATATTCTTCTCCAATATCACAATTAAAAGGCATCAATTCTTCTGTCTTCCTTATTCATTGTCCAGCTTTCACATGCATATGACACAATTGAAAATACCATGGCTTGGGTCAGGCACACTTTAGTCTTCAAGGTGGTATCTTTACTTTTCAGCATTTTAAAGATGTCTTCAGTAGCAGATTTTCCCAATGCAATGCATCTTTTGATTTCTTGAATGCTGTTTCCATGGGCATTAATTGTAGAACCAAGTAAAATGAAACTCTTGACAACCTCAGTGTTTTCTCCATTTATCATTATGTTGCTTACTGGTTCAGTTGTGAAGAATTTTCTTTTCTTGACGTTGAGGTGCAATCCACATTGAAGGCTGTGGTCTTCAGTCTTCATCAGTAAGTGTTTGAAGTCCTCTTCACTTTCAGCAAGCAAGGTTGTGTCATCTGTGTAGTGCACATTGTTAATGAGTCTTCCTTCAATCCTGATGCTCCATTCTTCTTCACAGTTCAGCTTCTAAGATTATATGCTCTGCATACAAATTGAAAAGGTATTTTGAAAGGATGTAAACCTGACACACCTTTCCTGACTTTAACCCATGCACTGTCGCCTTGTTCTGTTCAAGTGACTGCCTCTTGATCCACGTACAGATTCCATACCCCCACCCCTGCTACTCTATCCTTGCAATATTGGGTTAAGATTAGAAGTTTTCAGGGTATGTGGAAGTTCAGTTAAACTGATCTTCTTTCTAATGTGTGCTATCACTGATTTCACCCAACCAAATTTCTATCAACTATCTAATCTATAACCAACCTTTTCCCTCACTCCCTCCCCTCCCTTGCAGCCATTAGAGTCTTTTCTTCTGTACATGAGTTTGTTTTTAAGTCCTTACAGTAAGGGTCTCATATACTATTTGTCCTTCTGCCACTGACTGATTTCACTCAGCATATCTTACAATTGAAACCAGGTTATGAGATGATTCCTAAAATTGTCATTGTTCTTTACCATTGCACAGTGTTCCACTGAGTACATATACCATAGTTTGTTTAGCCATTCATTTGTTGTTGGGCATCTGGGTTGATTCCATCCTTTTGCTATTGTGGACTGTGTTGCAGTAAACATGTATGTGCATGTAATCTGTTTGTGTGACTGCCCTTAATTCTGCAGGATATTATTCCAAGTAGTAGGATTACTGGATCAAATGTTGTATCTATTTCCAGGTTTATAAGGGAGCACCAGATTGCCTTCCAAAGAGGTTGTACCATTTTGCAACCCCATCAGCAGTGTAGGAAAGTTCCAATTTCTCCACAGCCTCTCCAGCATTTGTTGTTTTGTGTTTTTTGGATCATGGCCTACCTTGTTGAGGTCAGATAGTATCTCATTGCTGTTTTGATTTGGATTTCTTCAATAGATAATGATTGTGAACATGTCCACATATGTCTTTTGGCTGTCTGGATAACCTCTTTAGTGAAGTGCCTGTCCATCTTCTTTGCTTAATGCTTAATTGGGTTATTTATCCTTTTCTTGTTGCTATTTTGCAGTACTTTGTAGATTATGGAGATCAGATGTCGATCTGACATATAGTTGCCAAATATTTTTTCCCATTCTGTAGGTGGTCTTTTAATTCTTTTGATAAAGTCTTTGGATGAGCAAAAGTGTTTGATTCTTAGTAGTTCCCATTTATCTATTTTTTCTTCTGTTGATTGGGCTTTGTCAGATTTTGAAGTCTGTGTGAGTTGTGTATTAGAACTTCCATTGTTGATCCTATTTTTCTTGCATGATCATTATCATTTTAGGTTTGATATTAGGTCTTTGATCCAATTTGAGTTGGTTTTTGTGTAAGGTGTGAGATATGGGTCTTGTTTCAATTTTTTGCAGATGGATATCCAATTTTGCCAGCACCAATTGTTATACAGATCACTTCTACTCCAGTTTACAATCTTAGGGCCTTTGTCAAATATCAACTGTTCATTGGAGGATGGTAGTATCTCTGGGGTCTCAACTCTGTTTCATTAGTCTATATGTCTCTTTTTGTACCAGGACAAGGCTGTTTTGACTACTATGGCTGTGTAATAGGTTCTAAAGTTGGGTAATGAGTGGCCTCCCAGTGTGTTCTTCTTCTTCAGTAATGCTTTGCTTATCCAGGGTTTCTTCCCTTTCCAAACAAAGTTGGTGATTTGTTTCTCCATCTCATTAAAAAATGTCACTGGAGTCTGTATGGGGATTGTATTGTATATGTGAATCGCTTTGAGTAAGATAGACATTTTCACAATGTTAAGTCTTCCTTTCCATGAGCAGGGTAGGTTTCTCCGTTTATATAAGTCTCTCTTAGTTTCTTGCAGTAAGGTCTTGTAGTTCTCTTTGTGTAGGTCACTTATTTCTCTAGTTAGATTTATTCCCAGGTATTTCATCTTTTGGGGGGCTATAGTAAATGGTATTGATTTGGTGATTTCTTCTGTAATGAACTCTTTGTTGGTATAAAGGAATCTCCTATATCAATTTATGTTTATTTTATATCCTGATACTTTGCTGAACTCTTCTGTTAGTTCCAGTAGTTTACTTATAGATTCTTCAGGATTCTCTTTGTATACTATCATATCATCTGAAAATAGGAAGACTTTTACTTCTTTGCCATTGCAAATGTCCTTTATTTCTTTTGTTGTCTAATTGCTCTGGTCAGAACTTCTAGTACAATGTTGAATAGGAGAGGTGAGAGTGGACATCCTTCTATAGTTCCCACTCTCAAGGGCAATTATTTCAGTCTTTCTCCATTCAGGAGGATGTCGGTGGTTGGCTTTGCACAGATGGCCCTTACTGCATTGAGATATTTGTCTTCTGTTCCTAATTTGCTGAGAATTTTTAGCATAAACGGGTGCTGGGCTTTGCCAAGTGCCTTTTCTGCATCAATGGATAAAATCAGGTGATTCTTATCTTTTGTGTCATTTATGTGGTTGATCACATTAATTGTTTTTCTGATGTTGAATCAGACTTACATCCCAGGTAAGAATCCAAGTTGGTCGTGATGAATTATTTTTTCAGTGTGTTGTTGAATTCTGTTGGCAGGATTTTGTTGAAGATTTTTACATTTACGTTCAAGAGTGATACTGGTCTGTAATTCTCCTTTTGTGTTGGATCTTTCCCTGGCTTTGGTATCAGGGTTGTGCTGGCTTCACAGAATGAATTTGGGAGTATTCCATCCCTTTCTATGCTGTGAAATAGTCTCAGTAGTATTAGAGTTAACTCTTCTCTAAAAGCTTGGGAGAATTCTGTGGTGAAGCCATCTGGGTCAGGGCTTTTTTTGGTTGGTAGTTTTTTAAATTACTCTTTCAATCTCTTCTTTTGTGATAAGTTTATTAAGTTGTTCTACTTCTCCTTGTGATAATTTTGGTAGGTGATCTAGGAATTTGTCCAGTTCCTCTACGTTTTCAAATCTGTTAAAGTACAGTCTTTTGTAATATTCTGTTATGATATTTTTTATTTCTGTTGGATCTGTTATGACATCTCCCCTCATTTCTTATTTGGATTATTTGTTTCCTTTCCTGTTTTTCTTTAGTAAGTTTAGCCAATGGTTTGTCAATCTCATTGACCTTTTCAAAAAACCAGCTTTTGGTCTTCTCAATTTTTTTCAATTGTTCTACTGTTCTCTAATTCATTTAGTTCTGCTCCAATCTTTATGATCTGTTTTCTTGTGGTGCCTGTGGGGTTCCTCTGTTGCTCTCTTTCTACTTGTTCAAGCTGTAGGATTAATTCTTTGGTTTGGGTCTTCCTTCCTTACAGATGTGTGCATTTATAGAGATACACCAAGCACTGCTTTGGCTCTATTCCATAGGTTCTGGTAGAATGTGTTTTCATTCTCATTTGAATCCATACACTTCTCCTTGATTTCTTCTACATCTCATGGCTTTTTGAACAAGCTGTTGTTCAGTTTCCATGAGTTCAGATTTATATCTATTTTTTTTCTGTATTGATTTTGACTTTTGTGGCTTTGTGGTCTGAGAAGATGCTTTGCAATAATTCAACAGTGTGGATTTTGTTGAGATTTGTTTTGTGTCCTAACACATGGTCTATTCTGGAAAATGTTCCATATGCACGGGAGAAGAAGGTGTAGTCATCTGTCGATGGATAAAAAATTCTATATATGTCAATGAGGTCTAATTGCTTAATTGTTGCAATAAGATCTTCTGTGTCTTTACTGAAATTTGTTCTACAAGATCTGTCCAATACTGAAAGTCGAGTGTTGAAGTCTCCCACTACTACTGTGGAGTGATCCATCTCATTTTTCAGTATAGTCAGTGTTTGTTCAACGTACTTAGATGCTTTAGTATTAGGTGCATAAATATTTAATATTGTTAAATCCAGCTTGTGTATTGAACCTTTCAGCAATAAACAGTGACCACTTGTCCAGGATGGTGGATTTTACATTAAATTCTATTTTATCTGAGATTAGTATTGCCACACCTGCTCTTCTTTGTATATTGTTAGGTTGGTATACATTATTCCATCCTTTAATTTTCAGTTTGCTCATATCTTTCAGTGTAAGATGAGGTGTTTTGTAAGCAACATATAGATAGGTTGTGTCTTTTGATCCAAGATGTCACTCTTCTCTTTACTGGAGCATTCAGTCCATTTACATTCAATGTAATTACTGATGGATATGTGTTTAGTGCTGTCATTTTGATGTACTTGTTTTTGTGTTGGTGTTTTCTCTCTTACTCTTAATATTCTGTTCTGGGTCATTTTTCTTTATGAGTTGATTTTTCATCCCTTTCAGTATTGGTTTTGTGTTTGTTGAGACTTCAGTGTTATGCCGCTTGTTTTGATATGTTGTATCTTTATTGTGCTTTGTGGCTACTTCTATGTTTTCCCCCTTAACAACCTAAGTTTAAACTCAATTATAACTTGTACATATCTTATTACCTTCCTCTCCACATCTGGAAGGACTATAACTATTGTAGTCTATCTATCTTTTTAATATGATTGTATCTTAGTTTTAATGATAAGATCACTGGATCCCTTCTTTTAATATTACAGCTTTGATTGAGTTTTGTGCCTTCTCTAACTGAGTAGGCTTCTGGATGTTGTGTCCTGTGTTGCCTTCTTAAATATTCACTTAATGGTTTTGTTTCTCTAAGCCAAGAACTTCTTTCAGTATTTCTTGTAGTTTTGCTTTGGTTTTCACAAAGTCTCTAAGTTTCTGTTTATCCACAAATGTCTTAATTTCAGCTTCATATTTGAAAGACAGTTTCTCAGGATATATAATTCTTGGTTGGAAGTTTTTCTCCTTCAAGGCTTTGAATGTGTCATCCCACTGCCTTCATGACAACATCATTTCTGCCAAGTCTGACAAAAGCCTACAGGGTTTCCTCTGAACGTTAGCTTTGACTTGAGTCTCACTGCCTTTAGAGTTTCTGCTTATGCTTCATTTTGTTAAGCTTGATTATAAGACGTCTTGGTGTCTTTCTTTTCAGGTCTTTTTTCTTGGTGTTTGATGCACATCTTGGATACCTATGTTTTTTTCTTTCATAATTTCAAGGAAGTTTCCCATCAGCAACTCAACAAAAATAGTCTCTGTGTTTTCAGGTATCCCTCCCTGTTTGGGAGCTCCAATTAATCACAGATAATTCCTCTTGATAGAGTCCCACATTTTTCTTAATGCTTCTTTATTTTTCTTGTTTCTTTTCTCTGATTTCCCCTCATAAATGCTGGTGTCAGTAGCTCTACCCCCAAAGTCAGTAAGTCTTGTTTCCGGTTGTTCAGTTCTGCTCTTTTGGCTTTGAATTGTCTAAGTCTGTAATTTTGTTATTAATATGTCAGATTTCAGAATGCTGATGTTCAATCAGTTTGAACAACTTGTTTAATTTTTTGTTTTGCTCTCGTGCATTTTATATAATGTCTAGGAGGACTCTACAGATAATTCTTTTGCACACAACCTCCAATAGTTTCAGAAAGGCTTCTTCATCTGGGAAGTTCTTTAATTCTTTATTTTGGGAGTTTTCTGGAGCCATGGCTGGATGTTTCTTTAAATGTTTGGCTAGGGTTTGTTGTTTTCAGGACATCTAGAGGCTGTTTAATTTCTCTGGTGTTGCCTCACAAGGAGCCGAGGTGCAGTTCTAAGAAGGAAGGTGGTCACCAGCCACTTCTATGTAGTCCAATGACTGGGCCCTGTGGACTCACTGGGGCAGCAGGCTCCACCTCCTGATTGGCAAGGACACAGCCCTACTTATGGAGTTACTGGGGTGCCACTGGCTGACTTGATGATGTGGGTCAGTACAAGCTGGAAGAGATGCCATCAGGCTGCACCACAGTTATTTCTCTAGGTAGTCTTATTTTAAAAAGGTAAAAGCTATCTGACAGCTTCCAAAATCTGTCAGGCCATCAAGAGTGGCAAGCCCCTTCTTCCAGCTGACAGCAGGGGTACACCTTCTGCTGTCCCAAGATGATGTGATGTATTTCAAAGTAGGGACAGGTTACTGGCCTGCTGTCATCCCCTATCAGGCCCCACCCATAAGGCTACACTGTGCTAAACAGTTTTTCTGCTGGAAAAGCACTGCCTGGGTTGGCACTGCCTCCCAGCCTGGGAATTAGCCCCTGCTGAGGCTTCTGGTTGGTTAACTCCACCTCCCAATTGAATATGGCGGTGTCCCAGTCAAGCTGTCTGACCTGCCACAAAATAGCCAAATCTATGGTGGACATCCATAAAGGGAGGATGGAGGAACTGTGGTGCTCTTAGTCTAGAGCTGGGTTCTCAAAACGTGGCTATTCTACCCAGTGATCATGTGAGCACTGTGGCTCAGTGTAGCAGGCAGTTAAGTCCATCCCCTACCTGCCTGACAACAATAATTTAAAAAGAAAAGTTAAAAACACCAGTTACCTTCAGTCTGCAGGAGCCGGCCAACTCCACAAGAGCAAGAGGGGCTCAGTGAAAGACAAAAAGTTTCCCGTTCAGTGGCATGTAGTCCAAAGTGATAGCCCTATGTCGTATCCTAGGGCTTACTGGGTGTCCAGAAAGCTCCATTTAATTATCAACCCAGGCCTCAGTTTTCCAAGGGAATTAAGGAGATTTGTATCTAGTCTGCCATCTTGACTCTACCCCCCCCAGGAAATATTTTTAATACTTAATCTAAATCTTACTTGTTCAGCCTTTTGCAATAATAAGTACTTCATAGACACAATGAGAGGGCTTTTCAGTCCCTACTTCTTTATTTATAGTCTATAACCAACTCAACTGTGAGTAGTATCAAAGCGGTGGATAAAAATCTTACAGTTCTTTGGGGACCATGGTCTCAGGTGACATCTAGTTCAACTGGAATGATATAGTTCATGAAGAAAATGTTCTACATTCTATTATGGTAAGTAAAGTCCAGCATCTTAAAAGCTTGTGAGAGACCACCTAAAATGTATCTATTGGTCCTAACAGTTCACAACAACAACAGAGAAAAAGCAAAAACAAAAAAGAAGAAGAAAACCAAATACACATGGAAAATACTAGTCCAGTGAACTAACAGCCTCATGAACCACAGCATCCACCAGCCAGAGCCCAGAAAAAACAGATTGTACCTGGCTACCACCACTAACCACTCTGGCAAGGATCTCAACAGAGGGTTTTAGACAGAGAGGGAGAAAAATGTCAAGCAAAATACAAATTAATTTTTAAAAAGATCAGACTTACTGGACCAACAGAGACTGAAGTCCACAGACAACCTGCTGGCTCACAACTGAAAGCCACAGCAAAAACCTAGGCCTATAAAACAAACAACACGTGAGGAATGTGTTTCTTAGTTCAATCAAGTATATAAGACCAAGTGGGTAACACCCATCCAAAGGCTAAACATGAAAAGACAAGAAGGGAAAGGAAAACTGCACAACGGATGCAGACAATCCAATGTCACAAGAAAAACTGTATATAAATGTTTGAGTGAGAAACTAATTTGTGCTATAAACTTTACCTAAGATGAACTAATATTTTTAAATCTTGTAATTCTATCCCATATGTTCCTTGGGTTTAATTTTCATTTTAAATCCATTTTACTAAGCTTATAAATTATAGCAAAATTGGGAATAAAACTTATCTGTTAACATCCTCAAAGAACAAAAATTAGTAAACCATTAATGTTTACTAATAACAGTTTCCAGTCTAATTGGGGCATAGCTAATCTATATAACAGAAAATGACAAAGATTTTCAAGATGTACTTCATTATTGTCTCTACAGGATAACTACAAGTGACATTTTGAAAACATTTTTTAAAGGAGTTCTATTGAATATCATTGCTGCTGAGCTTTCTGACTCCTCCCTACTAGCTTTTTAGTGATCCTCAGAGCCTACTGGATTCCAGAGCTTGATCATTCATGTGTTGAATCAACACCAGTGAATAGTTTCTGAAATTAACCTATCGATTGTCTGATGGATAATAGGCCAAGAAAGGAGGGGAGATATTATGACATGAAGTAGCTAACATGCCATCCTTTGACAGAGAAATAAATTTTAAAAAATAAAGAAAGAAAAAGAAGAAGAAAAGAATAGTACCAGCAGTATGAAATTTCCAGCAGGTAAGATACTGGAAAACAAACCTCTAAATGGTAAAGAAAACTTCTGCAAATGTGTTTTTAAATGTACATTCATGTTAAAATAATTCAGTTTTAAAATATGTGATGAATATTAGAAACTGAAACTGTACACAGTGCTCTGAGGCATGATTATACTGGAGGTCTTCTTGCTTATATGATCTGAAAAATAGCCCACAGCTTCAGAATGTACCATAGCAAGAAAATTATCATAAGAAACTACCAAAAGCCAGTATCAGCACACTGGGGAGTTTAATTATTTTTTGTTGGTCTCTTTGTAAGTAAACTTAAAAAACAGGTAGATTTATTTTCATTAGCAATATGTAGCTCTTTTTTATGGATGCACTGAATGTATTTTTTGAAAAATACTTAAAAATCTCAATATTCCTAAAATGGAAAGCTGTTATTCAACCTCAAACAAAATTAAAGTCAACTCAGACTATCTGTTTTGGCTTGATTTTAAATCAACTATTAGGCTTTGGAAAATGAAATGTGTACATTTTCTACTAACACTTTATATAGGAGCAGGCAATTGTCAAATTCAGGGAAAAGCTGAGGAGCCATCTCCAGAAGAGAAAAATCAAAGTTTATGTAAACAAAGAACAGATGGGTCAAATGTTAGTCTCAAATCTTGATGGACAGCACAAACTTCTGCATTAGACAAAAGTGAAATTTGGTACTTTGAGATAGGTAAATATTTGATTAGGCTAAGGAGTTTTCATGATGTTGAATAATCAGGCCAATTTCACATTTTACTAAGACTGTGAGAGAGTAGGTATTGTTTCTTTATGCTTCTTGTGGTTATTTAACATTGTACTTTGTTCTTAGGGAAAGTGCTAAGACATGTCTTTACAGCTGTTCTAGTTCTATTTGTTTTCAGGGAATGCAGATAATTAATCTGTGCAATAAGAAATACTCCTTTATGCATGATTTAGAACATACAAGTCTTCCTCACCCTGTTACTAACTATGAAACTATGAACAAATCACTGAGTCTTCGTTTCCATTGTTGCAAAATCAGAATTAAAGTATTGTTCTTACCTGGAGTACAGGACTGCCAGAGAGATCAATTAAGAGAGTCCACCAAGCAAAACAATTCTTGATAAGTCAAGTAATGAATGGGCCAGCACTTTAAAAATCAGTAGGCCCTAAATGAGTGTTAGATGTTACTTGTATCAGTAAAAACCCTATAAGCTCTGTTCCTAGAGAGAGACTTCTATGTGGTCCTGCCCAGAAAGAGGAGAACTGACCAGGGAACAAAAAAGTAACCCTCTGGCCCCAGGGTTCTTCAGCTACAGTATGTAAATTTTTGGATCCCTTACACACAGTCACGATGGGGAGAGGGGAAGAACTTCACCCTACCCAAGGTCAGATTCCCTCAAGTCACAGAAGGTCAAAGAAATGGAAAAATGTTCCACTTACTTGATTTAAAAATTAAGAAAAGGAAATTAAGAACTTTATTGAAGGAACATATAACAAGGAGAAGAAACTAGTGAAAAGAGCATGAAACTCTCTGAGAGTTTAGAGACTTGGGTTCTGAGATCTGTTCTGTAACTAACTGCAAAGCTGCAACACTTGTCAAATGACAGGGGTATACTGGAAGGCTTCTAGAGTCTCTTCCAGCTCAAAACATGATAGAAGCAAAGAACATATGGTAATCTAAAATATTTTACTTTTTTGGTATGTGATTACTGTCAATTAAGGGAAACAAAAGAACAGAATGGAAAGAACAGAGGGAGAGGAAGACAACGAAAGGTAAAGAAAACAAATAGAAAGACCAAGGAGCAGGCATGCAGAGATTCTACCTTCCCTACTCCTCTCCCAATTTTTTTTTTTTTTTAAGATTAAAAGAGACTCAAACAAAGTCACACACTAACAAAAACATGTTCAAATATAGAAGAAATACTTACTTAGAGACTTCGGGGGGGGAATAATGCTCTTATTTGGTTGATCTTGAACTGTTTAAACACAAAACCACTGAAACAATCTTAATGCAACATACTTACGCCTTAAAGGCATAAATGGAGCAAGTTTAAGCCCTCTGTCTCAAGAGCTAGATACAACAGAGCGGAAGACTGAAAATTACCTACCTTCTGCTATAAGAGGACTGCCAGCTCAGTTCGCAAACTCATTCTAGAAAAAGTGCTACTTACCTCACTGTTGAATATTACTACAGTCATATTCATAATGCTTACCTTGGGAAGCTATGCACTGATGCCGGCACCTAGTGCACCGTTCACAGCAATTTTGGAACTCTTTCTGGAATGGCCATTGCGCATGATGGCGAGGTGGCAAGTTCTCCAACTTAACTGTATAGTTGTCTGTGAGGCAGTTTTTAGCCAGTAAAAAAATAATTGTATTGGAACACCCTCCCAACTCACCTGATCTGGCCCCCAAAGACCTTTTTCTTTACCTGAAAATAAGGGAAATATTGAAAGGAAGACATTTTGATGACATTCAGGACATCAAGAGTAATACAATGACAGCTCTGATGGCCATTCCAGAAAAAGAGTTCTAAAATTGCTTTGAAGGGTGGACTAGGTGCTGGCATCGATGTATAGCTTCCAAAAGGGAGTAACTGGAAGATACCCATAGTGATATTCAGCAATGAGGTATGTAGCACTCAGAACAACTAAGTTCATGGACTTAATTGTCAGACCTTGTATGCTATTTATAATTTTGCACAAAATATCATTTCATAACTTGAAGTTTCATACCCTTGAGTTATCTCCAACAAAACAAGCCAAAGATGAAGTTTCCTAAAATAGAAATGAATCCCAAGAATTTTGTTTACGAATCAGGGATTGTTTTGTTTACAGACAGGCAGGGTTTAAATATTTTAATAGTTACCAACATATATAAATTATACATTCTCATTTAAAGTCTGTGTTTGGAAATTTTTTCACTAATCTTGCCCTTATGTGTCCAGGGCACTGGACAATTTGACTCCCAAACTCCCCTTTGATTCTCTCTAGATAGGGCCTTCTATTGTTTTTTTGAGCTCCAAGCCTGTGTAAAATTTATAGACCAAGGACCTGATTTCTACTGTTCTAATGGCACAGTGGTTAAAAGCTGCTTGGCTGTTAATCAAAAGGTCGGCAGTTCAAATCCACCAACTGCTCCTTGGAAACACTATGGGACAGCTCTACTCTGTCCCAGAGAGTAACCATGAGTCAGAATGGACTTGAAGGCAAAGGGTTTTGTTGTTGCTGTGTTGTTGTTTAGTAATCAATCAGCACAGAGGAGTGTAGATGGATCTCTACCTAGTTTGAGACCTGCCACTGCAGGAAGAACTTGTATGTTGTGCTCTTTAGAGACTTTACAGTAGACAAGGTTCTATGAGAATAATTCCACATCCATGATAAAGGACAGGCCAGATCAACAAGCATGGGCAATACAAGGATTCTTGATTTTTATCCCCATCTCTGTTAACAATCTGCTAGGAACTGTGCCAACTTACGTGAATTTTTATCTCTGTAAAGAGAAGATTGACTCAGATCTATCTTTACAGGATTACAAGAAGCTTTCTTTTTTATTTTTCCCCTGCAAACAGTAAGAGCTAGAAGTGGGGGATGGGGGGGAGGGTGATGTTGTTCATTTTGCCTGGCTTTGAGGAAGATCTTGAACATTTCTGTACTTTGGTTTCTCCCTCTGTGAAATGAAAACGTAACAGTCCCAACCCTTCCCATCAAATCTGACACTGAATCACTGGGTAAATACAGCACTCACTGCTCTTTGGAGGGTGGGAGTTAAAGCTGGTCCATGAAAATAACTGCAATATTCAAAGGATAATAATAATAATGAGCATATGAATTTTCAGTGTTTAATAGTTTATGATTTTTTCAAAAAATTTAGCCTGATAATAAGATGTGACATATGAGGAGCATTTTTCAATTTCATTTTACAAACAGAGAAAGTAAGACCAGATAAGGAAAGTGACTTGCCCCAAATCAAACAGCTAATCAGCAGGAGGACAGATTTCCTGACAAGAAGTCTGGTACTCACTCCAGGGTTGCTGTTGTTAGTTGCTGTTGAGTTGATTCTAATTGATGGTGATCCTATGTGTTACAGAGAACTATTCTATGAGGTTTTCTTGGCTTTTTTTATTTTTTGGTGCTTCAGGTGGAAGTTCATAGCCAAAGTTAATTTCTCATACAAAAATGTATACACATATTGTTATGTGACTTTCATTGCAATCTTCACAATGTGACAGGACACTCCCCCTCTCTACCCTAGATTTCTTGTGTCCATTCAACCAGTTCCTCTTTCTTCCTGTCTTTTCATCCTGCCTACAGACAGGAGCAACCCAATGGGTCTCCTGTATCTGTCTGAACTAAGATATACGCTCCTCACTAGTATTATTTTTTGTTTTATAGTCCAGTCTAATCTTCATGAGAAATCCTGGTGGTATCGTGGTAAAGTGCTATATCTGCTAACCAGAAGGTCAGCAGTTCAAATTTGCCAGGCACTCCTTGGAAAGTCAATGGAGCAATTCTACTCTGTCCTATAGATCAGGCTTCATGAATGGTACCGGTTCTAGGTTAACAGAGTGTCTTGGAACCACAGTTTTCAGGATTCCTCCAGTCGCTATCAGACCCTTAAGTTTGTTCTTTTTACATGAATTTGAATTCTGCTCTGTACTTTTCTTCCACTCCATGTGGGACTCTCTGTTGTGGTCCCTGTGAGGACACTCATTGGTAGAAGCTGGGCACCTTCTAGTTCTTCTGGTCTCAGGCTGACGGAGTCTCCAGTTTATGACGACCTTTTGTCTCTTGGGATAAAGTTTTCCTTGTGTCTTTGGTGTTCTTTATTGTCCTTTGTTCCAAGTGGGTTGGGATCAATTAATACATCTTATATGGCTGCTTGAAAGCTTTTAAGACCCCGACACCACTCACCAGAGTGGGGTACAGCACATTTTCTTAATAAACTTTGTTATGCCTATTGATCTGGATGTCCCTTGACTGGCTATAATCTTAATAGAAGCCTATCTTCCTCAGTACTGTTGGGTGAGTTTTGAACTGCTAATCTTTAGGTTTATAGTTGAATGCAAACTATTTGAGCCACCTGGGGACTTCATCCCAGGGTACCAAACTGAATTTGTATTGCTTACTTTCTTCTTACTCATTTCCTCCTCCAAGGGAAGCTAATTAGCAATCACAAACACTCCTCTTTACAGTTTTCATTTATAGTTCCAGTCTATCAACTATCATAAAGAGCTTAAAATCTGCCTTGCTATTCCCCTTCAGCCAATATCTGTGAACTCTAGGTCTACTGAACCTCTGACTCATCCAAACTGTGAACTTGCACTTTGAATACCCTGTTTATAAATTCTGCTCTTTCTCCTTATCACCACTTCTCAGTTGAACCTCAGATGAGTTCCATGTGTTTTTCTTTGGAAAACATACTGTCTTTATCAACAGTTTCTATTCATCTGTGGGATTTTTATGGTGTTCCTCATTGTGGGATCTACTGTTGGAATCATAAGAAACACAACTATTTTTAAGGTGAATCCTTTCCACCTTAGTTCAAAGGCTAAGGATGTGAGAGTGGGTCAAGGCAATTTCAAACAGCAAATGAAAGTTTATTCTCTTTCATTTTTTTTACTGTTTAGTTTCTTTTATCAATGTTATTTATGTTATTTTTCACAAAGATGATGAGTATTTTTTTTCCTTTGTCTGCCTTTTTTTCACTGTGTCCTATTCAGGCCATAAAGCTCAGACTTAGAACATCAAGAGTTTATCACGCCTCTTTTGTATCCTGACCTGAATAATCCCACTGAATATAACCACCCCAAACCACACCGAGCCACAGGACCAGGGCTCCCCTTTCCTCTGGAAGTCAGAAGAGAAAGGGATCTAGAGGAAGGGAAATTTGGGGAAATAATTAATAAATAAGTTAATTCTGCCTGACCTCAATCTCCCAGATTCTGAGCAATATACCCAATTACTGACTGGGCCACACACAGTTTCAGCCTGAGAGGAGAGGAGCTATAAAGAGAAAAAGGGATATGCCATTCCAAAGCTAGCATTTTCTGTGATTCTAGCCCTCAGACTAAAGCTGGGTAATAGAGATGACAAATGTTATTCAACACACATACACTAAGTACCAACTAAGTGCTCTATGTTGGGGCTCAGGTACACATTCAATTGCATAATCTCATTTAACTCTCACCACTCAGAGGGATAGGCATTATTTATACCCATTTTACAGATAAGGGAACTAAGGGGGAGGGAAAATGACTTATGTCAAAATCATGTAGACAGTGAGCAATGATGCTCTAACTGGGACCCAACTCCAAATATAGTACTCTGACCTCCACGGCACAATCCATGCCTGTATGACTTTTACAGTCCATTGGAACAGGTGGGTGGATATCCAGAAGACTAAGAATTAAAAGACAGAAAGTGATGGTGATGGAAACTTCATCTGGGCTGTCACATTCCCTGTTTCACTGGTTCTAATGGCTATACTGATGGGACAAATAAAGCACCCTGCAATGAGAGGAAGGAAAGGATCAGAGAAACTCTCTAACTCAACATGACTTAACTTCAGGTGTTAACATCTAGATAACTAGCTCCCAGGGATACCACTTGACCTATAACATCCAGGTTTTTTGTTTGTTTGTTTTTAATTTTTCATTAATATTCTGAGTTTTGTTTAATTTTTTTTTTTTTTTTTTAGGGTCTCCAGAGCATACTCAAGGCATCCATGTTTCCATCAAGCACAGAGAGGGATCAAGAAGATTAAACTCTACTGACTACTCTTTGGAAGCCTTAGAACAAAGTATTTGCCAAAAACTTCAGCCAAAACATCTACCTGTAACACACATGAGCTTGGAAAAGCTTCTTTTACCACACTGACAAAATGGAAGTTTCCCTAAACTATTCCTCATCTAACAAAACCAACACAAACAGCAATGACACTGCATTTTTCTACTTTGAATCCTGTCAACCCCCTTCTCTAGTACTACTCCTATTTGTCATAGCCTACACTGTGGTCTTAATTGTGGGCCTTTTTGGAAACCTCTCCCTTATTACCATCATCTTTAAGAAGCAGAAAGAGACTCAGAATGTCACCAATATACTTATTGCTAATCTGTCCCTATCTGACATCTTAGTGTGTGTCATATGCATTCCTTTCACTGTCACCTATACGCTGATGGACCACTGGGTATTTGGGGATGCCATGTATAAACTGACTTCGTATGTACAGAGTGTCTCCATCTCTGTGTCAGCCTTCTCACTAGTGTTAATTGCTGTTGAAAGATACCAGCTGATTGTGAATCCCCGTGGCTGGAAACCCAACGTGTCTCATGCCTATGGGGGCATCACACTGATTTGGTTGTCTTCCCTTTTGTTGTCCATTCCCTTCTTCTTGTCCTACCACCTCACTGATGAGCCCTTCCTCAACCTCTCTCTCCCCACTGACCCCTATACCCACCAGGTGGCCTGTGTAGAGACTTGGCCCTCCAAAAACAGCCAGCTCCTCTTTACCACCTCCATGTTGATGCTCCAGTATTGTGTCCCTCTGGGCTTCATCCTCATCTGCTACCTGAAGATTATTATCAGCCTCCACAGGAGAATGGGGAAGGTAGGCAGGAAGAGGGAAAATGAGACCAGGCTTAGTGAGAACAAAAGAATTAACTTGATGTTGATTTCCATTGTGGTGACCTTTGGGGTCTGTTGGCTGCCCTTGAATATCTTCAATGTCATCTTTGACTGGTATCATGAAGTGCTGATGAACTGCCAACATAACCTGGTGTTTGTAGTCTGCCACTTAGTTGCTATGGTTTCTACATGTATAAACCCTCTCATTTATGGATTTATCAACAAAAACTTCCAGAATGACCTCCTGGTGCTTATTTACCACTGCTGGAGACTTATACCTCGGGAGAGATACGAAAATATCGCCATTTCCACTATGTACACAGATGAATCCAAGGGATCTTTAAGACTGATTTACATACCAACAGATATATAATAACTTACGACATTTAATGCTTAAGCTGGTCTTGAATGGGAGATGGAGGGGTCATGGTGAATGAAGATAGGAGAAGATACAGAAAGAAGAAACAAGAACTGAAAAAACAGCAACTTTATACTACGCAGTTTTCATTCAGGCCAGGCCTGTCTTTCTCAGCTATTTTTCTATCACACCTCCCAACACACAACACACTCACACTTCACCCCACCCCACCCCTTTTCTCCTTAACAGAATAACTCTAAGAACACAAATCTATACTCAGTTGTAGCAAAGGCTGTGAGAAAGCAGATTAAAGAATGTCACCAAATAGCACTAATGACTGGCAAGCAAAGTCCTCACATCCTGTTATTCAATGGACTAGCCACAAAAGTTATTACTAATGATAAACCAAAAAAACCAAACCCAGTGCCATCGAGTCAATGCCCATGCATGCCAGGTGAGGTGAAGATAATCCTATACATCATAGTCTTAAAGTGATTAAAAGGATACGAAACCTGTAACTTTCAAACATGTATTCAATTAATTAGGAAAGTCAGAAAATCGCCATTATAACTCATTAATTAGTTAACAAACAGATGAAGTCTGGGTTAGAAGTTGAAGGCATGGTTTTAACTTAACATTTAAACTACGCATTGTAATTAAGGAACCCTGGTTACACCGTGGTTAGCAGCCCAACTGCTAACCAAAAGATAGGAACTACCAGCCAATCCTTGGAAAGCCTGTGGGGCAGTTCTGCTCTGTTCTATAGGGTCACTATGAGTTGGAATCAACTTGATGGCAACAGGTTTTTTAGTTTTAATTATAATTAATCTCCATGCCTGAATCAGATTATTTAGTTGAAGGCAACAGTATGTTTTCTTCACTAGGAATGTTATATCACTGCTAGAACTGGCTAAAAACTCTTTAGCACCCCAATTAGGCTAGAAATCATTTTAAGTAGTTTATTAATGGCCAATATAGATGCTGCTTTCATTAAAATAAAAAAAAATTTTTTTTCTAATCCTTTACATATATTAAGTAGGCGTCATTATGACTCTATCATTGAACCTGAGGGAGCATATCAGTAGCACTTCTATAATTAGCTCCAGATTTTTTAAAAACCTGTCACATAGTTGATAAGTTAAACATTTAAAAAGCATTCATCACCCCCAAAGACTCACTCAGGTAGGGGAATTAACTAGATTATTTTCAAAACAGGATTCTGAGTTACTGTTCAAATAGCCATTAGCTCAGTAACGTTTACTAAATCATGATTAAGTCATAAATCTTTTTCTTGGGTAAATCTTCCTTTATTCTTACTAATTTGAACTATAGCTTATTTGCATGTTAAAAGTATAACTGTATCTTCTTAATTTCTTTTGAATAAAAGATGATGTTTCTCTGAATACCTGTTATTTTTCTATTGTGCTTTTTTCTTGTGCATTAACTTTCATGTTTTTCCCTCTTGAAATCTTCACTCTCTTTGTATGTGTCTCTCTCTCTCTCTCTCTGTTTCTCTCTCATCCCTCCCTCTCCCTCTTCTTTTTAGGATTTCTATTATTTTGGGATAAATGAACAAAAGCACTGCAGGACACTTAAATGAAATAAAATATAGCAGCCTCACACTATCTGGTGCAAATAAAAGCTCTTACCTAAAAACCATCTTCAAACGGTGTCAGCTTAGAATCTTAAAGGTACAGGGCTACAACCCCCTAGCCCAGGGAATAATCACATTCTCCTCTAGATACTCCTTTCTGTCTGTTCTGGCAGTGGTTGGTTCTAAAATACTAGCAGTCCTATAATTGAGATCCAACAGGATATTTTATTTATGTGAAATACTGATTCTGGTTTCCATTACCAAAATGATTCTGATCACACTCCTAGAAGCAGAGAAGAACATCAGATTCCCAAATCACCTCTTTCCCCCAATCCCTGACACATATACCCAGTGTTCTCTAGCCTCCACCCTGAGCATTCAGAAGAGAGCTCCAATATTTGATGAAATATTATGGTAACCTGTCCTGGATATAAGAGCTATTCCCATTTTCTATAAAATTGTCTTTTCTTTTAATCTTTTCTTGAACTCCAATGACATGTCACTAATTATTTAACTATCAATAATAGTTTTCCTTATATTTACATCTATCACAAGAAAAGCAGTGAATTATATGTATATTTTAATGTATGCTTCTACTTTGACAGGCAGAACAGAAATCTACAAACAGCTACTTAAGAAGGTGCAATGAGAGTCTAATTCAAGGGTTGTTGGGAGCCCAGAGGAGTAAAACTCATACATAAGAAGAAACATTGAAATATTTCAGGAAAATGAACCTTCTTTCCTCTGTTTCTGTGGTATTTATGGCTGGTTCACAACAGCTTTGCCCACTGATGACCCACCTGGCAGGATGAAATAGGACCTGATCTTCTTGCTTGTCTCTCCCCAGTTGCCAGACGGGACTGTATTCTCCTTTTTAGGAAATCTGCCTGAGAATGAAACTTCTGATGTCTGTCAGATATTCCTGGAAACACAGATTGTTCTCTCCGACTAGTGTTCCCAAGGTCTGTTCTTCTATCCCCTGCATTCAAATTATTTTGAGTTAAGAGAAATTTCTCATTATCTTTGCAAGTTTCCAGGAAAAAAAATGTTAATTGAATGAATACATGTTGATCTATTTCCTCAAAGAATTAGTACATTAGCTATTCTGAATGTGTCTGTTCAGTGACCCAAAGCTAAATGAGAAAATGCTAAAATATTTTTTTCCTCTGCTTACTCCTAAAAGATTTCCCAGAAGTAATTTTCAGACAATTTCTAACACAAAGAATCAGAAACACAAATAATTCAAAATAAACAGTATCCAAAAGCGGTTTAAATGTGTATGGGATCTAGTTTTCTGCATGGGAATACGTGATAATCTGAAAACAATATAAATAACTGAGGAAGCAGTAATGCTTGAAACTTCAACTCAAAAGGAGATGGGAAGTTGTCTGCCTCTTATACTATCTTCTATACTGAGGATGAACAGCAACCTCTGTCAGTCTAAGGAACTCATTCCCTCCTCCTGTAAGCTTTGGTTTTTTGTAAAATAATTAATCAAGAAAAATACATTAAGCACTTACTTAGCACTGTGTTTAAAAAAAGAAAAAAAAACAAACACTGCCATTGAATTGATTCTGACTCACAGCAACCCTAGAAGACAGAGTAGAACTGCCCCATAGAGTTTCCAGGAGCACTTGGTGAATTTGAACTGCCAACCTTTTGGTTAACAGTCATAGCACTTAACCACTACACTAGTAGGATTCTCTAGCAGTGTGTCAGATATGGAGAAAAAAAGTCAGATGCAACTTTAAAGACTTTACCTGAGGATGATTTAATGCCTTAGTTTTGAAGGCTTGACTTCTGGCTAGGTTGAAAGCAGGGCTTTGAACCAGTTCTGTTTGGAACCTCTGCTGAAAATTTGCTCTTCCATCCGAGATGGAATCAGAATCTACATTTTAACAATATCTCCAGGTGATTCTTATGCGTAATAAATTTTGAGAACCACTGTTCTGTTAGTGCTTCAGAACTCATCCCTAACAAGGAAGAGTATTAGCATTGCCTGAGAGATGCAAATTCTCAGCAAGGGCTCAGCCTACAACAAACCAGTCTGAAGCTCAGACTGAAAACTGACTAAAAGCAGAGAAGCTGAGCCAAAAACACTGCTGTCAATTCCAACTCACAGTGACTCTATACATAGGTCAGAATAGAACTGCCCCATAGAGTTTCCAAGGAGCACGTGGTGGATGTGACCTGCTGATCTTTTGGTTAGCTGACATAGCACTTAACCACTATGGCACCAGGGTTTCCAGAGTAGTTGAAAGAAGAGTTAAGTTTAAAGGACACAATTTGTCTTCATACCCATTATTGAGAATGTACTGGGGAAAAGAAGATGAGCATCCTGAATGACAGAGAAAAGGCAGACTATTTCAACACTGACATGTCCAGGAATTCCTAAAATCTTCTCTGAAATTCCCCAATGAAAGGGTAGTGTTTGTGCAATAAATTCGAGAAGAAAGAAGATGAGTATTGCCAGTGAGCTATGGAAAGCAAGACAGGTCTCCTCCCCCCGTTTCTGTGGCCAAGTAAAAATCTTTGGCGAACCTAGGATAGTGTTTCTTCTGATGGAGGAGTGAGAAGATACGTGATGCTGGTGACAGAAATCATCAGTCTTGCATCTGGTCATTTACTGTGCCCTGCTATGCTGTATTTTAGGTAAATGAATCTGTTTTCAACTGTACTGTGAACTCTCAGAGACTGTGACCTACATTTTATATTGCTGCATACCAGCCCTCACCCTCTTCTAGTGTTTAAGAAAGAACAAGGCAAGGAAGGAGCCTTGATAGCACAGCAGTTAAGTGCTGCAGCTGCTAACCAAAATATTGGCAGTTTAAATCTACCAGCTGCTCCTTGGAAACCCCATAGGGCTGTTTCCCTTTGCCTATAGGACCACCATGAGTTGGAATCAACTCATTAGCAATGGTTTGGTTCCAGTTTAGGCCAGGAAAAGCATTTAACATGTAGATTTTAAAAATGCCAGTTCAATTCAATCTACTTTAAATTTGAAAGCTGTGAATTTCAACAATAAGAAAAAAATTGAAAGCAAGCTATTTCTTTAAAAACAAGCCAGGCAGTAATTACTCACTGAATGTCTGAATGTTTTCAAGTCTATGTTTTATTAATTACCCAACTGGAGTATAAAGACATAATTCTAATTACATGGAGATTATACTGATGTCAATAAGCCATGAAATCCTGAGTCAACAACATTCTCTAACACTCCCACCCTATATACATACACAAAGGCTGTTAAGATCCCCTAGTCACTGCTCACATAGCACTCTGTGTGTACCATATCTAACCATGTTGTATCTAACCATGTTGTTTCATAAAGGCCTATTTACACATAAGCCTCCCACAACATACAGGCACTCCTTGAAGGCAGGGTCTGTGTCTTATTCACCAAGTACAGAATCTGCCACAAAGTGAAGAATTAATAAATACTTGTAGACTACAGACAGAGAATAACATATGGGGATAACAAATCTTTGCTTGGAAATGGTGTGTGGATCTGAATGGTGAATGGTATCTACAATTCCCATACTCAGTATCTGTAAGAAGGAGAACGTCAAACTTCTATCTGAAACTTTAGAATAATGTATCTTACACCAAAGTGACTTTAAAAAAATAAAAATATGATACATTTTAAAGTAATTTGAGATACCAATTTAATTTCATTTAATAAGGATCCTCACTACAAGAGCCAGTACTCTGGAAACCTGTACTCACAGAAGGACAGACAAAAACACACCTTGGGCCCAGGAAGGCTCATGGGTAAGCTGGACTTTCATGCCTCAAGTGTCATTTGCCATTTGTGCCAATAAGGACTGTCTAACTATGCTGGTCCTAGGACTGGAGGAAAATGCTCTCCTAACTTCTAATTAACTGAACTGACAGGTTCTTGGTGCAAACAGCTTTTAGAAATGAAATGCCAGTCTTCCAGAGCAACCAGATTCCAAGAGACAGGGCCTCATTATAACTCTATTACAGGAGAAATTTGAGTGTATATAAAGGGCTGAGGTAGGATGGAACTTCATGCTTTTCAGTGAGACAAATTTTGCATCTTTGAAGGAAGTACATAAAACCTAACAGCAAAAGCTATTGACTTGGAGGAAGTTTTCCTCATCCTGGAATCCCATAAGACATCTTTTTTACAGCAGCAGTGCTCCTGACCCCAAGACACTGTTACCAAATAGCCTATCTCCCAATGACTCAGTATATATAATTTCTGTTTTCTACAAAATATGTCAACTTAAAGACAAATATCATAATGTGTGTGCATAGCACCTAGGAAAGTGAAAGGAAATATCCCAAAATGGTAAAAGTGCTTATCTCCATACGACAGGACTTGGATAACCTGTGTTCTTTTTCCTTGTACCATCTTGCCTTCGAACCTCCCTCATATGTCTTTCTTTTTTTGTCTGTTTGCTTACTGTCTTAGTCATTCAGTGCTGCTGTAACAGAAATACCACAAGCGGGCAGCTGTTAACAAACAGAGGTTTATTCTCTCACAATCTAGTACACTGTAAATCTGAATTCAGGGTACCGGCCCCAGGAGAAGTCTTTTTTTCTCTGTAAACACTTGGAAGAAGGTGATGCATCAGTCTTCCCTTAGTGTAGGAGCATCTGAGTACAGGAACCTCAGGTCCAAAGGTCATGTTCTACTCCTGGCATTGCTTTCTTGGTTCCCAGGTCTCTCCACTAAACTTTCTAATTTATATCTCAAACGAGATTGGCTTAAGACTCAATCCAATTTTGTAAACCTCACCAGTATAACTGTTGCTAATCTGTCTTATTAAATCCTAGTGACCAAATTTATGATACACAGGAAATCTTCTCAAATGACAGAATGGTGGATGATCATGCAATCATAGGAATCATGGCTCAACCAAGTTGATACATGTATTTCTTGGGGAGACACAATTCAATACATGACACTTATCTACATTTTCTAATTATTCTATTAGAAACATGTGTTATTTATATAATTTTTAAATGGGTAAGAAGAAAGATAAAAACTTGATATAGCTTAAGAGTTTGTGAGACAGCTGTGGTACAAGAGGTCAAGAAAACTAGGTCTAGTGCCTGGGCCTTGGGAAAACTACTTATTCTTCCAAAGCTTCAGGATCCTCAACTGCAAAACCCATCCATTCTTCCATTCATTTAATTCAATTGATATTTCACAAGTACTATTATGCATGTAAGTATGAGTGAGAAAGATTGGCATGGCTCTCCCTTGAGGAGTTTATAGTCCATCAGAGATGATACCAAAAAAAAAGTCAAAAATAAAGTATGATAAGTGCTATGACAGAGAAAATGCAGTATCTTGAAGGCAACTAGAGTGAGGAACTAACCTATCCTGGGGAGAGAGGGGACAGGAAGTAGATAAAACATCCTAGAAGAAGTATTTTTTAAACCGAGAACCAAAGGATGACTAGGACATAGCCATGCAGATACAAAGCTGGCTGCTCTCTTTTGCACACCAACATGTGTTACTCAATCCTGTTACCCAAAGAGCCAACTAGCTCTCATTCTATCCCTCCATTTACTAACTCATTTAATCTTAAAAACACTCTTGTGAGATAGGTGATGTTACTCTCCAGATGAGGGAATGTAAGCATGATTAGTTAAGCAAGTTCTCTGAAGTTACAGTAGCAAATGCTGACCTATCTAGCCCCAACTCTTGTGAAGTTCAGTGCTAGACACCAGGAATAAAGAGAATAGTACTACTGGGTCCCTGTTCTTGAAAAATGTATCACTTGAGGGAAGGCTGGAAATAAACCAGATAATTACAATATGGCTAGGTGCTGAAGAAGGAACACAGCAGAACAAAGACTCTCCATCAGAAGCCAATTCTTTAGCTCTCCCAGGAAATTCAAGAAGTACATCATTACTGAAAAAGCCTGTAAATCTGGTAAGTTTCGAAAGCTGTAGTTGCAGCACAGCATCCCAAGCTGGCACTGATCAACAGTTCTACCTGCTTTATCATCATACCCTGCCAGTGTCTTCAGACGAAGACATTGTAGGGAATGGTTGTTCACATCATACCCATTCATCTTGTTACACAGAATAAGCATTCTCTCAGACACCTCTATCTGAAAATTTTCAGTAGTAGCATCATGTACTCATAGAAACAGATCTAAGTCATCATGCCTGTCACAATCATGGGCTGTTTCAGTGAAAATTTTCACATAAAGTCCTCTTTGGTCAAATGTCTTCTGAAAAATGCCCTCTGTTTCTGATTTCAGGGAATTGAGAGAAAAATACAAAACCCAGATTTCAGAGTTGCTCCTGGAAGAGCTTTAGCCAGAAGCCCTTAAAGCAGATGTTAAGTCTAATTTTAAACTTAACAAAAATGCTGGGCATCCAGCTTGGTGGGATGGGCCTGGGGACATGACTCATAAGCCAATAATTCTGTGGAACCTAGACCTACACTATTGTATAGTGTGACCTCAATTCCTCTGCAGAGAAACTGGTGGGTAATAGCTCACAGATCGCAAATGTTTATTTACCCTTCTGAGAAGCCACAAGGGTCATTCACTTGTTATATACTCAGAACCTACAATAAAATTCTCTGGTATTGACAGGATGTGGACTGTCACATAGCATCCCTGGAAACCCCTGAGAGTCTAATTCCACTTCTTCCATGGGCTTATTTTGCAGCTTTAAACATGTTATTTAACAACTCTCTGCCTCAGTTCTGCCAAGGGATTCCAGCTTTCTCCCTTTCTGGAAGAAATGTGGAAATGACATTGGAATATACACCCCAGTAGTTACCTGCTGATAATGCTTCTAGGTCGGGAGACACAAACAGGAAAGCATGACAGAGAAAGCTTAGGTTCTGAAACATGCTATGGCCATGCTACTTACTGCGTGAACTAAGATAAGCTTCTTGAACTTCTTTGACTCTTGGTGATAATTCTTGTTTTGCCAGATAGTTGTGAGAACAGGAGCTCCTGCATGTATAGTGCCTACCATGTAGAAAGGACTCAAGAAACAGTAGCAGTATAAAAAAATCTAATGCCTACCCTATTGGTGTAGTAGTTAAGTGTTACCGCTGCTAACCAGAAGGCCAGCAGGTCAAATCCACCAGGCACTCCTTGGAAACTTTATGGAGTTCTACTCTGTCTGCAGGGTTGCTATGAGTCAGAATCCACTTGCTAGCAATTGGTTTGGTGTTTCGGTTTAAGTCCTACAGATCAGTTAAACTGAAAATCTACAGAGGACTCTAGGTTTCTCAAAATGAAAGAAGGAAAAAAGGCAGATAATTTCAAGCTGTTTTTAAATTGCTTCCTCAACCCTGACCATGCAGAAAAAGACTCTTCATCTTCACTCACTCATGGCCTTGGTATCTCTCTAACAGAGAACCTCCTCAAGCCACGGGACCAGACTTCACAGCCTGATTTCAGTCTACTTTTGGGAAGGAGATGCAGATTGTTGGATGGGGTTGCAATTTTAAATGTGTAGTTGCGAAAGCTTTTACTGAGGTGACGTTTGAACAAAGACCCAAAGGAGGTGAGAAAGGAAGACACACAGATGGCTGAGGGAAAAGCATTCAAGGTAAGAATAAAGCAAGTGCAAGGGTTCTGAGGCAAGAGGATACGTCGTGGATTCAAGGAACTGCAGGGAGACTGAAGTATAGAGAATGAGGGGAGAAAAGAGGATAAATGCAGGGGTAAAGTGCTGACATAACAGTCCCCACCCCTCACAGTCCGGGACCTAGTGTTCTCTTCTAAAACATGGACAGAATAATAATACTCAAGAAGAGGGAACTTGCAAGGGTAAAATAAAAAGATAGCGTAAAAGTGAATGACTCATGGAATCAAAAGACCTGGCTTCTGGGCCTATATCCAACACCAACTAGCTGCAGTCCCTCGGTCAAGTTACTCTTCTTAAGCTTACCTTCTTTTCTATAAGATGAAAGGATCTGGTCTAAATGACTTCTCTCACAACTCTGAGAGAGATTGTGTTTTGATTTAATAGAGATTTTTGTCTAAAATCTGAAAAATTATACACTAAATATTTTTCAACAAATGGCGAGAACAATTAGATGCCCACATGCAAAGCAAGAAGAAATGAGGAAGAAGAACTTTGATACTATATACCATACTAAAAACACAAAACAGATCACTGACCTAGATGCAAAACTGAATATTATAAAAGTTTTGGAAGAAATACAGGGAAAAAAAATATTGCCACTTGGGGTTAGACAAAGATCTCTTAGATACAATACCACAAGCAGAACCCTTTGAAGAACAAACTGATAAACTAGCCAGCCAGCCTACTAACTAGGGTTAATCAAAATTAAAACTTTCTGTTATGGGGGGGCAGAGTCAACATGGCAGACTAAGCACACGTCTCCTTATATCCCTCTGAAAACCAAGACCTGAATTGATAATCAAATGGAGCCTTCTGGTCACCTAATCAGCCCCAGGACACGGCACAGGGCTTTCACTTTGGACTTCATACTACTGAGCAAAAAACCTCCTCTCTTTCGCTGACCCCTACTCCTGGCTAGCCCTGGCTCTCACGGACTGAAGGTAAATGCATGATTTTGACTTTTTTTTTCCTCTGTCTCGATTGGCGGGCAGAGCTGGGTCTTGCCTAGCAGCTAGACTCAGACACGCTGCTTGGGGGACAGGCAGGCAAAATTCCCACATTTTGAGACCCAGGCTTGGGACTCTGTTAATCTAGCCACTTTGAGCCTGTCATTTTATATCTGCCTCAGCGGCGTTTGTACGGAGTTTCGCAGTCAGTGTGCGGGATGCCATGTTGGATACGGAGATTCTAGCGGGACCTCATTCTTAGCCCGGGAGCCAGCGCCTGCAAACAGGACAGTGCTTCTCTGACAGAAAAGCAGTAATTTGCCTAGTGCCACCTGCTTTGGGGGTCCTGCAACAGAGTTGGAGGAGTCACTACCTCTCAGCACCTTTAGCCCTTCTATCCGCTGCCTGTGTGGAGGGCACTATCTTGGATACGGTGGCCGCAGCTGGACCTAATTCTTAGCTTGGGAGCCAGAGCCTGCCGACAGGAGAGTGCTTTTCTATCAGAAAAGCAGTACTCTACGCAGTGTCGTCTAAGGCCAGGCCCTGTCAGCAGAGGCCAACAGGGCAGTAGCACTGCTGTATTCTGAACTAGTTTGTATCATTTGGGGTTGGATATAGTGGCGCTCACATTGCCAGTTGAGAAGTGGGACCTCTACACCTGAAAACCTAACTGACTTGAGAAGGGGTCAGATATCTTTTGCTTTACATTTTAAGACAGCCTAGAGAAACATCTGCAGTCCATCCTCACAGTACCTCTTCCAGCCTCTACATACTCACATGGGTCCCAAAAAGCAACAGACATCTGTGGCACACAAGAAATCAGCCATGGCTTCAGAAGGCTCCCAAACAAAGCAACCAAGGAGTTTTCCAGATGAAGAAACTTTTATGAAAGCATCAGAAAGTGAATACAAAATGACTACATACAGAGCCCTTCTAGACCTTTTAAAAAATGCAGGAGAACAAAATGAAAAATTAAGCAAGATGTTCGATCTGATGGAACACCAGTACTCTGAAATCCAACAGATCAAGAAGAAAATCAAAGACATAGAAACTTCCATGCAAAGCCAAGAAAACAGAATGGAACAAATAGAAAAAAGAATTTCTGATTTGGAAGACAGAGCTACTGAGGCCAGCATCTATGAGCAGAAATCAGAAAAAAGAAACAAGAAAAATGAAGAAATATTAAGAAGCGCGTGGGACTCTATTAACAGGAACAACCTTCGATTAATTGGAGTCTCTGAACAGGGTGAGACATCTGAGAACACAGAGTATCGTTGCTGAGCTGCTGAAAGAAAACTTCCCAGAAATCAGGAAGGAAGAGAATATAGACATCTCAGATGCATATCGTACGCCACCCAATATAGATCTCAAAAGAAAGACTCCAAGACATGTTATAATCAAGCTCAACAAAATGAAACATAAGCAGCAACTCTTAAAGGCAGCAAGACTCAAAGCAAAGCTAACATTCAGAGGGAAACCCTGTAGGCTGTCTTCAGATTTCTCAGCAGAAACCATGCTGGCACAGAGAAAGTAGCATGACACATTCAAAGCCTTGAAGGAGAAGAACTTCCAACCAAGAATTATATATCCTGCAAAACTATCTTTCCAATATGAAAATGAAATTAAGACATTCCTAAATAAACGGAAACTCAGAGACTTTGTAAAAACCAAACCAAAACTACAAGAAATATTGAAAGTTCTTGGCTCTAGCTTAGAAGAACAAAACCACTAACTTTATATTCTAGAACGACTTTACTACTCAAAATTCTACTCAGTTAGGTAAGGCTCCAAAGCCAATCACAGCTTTGATAAGGAAAGAAGCAATCCAATGATCATCATGAAAACCATGGCGTCATCATATTAAAAAGAGGGATGTACTACAGTTGTTATAGTCCCTCCAGATGGAGAGGAAGATGAGAAGACTGGTAGTAATTAAAATTGGGTTTATATACAGTTTATTAAGGGGGACCATAGGGGCAGCTGTAAAACACAACAAAGATGTATCATATCATTTCAACAAATGTAACACAGGAGTCTCAACAACTACAAAACCAGCTCTGAAAAAGGTGAAATATCAACTCACAAAAAAGAACATCCCAAAATAGACTAATAAGAACAACAGAGAAAACATCAACATAAAAATAAACACATTACAATGGCAGCACTGAACACATACCTATCAATAATTACATTGAATGTGAATGGACTGAATCCTCCAGTAAAGAGACATCGAGTGACATCTTGGATCAAAAGACATGACCCATCCATATGTTGTCTACAAGAAACTCACTTGAGACCTAAAGATAGGAACAAACTGAAAATTAAAGGTTGGAAGAATATATATCAAGCTAACAATGAACAAAGAAGAGCAGGGGTGGCAATTCTAATCTCAGACAAAATCAACTTTAATGTCAAATCCACCATCATGGACAAAGATGGTCACTATTTATTGCTGAAAGGTTCAGTACACAAGCAAGACTTAAGTATATTAAATATTTATGCACCTAATATCAGAGCACCTAAATACGTCAAAGAAACACTGACTACACTCAAAAGAGAGTTAGATGACTCCACCATAATAGTGGGAGACTTCAACACTCCACTCTCAATACTAGACAGATCATCTAGAAAAAAACTCAGTAAAGATACAGAAGACCTCATTGCCACAATTAACCAACTAAACCTCACTGATACATACAGAACTTTCCACCCATCAGCAGACAACTACACCTTCTTCTCCAGTGCACATGGAACATTCTCCACAATTGACCATGTGATAGGCCGTAATGCAATGCTCAACAAAATCCATACCAGTGAATTACTGCAAAGCACCTTCTCAGATCATAAAGCCATAAAAGTTGAAATCAATATCAGAAAAAACATAGATAGAAAGTGGAACTCTTGGAAACTGAACAACATCTTGCTCAAAAAAAATGGGTTATAGAGGAAATCAAGGATGAATTAAAGAAATTCATGGATTCCAATAAGAATGAAAACACTTCTTACCAGAACCTATGGGATACAGCCAAAGCAGTGCTCAGAGGTCTGTTTATCACCATAAGTGCACACATCTGGAAGGAAGGAAGAAACCAAATCAAGGAACTAACCCTACAGCTTGAACAAGCAGAAAGAGAACAACAAAGGAACCCCTCAGCCACCAGAAGAAATGAGATCATAAAGATTAGGGCAGAGCTAAATGAATTAGAGAATAGAAAAACAATTGAAAAAATTGAAAAGACCAAAAGCTGGTTTTTTGAGAAGATCAACAAAATTGACAAACCACTGGCTAAACTTACTAAAGAAAAGCAGGAAAGGAAACAAATAACCCAAATTAGAAATGAGAGAGGGGTTGTCACCACAGATGCAACAGAAATCAAAAATATCATAACAGAATACTATGAAAGACTGTACTCTAACAAATTTGAAAACCTAGAGGAAATGGACCAATTCCTTGCCTCATACCACCTACCCAAATTACCACAACGTGAAGCAGAACAACTTAATAAATTCATTACAAAGGAAAAGATTGAAAAGGTCATCAAAACACTGCCAACCAAAAAATGTCCTGGTCCAAATGGCTTCACAGCAGAATTCTACCAAGCATTTAGAGAAGAGTTATCTCCAAAACTACTGAAACTATTTCACAGTATAGAAAGGGATGGAGTACTCCCAAACTCATTCTATGAAGCCAGCATAATGCTGATACCTAAGCCAGGGAAAGACCCAACAAAGAAAGAGAACTACAGACCGATATCACTCATGAATCTAGATGCAAAAATCTTCAACAAAATTCTTGCCAATAGAATACAAAAACATATTAAGAAAATAATCCATGATGACCAAGTGGGATTCATACCAGGGATGCAAGGCTGGTTCAACATCAGAAAAACAATTAATGTGATTAACCACATAAATAACACAAAAGACAGGGATCACCTGATTTTGTCCATTGATGCAGAAAAGGCATTTGATAAAGTCCAACACCCATTCATGCTAAAAACTCTTAGCAAAATGGGCATAGATGGCAAATTCCTCAACACAGTAAGGGCCATTTATATAAAGCCAATTGCCCACGTCATCCTGAATGGAGAGAGACTGAAAGACTTTCCCTTGAGATCAGAAACTAGAAAAGGATGCCCACTCTCACCTCTTCTATTCAACATTGTGCTAGAAGTTTTAGCCAGAGCAATTACACAAGACCAAGAAATAAAGAGCATCTGCATTGGCAAAGAGGAAGTTAAAATCTCCCTGTTTGCAGATGATATGATTGTATACGCACAGAACCCCAAGGAATCTATAAGTAAACTACTCAAACAGATAGAAGAGTTCAGCGAAGTCTCAGGATACAAGATAAACATAAGTAAACCAGTAGGATTCCTTTATACCAACAATGAGACTGTTAAAGAAGAAATTATCAAATCAATACCATTTACTATAGCCCCTAAGAAGATAAAGTACCTAGGACTTAATCTAACCAGAGAAATAACAGATCTTTACAAAGAGAACTACAAGCCCTTACTACAAGAAACTAAGAGAGACTTAGATAAATGGAAAAGCCTACCCTGCTCATGGATAGGAAGACTTAACATTGTGAAAATGTCTATTTTACCCAAAGCAATCTATTTATATAATGCAATCCCAATACATGTTCCAGTGACATTTTTTAATGAGATGGAGAAACAAATCACCAATTTTGTTTGGAAAGGGAAGAAGCCCCGGTTAAACAAGGTACTCCTAAAGAAGAAGAACACACTAGGAGGCCTCTCATTACCTGACTTTAGAATGTATTACACTGCCACAGTGGTCAAAACAGCCTGGTACTGGTATAAGAACAGACAGATCGATCAGTGGAACAGAACTGAGACCCTAGAGATGACACCATCTGCCTATAAACAATTGATATTTGACAAAGGCCCTAAGACATTAAACTGGGGTGAAAACAGTATCTTCAACAACTGGTGCTGGCAAAATTGGATATCCATCTGCAATAAACTGAAACAAGATCCATATCTTACACCTTTTACAAAAACCAACTCCATCTGGATAAAAGACCTAAATATCAAACCTAAAACGATAAAGCTCATCCAAGAAAAGGTAGGAACAACAATGTAAGTTTTAATACACAATATGGACAGACTCCAAAATCTGTCAAACAAACCACAATCATCAGAAGAGAAAATAGATAAATGGGATCTATTAAGAATTAAACACTTTTGCTCATCTGAAGACTTTATTAATAGAATTAAAAGAACACCTATAGAATGGGAAAAAATATTTGGCAACTCTATGTCAGACCGACGCCTGATTTCCATAATCTATAAGATACTACAAAATATCAACAAGAAGAAGATAAATCACCCAATTAAGCGATGGGCAAAGGAGATGGACAGACATTTCACTAAAGAAGAGATCCAGGCAGCCAAAAAACACATGCAGACATATTCACGATCTTTAGTTATTAAAGAAATTCAAATCTAGATGACAATGAGATACCACCTCACCCCAACAAGACTGGCCATGGTCCAGAAAACACAAAACAAATGCTGGAGAGGCTGTGGAGAAAGTGGAACCCTCCTACACTGTTGGTGGGGTTGCAAAATGGTCCAACCTCTTTGGAAAGCAATCTGGTGCTTTCTTAAAAAAATGGATATTGATATACCATTTGACCCAGTAATTCCACTACTTGGAATATATCCTACAGAATCAAGACCTTTCACACCAACGGACACATGCACCAGAATGTTTATCGCAGCACAGCCCACGATAGCAAAGAGATGGAATCAACCCAGATGCCCAACAACGGAAGAATGGATAGGTAAACTATGGTATATATACTCAATGATAAAGAACAACGATGACTTCAGGAAACATCTCATGATCTGGTTTCAACTGGAAGACATTATGTTGTGTGAAAGTAGTCAGCGACAAAAGGACAAATATTGTATGAGACTTCTATGATAAGATCTCAAAAACAGACTTGTGAATAGAAGAAAAGACTCTTTGACAGCTGCAAGGGAGGGGAGGGAGGGAGGGAGGAGGGGAGAGTCTAGATTAGATAGTTGCTAGGTATCTGGTTGGGTGAAATCGGTGATAGCACACACTAGAAACAAGAACAATATTAAGTGGACTTAAACCTAACATGAGTACTCCTTCCATCTTAACCCAATATTGCAAGGACAGAGTAGCTGGGGCAGGGGGCGGGGGACCATGCTCTTAGGTGAAAGCGAGGCCAATTGGCACAACTAGCGTTTTGCTAAGAGGGCTCTCTGCACCCTACGTTGGTGAGTGGCGTCTGGGGTCTTAAAAGCTGCCAAGCTGCCATCCGAGGGCACAGCAAATGGTCCCAACTCAGCAGGAATGGATGCTCACCGAGGACCAAAATCACATGGGGGAAAGACAACCCAGAAAACAAAGAGACCCACATCAGTAGGTGCCTACATCGGCTTGGGACCGGAAGAACCGGATGGTGCCCGGCCACCACCAGTAATAGCCACGATGGAGCTCACTAAGTTGAGTCTCACTGGCAACACAAGAATAAAAAGTGGTGCACCCTGAGATCCCCATTAAAAGACCTCAATTAATGGTCCAGTGGTTTTGGGGTTCCCCTGGGAGCATGGCCCCTCGCCTGGATGCTGCCCTTGACCATAAATCATAACGAAGGCCCACGCTTCGGACAGGAATGGTTTGGACTTGGTGATGCAGTGACCATATATTGGATGCACTTTATGGTTCTATACATCTATAGGATGTCATCCTGCTGACCTCTGGCTGGAGGAAGGAGAGTGGGTGGAGAGGAGGGAAAAAAGAGACTATTGGGAGAATGCGACATGTATGGAGCAGAGAGGAATAGTGTGCTGTCACCGGGCAGGAGAGCAATGGAAGCTGCATATAGGTGGGTATGTAAATTTATATGGGAATGTACATTTTCACTCAGTTATATTAAATGAAAAGTTAAAAAAAAAAAACTTTCTGTTATCAAAAGACAGCTAAGAGAACAGGAAGGCAAGACTGATAGGAAATATTAGCTTGTATCAAAAATATATAAAGAAATCTTGAAACTCAAAAAAAATTTTTTTCAGGTTCTAAAAGCTTGTGTAAGCCCTGGAGGCACAGTGGTTAAGAGTTTTGCTGCTAACCAAAAGGTCAGCAGTTAGAATCCACCAGTTATTCCTTGTAAACTCTATGGGGCATTTCCACTCTGTCCTATAGGGTCCCTATGAGCTGAAATTGACTTGACAGCAATGGGTAAAAGCTTGCCAGTGGTCATTTAAGATACATTGATTGGTCCCAGCACATTAAGAGCAAAGGAGAATGAAAAACACCAAAGACACAAGGAAAAGGGCTAATGGCCCACATGAACCATAACTTCCACCAGCCTGAGCCCAGAAGTGGACAGTTACCTGCAACCACTACCAACCACTTTGACAGAGATCATAATAAGCAGTCCCAGACAAAGTGGGAAAATAAGGTAGAACAAAATTCAAATTTAGGAAACAAGATCAGACTTACTAGTCTGACAGTGACTGGTTGAGCCTTTGAGCAATGGGTTGTGAACACCCTGCAAACTCAGAGCTGAAGCCACTCCTGAAGTCCACCCTTCAGAACAACATTAGATAGGCCTATAAAACAAACAGCAACACGTGAGGAATGTGCTTATTAATTCAATCAACTATATGAGACCAAATTGGCAATACCTACCTAAAAGCAAAGATAAGAAGGTAGGAAAAGACAGAAAAAAATAGACAAATGGACATGGAGAAGCCAGGGTGGAAATGGAAAGGGAGAGATTACTGACATATTGGGGGATTGCAACTAACATCACAAAATGATTTGTATATAAGATGTTTTAATGAGCCATTAACCTGTGTTGCCAATTTTCACATGAAATACAATTTTTTAAAATAATTTCCAATGGGTATGACGGAATTATGGGTTTCTGTTTAGAATGATAAAAAATTTTTGGAAATGCATAGTAATGCACAGCAAGGTGAAAGTGATTAATGTCACAGAATTATAACCACAAAATTTTGTGAGACGTATTTTACCACAATAAAAAAGAGCAAAAAAGAAAAAAAAAGTATATATATATATAAAAGACAATATACATATGGAAAATAAGTACATTAAAATATGCTCAACATCATCAAGTGCTCAAAATTTGTCATCATTTTTGTTGTTGGTAGTTGCAGTTGAGTCAATTCTGACTCATGGTCACTATTTTTACATTAAAACTACTAAATACCATTGCAAAACTTTAAATCAAAACCAAACCCATGGCCGTCAAGTCAATTCTGACTCATAACAACTCCACAGTACAGAGTAGAACTGCCCCACAGAGTTTCCAAGGAGCACCTGGCAGATCTGAAGTGACAACTTTTGGTTAGCAGCCGTTGCACTTAATCAATGTACCACCAGGGTTTCTGCATACCTATTAGAATAGCTGAAGTTTAAAAGTCTGGCCCATACCAAGAATTAGTGAGGATATGAAGGAACTGGAACTCATAATATTAGCTGCTGATGGGTAGTAAACCAGCCCCACCAGTTTACCAAACAGGTAAAAGTTTCTTAAATAGTTAAACATACACCTATCAAATGACCCAGCCATTCTACTCCTGGACATTTACCCAAGAGAAATGAAAGCACACACCATACAAAGATTCATACACAAATTCTCATAGCAGCCATATTTGTAACAGCCAAGAACCAGAAACAAGTCAATTCAATGGAATGCTACTCTAAAACAAAACGAATGAACTATTTAACACACATTACAGCATCGATGAATCTCAAAACAATTATGCAGAGAAAAAGAAACCAGAACCCTCCTCTGAAAACTGAGCATAGAATTTATGATTTCATTTGTATAACATTTGAGAAAATGCAACCTAATCTGTAGTGACGGAGAGCAAATCAGTGATTCTTTGGGGATAAAAGGAGCCGCAGAAGAGGAATTTGTGGGAGCACAAGGAAACTTTTGGAGGTTATGGATATGTGAATTATCTTGATTGTGGTGATGATTTTATGGGTATTTATATATGTCTAAATGTCTCAAACTGTACTTCAAATAAGTACAGTTTATTATATATTAATTACACCTCAATAAAGCTATTAAAAATTTTTTAAAACCACACAAAGTATTCAATACAATTCAAGTCAGTAGATATTTAAGCATCTAAAAATAGGAGGTGCAGAGAAAGATGCTGATGCAGAGACAAATCAGGTCTTTGACCTCTAGGTTCTTACAGCCTTTAGGAAGAGTGCCATTAAAGCAATTCCACATGCACACTGCACTGTTACCATCGCTGAGGGAGAAAATAAGCACAGCCTTTGACAGTGGGGGAAACAAAAAAGTAAAGAATAGATCAGAGACAGCTTTCTTTCCTGTGTCCCTTTAGAATCCTCAACTTCTAAAATAGAACATTCTTCTACACACCCTCATCTCAGTACTCCAGAAGATCAAGACTAGAACTGAGGAAAACTGAGGTTCAGAGGGAAAGTGACTTAACACCAAGCTAGTCAGTGTCAGAAATGAATCAAATGAGCTGGTCTCCTGACTCCCATTCAAAAATATTTTGGGGCAATATATATTTCCAATATTCAGTCTCTAACTGAGCCGACTTTATAGATTAATGATTGAGGGACTCGCAAACTCACATAGAACCTTCATGTGAAACAAAGTTTACAGCTCACTCTGTCTCTCTTGATTCCCTGCCGCCAGGGTGCTTCTTAAGCACAGGGATCCCAGCTGAAAGGACACACTCTCCATTCTTGCTATTCTTCCTTGGTGGTGGTAAGATCCCCACTCCTGCCCTGAAACTGGCTGTCTTTTAAAACAAAACTCACCAATCCCCTTCATGGGCCACAATAAGCCTGTCACACAGTCCTACCCAATTGCCTGGGTAGGAGTTACAAGACCAAGGCTAGAAAGGTCACACAAAAGTAGTCAATCACACAGCAGTGTGTTTTAACATTCTTATTAAAAATCAAAGCAATGTGGCCTTTTCATTCCAGTTAAGACAGTCATTTCTATGGTCCACAGTCTTTGGATCTTTGGTCATGAAATTTTTCCTCTGGCCTAGAAAGCAACTACCTCTTTGATTCATGATTTTCTTCAAGGCCTAGCTGCACAAATGACAATGCTACAAACTGCAACTGCATTAAGGAAGGAGTGAAGAGGGCAGACCCCACCTCTAACTATATGGCAAAGATCAGCATGAATCCAATGCCTGGCTGTAAATGAAATCAGGCCTCACCTTCCCACATCTCCATATGTCACTGCCAGCCACTTTTGTGGCAATTCCTCACTCTCTCTCCCTCTTTCTAGTTTCCTGGGACTAGGTCACAAGCTAGAAGGATTCTATTCTTCATCGACTGCTTCTGCAGCCTTTCTGTAACACCCAGCCACTCAGAGCTGATTCTACACAAATTGACCCTGTACAGACTATCCCTGTTGGCTCATTGCCCTGTGACTTTGTTAATTCTTTACAACAGCTAATGAAATTCGTAGAGAATATTACCTGTGGTTACAGTTACCCACTTATAATAAAAAGGATATAAGCAAAGAAACACATCAGGCAAGCCCTGGGATAAATCCCATCATGAGGATTACATTGTCCCAAGAGAAATGCTCCCATCCTTTCCCATAAATGAATGTTCTCACCAATCCCAGAAGCCCCAAAGAAAGAGCAATAAGGTCCAGAATCCCCTAGTCTTAGCAACTTCAATGAATATGTGTATCTGGGACCTTGATACATAGTTATTTATGATGGAACCAATCAATGACTATGCATGACTTATCACGTTCCCTTCTCTTGCTGAAGTTACTCCACTAAGTATGGAGCTTGTATACTCCCTACTTGGCTATTTTAGAAGACAAATAGCACCTTAATTGCTCCAGCTATTTCCAGAAACTAGACATAAAAGGCTAAACTTAGTTTTTCATTCCACACCAGTCTAAGATTCACCTTACCTCACCTTAAAAGCTTTTCTTTAGCAGACCTGACCCATATTGTCCCTCCAGTCCTTGAGTCCCCTCACCACATGTGTATGTACAAAGTCATGATGGTACTCTTCTCCATCTCTAATTCTACACATAAGACTCTGCTCCCAGCTTACCAGCCAATCTCTAATAAGCCTATGACATCTCATTCGCAGATTCAGGACTTTAAATCTCAATACTCACCAGGAGTGTCTGGCACAGGGCCAGATTTACTTGTTGAGTGAAAAAAAGATTCCTTAGAGACTTGTTATTGGCTAGAGGAAAATCAACATTTATCAATTGCCCAAGATCCTCAAATCTTACTACAGAACAAGATTGAGAATCCTTTTCCTCTGGCTACAGCTTCCTGACTTTTGACAAAGGCTCCAAGTTCATCAAATGGCGAAAAGACAATCTTTTTAAAAAATGGTGCTGACAAAACTGGATATCCAACTGTAAAAAATGAAATAGGACTCACACTTCACACCATACATAAAAAACTAATTCAAAATGGATCAAAGATCTAAATTAAAACTAAAGACTATGAAGATCATGGAAGAAAAATAGGATCAGTAGTACAGGCCCTAATTAATATACAGGATACAAACTGTAACTAACAATACACACAAACCAAAAGATAAGCTGGATAAATGGGATCTTCTGAAACTTAAACACTTAAGTTCATCAAAAGACCTCAACAAAAGAGTAAAAAGGCAACATACAGACTGGGGAAAAAAAACTTGGCTATTATATATCTGATGAAGATGTAATTTCTAAAATCTATAGGAAAACCCAACAGCTCTACAATAAAAAGTCAAATTAAAAAACGGCCAAAGGATATGAACAGACACTTCACTAAAGAAGACATTCAGGCAGCTAACAGACAAATGAGGAAATACTCAAGATTACTGGCCACTAGATAAGTATGTATCAAAACTACAATGAGATACCATTTCACCCCAAAATTACTGGGACAAATGGAAAAAAAAACAGAAAATAACAATATTGGAGAAGTGAGGAGACAGAAACTCTTCCAATATACCGCTAGTGGTAATACAATATGGTCCAATCACTTCGGAATATGATACAGTACTTTCTTAGAAAGGCCAGAAACAGAAACAATACATGATCCAACAGTACTACTCATAGGAACATATTCTAGAGAAATAAGAGCTGTCCATAAATAGACATATGTACACCCATGTTCATGGCAGCATTACTTACAATCACAAAAAGATAACAACCTAAATGCCCATCAACAGATGAATGGATGAAAAAACTATGGTTCAATGGAATACTTCACAACCATAAAGAACAATGATGCATCTGTGAAACAGCTCACAAAGTGTATGAATTTGGATGGTGTTTTAGTTAGGTAGGCTGCTCTAACAGAAATACCACAGAATGGATGGCTTTAACAAAGAAAGATTTATTCTTACACAGTCCGGTAGGTTGCAAGTCCATATTCAGGGTGTCCGCTCCCCTTGTCGGCTCTGGAGGAAAGTCCGGTATTGCATCAGTCTTTGTCCAGGGTGCGTCCTCACGCAAGAACCTCTGGTCTGAAGGACGCGCTCTGCTCCCGGTGCTGCTTGCTTGATGGTAGCGAGGTTCTCAATTGTCCTTTGTTTCTTTTTCCTTTTTATCTGAAAGCATTAAGGGTGGGACAAGCCACACTCCGGGGAAACTGCCCCTACAGCAGGACAGGGAAGTAATCCTATGCAGAATTCGTAGCCCCACCCTAATCTTTTAACACACAGTTAGCAAAGCCACACAATGGAGGACATTTCCAAGATACTGGGAACCATATCCCAGCCACGCGGCTGCACACATTTTTGGGGGGACACAATTCCAACCATGACAGATGGCATCATGCAGAGTGAGTAAGTCAATCACAAAAGGACAATGTGAGACCACTACTACAAAAACACATGAAAATGTCTCCACATACAAAGAAACAATCTGATGGTTACAAGAGAAAGAAAGGTTGGGGAAGGGAAAAACACTAACTAGATAGCAGGTAAGTGGCAACTCTGATAAAGGATAAGATAGTACACAATACTGGACAAATCAACATAACTTGACCAGGCCAAAGTCACAGAAGTTCAACAGACACATCCAAATGCCCTGAGAGACCAAGATACTGGTCCAAGGGCTAGGGACGATGGTCTCAAAGGACATTTAGCTCAATTGGCATAATACAGTTTATAAAGAAAATGTTCTAACATCTCACTGTGTAAGTAGCATGTGGAGCCTTAAAAGCCTGAGTGTGGCCATTCAAGATGCATCTACTGGTCCCATCCTGGTGAGAGCAAAGGAGAATGAAGAAAACCGAACACACAAGGGTAAGATGAGTCCAAAGGATTAATGGAACATAACTAGTACAACCTCCACCAGACTGAGCCTAGAACAACTAGATGGTGCCTGGTTACCACCACTGACTGCCTTGGCAGGGATCACAATAGAGGAGCCCAAGCAGAGTGGGAGAAAAACATAGAACAAAATTCAAATTCACACACACACACAAAAAGGCCAAATTTCCTGATTTGACAAACACTGAAAAAAAATCCCAAGAATATAGCCTCCGGACACCCTTTTAACTTAATACTGAAGTTACTCTTGAAGTTTACCTTCAGCCTAAGATCAGACAGGACTATTGGGAGAACAACACTGCACAAGAAGAACGTGCTTCATACGAGTACAATCATGTATAGAAGACTAATGGACACACCAGCCCAAAAGCAAAGACAAGAAGGCAGGAAGGGACAGGAAAACTGGATGAATAGAAACAGGGAACTGGGTGGTAAAAGGGTAAACAATGTCACAAAATAATCTGTGTTAACTGTTTAATAAGAAACTAACTTGCTCTGTAAAGTTTCACCTAAAGCACAACTTTAAAAAAAAAGAAGAGGAAGAAAAGAAACAAAATTCATTTGCTCTGTTCTTCTTGCTGAAGCAAGGAAATAAAGGATTAATATCCAAGAAGGAAAAAGAAAATATTACTTGTCTTTTCTTGCATTTATATATACCATCTTTTTCTCATGAAGTTGCCTACAGCATCGCTGTTTATAATTACTAAGATCTACACAGTAATTTACCTAGTAAATATACAATATTTCTCTAACCATTTCTGTGGTTAGATTGCTTTAAAATTTTTCCATACTATAAATGACATTGTGATGAACATCTTTGGACAAAAAACTGATTGTATTTTGGATTATTTCCCTAGGATTGATTCCCAAAAGTGGATCTGTCAGTTCAAAGCTATGAACATTTTTATTATGTCTAATATATATTATAAATTCCATGATGAGTCCTTAAATATCTTGTAGCTCTAGGATGTTATACTTCTACTGCTAGGAAACAGGATGTCCTTACATAAAACTTGTTTTTAGACAGGCAGGATAGTATAATTGTTAACAAAGCAGACTCTAGAATCAGACTGCCTGGGTTCAAATCCCAGTTATGTCATTTGCTAGCTGTATGATCTTAAACAAGCCATTTTACCTTTTTCAGACAACATACATAAATTATAGGTCTGGCACATAGGAGGACCCAATGAATGGTAATAATTATTATTACCTTTGTGGTTGTTGTCAGTGCTATCATCAACTCAGTTTCAGCTCATAGCAACCCAATGTAGAACAGAACAAAACACTGCCCATTCTGAAAACTTGCTGTTATTCTTGAGCCCACTGTTGCAGCCAGTGTGTCAACCCTTCTGGTTGAAGGTTTTCATCTTTTTCTCTGACCCTCTACTTTGCCAAGAATGGTGTCCTTCTCCATGTACTGGTCCCTCCTGATAACATATCCAAAGTATGTAGGGTGAAGTCTCACCATCCTTGCTCCTAATGAACATTTTGGTAATACTTTTTCCAAGGCAGATCTGTTCATTCTTCAGGCAGTCCATAGTACATTCAATATTCTTTGCCAACACCATAATTGAAAGGCATAAATTCTTGTTCAGTCTTATTCATTGTTCAGCTTTCATATACATATTAGGCAACTCAAAATATCAAGTCTTGGGTCAGGTTCACCTTAGTCCTTAAAATGACATCTTTTTTAGTACTTTAAAAAGTTCATTTATTGCAGTAGATATGCCCAATACAATACATCCTTTGATTTCTCAACTGCTGCTTCCATGAGTATTGTTGTGGATCCAGGTTAAATGAAATCCTTTACAACTTAAATCTTTTATCTGCTTATCATGATGCTGCTCACTGATCCAGTTGTAAGGATTTTTGTTTTCTGTATGTTGAGGTGCAATCCATACTGCAGGCTACGGTCTTTGTTCTTCACCAGTAAGTACTTCAAGTACTTCACTGTCAGCAAGCAAGGTTGGGTCATCTACATACCATACCACAGATTACTAGTGAGTCCTGCAAACCTAATGCCCTGTTCTTCTTCATATAATCCAGCTTACTGGATTATCTGCTCATATACAGAACAAATAAGCGTGGTAAGAGGATACAGCTCTGACACATATCCTTCTCAAATTTAAACCACACAGCATCTCTTGGTTCTGTTCTAAGGACTGCCTTCTGATCTAAATATGGGTTCCTCATGAGCATAATTAAGTGTGCTGGAATTCTTGTTTTTCACAATGTTATTCATAATTTATTGTGATCCACATAGTCAAATGTCTTTGCATAGTCAATAAAACACAGGTAAATATCTTTCTGGTATTCTCTGCTTTCAGCCATGATCCATCTGACATCAGCAATGGTATCTCTAGTTTTACATCCTCTACTGAATTTGTCTTGAATTTCTGGCAGTTCCTTGCTGATGTACTCCTGCAACTGCTTTTGAGTGATATTCAGCAAAATTTTCAAGTATGTGATATTAACAGACACAGCACTGGAGGTGTTCATTCATCTATGCTAAGAAATTTGGAGGGGGACAAGGCCAAGATGGCAGACGAGACATACGTCACCTCAATTCCTTCTGAGAACAAAGACCTGGAATGATAATTGAGCAGAGCAGTGTGGACATAAGGGAGCCCCAGGATCTGGCATAGGGTTGTCAGACTGAACTGAGTACCAGGAAAGTGGAAACTACCTCTCTCTAACAGGAGGCAGCCGCAAGCTGAGTCTTGCTTCTGCTGACTCACCGTTTGGAAGGACCGCAGGTAATGATGCCTTCTTTGATTTCTGGGTGGTAGGGACTAGGCATGGGCCAGCAAATATGCCAAACCACAGTGCTTAAGTAAGCAGCATACAGCACAACAGAGAAACTGTGCTTGGAATAGCCACATTTTGAGAGCTCAGCTGCTGACTGATGGCACCACTGCCACTCCATTGTCTTGTTTCTGAGCTGCACCATAGTTTCCACTGTTTCACAGCAGAAAGGGCAGCTCAGGTGGGAGGCAGAGTCACCCACCTGGAGGTCTTAGCTGGGGCTAATATTCACAATGAGAAGCAGTGCCTGTCTGAAAGTACTTCTCTAGCAGAAAAGGTATATTTAGGACAGTGGTGCCTAGAGTTACAGGTGGGGCCTGGCAGAGGATGACAGCAAGGCCATAAGCCCTCCCTACTTTGAACCACATCACAGCATCTGGGGACAGCCAATGAGGTGCTTCTGTTGTCAGCCAGAGAGTGGAGCCTGCCACACCTGAGGGCCTGGCTGATTTCAGCAGCTGGACAGCTCCTCGCTTAGCAGTAAGTAGCTTTTTAAAATAATATCACCTGGAGGATTGACTGCTGAGTGCCCAGCGGCATCTCCTCCATCCTTCACTGATCCACATCATAGCATCAGCTGACAGCACCCCAGTGACTCCATAAGTAGGATGCCATCTTTGCCAGCCAGGAGGCAGAGCCTATTACCCCAGAGAGTCCACCTGGGGCCAGTCACTAGAGTACTCAGAGGCCACTGGTGACTACCTACCCTCTTAGAACTACATCTCAGCTCCCAATGAGGTAACACCAGAGAAACCGACCATCTTCTACATGGCACAAAGGCAACAATCAATAGCTAATCATTTAAAGAAGCAATCCACCATGACTCCAGAAAACTCCCAAAATAAAGAACCAAAAACTTTCCAGATGAAGAAGGCTTTATAACACTATCAAAGGTTGAGTACAAAAGAATTATGTATAGAGCCCTCCTAGAGATTAAACAAAATGCAGCAGAATAAAACAAAAAATGAAGCTATATGAACTGAAAGAACATCAACAATCTGAAATCCAGCAGATCAATAATAAAATTACAGAATTAGACAATTCAATGCAAAGCCAAGAGAGCAGAATTGAAGAGATAGAAGCCAGAGTTAGTGAGTTTGAGGATAGAGCAACTGATGCCAGCATTTATGAGGAGAAATCAGAGGAAAGAAATAAGAAAAATGAAAAGCATTAAGATACATGTGGGACTGTATTAAGAGGAATAATCAACAAATAACTGGAGTTCCTGAACAGGGAGGGATATCTGAAAATACAGAGTACTACTGTAGGTTGCTGACAGAAAACTTCCCTGAAATTATGAAACAAGAGAACACAGATACTCAAGATGCTTATCAAACACCACAAAAACTAGATGTGAAAAGAAAGACACCAAGAAATACTATAATCAAGATTAATAAAATGAAACACAAACAGAGGATCTTAAAGGCAGTGAGGCTTAAAGCAAAGTTAACATTTAGAGAGAAGCCCTGCAGACTTTTGTCTGACTTCTTGGCAGAAGCAAGGTTGGCAAGAAAGCGGTAGGAAGACACATTCAAAACCTTGAAGAGAAAAACTTCCAATCAAGAATTATATATCCTTCAAAATTGTCTCTCAAATATGAAGCTGAAATTAACACATTCGCAGATAAACAGAAACTTAGAGACTTTGTAAAAACCAAACCAAAACTACAAGAAATACTGAAAGAAGCTTAGAAAAACAAAAACATCAAACATATGCTTAAGGAGGCAATGGAGGACACAGCACCCAGAATCCTCCTCACTTAGGGAAGTCATAAAGCTACAATATCAAAAGAATGAAACTAGTGATCAGAACACAAAAACTGACATCATCACACTAAAAAGAGAGATATATTACAGTAGTTATAACCCTTTCAGATAGGGAGGAAATTAAAAAGATATACAGAAGTTAAAGTCTGGTTTAAATTTAGAATAGTAAGGAGGATGCAGAGGGAGGCTACAGGGTAGCTGCAAAGCAAAATAACAATATAAGCCTGGTTAAACATCAGAAAAACAATTAGTGTGATCAACCACATACATAATACAAAAAATAAGACTCACCTGATTTTGTCAACTGATGCAGAAAAGGCATTCGACAAAGCACAACACTCCCTCATGCTAGAAACAGTCAGCAAAATAGAAATAGAGGGGAAATTCCTCATCACAATACGAAGTGTCTATGCAAAGCCAACCACCTACATCATCCTGAATGGAGGGAGACTGAAAGAATTTCCCTTGAGGATGGGAACTAGACAAGGATGTCCACTCTCACCACTTTTATTCAACATTGTACTAGAGGTTCCAGCCAGAGCAATTAGAAAAGATGAAGAAATAAAGAGCATCCAGATGTGCAAAGGAAAAGTAAAAAATCTCCCTAGTTGCAGATGATATGATTGTATATGCAGAGAATCCTAAAGAATCCATAAATAAACTACTGGAACTAATGGAAAAGTTCACTGAGTAAAGTATCAAGATATACTATGCCACATAAGTAAATCAGAAGGATTCCTTCATGCCAATAAAGAAATGATAGAAGAAGAAATCACCAAATCAACACCATTTACTATAGCCCCCAAGAAGATAAAATAAATACCAGGAATAAATCTAACTAGAGAAATAAGACACCTATACAAAGAGAACTACAAGACCTTACTGCAAGAAACCAAAAGAGACTTACATAAATGGAGAAACCTACTTTGCTTATGGATAGGAAGACTTAACATTGTGAAAATTTCTATTTTACCCAAAGCAATCTACATATACAATGCAATCCCAACACAAATTCCAGAGACATTTATTAACGAGATGGAGAAACAAAAATTTTGCCCGGAAGGGGAAGAAACCCTGAATAAGCAAAGCACTACTGAAGACGAAGAACACATTAGGAGGCCTCACATTACCCAACCTTACAACCTATTACACAGCCACAGTAGTCAAAACAGCCTGTTACTGGAGACATACAGACCAATGGAACAGAGTTGACACCCCAGAGATGCCACCATCTTCCTATGGACAGTTGATATTTGACAAAGGCCCTAAGATTGTAAACTGGGGTAAAAACAGTCTCTTTAACAAATGGTGCTGGCAAAATTGGATATCCATCAGCAAAAAACTGAAATAAGACCCATATCTCACAAGTTACTAATTCGCAATGGCTCAAAGACCTAAACGTCAAACCTAAAATGATAAAGATCATGCAAGAAAAAATAGGGTCAGCAATGGAAGTTCTAATACACAGCTTAGACAGACTTCAAAAACTCACAAAGCACGATCAACAGACGAGAAAATAGGTAAATTAGAACTACTAAGAATCAAACACTTTTGCTCATACAAAGACCTTATCAAAAGAGTTAAAAGACCACACCTACAGAATGGGAAAAAATATTTGGCAACTACATGTCAGACTGACATCTTATTTCCATAACCTACAATGTACTGCAAAATATCAACAAGGAAAAGGTAAATAACCCAATTAAGGAATGGGCAAAGGAGATGGACAGACACTTCACCAAAGAGGACATCCAGGCAGCCAAAAGACACATGAGGAAATGCTCACGATCACGATCATTCGCTATCAGATAAATCCAAATCAAAACTACAATGAGATACCATCTCACCCCATCGAGGATGGAAATAATCCAAAAAACACAGAACAACAAATGCTGAAAAGGCTGTGGAGAGATTGGAACTCTCCTACATTGCTGGTGGGACTGCAAAATGGTACAACTTCTTTGGGAAGCAATACAACCTCTTTATAAAGCTGGAAATAGATACACCATTTGATCCAGTAATCCCACTGCTCAGAATATATCCTACAGAAACAAAGGCAGTCACATGAACAGATACATGCACACAAATGTTCACTGCAGCACAGTCCACAATAGCAAGAAGTGGAATCAACCCAGATGCCCATCAACAAGTGAATGGATAAACAAACTATGATATATGTACTCAATGGAACACTATGCAATGATACAGAACAGTGATAACTTTAGGGAACATCTCATAACCTGGTTTCAATTGGAAGACATTATACTGAGTGAAAGTCAGTAGCAAAAGGACAAATATTGTATGAGACTCCTGCTATAAGGACTTAAAAACAGACTTGTGTACAGGAGAAAAGGCTCTTTGATGGCTACAAGGGTCGGGATGGAGGGAGAAGACTGGCCATAGATTAGATAACCACTAAAAACCACTGCCATCGGTCAAGTCTGACTCTTAGTGACCCCTAGAAGTCAGAGCAGAACTGCTCCACCGAGTTTCCAAGGACTGCCTGGTGGATTTGGAATGCAGACCTTCAGTTAGCAGATGTAGCACTTAACCCATTATGCCACAAGGGTCTCCCATAGATTAGATAGTTGACAGAAATCTGGTCGGATGAAAGCAGTGACAACACACAGCAGAAAGCAGATCAACTTAACTGGACTCATCATAAACTGAAAGCTCTTATAATATCAACTCAATATTGCAATGCTATAGAGTAGCAGGGGTAGAGTCTGGGGGCCATGCTCTCAGGGGACATCAGGGCCAACTGGCATAACCAGGCTATTGCTAAAAGAATCTTCTGCACCTCATATTGGTGAGTGATGTCTGGGGTCTTAAGAGCTAGCAAGCTGTCATCTGGGGTACATCAATTGGTCCCAACTCTTCTGGAACAGATGATCACCAAGAACAACAAAGACTCAAGGAAAAAAGTACCCAGGAAACAGGACCCATGTGAATGGGAGACTGTATCAACAGGTGACCAGAAGAACCAGATGGTGCCTGGCCACCACCAAAGACAGCCATGATGGGGCACACAGTGTTGAGTCCCTTTGTCAACACAAGAAAAAGAGGGGTGCACCGTAAGAACTTTAGTAAAAGCCCAGAACTAGTGGTCCAACAGCCTGGATCCCCTGGAGCATGATTCCTAGACCTCCTGCTGCCCCTGACCAGAAAACACCAGTGAGGTCAATTCTTCAGACAAAAATGGACTGGACTAGGGGACACAGTATGACTATATGGTGCGTGTACTTTATGGCTCTATGCATTTATAGGTGGCTGTCCTGCTGGTCTCTTTCTAGATGGGAAAGGAAAGGGTGGAAAGGAGGGGACAGGACTTTATTAAGGGGATACAACAAGTATAAAATGAAAAGGAGGAGTGTCCTGTCGTGGGCAAGGAGAGCAGAAGGGGCTTCAGACAGGTGGGCATGCAAAATTAATTTGGATTGTATACTTCCACTTAATCAAAATAAAAAAATTATTTTGTCCTTTAAAAAAAAAAATTTGGAAAACAGTAACCTAACTGGAGGAGATCCATATATACACACATTCCCAAGAATGTGATCTAACAGAACACAAAAATCATTACCTTTAGATTATTAAAAACCAAGATAAATGTATTATTTGGAAAGCCGAGAGTTGTCATCAAATAATAAGGTAAAAATAAACATGAAACAAATGATGAAATAATATTCTTGTACTTAGAACACAAGTGAGCAGGTTCATTTACTGTAGTACTACTAGCATCATTGTGGTTATTAAAAAAATGCAAAGATATAGGTGGGCATGTAAATTTATATGTGAATGTACATTTTCACTGAGTCATGTTAAATAAAAACAAAAATTTAAAAAAATGCAAAGAAAAATACCATTTTATTAAGGGCCTATTCTCTTTACAATTTTATGTACACTTCCTCATGTAACCCTCACAACAACCCTCGATGGTGATATCAGTCATCATCATCAATTATCAGGGAGGGACTAACCAGCAAGCAAGGTATGCACAGGCTTACAGTAAGCAAGGTAAGGACAAGCTTAATTGTGTTTACTTTCTACTCTGTAATGCACAGTTTCACATGAATTTCATCACATCACAGACGTGGCAAGAGGTAAAATTGTGCACTACAGACTAGTGAGTTGGTCCAGGTAAGTCCATGTACACCTCGCCTGTTGCATACTCTGCCCCTGATTAATCAACAGCAAACGATTCATCATCACAGCTGATATTTACCAAGTGCATATTATGTATTTACCCTTTGTTAAAAGTATTAATTTATTAATCATTTAAAAAACTATAAATTGGGGTCCTATTATCCTCACTTTACAAACAAAGTAACCAGTACCCAAAGATTAAATAACTTTTCCAAAGTTGCACAGCTAACAAGATAGGTCTTACAACCCACGTTTTATAGATAAGAAAACTGGGAATGATAAAAACCGTCTATAAATGTAAGCAACTGCACCAGGCCTTAAGTTAATACCCATTGGACTTTCAAGGCCACATTCTGTTATTCTATCGTTCTGTCACCTCTATGTGGATTATCAATTGTTGTTGTTAATTGCCTACAAACAGCCTCTCACTCATGGGCCCCCATGTGTCCAGAGCAGAATTGCTCCATGGAGTTTTCAAAGCTGAGACCTTTCAGAAGCCGACTACTGCCAGACCTGTCTTCCAGGCAACTCTGGATGTGTCTAAATCATCAACATCTTGGCTAGTAGTTGAATGCTATTTTAGTCACCTAGTGCTGCTCTAACAGAAATACTATGAGCAGATGGATTAACAAAGAAGTTTATTCTCTCACAGTCCAGTAGGCTAGAAGTCCAAATTCAAGGTGCCGGCTTCAGGGAGACACTCTCTTTGTTGGCTCTAGAGGAAGGTCCTTGTGTTGCATCAGTCTGTTGCATCAGTTCTTTGGTCTGAGAGCATCTTGGCAAAGCAACCTAAGGTTTGAAGGGCATGCTCTGCCCTCAGTGCTACTTTCTTGATGGTATGAGGTCCCCAACTTTCCGCTTACTTCCCTTCCCTTTTACCTCTTGTAGAATAAAAGGATAAAAGGTGGAGCAGGGAGGTACCCTTAGTAATGGTGTTGCAGTCCCACCCTAATCCTCTTTAACATAACCCAATCAATTAACTACAGGTGGAGATTAGGATTTACAGCATAACAAAATCACAAAACAGAGGATAATCCTGAAATACTGGAAATCATGGCCCAGCCAAATTGTTACACACATTTGGGGGTAAGGGGACACAATTCAATCCATGACACTTAAGCACTTGCACCACCCAGTAACTCCTGAATTATCAACAGGAAATGTTTACTGTTAGCTTTCTTCATTCTTGGGCGGCCCTTCTTTGCCTTAAACCAAGATGTACTAAGAATAGTCTCATTTCAACATAGACTTCTGAGAAGAACATAATCAGGAAGGCAAGTCTAATGCAAAAGACCCCTATGTTACAAGGTATCCCTTAAAACAACCTACTGTGGATATTTTTCCTGAGGAGTTATCTGTTGCAGTCCTTTAGCAAGTGTACACAAGACAGTGTCTAAAGCCCACCTTTCAATGCTCTGCAGGGGTTTCTGGCAGCACCTCTCTAAAAGATTTTTCAAAATGGAGGCTGAGAGAAGGTCTCTTTTGCCTTTCCCTCTGCCTCAGAAAGTCCTCAAAATTCTTACCGCTGAGAGGAACAAAGCTTCTTGAAACACCTTGAAAATATGCACATTGCAAAGGGACTGAACTCATACTAATAAACCTGGATTGGAGTTTTAACTCTTGAATGAATTGATTTAATCTTGGACAAATTAAATCCCTTCTCTGGCCTCTACTCTTCTTTGAGGCAAAGGGTTGGAGCAGAGTTTTTCAAAGTTCCACTAGAGTTCTGATTCAAAGATGAACATGAGGTGGGTTTGGGGGTTCATAGCAGTAAAATTCCAGGAGGGCAACAAGCGTATGGAAGTTCAAAGCCCAAAACAGACTTGCTACTGTTAATTGAAACCTGTAAAGTGTAGTTTAACAGTGAGGGAAGCTTTAACTGTTTGGGGATTCTGATTTAAGAATGTGGGTCCTCTGAGAAACTACTTAACACAGAGTTAAGGAGTTTCATGAAGTGAGAGATTTAAGCTGTAAAAGGAACAGCTCTTCTCCACTTTTGCAGAATGAAGCAAAGCAGCATCCGGAGTCCTCTCCCTCCTCTTTTTCACTACTCTACCCTTCATGATGGAAACCCTAGTGGTGTGGTGGTTAAGTACTACAGCTGCTAACCAAAAGGTGGGCAGTTCAAATACTGCCAGGTACTCCCTGTAAACTCTATAGTGCGGTTCTACTCTGTCTTACAGGGTCTCTTTGAGTAGGAATAGACTCCACAGCTGTGGATGCCAGCCTTCACGACAGACAGCAGCAAAGATAGGATCATGCCGCCACCTCGTGGCAAACTGGGTGGCCTAGAAAAGAACAACTGACTTGGTCTCAGTCCCGCAGCTCAACTCGTCCAAGGAAACCACATCCTCTACTTCCTCCCCCTACAACTTCATTTAAAAAAAAAAAAAATCAAACCAACTGCTGTAGAGTGGATTCTGACTCAAACGGACCGTACAACTCCACAGAGCTTGATAATTCACAAAACACAACTCTATTATCTCATTTTATTCTCACAACTCTGTGGGAGTAGCAGGACAGGAGGTATAACTCTTATTGTGGGAAAAACTAAAGCTTAGAGAGATTGGATGATTTGACAAAGGTCACAGAGTAGCTAGCAATCAGGAGTCACCTCTAAATCAGGTGTCTCATTCACCTTACTATGCAAGGAATGGGGTAAAATAAATAAATAAATAATAAAAACCTGAGGTTTAGATATGCTCTAAGCTTAGGAATTTGAAAGGAGAGAGGCTTAAAACAAGGAAATCTCAATTTACTCTTCAGATACAACTGGCCAGAGTCCACAGCCTGATTGCATATCTATAGAAAAAGGCATCCAGATAAGCCTGGATTCCCTCCTTCCTTCCTGGTTTGCACATTCTTGGTAACATCCTAGGCCCCTCCAGCTGTTCTCCCTCCTGCTCCCAATCCCAGCCTACCCACTGGACTCAAGACTTATTTATAGCTAGATGATATACAACAAATGGATCCTGGCCAAGGGATTCACAGTATCTGGAACTCACCATTAACTTCTGGGAGAGCTGCTCTATCCCTGGGTTAGATCTCATAAAAATTTGTGACTCAGCCCAAATTTTCTTACACGTTTTGGTGCAAAATCCAGTTGATTTATCCCATAACGATGTCATGCTCCCTAAAAGCTGGGAGGGGGGAAACTCTGGGGTTATATGATTGATCAACTGACAGATAAGAATGGCCGACGAATTAATCTGGGAGTTCCCAAAATTTCAAGGACAACTGTAACTTCTTAGATACAGAATCACAATGCTCAAAAAGGCCCTGAAAGGTCTCTTAGAAGATACTCCTGACTCTAACAGGATCCAATCTAAACTACCCCTAACCAGAAAAGAACTCTTAGACATGGTGAAGAGCTCTCAGAGACATTTCTCCTTGACTGGTCCACCCCCACTACCTGCCCTCCCATCCCTCCACCAGAGGTCACTTTCAGTCAGTTCAGCTGTCTGAAATTGCCAACACCATAGTATTCCTTTATTTTCATTTGTTCGTTCATTCACAAAATGGATTGGGTACTGTGGGGGATACATGATGAAGAAGAAATAATCCTTTTGTTCAAGACTTCCTGACCTAGTGGTAAAAAGAAGGGCAAAAGGCAAAACCCCGAAATTGTAAATGTACATGAGATGTAAGTACTAAGAGCTTCAAAAGCATATGTGAGAATTATTAAGTCCTTCATGATTAAAAGGAGGAAAAAAGATTCCTCTGGCTTGGGGGTTATGGAACTGGAGACATGAAATGTTTGAAGAACAATTTCATGATGTATAACATATGAAAATTCTTTATAAACCTTCCTTGCCTTTTCTCCTGCTGTGACCCTGTTTTCATTTTGCCATTTCCTCAGCATAAATTTTCTTCTGCAGTTAAGTATTAACAGTATAGGCTTTTGAATCAGATAGATCTTGGTTCTAATACCAGTTCTGCCATATTAGACAACTTGGGACAAGTTAAGGAAGCTCCCAAGACAGTTTCTTGATTTGAAAAGTAAAGATAGTAACAGTACCCATTTTAAAATATTGTGAGAACCAAGTAATGTGTATGTAATTGAATGCATGTAAAGCACCTACCTTTGTGCCTGACACAAAGTGACACACATGAACACCCAGGAAATAGCAATCGATATTACTGCTAGTCTTCCTGCACCTTTGATCATGCTGCTTTCCTCATTAGAAATTCTTTTCACCTTCTCAAACTGTTCCACTCCTATTTCTCCTTCAGACTCATCATGAAAGTCTCTTTTATTAAGGTCCTGCTAGCTGGTCCCCAGTGAGTGCTCAGAACACTTGTTCACATTTCCTTTACAGTATTTATCTGATATTCACTTGTCTTTGTAAATCAGTCCTGTAGGTCTGTGAGGCTCCAGAGAGCAGTAACTAGGTATTACTCATTGTGTCCTGTATACGACTCACAGTATATGACTCACTGGAGAAGTGACTGTTCAATAAATAAGATTGTATTTGAGCAGGGCCTTAAAGAAATAAACAGTAATAAAAGAGTATCTCCGGATGTCCTTTTATTACTTCTTAAAAAATATCTTACTGTGTTTTAAGTGCAAGTTTACAATACAAGTCAATTTGTCATATGAAAGCCACACTGCTACTCTCCCTACCTTGACAGCCCACTCCTGCTTCCCACCCTGCATTTCTTACATTCATTCAAACAGATCTTGTCCCACTCTTCTCTTCCCCCACCCCCCACCCCCACTCTAACCCAGTATCATTTTATGCCTTATAGTCTAGTCCAACCTTTCTCTGAAGAGTTGGCTTTAGGACTGGTTTCAGCTCAACAGAGACTCTGGGGGCCATGTCTTCCAAGGACCCTCCAGTATGTCCAACCATCAAGTCTGGTCTTTTAATATATTTCTAATTCCACACACCCATTTTTCTCCCATTATGTCAGGGACTCTCAGTTGTGTTCCCTGTCAGAGGAGTCACTGGTGGTGGCCCGGCACCATCTAGGTCTTCCTGTCTCATGCTGATGTAGTCTCTAGATTATCTGGCCACTTCTGTCTCTTGGGCTTATATTTTCCTTATGTCTTTCATTCTCCTCTGCTCCAGGTGAGTTGGGACTAACTGACGGTACTTAGATGGCTACTTGCTAGTTTTTAAGACCCCAGATGCCATTCACTAAATTCGAATGCAGAATATTTTCTTTAAACTTTGTTACGCCAGTTGACCTAAATGTCCCCTGAAACCACGGTACCTAGACCCCTGCCCCTGTTACTCTGTCCTTCAAAGTACTGGGCTATATTTGATTTAGTACAGCTGTACTGACCTCCCTTCTACTATGTGCTGTCACTCCCTTCACCTAACCCAATTCCTATCACTATCTAATCTACGAATACTCCTCTCCCTCCCTCCCTACCCTTGTTGTCATCAAAGACTGCTTCCTTCTGTGTCTAGTCTTGAGTCCTTAAAATAGTGGTCATGTACAATATTTTTCCTTTTGCAACTGACTGATTTTACTCAGCATTATGTCTTCCAGATTACTCCTTCTGATGAGATGTTTCCCAAGATTATCATTGTTCTTTATAATTGCATACTGTTCTATTTTGTGAATATAGTATAGTTTGTTTATCCACTTATCCACTGATAGGCACCTAGATTGATTCCATTTTTTTGCTATTGTGGACAGTGCTGCAATAAACACTGGTATGTGTGTTATCTATTCATGTGACATCTGTATTTCTCTTGGATATACTCCAAGAAGTGGGATTGCTAGATCATATGGTAATTCTATTCCTAGCTATTTAAGAAAGAGTAAAATTGATTACCATAGTGGTTGTACCATTGTCATTCCCACCAGCAGTGTAGAAGTGTTCCAGTCTCTCAACAGCCTCTCGAACATTTATTGTGTTTTTGTATTAATGCCAACCTTGTCAAGGTGAAATGCTATCTCACTGCGGTTCTGATTTGGATTTCTCTAATGGTGAATGATTGTGAGCATTTCCTCATGTATCTGTTAGCCACCTGGATGTCGACTTTGGTGAAGTGCCTGTTCATATCCCTTGCCCAATTTTTAATCAGGTTATTTGTCTTTTCCTTGGTGAGGTTTTGCAATATAGTACCATGCAGATTATAGAGATTAGACATTGACTGGAGTGGGGGTAGCTAGAATTTTTTTCCTAGTCTCTAGGTTGTCTTTTCACTCTTTGGGTGAAGTCTTGGGATGAGTATAAGTGCTTGATTTTTAGGACTTTCCAGTTATCTATTTTCTCTTTTGGTGTTTATGCATTGTTAGCAATGTTTTGTAGTTTGTTTGTGCCATGTATTACAGCTCCTAGCATTGTCCCTATTTTTTCTTCCATGATCCTTATTGTTTCAGATTTTATATTTAGGTCTTTGAATCATTTTTAGTTTTTGTACATGGTGTGAGATATGGGTCTTGCATCTTTCTTTTTTTTGCAGATGGATATCCAGTTATGCCAATGCCATTTGTTACACAGACTGTCTTTTCCCTAGTTTACAGACTTTAGGTCTTTGTCAAATACCAGTTGCTCATAGATAGATGATCTATAACTCTGGTTATATCTGGTTTTCAATTCTTGTCCATTGATCTGTCTATCTCCTTTTGTACCAGTATTAGGCTGTTTTGACTACTGTAGCAGTGTAATAGGTTCTAAAGTCAGGTAGCGTGAAGACTCTCACTTTGTTCTGGATATCCCTTTAAATGTACATGTTAACCTATTAATGACATACATTATCCATGGGAACCCAACAGAATCAATTAGCAAGGATTAGCCTTTAAAACAAACAGATAGACAGGACAAAAGTAGGTCAAAATTTCATTAATGGAGGCTGTGTGTGGACGAGTGGACCTGGAACTGAAGCAGCATCTCAGAAAACATGTGCAGGCCTTCCTTGAGCAGCCAGGAGCATCTTGGGGGTTATGTGGTGAGTGAAGGAATGTAATTGTTTCAAAAGTAGACAACAGATTCAAGAACAGAAAAAGAAGTAAGTTAGCAAATCAAAAATCACAAATTTTCCAAATGGGCTTAAGGGGAGAGCAACACAATCTGTCACACAGAAAATCATCATGCAGTCTAAAAGGCTTGGTCTCTGAGTTTTAGTTGTCTGCCTGCTCGTCACAAAACCATTTTACTTTTAAAACACTTGGAAAAATTTTAGCCATTATTTCTTCAAATGTTTTTCTAGTTTTCTACCTTTCCCCATTTACATATATATTAAGTCACTTGATGTTGTCCCACAATTCACTGATGCTTTTTTAATTTTTTTCAGTCTTTTCTCTGTGCTTTATTTTGGATGGTGTCATGGATTGAACTGTGTTCCCCCAAAAATGTTTGTAGCCATTTGGCTGAGGCATGACTCCCAATATTTTATGATTGTCCTCCATTTTGTCATTTTCCTATGCTGTATGTTAAAGAGGATTAGGATGGGACTGTAAATCCCTTCCTAAGGTTTCCACCCTACTTCACTGTTAAGGAGTTTCCCTGGAGTGTGGCTTGTACCACCTTTTATCCTTTTGTCCTACAAGGGATAAAAGGAAAGGGAAGCAAGCAGATTTGGGAACCTCATACCATCAAGAAAGCATCCTTCAGACCTGAGATTCCTGCACCAAGATGCTCCCCAACAAAAGACTGAGGCAACACAAAGGCCTCCCTCCACAACTGACAAAGGGAAAGCTTTCCCCTGAAGCAGACACCCAAAATTCTGACTTGCAGCCTACTGGACTGCGTAAGAATAAACTTTTCTTTGCCATCCACTCTCTGGTATTTCTGTTAGAGCAGCACGACGACTAAAACAGATGGAAACCCTGGTGGTATAGTGGTTAAGTGCTATATCTGCAGGTCAAATCCACCAGGTTATCCCTGGATACTCTACAGGGCAATTCTATTGTGTCCATAGGGTCACTATGAGTCAGAATTAACTCAATGGCAGTGGATTTGGGGTTTATTTTGGATAGTTCTATAGTTACTGCTCAAGTGTATTAATCTTTTCTTCTACTGTGTCTAAGTTGTTATTAAGCTCATCCAATGTAGTTTTCATCTCAAATACTGTATTTTTCATCCCTAGAAGTTGAATTTGGGTCTTTTTCTTTTTTATGTCTTCCATTTATCTCCTTTTTATGTTTTCCTCTACCTTTTAAACACATGAAGAATACTTATAACAGCTATTTTAATATGCTTGTCTACTAATTCTATCATGTGTATTATTGCTGGTTCTATTTTTATTAATACAATTTTCTCTATGTTATGGGTTGTACTACTTTTTGCTTTGCATGTGTGGTAATTTTTCACTGGACACCAGACACTTTAATTTCACTGTTGGCTTTTTTCTCCCCTTGTCATTCTTTTGTATTCCTTTAACTATTCAGGGCCTTTTTTCTTTGGATGCAATTAAGTTTATTATAAACAATTTGACCTGCTTGATGTTTACTTTTAAACTTTTTTACACAGGTCTAGAACAGTTACCGAGGTAACAGCTTTCTTAGGACTCTTAACAGACTTTCCACTCTGGCTGGTGGGTATGTGAAATATTCTCAGCCCTGTCTGAAGTCCTGTAAGTGTTTGTCTTGTTCCTTTCCAGTGATTCTTTCCCCACCTTGGCAGTTGCCTTACAAACATGTGCTGAACAGTACTCAGCCATAGAACTTAAAGGATACCTTCACCAAATCGTCATTTTTTTTCCTGTATGCAAATCTCTCTGACCTGTAATTCTAATTACCTTGGTGTTCCCGAGCTCCAAACTATCTCAACTCACTGGGGTCCCCCTCCCTGGACTGCAGCCTAGAAATGTTCTTCAGGCAGTGATCTGAGTCACTCATAGGACTTATTTATTTCCCTTCTCCTAGGGATGGCAGTCCTGTGTTGCTTGCTGTTCAAAGTCTGAAAACCATTATTTCATACATCTTATTGAGTATTTTAGTTTTTTAAAGTAGGAGGGTAAATCCTATTCCTGATACTTTATTATAGCTGGAAGTGAAAAGTCTAAACTCTTAATGACTTAACATATCTAGCAAGGTAATGAAGCCCTGATGATATAATGGTTAAGTGCTCAGCTGCTAACCAAAAGGCTGGAGGTTTACATCTACCTGTTCCTTGGAAACCCTTTAAGGCAATTCTACTCCGTCCTATAGGGCTGCTATAAGTCAAAATCAATTTAATGGTAACTGTTTTTTTGCTTGCTTGTTTGGTTTTGGATTTGGGGTTTAGTTAGGCACTAAGCATCAATGATTGCTAATATCATAAAGAAATAACCAGACATTATGTGCCTTATAAAGGAGAAACACAACTTAACTTGTAAAGCAGTCTTGCAAAAAAAAAAAATTACATCTGAATCTGATCAGGTTTCTTGATCCAACTATACAGGAAATATAGAAGACAAGAACATCTTAAACTACACCACAGTTTTAAAATCAACTCTAGGACAAAGAACTAATTTCTTTAAATAAAGTACAAGAAAATAATATAGAAGGGAAACCATAGACTTACAAGCTGTATCAATCTATTGCAGTGTCTGGACTTTATCTGGATTCTGATTCAAAAAGAACAAAAAAACTAGAAGAAAAAATTATGGTATTTATGAGACAATTAGAAATTTGTACACAGGCTGGAAAACTGATGTATTAGGAATTTTTATTAATTTTAAGAATGGTAATGATTTAATATTTTTAAAAAGACTGTTTTAGGGAGACATTTTGATATATTATGTATAAAATAACACAATATTTAGTGTTTCCTTCACAATATTTAGTGTTGCCCCCCTGATGGGGGCAATGATAGGGTGCGTAATACTGACCATTAATAGGTAATTGTGGAAACTGGGCTTTTGAAACTTTCCATTATAAGAAGTTAACAATTTTGTAAAAGTCCTAACATTGATACATGGTTCTAAATCTGACTCTGACATCACTGTATCATATGCTTGTGGACCATTCACTCTGTCTAATTTTCTTTATAAAATATGAAAAATAAACCCACTCTCATAATCTTTCAATTATATCCATTTATGAACTATGTGACCTGAGAAAGTTCTTAATCTTTTTTTTAAGTTTCAGTTTCTTCGTCTGTATAAATTGATGAAAATAGTAACTAACTTTTAGGACTGCTGCATGAATTAAATTGATTTATGCTAAAACCCTCATTAATATTATCACTACTACAATTATTCCTTCTTACTGAAAAATGAAGAAATACCAAAAGATAAATTCTGTACTTATTTTTTTTTAACTGAAAGGCCTCTATAGTTTATAACCCCCATATCCCTTCCTTCTTATACATCACTTTAGGACAAAGGCAAAAAAAAATCTGAAACTTCCCTTCTAAGATTCTGTGGAACAATGTGCCCAATAGCACAAGCCAGAAGAGGAAGAGCTTGGCTCTCCTTCCCAGGGAAAGTCATGCTAAAGGTCTGGAAAAACAGGCGCCACTTTGGTCATTTTCAGAATATAGTGTGCAGCTGTTCTGCTGGTATGCCACACATCCTGAGGTTGTTCCCAAGAACTAAAAACAGAGCTCAGGCCATCAGCCCAGTGCTGGCAAGTTCATTCTTTTTCAAGGTGGCCCATTTCAAATAAAATGGGGACTCCATATGTACCCCTTTTCTAAACAAGAGTGGTCTTCCCCACCAGACTGTGAACTCCTTGAAAGCAAGAACTATGTCTATTTCTTTCTTTACAGTTTATGCTCTTAGCAAGGCACTTAGAGCAGAGAAGAAACTTAGTAATGTTTACTGAATGAAGTAATTTACTTTTTATTTTGTTTTGTTTTATATTATTTGGGGTGGGATGGGACTGAATTGGGGAAGGAACATTCATAGCATGCAAAGACACAAGAATTGGAGGGAGTTTTCTAACAATATTTCCTAAAGTACAAACTTGTTCACAACTCTAGTTCATTTTTCTTTATACTCCACTACTTATGTTTTTATAACTTATGCACCACACCTATGAACTACTTACAGTTCCCCAAATACACCTGAATAATCTTTCTTCTGTGCCTATGTTCATGCTATCCCACGATCCTATTGATATCAATCCATGGACCTCTCACTCTCATTCCCTCTCTCTTGCTCATACACACTCTCTCCCTTAATTTATACATCCTTTTGCTCCAGCACTTCTTCATCCATAATTTTTTTTTCCCAACCACTACAGCTAACGTTGCAATATTGAAGGTGTCCACAGGGAAAATACTGAATGATGCAGGAAGTATTAAGATAGAAGGAACACACAAAGTCTCTGTACCAATAAAAAATTGGTTGACATTCAATCATGTTAGAGTGTAGCATATGATCAAAAACTGATGGTACTGAAAGCGAAAGCCCAAGCTGCACTGAAGGCACCGGCAAAAAAAACAAGGCTCCAGGAGTTGATGGAATACCAGTCGAGATGTTCCAACAAACAGATGTGGCACTAGAGGTGATCACAATTTTGTGCCAAAAAATTTGCAAGATAGCTTACTGGCCAACCAACTAGAGCAGATCCATGTCTGTGCCCATTCCAAAGAGAGCCGATCCAACAAAATGCAGAAATTATCAAACAATATTATTAAATATCACACACCAGTAAAATTTTGCTGAACATCACTGAAAAGCAGTTGCAGAAGTACATCAACAGGGAGATTCCAGAAATTAAAGCCACATTCGGAAGAGGACACGGAACCTGGGGTATCATTGCTAATGTCAGATAGAATCTAGCTGAAAGCAGAGACAAGATGTTTACCTGTGTTTCATTGAATGTGCAAAGGCATTCTAGTGTGTGGGTCATTACAAATTATGAGTAACATTGTGAAGAATGGGAATTTCAGAATACTTAAATGTGCTCATGAGGAACCCATAGCTAGATCAAGAGGCAGTCATTAAAATACATCAAGAGGATACTGTGTCAGAAAAAGTGTGTATCAGGGTTGTATTCTTTCACCATACTTACTCAAACTGTATGTTCAGTGTCATGGAATGAACTGTGTCCTCCCAAAATATGTCAACTGGCAAAGTCATGATTCACAGTATTACATGACTGTCTATCATTTTGTCATATAATGTGATTTCCCTGTGTTATAAATCCTATCACTATGAGGTAATTAAATGAATTAGTGGGAGTTACATTGATGAAATAGAAGACTAGATAGTACCTTAAGCCAATCTTTTTTGAGCTATAAAAGAGAGAAAAGCTAGAAGAGAGACATAGGAACCTCATACCACCAAGAAAGCTGTGTTGGAAGCACAATGTGTCCTTTAGACCTGAAGCTTCCACACTGTGATGCTCCCAGACCAAGAAAAGACTGATATATCACAAGGACATTTCTCCATAACCAATAGAGAAGCTTTGCATTGTGAAAATATGCTGTAAAAGACCTCTTGAAGGTATTCAAAATCAAAGCTGTCCCCTTGAAAACTAAGTTATGTCTGACCCAAGCCATGGTGTTTTCAATTGCATCACATGCACGTGAAAGCCAGGTAATGAATCAAGAAGATTAAAGAAGACTTGACACCCCTGAAGTATTGTGTTAGTGAAGAATATTGAATATATGACAGACTGCCAAAAGAATGAAAAAATTAGTCTTGGAAGAAGTACAACCAGAATGCTCTTTAGAAGCAAGGACAGTGAGACTCCATCTTACATACTTTGGACATGTTGTCTGGAGAAACCAATCCCTGTAGGAGGACATCATGCTTGGTAAAATAGAGGGTCAGTGGAAAAGAGGAAGACCTTCAATCAGATGGATTGACACAGTGGCTGGAACAATGGGCTCAAGCATAATGATTGTGAGGAAGAAATGATGGAGTACAAGAGATGAAAAGATTTCGAAGGGGAGTTCAAAAACACTAAGTATCATAATGACATCTGCAAAAGACCTGAAGATAGAAAAACATTCCACCCATCAGCAGACAACTACACCTTCTTCTCCACTGCACATGGAACATTCTCCAGAATTGACCATGTGATAGGCCATAATGCAATGCTCAACAAAATCCACACCATTGAATTACTGCAAAGCATCTTCTCAGATCATAAAGCCATAAAAGTTGAAATCAATAGCAGAAAAAACATAGATAGAAAGTGGAACTCTTGGAAACTGAACAACATTTTGCTCAAGATAGAAAAACAGAAGGAAAGCAGGTTAGTGTTCCTCAAGTTGAAAGAACTGAACAAAAATTCAAGCTTTAAGTTGCAATACTGAAGGACTGAATGGGAAAACATTAAATGACACAAGAACATCAAAAGAAGATAGAAGGAATATACAGGGTCACTATAACAAAAAGAACTGGTCAATGTTCAACCATTTCAGGAGATAGCACATGATCAGGAATTGCACTGAAGTAACTGACAAAAAACAAGGTTCCAGAAACCACTGGAATTCCAACTGAGATGTTTCAACAGACAAATGTAGTGCCAGAAGCGCTCACTTGTCTGTGGCAAGAAATTTGTAAGACAGTTACCTGGCCAACCTACTGAAAGAGAACCATGTTTGTATCCATTCCAAAAAGAGGTGATGCAACACAATGCAGAAAATATGTAACAATATCATTAATATCACAAAAAGTAAAAATTTGCTGAATATCATTCAAGAGACTGCAGTACATTGATGGAGAACTGCCAGAAATTCAAACCACATTCAGAAGACAATGCAGAACCAAGGATACCACTGTCAAAGTAAGACAGATCTTGGCCGAAGGCAGAGAATGCCACGAAGATGTTTACTCATGTTTCATTGACTACACAAAGGCATTCAACTGTGTGAATCATAACAAATCATGGATAATATTGTGAAGAGGAGGGATTTCAGAACACTTACATCCTCTATAAATGCTTGACAGAATCTGTAAGTTGACGCTATCTGGTCCACAACTTTGCATTGTTGGTAAGTTTTTAACTGCTTATCTAATCTCTTCGCTTCTTTTAGGTCTGTTGAGACCCTCTATTTCTTCTTGAGTCAAACTTTATGTTTCTAGGAAGTTGTCATTTCCTCTAAGTTATCTAATTTGTTGTCATACAATTATTCACAGTATTCTGTGATGATTGCTTTTATTTAAGTAGGGTAATGGTAACACCACCACTTTAATTTCTGATTTCAAATATTTGCACCCTCTCTTTCTTCAACAGTCTAGTTAATGGTTTGTCGATTTTACTAACCATTCCAAAGAGCCATGTTCTTCTTTCAGTGATTGTCTCTGCTGTTATTCTAGTCTCTATTTCATTTATCTCTGCTCTGATCTTTGTTACTTCCTTCCATCTGGTAGTTTAGGTTTGATTTGCTCTTCTTTTTTAAGTTCCTTATGTTGTGAAGTTAGGCTATTAATTTGAGCTATTCCTTCTTTCTTAAAGTATGCATTTACTGATAGAAATTTCTCTGTGAGAAAGCCTTTGCTTTATCCTGTAAGTTTGAGTATGTTATGATTTCACTCTCATTCAACTATTTTTCTGATTTCTCTCTTGATTTAGTCCTTGATCCATTCATTGTTTACTAGTGTGTTTAATTTCATGCATTTGTGTATTTTCCAGTTTTCCTTAGTTCATTCTACTGTGGTCTGTATTTTTTTTTTTTTTTTTGTCCTTTGTAATTTTTTATCTTTTCAAATCTACAGAGACTTCCTTTATGACCTAATGTATGGTCTATCCCAGAGAATGATCCATGTACACTGGAGAAGAACATATACTGTGCTATTGTTGACATCAAATATCTTGGCCAAAAGCAGAGAACACCAGAAAGATGTTGTTTTAGTCAACTGGTACTGCTCTAATAGAGTGGATTGCTTTAAAAATGAAAAGTTTAGTCTTAGTCTAGTGGGCTACAAATCCTATTTCAGGGTGTCTGCTCCAGGGAAAGGCTTTTTCCCTTTGTCGGTTCTGAAAGAAGGTCCTTGTGTTGCATCATCTTTTGTCAGGGAGGATGGTGACATAGGAACCTGAGGGTCTGAAGGGCAAGCTCTACTCCCAGTGCTGCTTTCTTGATGGTACGAGGTTCCCAACTCTCTGCTTGCCTCTCTTTCATCTCTTGTAGGATGAAAGGATAATAGATAATGCAAGGTACATTCCAGGAAACTCCCTCTGCATTGCAGCAGTGAAGTGACCTTAGGAAGGGTTTTACAATCCCATCCTAAGCCTCTTTAATGTGAATCCATTCTATTAACCAGGCAGAGATTAGGATTTACAGCATCAGAAAAACACAAAATGGAGTACAATCACAAAATATTGGGAATGATGGCCCAGTCAAACAGCTATACACATTTGGGAGGGGGCACAGTTCAATCCATGACAGATGTTTACTTGTTTCATTTATTGTGCAAAGGCATTCAACTGTGTGGATCATAACAAATTATGGATAATGTTGCAGAGAATGGAAATCCCAGAACACTTAATTGTGCTCATGGATCAAGAGGCAGTCATGTGAACAGAACAAGGGGACACCACATGGTTGAAAGTCAGGAAAAGTGTGTATCAGGGTTGCATCCTTTCACCATAATTTTTCAATCTGTATGCCAAGCAAATAATCCAAAGCTGGACCATATGAGGAAGAAGGAAGCATCAGGTTTAGAGGAAGACTCATTAACAAACTGCACTATGCAGATGACACAACCCTGCTTGCTGGAAGTGAAGACAATTTGAAACATTTACTGAAGACTACAGCCTTTAGTATGGCTTGCACCTCAACATCAAGAAAACAAAAATCCTGGACTAGTAAGCAACATCATGATAAATGGAGAAAGGATCAAGGTTGTCAAGGATTTCATTTTAGTTGGTTCCACAGTCAACATCCATGGAACCAGTAGTCAAATCAAAAGACACATTGCATTGGGAAAATCTGCTGCAAAGGACCTCTTTAAAGTGTTGAAAAGTACAGACACTACCTTGAAGACTAAGGAGCTCCTGATCCAAGCCATGGTATTTTCAATCATATCATGTGCATGTGAAAGCCAGACAGTGAATGAGGAAGACAGAAGAAGAATTGATGCCTTTGAACTGTGGTGCTGGAGAATACTGAATGTACTGTGGACTGCCAAAAGAACAAATAGATCCATTCTGGAAGAAATTTGACTAGAGAGCCCTTGGAAGCAAGCATGATGGGACTGAGTCTTACATACTTTGGACATGTTGTCAGGAGAGATCAGTCCCTGGAGAAGACTATCATGCTTGGTAAAGCAGAGGGTCTGCTAAAAACAGAAAGATCTTCAACAAGCTGGACTGACACAGATGCAGCAACAATGGGCTTAACCATAAAAAACAATTTGCGGGCATGGTGTAAGGCCAGGTAATGTTTCATTCTGTTGTTCACAGGGTCGCTGTGAGTTGGAACCAATTTGATGGCACCTAACAGCAACATTGTTACATGGTTGTAGTCAGGTGCCTTCAAGTCAGTTCTGACTCATAGTGACCCTTCGTACACCAGAATGAAACAATGCCCAGTCCTGTGCCACACTTGCAATCACTGTTATGCAATATACTGTTATCAATATATCACTTGCAATATACTGTTATTTTTGAAGCCACTGTACCAGTCCATCTCACTGAGGTTCTTCCTCTTTTCTGCTGACCATCCACTTTACCAAGCATTATGTCTTTCTCCAGAGACTGATTCTTCCTGATAACATGTCTGAACTATGTAAAACATGGTCTCTCCATAATTGCTTCTTTTTTTATTGTGCTTTAGGTCATAGTTTATGACTCAAGTTAATTTCTCATACAAAAATTTATACACAATTATACGACCCTAGTTGCAAATCCCTGCAATGTGACAGCACTGTCACCTTTTCCACTCCAATTTTCCCGTATCCATTAAATCAGCTACTGTCTCTGCCCTTCCATCCTGACTCCAGACAGGAGCTTCCCATTTAGTCTCATGTATCTTACTTGAACTATGAAACACACTCCTCAGGAATACTGTCTTATTTTTTATAATCAAGTCTAATCTGTTTCTGAAGACTTGGTTTCAGGAATTGTCTCAGTTCTGGCTGAATAGAAAGTCCAGAGGCCACAACTTTTGGGACTCCTCCACTCTCAGTAGGACCATTAAGTCTGGTCCGTTTACATGAATTTGAGTTCTACACCACACTTTTCTCTTGCTCCACCAGGAACTCTGTGGTGTGTTCTCTATTAGGGCTGTCATTGGTGGTAGCTGGGCACCATCTAGTTCTTCTGGTCTCAAGCTAATGGAATCTCTGGTTTGAGTGGTTCTTCCTGTCTCTTGGGTTCATATTTTCCTCTTATCTTGGTGTTCTTCATTCTCCTTTGCTCCAGGTGGGTTGGGACCAATTGATGCATCTTATATAGCTGCTCTAAGGCTTTTGAGACCCCAGGAACCTCACACCATCAAGAAAGCAGCACTGGAAGAAGAGCGTGTCCTTCAGACCTGAGGTTCCCGTGCCAAGATGCTCCCTGAACAAAGACTAACGCAACAAAAGGACTTTCCTCCAGAGAGGGCAAGAGGGGAAGTCTTCCCCTGGAGTAGACACCCTGAATTTGGACTTGCAATCTACCAGACTGTGTAAGAACAAACCTTCCTTGTCAAAGCCATCCACTTTGTGGTATTTCTATTAAAGCAGCACTACCTGACTAACACTTTCTGCTATGCTTTTCAGAGTCAACTGATGATTTTGATGCACAATTTGATGAATTTTTGCAATGTTTTCATCAGTTCTGCTCATTACTGGCCCCCCTGACCTCTCTTCATCAGTGAGGCTTTCTCTCCCCCAGAAAAACATTTAATCTATTTGTATATTGCCATTTTCTTCATAGCATTATCCCCATAAACTTGGACTACTATGTCCCCGATTCATTTCCACTGTTGCCAAGTTTAACAAGAAATTTAATGTTTGTTTATTGTTCTAATTCAAGCTCCGACATTCTCATGATAGCACACAAAAACACGCAACAACAGTAGTGAACACCACTCAGCAAGACACTGCCACACATCGACACAAAGACAGCTGTGAGACACTGATATACCAAGGTTACAAAACCTTACCAAGTTGTTTGTACAGTGCTGCTAATGTAAGCACACAGTGCTAACTTGTCAGACTTGTATGTGTCTGTGGATGTACCAGGACCAAGCTGTTTGATTATCATGACCATGTAATAGGTGTTAAAATCCGGTAACATGAGGTCTCCCACTTTGTTCCTCTCCTTCAAAAATGCTTTTCTTATGTGGGGCTTCTTCCTTTTCCATATGAAGTTTATGATTTGCTTCTCCATCTCATCAAAAAATATCACTGGAATTTGGATTGGGATTGTATTGTATCTATAGATCGCTTTGAGGAGAACTGATATTTTCACATTGTTGAGTCCATCCATAAGCAAGGTATGTTTTTCTGTTTAAAGTGTGTCTCTTGGTTTCTTGCAGTAGTGTCTTGCAATTTTCTTTGTATCGGTCTCTTACATCTCTAGTAAGATTTATTTCTATGTACTTTATCTTTTGGGGGGCTACTGTAAATGATACTGATTTGGAAATGTCCTCTTTGAAATTATTTTTATCAGTGTAAGGGACTCCAAGTGATTTTTGTATGTTTATCTTGTATCCTGATCTTCGCTGAAATCTCTACTAATCTCAGTAGTTTCCTTGTGGATTCTTTGGGGTACTCTGTGTGTGAGATCATATCACCTGCAAATACTTTTTTGCATCTTCCTTACTTAATTTTTGCATCTTCCTTTGCTTTATTTTTCTTCACTATTATTCTGTCTACAACCTCCAGAACAATTTGAGTAAAAGTGGTGATAAGAGGCATTCTTGTCTCACTCACATTCTCAAGAGGAATGCTGTTAGACTCTGTCCATTTAGGATAATGTTGGCTGTTGGTTTTCTATAAATGCCCTTTATTATGCTGAGGAATTTATTACATTCCTATTTTGCAAGAGTTTTCTTCATGAATGGGTGTTGGACTTTGTCAAATGCCTTTTCTGCATCAATTGATAAGATCATGTAGTTCTTATCTGTGGTTTATTTATGCAACGGATTACAACGATTGACACTCCATTCTGCAGGGGAAGCCAGGTCAAGCCTGAGATATCTTCAGTGCTTCTGTACCGCCTCTCTCTCCCTCTGCCACTCAGTTCAAGCCCTCAACTTTGTCTTTGATGTCAGTGCTCCTAGATTGCCATATATAATCAATTCACTTCTTTCGGATCTTTGTTGTGAAAAGGATTGCAGGAAGTATCTGAGTACTCCTTCATCTTGGCCCCACCTCCCTTTCCTTAAGGGCTGTACTTCTTCCAAGGCAGATTTCTTTTTTCTTTTTGCAGTTCATGGTATATTCAATATTCCTCTCCAGCATCACAATACAAAGGTGTCAATTCTTCTTCCAGACAATTCTAGACCTGTGTGGGGCCATTTCAACAGTGTAGGCCCTCATTAGGACAGTACAAGCGGAGCATATATCTGAAGTCTACTTTCAACTGCAACAGCACATGAAGAGTGCCAGATTTGTCACATTTGACACCACCCTTATTAATTGTCTAGCCCTCCATGTGTATGAGGTCACTGAAAACACCATGGTTTGCTTCAGGTACACTTTTGCTTTCTAACCACTTTAAACATGTCTTTCGCAGCGGATCTGCCCAACTCAATTCTTCCTTTGATTTTGTGATTGCTGCTTCTGTGGGTGTTGATTGTGGATCCAAGCAAAATGAAATCCTTGACAACTTCAATTGTTTCTCCATTTATCGTGATATTGCTTATTGGTCCACTTGTGAGAATTTTTGTTTCCTTTACATAGAGGTGTAATCCATACGTAAGGCTGTGATCTTTGATCTTCATCAGCAAGTGCCTCAAGTTCTCTTCATTTTCAGCTAACAAGGTTGTATCATCTGCATATACCAAGTTTTCCTCCAACCTTGATGCCCTATTCTTCTTCATGTAGTCTAACTTCTCAGATTATCCACTCAGCATATAGACTGAATAAGTATGATGAAAGGATACAACAGATACACACCTTTCCAGACTTTAAACCACATAATATCTCCTTGCTCTGTTCAAGTGACTTTTCTCTTGATCTCTGTACAAGTTCCTCACAAAAACCATTAAATGATCTGGAATTCTCAGTCTTCTCAATGTTATTCATAATTTATTATGATCCACACAAGTGACTGCCTTTGCATAGTCTGTAAAACACAAGCAAATATCCTTGCAGTATTTGCTGTTTTCAGCTGAGATCTATGTGACATCAGCAATGATATCCCCTGTTTCATGCCTTTTTCTGAATCTGGCTTGAATTCCTGGACATTTTCTGTCAATATGTTTGTACAGCTGCTTTTGAATGATCTTCAGCAAATTTTTACCTGCAATGTTAATGATACTGTTCAATCAGTGATACTGTATTCTGTTGGATCACCTTTCTTGAGAATAGGCATAAGTAGGGATCTCTTCTAGTCAGTTGGCTACATAGCTGTCCTCCAAGTTTCTTGACATAGACAAGTGAGTTCTTGCAATGCTGCATTCATTTGTTGAAACATATCAGTTGGTATTCGGTCAATTCCCAGAGCCCTGTTTTCCACTAATGTCTTCAATGCAGCTTGACTGCTTCCTTCTACATCAATTGCTGATCATACGCTATCTCCTGAAGTGGCTGAATGTGAACCAATTCTTTCTGATACAGTAACTCTATGCATTCTTTTCATCTAATCTTGCATCATTTAATATTTAATATTTTCCCTATACAGTCCTTGAATACTGCAACTCAAAGCTTAAATTTTTTCTTCAGTTCTTTCAGCTTGAGAAATGCCAAGCATGCTTTTTTTCCTTTTGGTTTTCTATCTCCAGGTCTTTTTAGATGTCATTATAATACTTTGTCTTACTGAGCTGCCTTTTGAAATCTTCTATTCAGCTTTTTTACTTGATTATTTCCTCCTTTTGCTTTAACTACTCAACATTCAAGAGCTAGTTTTAGAGTCTCTTCTGATATCCATTTTGGTCTTTTCTTTCTTGTCTTTTTATTATCTCTTGCTTTCTTCATGTATGATGTTTCTGACATCATTCTAAGTCTCATACAGTCTTCAATCATTAGTATTCAGTGCCTCAAACCAATTCTTGAGACGGTCTCTAAATTCAGGAGAACTATATTCAATGTTCTATTTTGGCTCTGTGGACTTGTTCTAATCTCCTTCAGTTTCAACTGGAACTTGTATGTAAGCAATCAATGGTCTGTTTCAGTTGGCCCTTGACCTTGTTCTGACTGATGATATTGAGCTTTCCCATTATCTCTTTCCACAGATGCTGTTGATTTGATTCATGTGTATCCCATCTGGCCAAAGTCCATATGTATAATCACTGTTTATGTTGCTGAAAAGGGTATTTGCAAAGAAGTCACTGGTTTTTGCAAAATTCTATCACCAAGGCCACATTTTCCAACTATTAATCCTTCTTCCTTGTTACCAACTTTTGCATTCCATTCACTAGTAACTATCAACACATCCTGATTACAAATTCAGCTTCAGACAGCAGAAACTGGTAAAAATCTTCAATATTTTCATCTTTGGCCTTAGTGGTTGGTGAGTAAATTTGAATAATAACAGTTAACTGGTCTCCCTTCTAGGTATATGGGTACTTTCTTATCACTGGCAGCAAAGTAGTTCAGGAGAACATCTTGAGATGTTCTTTTTGACAATGAATGCAACATCATTCCTCTTCAAGCTGTCATTCCTGGCATAATAGACCATATCATAAGACTGTCTAACTCAAAATGGCCAATACCAGTCTATTTCAGCTCACTAATGCCGAGGATACTGATGCTTTTGCATTCCATCTCATTTCTGATGATTTCCAATTCTTCCAAATTCATACTTTACACATTCCAAGTTTCAATTATTAATAGATGTTTGCATCTGTTTCTTCTCATTTTGAGTTATACCACATCCTCAAATAAAGGCCCTGAAATCGTGACTCCATCTACATCACTAATGTCAACTCTACTTTGAGGAGGTAGCTCTTTCCAAGCTGTGTTTTCAGTGCCTTTCGACCCGACAGACTCATATTCCAGCATTCTATCTGACAATGTTCTGCTGCTATTTATAAGGTTTTCAGTGGATAATTCTTTTCAATAGCAAACCCCTGGGTCCTTCTTCCTAATGTGTCTTAGTCTGAAAGCTGAAATCTTTCTACCATGGGTGACCCTATTGGTATCTGAATACCAGTGGCATAGCTTCCAACATCACAGCAACATGCAAGCCCCACAGTATGACAAACTAACAAATGTATGAGTGCAGTGTTCTATACATGTTAGGTGTAGCTGATTCATAATGTTGTTCAAATCCTGTACTTCTTTATATATCTTCTTTCTAGATACCATATTCATTATTGCAAGTGGTGCACTGAAGTCTTTAACACAACTGCAGAGCGATTTATCTTTTCAATTCTGTCAATATTTGCTTCTTTATATATCTGGGGTCTTAAAATTAGGTGTAGACATACAATTGCTATAGCTTTTTAATGGACTGACCCTTTTATCATTATATAATATCCTTCTTTGTGTCTTATAATAGATTTAGACTTAAAGCCTTTATTTTCTGATATTAAAATTGCCACCCTAGCTTTCTTCTGGTTAGAGACATATTAAAAAAAAATCAAGTGACTATAAAAGAAAAACATTAAAAAGATAAATTCACAACATCTTCAAACTGTGGGGAAAAGACAACCTAATGTATCAAAAAATTGGATTGGGACTCACTAGACAACTGTGTGACTTTGTCCAGGTAACTGTTTTTTTTTGCAGCTATCCTGCCAAAACTACTCCTTAGCATGGTTGTACACAGATGAGAAGAAAGTTTGAGAACCTATAAAACAGTACATAACTTAGGTTAATGATGCTGATATTACACTCCTCAAAGGAATGGACCAGGAAAGAAGTAAGTCTCATTTATTGAAATGAGAGGTGAACTACGGCTTCACTGTTACTTGGATAAACACTTCATTTCCTCATTTAGAAACATCACTATGAACTGGAATCAACTCAATGGAAATGGATTTTTTTTTTAGTTTAGAAGATATACTATACCATTACTTTGCTATACTTAACACTTAGTTGCCCTTATTTCCCTTTTGTCATTCCCTCTAAATATTAAGATACATAAACCAACGACATATCTCAACTACTCCTATCTCCAGAAAGCAAGTTGACTGGTGACTTTATTACTGCCAGTCTTAAAATCATTGTACTTTACTACTAGAGCAGACTTAGATCATCTAAACTTTGTTTTACACATGAGGAGTCCAAAGGGTACATAGAGAGAATATATAATTTGTTCAAGGTCATCTAGATAGTATCAGAACTCACAATAGAATCTAGTTTTCCTAACTCCTAGTTCCCAATGTGCACCAGGGTTGTATCGTTTCATTATACTTATTCAATCTGTTTGCTGATAATCTGAGAAGCTGGTCCTTACAAAGAAAATGGGGCATCAGGATTAGAGGAAGTTCATTAACAACGTGCCATACACAGATGACCCGACCCTGCTTGCTTCAAGTGAAGAATACTTGAAGCACTTACTGATGAACATCAAAGACTACAGCCTTCAGTATGGATTATACCTCAACATAAAGAAAACAAAAGCCATCACAACTGGACCAATAAGCAGCATCAGCACCATGATAAACAGAGAAGGGACTGAAATTGTCAAGGATATCACTTTACTTGGATCTGTAATTAACACTCATGGAAGCAGTGGTCAAGAAATCAAAGGATATATTGCACTGGGCAAATCAGCTGCAAATGATCTCTTTAAAGTATTAAAAAGCAAAGATGTCACTTTGAGGACTAGGGTTCACCTGAATAGCCTCATGTGCATGTGAAAGCTGTACAGTGAATAAGGAAGACTGAAGAAGAACTGATGCCTTTGAGTTACAATGTTGGCAAATAATACTGAACATACCAAGAACAGCTAGAATAGTAAACAAATCTGTCTTGGAAAAAGTATAGCTAAAAGCAAGGATGGCAAAACTTTATCTCACATGTTTTGGACACATTACCAGGAAGAATCAGTCTCTGGAGTAAGACAACATGCTTGGTAAAGCATACAATCAACAAAATAAGGTAGAATGACACAGTGGCTATAACAATAGGCTTAAGTATAACAACAACTGTGAGGATGATACAGGACCAGGCAGTATTTTGTTCTGCTGTTCCTAGGTACACTGTGAGTTAGAACAGACACGACAGCATCTAACAAGAAGTTCCTAGTATTATACGCAATGAGGGCTGAACTGGATTTGTTTCTTTATCTGACCAAAATTGCTGAACACCTTGTAAGGTGTGGAAGAAATAAGTTAAAAGTACTGTTCTCAATAATATGACTCAAAAGGCAATCTGGCCTCCACCACTTTCCATCATGTGCTGTTGGGAAACTGCTTTGTATTTTGTAGGCTCAGTTTCTTCATTTGTAAAATGAAGATAATCATAACAACTACCTCAATAAACTACCCAAATGTTTATTCATTCAATAAACATTTATTGAATACCTAGTCTGTGACAGGTATTGTGTTAGATACTGGGATACAACTTGAACAACGAAAACAAGATCCTTACCATTTGGAGTTGACATTCTACTAGAATTAAAGTTTACGGTCTATATAAAACACCTAGTATAGTGGCTGTCATCTAATAAATGTTAGTACTAGTGTTGATATTATTATTTGTACTACGTATACACATTAAAAACAAATCACAAGTAGTTTCACGGAAACAGCTTCAAGCAAGACTGTAGGATATTAAATAGCTCACACAGCAATGCTTCATAAGAACAGATAATATCACCATGGCAACATTTTTCTGAGCTCTTTAAGGGTCCTTGCTTGGTGCTGTAGGAAGTTCACTCATGATCTCTGAAAACACCATGTAAAAAGGTGTCATGCAGAGGATGCAGACAATCCTCTCTAGTTTATTGGAGAATAAGGATAAATTTTTTATATGAGTCACTTCAGTAAAACTTAATGTATAAGATTTTAAATTAAAAAACGATAAACTAGGAGATAATTGTTTATATTACAGTAAGAGACATCAAAATATCTTTTCAGTACCCAGCTTTCCTATCATTCAAAATATAATTGTAACTGAGCCATTCCAAGTTGGCTTGGTACAGCCACAAAGACACAAATGAGGTGAAAAGCAAAAGCAGCAGCTTTATTTGGCTGGCCAAGCAAACAAACACACCAGGACTTGTGTCAACAAGATGGCTACCAGAACAATAGCCAAACAAATTTACATGGGTGAAGTAAATCAGATCTGGGGTCTTCAGGGTAGGACCCAGCTAGTTGATTAATCTGGCCTAATAAGGTGTTTCCAGGGAAATCTGACCTTTCTGTACATACTTAGTGTAAGGTAGGGGAGTCTCTCATGCCAGATCTTAGGCTTGGACTCCCTGCTTCTGAAAGCCTTCCTCCAACCTTGGGCCACTAAAGTTTGGTTCCCTCTTGTGAGAGAAGAATTCTGAGGTCACCCAGAAGACCAGGGTCAATGGTTCTGCACTTGGAAGACCAGATCTAGTTCTTGCCGGTTTCAGCTGGTCCTGCAATCCCAGTTTCTTGTTTTCCTCAACTTGGCCAGAAACAAGATGCATGCTTAAATAAGAAGATAGCTTAAAGACAGGGAGTTTGTTCCTATATCACAGAAGATGACAAGCACAGCCTTTTGCCTATTCAGGATGGTGGGCAGCCTTCTGGTCTCTCAATGAATTGTTCAAAACAGCAAGAGATTGCCTAGCCATTTCAGATGTAAATGAGGCCAACAAGCTATTCACAATAAAGCAGCAGAGGGCTCTTATTCCTCCCATTACAGGATAATTTTTTTTAAGGTAAAACCTAACTGTCATACAAATATAAAACAAAGTAAGTCAAACATTTAACTCATTAAGATGAAGTTAGTAAGGTGTTAACAGCTGGCAACAAGAAATGCTAAAATGAATTCGTTAAAAGCAAAACTAGTTTCTGGTATGTGTTGTGGAAAGCTATGTGTGTGATCAACTGCAAAAATCATTTGCATTTCTACAGGCAAGAATCATTTGTATTACTATCAGATTTCTGTGTTTCAGAGTTTAAAATAGCTCAAAGAGCTCTCTGCACCCCACACTGGTGAGTGGCATCTGGGGTCTTAAAAGCTGCCAAGCTGCCATCCGAGGACACAGCAAATGGTCCCAACTCAGCAGGAACGGATGCTCACCAAGGACCAACATGACATGCGGTAAAGACAACCGAGAAGACAGAGAGACCCACAAGAGTGGGTGCCTTCATCGACTTGGGACCGGAAGAACCGGATGGTGCCCGGCCACCACCAGTGATAGCCACGATGGAGCTCACAGAGAGGAGTCTCACTGGCAACACAAGAATAAAAAGGGGTGCATCCTGAGATCTCCACTAACAGACCTCAATTGATGGTCCAGCAGTTTCGGGGTTCCCCTGAGAGCATGACCCCCAGCCCTGATGCTGCCCTTACCCATAAATTATAACGAAGGTCCACTCTTTGGACAGGAATGGATTGGACTTGGCACTGCAGAGTGACCATATATTGGTTGCACTTTATGGTTCTATGCATCTATAGGGTATCATCCTGTTGACCTCTGGCTGGAGGAAGGAGAGTGGGTGGAGAGGAGCAGAAAGGAGGCTGTTGGGAGTATGAGACATGTATGGAGCAAAGAGGAATAGTGTTCAGTCACCGGACAGGAAGAGCAGTGGAAGCTGCATATAGGTGGGCATGTAAATTTATACGGGAATGTACATTTTCACTCAGTCAAGTTAAATAAATAAATAAAAAGAAATCTAACAGATTCAAAAACCAAAAAAAAAAAAAATAGCTCCAAGACAATGAAAGGTGAAGATCAATATATAATCAGATAACCTGGAAGGGTGTACTAGTCAATGGAAGGGTGTACTAGTCAATGTCTAGCATTCTAAAGCTAGCACGCAATGTTATTCCCCCCAGGTCTTTCACAATATTTCTTCACTTGGCTCTTTCAGTAAGTCATCATCTTACCAAAACGTTTCTCATCTCTAGGATTGAGGTTCTCATCAGTTTAAAAAAAATTTCAGAGGAGGAGTCGGTTTGTTTGACCTGAAAGTTGCCCTTCAGTTTTAATAGCCTGCTAAAAATCAGCTTCCAGGGGACCAGATGCTGAGTTGTAGATTCCTATAGGAATCTTTAAGCCATCAGCACTCATGTTACATCACATGTATTATTTCTCTTCTGATATGGCATGCCATCCTTTGATTATGGTGACTATGCTCCTAATGCATTTTTCCTGGACAATTTGCCTCTTTGCAACACTGTAAGACATGACTTTGTGCTGAATTCTTCAAGCTTCTGTTATAACTAACAAATATTAAGTTTTAAACAATTGGCTGCAACTAGAAAGAAAAGTTGTCTGGAACTATGAAACAAAAGAAAATATTTGGCCTACATGAGGTACGCAAAAAATAACCAGATCAGTTGAATATACCATTTTTTATACCATGTTCTATACACCCACAAAAACCAAAACCAAACCCACTACCATAGAGTTGATGCTAACTCATAGCAACCCTACAGGACAGAGTAGAACTTCCCCATAGAATTTCCAAGATCTGTATACTTAATGGAAACTCTGGTGGTGTAATGGGTAAGTGCTACATCTGCCAACCAAAGAGTCACTATTTCGAATCCACAAGGTGCTCCTTGGAAACTCTATGGGGCAATTCTACTCTGTCTATAGCATCGCTATCAGTCATCATCGACTTGATAGCAGTGGGTTTTGGGTGGGTATACACTTACTAGAAACCCTGGTGGCATAGTAGCTATGTGCTACATCTGCTAAACAGAAGGTCAGCAATTTGAATCTGCCAGGTGCACCTTGGCAGTTCTATGGAGCGGTTCTACTCTGTCCTATGAGTTGGTATTGACTTGATAGCAGTGGGTTTTCTGGGGGGGTTATACACTTAATGGAAACCCTGGTGGCATAGTGGTTAAGAGCTACAGCTGCTAACCAAAGGGTTAGCAATTTGAATCTACCAGGCACTCCTTGGAAACTCTACGGGGCAATTCTACTCTGACCTGTAGGGTTGCTTTGAGTCAGAATCAACTCAATGGCAACAGGTTTCATTTTTTATACAGTTAATTGACTAAACATAGTACGACATTTATGTTTCTTTCTTTTTTCAGTCTTCCATAACACTCCGCAGCTGCTCAGTTCTGTGCCTATATTCAGTTATCAACGAAAGCTTGCTATTTAATGGTATAATTTGTTACAGAGAGTTGAAGTCAACTTGCCACAGAAAGTTTTAGGAAGGACTTAACTCATGACATACAATTATTTTCACTACATTTTAAGTGTATTGATCAATTCAGCACAATTTTACTGTACCAACAGAAGTCTTAACCTTTCAAGAAAAACATATGCTGTTTCACCATTAAAAATACTTCTCAATAAAGATCTACCACCTTTCATGCATCCTCCATTAAGGATTAATATTAGATCTAAGATTAGTATTAGATCTCTGAAATCAGTAAAATTGTAATCCTGACCAAACAACTGTGCTATCTCCTGTCTTGCTATTGAGAGGAGGGGTAGCTCGGATTTCCTTTCAATGCCAAGACCAAAATTCTTTACATTCCAGCTAAAAATGCACTGCTCATCACGATCCTTTGGCTTCCGCCCTGTGTTCTGATTCCAAATTCTCATTTAAAGTTGATGTAAATTATTAGTGGTTAACTCAGGGTCACATATTTTCTGTCCTTCTGTGGGGAGAATGGGCACTCCTCAAGTATGGTAAATTGAAGATTGGTACTGCATCAAATAGAGTAAAATAGGGAGCCCCTTCCCCACCCACTCCTTCCAGTTAATAACTAACCTTCTTGTACACAGCTGTCATTCCAGTTTATGTCCCTGTTTGCCAGACAGCAGAGATCTGCCTCAAACAAGCTAGCCTCAAGGGCTCTTCCTGTGGGGACAATCGGAGCAGGAAACCAGGCAGACAACGAGGAGGCTGTGAGTACCTTTGAACCAAGGTTGCTGGTTGGCTGGGTTTTCTCATGTATTGATCCTAGAGATAAGAAAATTCAAATGTTTCTAATTCTTTGGGAGCAGGACAGAGAACACTAACAGTTTTTAATTTATAAAAAGTCAGAAGAGCAGCTTGCCACCTCTGTCTCAGTAAAATACGTTTACTCACACACTCATTAATGAACAGCAGTGTCTATTATCTAAAGCACTTAGAAAAATCCATCAGGAGGTTTAAAAATATACTGAAACTCATTGTCTCTGGCTCCAAAGCTCTGGAGTTGGTAAAATCCCTATACACTCCAGCACATCCCTCTGGTCAGAAGTACTTTCTGAGATGCCAGTGCCAACCTTGTTCAAGTGGGAGACTAGAGAAAGGTGCAGTTTCCAGATTTGTCCTCCATTCTCTTCAGGTTATCTGGGCCCTGCTTGGGTCTGCTCTGGACCCAAGCAGAACTTAAAGACCTATAAAACCGCTGATGATGACTTTAAGACTGAAAAGGGCAAATAGCAGGGAAAGATGAAGAGAAAGTGTATTGATACAGCCAGAGAAAAGAAAAGTGGTTGAAAGAAAAGAAGAAACAGAAGAGTAATAAAAGGAGAACAGTAAACAGTTAATACTTACCAGAAATAGCAGTAGGATTTTGGCTTACCTCTAAAGGCCCAGAACCAGTATCTACCCATGAAGGGTCTCTAGAAGAGGAAGCTAGACGAAAATTGTCAGTTATGTGCTTTATGCTAAATGCAGCAACAACAGGATAAAAACAGAATAAACATTGCTGAACACCCCTTTGATTTTTCCTTCCATCCCAAAGATTCAGTCAAAAAACTAGAAGTAAAAAGGAAATCCAAGGAATTTGCTTGTGTGTAATGGGTCTATGGCTGAATTTGTTCTTCTCTCTGATACTTTACAAGTTTTCAATGATGAAAATGTACTTTTTGTACAAACATTTAAATAAATTGTTTCATAAAATAGAACAAATCTCTAGACCTAAAGAGAGCCCCTGGATCAAACTGGACACTGTCAAGTTCACCAAGAAATCCTAGTGCTCCGAAGGCTCTTCTTAGCACCAACTTCTGCCAAGGTCTGTCACTGTTAGCTTTTCTCAGTCTAGCAGTTAAAACCCAAACCAAACCAAACCCACTGCCATCAAGTTGGGCCCCACAAATAGCGAACCTATAGGTCAGGGCAGAATTGCCCCACAGAGTTTCCAGGGAGCACCTGGCAGATCTGAACTGCTGATCTTCTGGTTAGCAAATGTAGCACTTAACCCACTATGCTACCAGGGTCTCCAGCAGTTAACAAGGGATTAATAACATCTTCCTTCTCTACAGAGTTGTACTGAAGGTCACAAGATAAAAGGTATTATTATTCCAATTAAACTCAACTTATAAAATTGAAAGAGGACACAGATATATACAAAGAAAGTAGGTATTTGCATGGATTTCCTCCCATTTTAGTTCAAGTGAAATCCACAGATTTCTTCTGACTGGAAAAGGCTCTCGGCTCAGGACACCTGAAGCAACAACAAAAATAGACAGCTTGCTCCGTGTCTGGTGACTTGGACCACTATGAAATCTTCAGTTCCTAGAACTGAGCTCCTGAGAGGTTTTCACACATTTCCAGCTCTGGTAGAATCTGATCCCTTAGTGGAGAAACTGAAACTTAAATAAGATGGGAGAAATACAGCAAATATACATTTGAAACTTGAAAGATCAGTGATTTCCCCTGAGACTGGTCCTTAGTTTGCTTTTGAGTTCTCACTTTGATGTACTCAGCTATTTCCTAGAGGAGTTAGGGGGATTAATTAACTGAACCTGGCAAGGAGCAGCAAAAGGTATATGGTGACAAGGGCTGAAGACTTTTACTGACACTAGTCCACAGCCAAATCTGTTCCTCATTCTGACTCCTAGTTGCACAGAGCATTAGGAGAACGGATGATGTCAACCATCAACCAGGAAGACAAGCTATCTCAATACTCAACCCCTGGCAGGAGAATGTGTGCCATCATTTATTTTTAGTGCTTTTCTACCTTAGTAATCCAGTCAGCTGAAGAAAAGCCAGCAATCTATTCTGTGAACTCACCACCTTTATTTATCCGTTAGCACTTAGTAAGACATTTAAACACCTAGGGGAAGAATCTACTAGAAATGTGGGGTTCTATTATTTGCAAACTTTCAGAAGCCACACAGGATTATTATCTCAACCCAAACAGAAGTATGGGTGCCACTATTTCATTAGTAGCAACTTTTAACTCAAAGGAGAGAGAAAGAAAAAGGTTGCTGACAAAAACAGGTATGTATAGCCTATCATTTTATCAGCAGGCTGGCAGTGGGGTGGAAAAGCAAGAAGTCTACTTCATCTTTCATGAAATGTTAGACCTTAAAGCAGATCTTCGGCTTATCTTAAGCTTCAGGCTGGACTAGGAGTCCACAATGAATAGTGCCTTTTCACCAAGATGCCAGAAGTGAAAAGTCAAAAGATTAATCAGTCATTTCCACATCTTTACATTTGGATTTAACCCCAAATATTTAATTTTATTTCAATCTCATAAAGCTTGTGCAGACAGATTTATCCAACACCAGCTGTCCTCATATTTAAAGCTGCACCACAAAGATAAAATTAGAATCTAGTGAGGATCATGTTCCTCAGAGGAATTTTGCTCTGTGTCCCACTGATGCCCTGCACCGTAATTGACAAGCCAAATGCCAGCATTATTGTTGTTTTCCTTGGACACTTCTAAGCAGCCTCAGTCTGACAGAAACTACATAGATTACAAAAAAGACATAGTCCTAAACTCACAGAATTACACCCATGAGTATAAATTTATTTCCAAGTTTATTTCTCACTAAAACAAAAGTATATACAGAATGAATAAAGTCAGTATAGAGTTAAGTAAAGTCAACTTTCAGATATCCTACCCTGGTGGTATAGTGGTCAGCAGTTTAAATACACCAGGTGCTCCTTGGTGGCAAACTATGGGGCAATTCTACCTTGTTCTATAGGATCACTATGAGTTGGAATTAACTTGACAGCAATGAGTTTGTTTTTGTTTTTTATACTTCAGGAATTTACTAACTTACATGAGGTTCAAATTAGACTGAAGTCTGGGTAAAGTACAAGCTGTTCATAACATTAAACAGGAACAAACAATGCCAACACCTCAGTGTTAAATATTTGGTTTAGCAATGCATTATGTAAAAAAAATAATAACAAAAGAGCAATCTCAAAATTCCAAAATATTATTTGCTAAGTATTTACTTTGTATGGGATCTATTTCTAAATGTGGCTATAAAAATGCATTGTTAATGTTCTATGTTTAGTTTGGGGAATCACATTTCTAAATACAAGAAGGAAACGCAAAAGTGACCAATGAACACACGAAACAATCTCCAAACTCATTTATAATTAAAGAAATGCAAGCCCTCAAAATAATGAGATACTGTCTTTCACCTATTAGACTGGCAAATATTAAAGATATGTCAGGGTTAACAAGATTATGAATAAAGAAAATGGGGGCTTAAACACATAGCTGTTGAGAATTCACCACTTTAGAGAGCAATTTGTTCTTTGCTATTAAAATTCAAATTTTATATGCTTTCTCCTCCTGTAATTCCACTGCTATAGATATATTTCCATAAATATGCAAAGATCTGTTTACAAGGATGTTCACTTACGCGTGGTTTGCAAAAACCTACATATTCTTCAACTGATTAAACAAACTCTACTACTCCATAGAAAAGTACTATGTGGGAATTCCGATAAATGAAGCACATTTTTATACTCCATTATCATATGATGATCCAGATACACACAAAGTGGAAAAACAAGGTGTACCATATGATGAATAGGGTGACCTAATTTGTGGAAAGAAACTATGCACATTGCTATATATGCTGACAAATTTTCTGGAAGGACATACAAGAAACTGTTAAGAGTGGAAATAGCAGATACTGGGATTGGAATGGCTCAACATTTACTTTTCACATTACACTCTTTGAATTTTTCCAATTTTTTCCCTAAACATCTACTACTTTCATTTTTAAAAATCTTTCTGGCATTCATGTTTCAATTTTCTGGAAAATTCACTTGTATGGAACCCGAAGTCCCTAAAAGTACTTTATGAATCAACAGAATTAAACTAAACTGGGGTAGTTGTAGTGCTGACGGTATTTTACTGCATTCTAATTCTCGGAAATGGGTCATTCTTGTATGTTATATAAAGTTATCAGAATTCCATTCACTTACTGGGACAAAGGACAAAAAGGGAACTGTCTTCACAAGTCACTTTTCTTTTGAAAGCAGACTTGACTTGACTTTTTAGGATATATATATATTCATGCCTTGGTGTCATTTCGGATCTGACTTGGTGTTATTTCGGCACTTGGCTGGCTGGCTGGTGTCATTTCAATGATTAAAAAAGAAAAACTGTCCATAAGATGTAATGTCAAGAGAATATTAAGTATGACAATACTCTGAACACATTAAATTCCTCCAAGACATTCCTGTAAAGGAATCTCTGACTTCCAAGGAACTAACACTGAGTAAAGAGTAAGCAAGGGTGTTCTGATTATTTATGTGAAAGAGTTATGTAAATTATTACATGAAACAGTAATTTAGATAGTTGAGTTTTAGTCTATTTTGTTGGGGCTACTGCATTACCTGATCTCATCAAATCTCAGGAAGGACCTAAACTCTAAAAACCAAGGTCAGCCAACAGTAAAAGAAGGAAATTAAAACCACCTCAACCTATACATTGTAGAGGGTTTTTCTGTGCAGTCAAATGTCAAAATGCAGATTATATTCTTTATTTTACAAACTAATCTGTTATTGAACTAAAAGTCTGCAATCTTTTCTTATGCGGCATTAAAGGTCAGGGACTCAATCTATGCTACAAAAGAATTAACACAAACTTTCTAACCCATTTGTTCTACACAGAATGGCAGATAAATCTACCTTAAGTTTAGTTCCTAACATGCTACTCTCAGCTATTGCTATATGCCACTGAGTAAGTCCCAACTCACAGTGTTCCTCAGTACAACAGAACAAAATACTGCCTGGTCCTGTGCTAGCCTCACAGTCATTAATACGTTTGAGCCCCTTGCTGCTGCCACTGTGTGAGTTTACCTAGTTGACAGTCTTCCTCTTCTTTGCTAAACCTCTTCTTTACCAATCATGATGTCCTTCTCCAGGGACTGGTCCCTCCTGATAACATGTCCAAAGTATGTCTCCTATCCTTCCTTCTTAGGAGTATTCTGGTTGTACTTCTTCCAAGACAGAGTTGTTCACTCTCCTAACAGTTCATGGTATAGACAATATTCTTTAGCAACAAATTCAAGGCATCAGTTCTTCCATCTTTCTTAGTCACTGTGCAGCTTTTGCACATATATGAGACCATTGAAGATATCAAGGCTTGGATAAGGCACACCTTTTTCCTCAAGATGATATTTTAGTTTTTTAACACTTTAAAGAGGTCTTTTGCAGCAGATTTGCCCAGTGCAATATGTTGTTTGATTTCCTGACTGCTCTTTCTGTGAGCACTGATTGTGGATCCAAGTAAAATGAAATCCTTGACAACTCCTATATCTTCTCCATTAATCAAGAGATTGCTTACATCAACATTGGTCCAGTTGTTAGGCTTTATGCTTCCCACTCTGAAGGCTATGGTCTTTGATCTTCATTAGTGTCTCAAGTCCTTTTCATTTTCAGCAAGCAACGTTGTGTCATCTGCATACGGCAAATTGTTAATGAGTCTTCCTCTAATCTTGGTACCCCATTCTTCTTCACATAGCCCAGTTTTTCAAATTATTTGCTCAGCATACAGACTGAGTAACCCTGACACATACCTTTCCTGATTTTAAACCAAACAGTAGCCCTTTGTTCTGCTGGAAGAACTGCTTCTTGGTCGATGTGCAGGTTACTCAAGAGCACAACAAAGTGTTCTGGAATTCCCATTCCTCACACTGTTATTTGTAATTTGTTATGATCAACACTGTCAGATGCCTTTGCATGGCCAATAAAACACAAGTAAACATCTTTCTCGTATTGTCTGCTTTCAGCTAAGATCCATCTGACATCAACAATGCTCTCCTTCATTCCATGAATTTCTGGAAGTTCCCTGTCAATGTACTACTACAACCATATTTGAATTACCTTCAGCAAAATTTTACTTGCATGATGTATTAATAATATTGTTCAGTAATTTCTGTATTACACTGTATCACCTTTCTTTGGAATGGACACAAACACAGATCTCTTCCAGTCAGTTGGTCAAGTAGCTGTTTTCTAAATTTCTTAACATAGACAAGGAAGCCATTCCAGTATTACATTCATTTGTTGAAACATCTCAGTTGGTATTCCATCAGTTCCTGGAACCTTGTTTTTCACCAGTGCCTTCAGTACAGCTTGGACTTCCTCCTTCATTACCATTGTTCTTAATCACATGCTACCTTCTGAAATGACTGAACATTGACTCATTTTTTTGGCCCACTGACTCTATATATTCCTTCCATCATTTGATGCTTTCTGCATCATTCAGTATTTCCCCCATGTTGTCACTGTTGTTAGGTACCATCAAGTCAGTTCCAACTCATATCAACCTTATGCACAATAGAAGAAAACACTGCCCAGTCCTGCACCAACCCACAACCGTTTTTACACTTAATCTCATTGTTGCAACTGCTGTGTCAATCCATCTTGTTGAGGGTATTCCTCTTTTTGCTGACCTTCCACTCTGTCCTACACAGATTGATTCCTCCTGACAACATGTCCAAAGTATGCGAGACACATTCTCACTATCTTTGCTTCCAAGGAGCACTCTGGTTGTACTTCTTCCAAAACAGATCTGTTTGTTCTTTTGGCAGTCTGTGGTACATTCAATATTCTTCTCCAATACCACACAATTCAAAGGCATCAGTTCTTCTTCTGTCTTCCTTATTCACTGTCCAGCTTTTGCATGCATACAATGTGATCGAAAACACCATGGCACGGGTCAGTTCACTTGGTCTTCAAGATGACATCTCCACTTTTCAACACTTTAAAGAGGTCCTTTGCAGCACATTATCCCAGTGGAATGCATCTTTTGATTTCTTGACTGCTGCTTCCATGGGTGTTGACTGTGGACCTAAGTAAAATGAAATCCTTAATAACCTCAATCCTTTCTCCACTTATCACCATGTTGTTTACTGGCCAGTTGTAAGGATTTTTGTTTTATTGATGTTGAGGTACAGTCCATACTGAAGGCTTTGGTCTTTGATCTTCATCAGTAAGTGTTTCAAATCCCTTTCACTTCCAGCAAGGAGGGTTGTGTCATCTGCATAATGCAGGCTGTTAATGAGCCTTGCTCCAGTACTGATGTCCCATTCTTCATATAGTCCAGCTTCTCAGATTATTTTTGCTCTGCATACAGAATGAAAAGTTATAGTGAGAGGATACAACCTGAAGCACATCTTTCCTAAATTTAAACGATGCTGTGTCCCGTTGTTCGGTTCATACAGCTGCCTCTTGATCCATATACTGATTCTTTATGAGCACATTATTTTCCCCATAGAATCTTTCAATATTGCAACTTGAGGCTTGAATTTTTTCTTCAGTTCTTTCAGCTTGAGAAATGCCAAGTGTGCTCCTCCCTTTTAGTTTCTTAATCCCAGATCCTTGTAGATGCCATGATGATACTTTAATTTGTCTTCTGGAGCTGCCCTTTGAAATGTTGTGTTCAGCTCTTTCACTTTGTTTCCTCCATTTGCTTTAGCTACTCTACATTCAAGAGCAAGTTTCACAGTCGTCTGACATCTATTTTGAGCCCTCCCTCCCGTCCTTCCTTATCTCTCTCTCTCTCTCTTTCCTTTTCTCTCTCTCTTTGTTGCTTTCTTAACTTTTTAATGACATCTTGCTTTCTTCATGTATGAATTCCCTGATGTTATTCCATAACTCCCCTGGCTTTTTAGTGTTCAGTGCATCGAATCTATTCTTGAGTTGGTCTCTAAATTCAGGTGGGATCTACTCAAGGTTGTACTTTGACCCTTGTGGACTTGTTTTAATTTTCCCCAGCTTCAGCTTGAACTTGAATATGAGCAACTGATGGTCTGTTTCAGTCAGCCCCTGGCCTTGTTCTGATTTTTGACAGTGAGTTTTCCCATTGTGTCTTCCCATCAGTGTAATCAATTTTATTACTGTGTTTTCTATTTGGTGAGATCCACAAATATAGTCAACATTTATATTGATGAAAAGGTATATTCAGTGAATAGGTTGTTATCTTGCAAGATTTTATCATGTGATCGTCTGCTTCATTTCTATCTCCAAGGTCATATTTTCCAACTACTGATCCTTTTTTGTTTGCAACTTTCACATTCCAATCACCAGTAATTATCAATACATTTTGATTGCATATTTGATCAATTTAAGACTGCAGAAGTTGATAAAAATCTTAACTCTCTTCACCTTTGGCATTAGTAGTTGGAACACAAATTTGAATAATCCTCATATTAATTGGTCTTCCTTGCTCCTGTTGTTGCTGTTAAGTGCTATCAAGTCAGTATCGTCTCAAAGCAATCCTATGTATGGCAGAACAAAACACTGCCTAGTCCTGTACCATCCTCATAATCACTGCTATATTTGAGCCCAGTGTTGCAGCCAGTGGGTCAGTCCATCTCACTGGGGGTCACATGATATCTTTCTGCAGTGACTAGTTCTTCCTGATAATATATTCAAAGTATGTGAGACAAAGTCTCGCCATCTTTGCACCTAAGGAGCAGACTAGCTTTACTTCTTCCAAGACAGATTTGTTCATTCTTCAGGCAGTCCACAGTATTTTTCATATACTTCAGCAATACCATCATTCAAAGGCATTGGTTCTTCAGTCTTCCTTATTCACTGTCCAGCTTTCCTATGCATACGAGGTGATTGAAAATACCATGTCTTGGGTCAGCAGCACTTTAGTCCTCAAGGTGACATCTTCACTTTTTAGCATCTTCAAGAGGTCTTTTGCAGATATGCCTGATGCAATATGTCATTTGATTTCTTAACTGCTGCTTCAATGGGCACTGACTGTGGACCCAAGGAGGTATATGATATTATCCTATCACTGACAGCATTGTACTTTAGGATAGATCTTGAAATGTCCTTTTTGACAATAAATGTGACACTCTGTCTTCAATTTGTCATTCATGGCATAGTAGACCACCTGACTGCTCAATTCAAAATGGTCAATACCAGTCCATTTCAGCTCATGAATGCCTAGCTATCTCCAAGCCTTCCATTTATTTTTTGACAATTTCTAATACATTCCATGTTCCAGTTATTACCAGATGTCACTCTCTACCCATACAGAAATACTACAATGAGTCTTTAACACATAATAGCATCTAAATCCTTATGCTGACATTCAAAGTTCTTTAAGATCTGTTCCTAATCAATCTTTCCAACTGTAATTCCTGTCAAACTGACTTTCTTGCTGTTTTTATGCATGCTTCATGTTTTAATTAACTAATATTAGGTAGTCTATGAACCAGCAGTATCAATTTTACCTGTGAGCTTATGAGAAATGCAGGATCTCACGCCCTGTCTTGGCTTAGTTCTCTAAAGAAGTAAAATCAGTAAAGCATACAAATATATATACATATTATATATACAGAGAGAGAGATTTATACTAAGGAAACGACTCATGTGATTTTCATGGACTGTAATGTCCCAACCCCACAGGGCAGGAAAGAGGCTTCTCCTGACTCACGTAGCCACAGCGGATGGTGCACCCAAGATTAGCAGCCCAGAGAGCAGGGCTATTGCTTACAGGTTTGAAGATAGATAAATCCCAAAACTGGCAGGCAAGAAGACTTCACATAAGGGGCTAGCTCAAGTTCCAAGACCTGGAGGTCAGATTAAAAGGAGCCAGCTGCTAGATCCAGAATAAGCAAAGGCCCTGGCAAAAACAGCAGAAGGAACAGGCAGCACAGTACAGAGAGATGAAGAGTGAGGGGGCAGTGGGCCACCATAGAACCCATGCACACCAGCAGCACTCACAGGAGATCCCATCATGGGTATGATCATGTATCAAACCTCAACAAGAAAGTGATCACAACATTACACAACTGCCAAAACACTGAGAATCATGGCCTAGCAAAGTTGATACACAATCTTAACCATCATAGGCCCCATCCCATACTTCCTGAATCATAATTTACATTAACAAAATCTTTAGGTAATGTATATGCACATTAAATTTTGAGAAACACTGTAAAACTATCAAATGTCTATTGTCATTGTTTATACCCTTACAAAACATGGGAACACCTAGAAAGCAAAGGGTTACCTGAATTATGTGCCTAAAATATGCTGTCCAGCTCTTAAAAACAAAAATACACATTGAGTGGATATTCAATATCTACAGATTGAATAGTCCCAGCTCTGCATCTGAAGGAAATTCTGATGGCATAATGGTTAAGTACTTTCTCTGCTAACTAGAAGGTTGTCAGTTCAAATCTTCCAGCCCCTCCCCAAAAACTCTATGGAGCAGTTCTACTCTGCCCTATACAGTCACTATAAGTCAGAATCAACTCAACAGCAATGGGTTAGGTTTTTTGTTTTGTTTTGTTTCTGCAGCTGAAAGGGTAACTAAAATTGCAATTTTTTATTCTATTGTCTAACAAACCAAGTCCAACATAGACACCATACCCATATAAACACACAAGGGCATTACAAACATAAGGTCTTATATGGATAGAATTTTTAGCAGGAAAGCAAATTTCAAAAGAAAGTGATGTTAACAACCTTACATGAAAATCAAAGCTATTTTTCTATCAACTAGACAGTCTGAGTGTTAGTTACCTTTAAACAAAAAAGTTGAATTTACTTGATGGGCTCCAGGGTCATTGTTGGATCTACTATTCAATGATTCTGCTTCTACTCTGTCCCAGAACGTAAGTATAAGGAGAAAGAACAGCCCAGAAACAGAAGAACTAGATAGTGCCCAGCTACCATCTCCAGTCACTGTGACTGAGATCATAACAGACAGAGTGAAAGAAAAATACAGAACAAAAATGGCAAATCCACAAAAAGATAAGACTTACTTGTCTGACAGAGAATGGAGGAACCCCTGAGACTATGGCCCTGAGACATCCTTCTGCCCTGGAACTGAGGCCATTTCTGGAGCCCACCTTCCAGCCAAAAAACAGACAGGCCCCTAAGATAAACAGTAACACCCAAGAGGAATGTACTCCTTAGAAAAATCAATTATAAGACATGAAAGGGCAACATCTGTCCAAAAGCAAGGAGGAGAAGGCAGGAAGGTGTAGAAAATAAGAACAAAAGGAACCCAGGGTGGAAATGAAGAGTGCTGATACACTGTGGTGAATAAAACCAAGGCCATGGAACACTTTATGAACAAACTATAGAAATGAAATTCTATTACACTGTAAACTTCATCTAATACAAAATTTAGAAGAGTGCTAATGATTCAGTATGAAGTTGCAAAGTCTGACTTCTCACTTCTCTGCAACCCACAGCTTCTGTAAAACCTCTCCCCCAAAAGCTCCTGTCTTACATGTGCTACTATTAAGAACTTTCCCCACTTCCTGGCACTTCAAACTGCCTTTTGCCTCCATGAACTCGTCATGGTCATATTTTTCTCCCCAGCATAGCTTCTCAGTCTCCCACAGAATTCATCATTGTCAAGGTGACAGTCTCATTTTACTTGGATCTACCATCAACACCCATGGAGAAACAGTGGTCAAGAAACCAAAAGATGGATTGTATTGGGTAATTTCCTGCAAAATATCTTTTTAAAAAACTACTATGATTAAGTGAAAATATACAATCCAAGTCAATTTTGGATACCCATCTCTGTACAACTCTATCTGCTCTCCCCACTCTGTGACAGCATACTCCTTCTTTTCAATTTTACTTCTAGCATCTTTTCAATGAACACTTGTTCCCTCCTCTCTATCCCCTCCTCTCTCATCTAGAAAGAAACCAGTAGGACAGCCTTCTATAAATGTATAAAATGCATAAAACCATAAGGTACACACACCACATGCTCACTCTGTGTTCTCAAGTCCAGTCCATTCTTTGTCTAAAGTATTGGCTTCAGTACTGCTTTCAGGTCTGGGGCAGCAGCAAGTCTAAGGGACACTCCAGACTGTCACACCACCAATTCTAGCCTTTTAGTAGAGTTCTTGATCAGCACATGTCTTTTTCTCATGCTATGCAAAGGATTCTACACTGTATCCCCTATCAAGTCTGTCTTTTGTGGTGGCCAGGCACCATCTGGTTCTTCAGGTCTCATGCTGATGTAGTCTCCCAATCTTATGGGTTCTTCTGTCTCCTGGGCTCATTTTCCCTCGTGTCTTTGATGTTCTCAGTCATCATCTGTTCTAGGTGGATTGTGACAAACTGATGTTCCTCAGATGGCAGCTTGTTGGCTTTTAAGATCCCAGATGCCACTCACCAATATGGGATGCAGAAGACTCTCTTAGCAAAAGCTAGTTCTGCCAACTGACCTCAATGTCCCCTGAAAACAGTCCCCAGACCTCTGTCCCTGCTACTCTGTCCTTTGAAATATTTGGTTGACTTTAGAAAACCTTTGAGTTTACGGTGTTGTCCAGTTATGTTCAGCTGCCTTCTACTGAGAACTGTCACACCCTTCACCTAACCAAATTTGTACAGACTATCTAATCTATGAATTTCCCTCTCCTTCCCTCCCCACCCTTGTAGCCATCAAAGAGTCTTTTCTTCTGTGTATAAGTCCTTATAATACTGGTCTCATACAACACTTGTCCTTTTGCAGCTGACTAATTTTACTCAACATAGTGTCTTCTAGTTGAAACCAGGTTATGAGGCACTTCCTAAAATCATCATTGTTCTTTATCATTGCATGTTCCATTGTATATATATACCATAGTTTATCCTTTCACCTGCTGATGGGCACCTAGGTTGATTCCACTTTTTGCTATTGTAGACAGTGCTGCAATAAATATTCATGTGCATGTATCTGTTCATGTGACAGCCCTTATTTTTATAGGATATATTCCAAGCAATGGGATTGTTGGATCATACGGTATTTCTATTTGTAGCTTTTTAAGGAAGCGCCAAATTGCTTTCTGAAGAGGTTGTACCATTTTGCATTCCCACTCGCTGTGTAGGAGAGTTCCAATCTTTCCACAGCCTGTCCAACATTTTCTTTTGTGTGCGTGTGGGTTTTGCATTATTGCCAACCTTGTTGGGGCGAGATGATATCTCATTGCAGATTTGATTTGGATTTCTCTAATTGCTAACGATCATGAGCATTTCCTATGTGTCTTTTGGCTGCCTCTATGTCTTCTTTGGTGAAGTGTCTATCCATGTCCTTTTCCCATTGTTTAATTCAGTTATTTGTCTTTTTCTTGTTGCTATTTTGCAATACCTTATAGATTATGGGAATTAGACATCGATCCAATATGTAGTTGCCAAGTATTTCTTCCCATTCAGTAGATAGACTTTTAACTCTCTTGACAAAGTCTATTGATGAGCATAAGTGTTTGATTTTTAGTAGTTCTCATTTATCCCTTTTCTCTTCTGCTGTTTGTGCATTGTTAGTAAGATTCTGTAGTCTGTCTAAGCTGTGTATTAGAATGTCCATTGTTGTTCCTATTGTGTCTTACATAATCTTTATTGTTTTAGATTTGATACTTAGGTCTTCGATCCATTTTGATTTTGTTTTTGTGTAAGCTGTGAGATATGGGTCTCATTTCAGTTTTTTTGCAGATGGATATCCAATTTTGCCAACACTATTAGTTAAAGAGACTGTTTTCACCCCAGTTTGAAACCTTTGGGCCTTTGCTGAATATCAGCTGTTCACAGGAGGATGGTGATACTGCTGGATTTTCTATTCTGTTCCATTGGTCTATAGATCTGTTATTGTACCAGTACTATGCTGTTTGACTACCATGGCAGTGTAGTAAGTTCTAAGGTCAGGCAGTATGAGGCCTCCCTGTGTGTTCCTCTTCTTCAGTAGTGTTTTACTTATCCAGGGTTTCTTCCCTTTCCAAACAAAGTTGGAGATTTATTTACTCTTCTCATTAAAAAAAATGACATTGGAATTTGTATTGGGATTTATTGTATCGCAGATCGCTCTGGGTAGAAGAGACATTTTTTCAATGTTAAGTATTCCTATCCATGAGCAAGACAGATTTCTCCACCTACATAAGTCTCTTTTGGTTTCTTGCAGTAGAATCTTGTAACTGTCTGTTTAGGTCACTTACATCTCTGGTTAGATTTATTCCTAGGTATTTTATATTCCTGGGGGCTATGGTAAATGGTATTGATTTGGTGATTTCCTCTTTGATGATCTCTTTGTTGGTGTAAAGGAATCCTACTGATTTATTTACGTTTACCTTGTATCCTGGCATTTGCTAAACTCTTCTATTAGTTCCAGTAGTTTGTTTATGGATTCTTTAGGGTTTTCTGTTATAAAATCATATCATCTGCAAGATCTCTCTCTGAAAAAATACCTACGAATAAATATGTATTTTTGTGCTTTAAGTGAAAGTTTACAATCCAATTTGTCATAAGAAAAAGACCTTACACACACATTGCCATGTAATTATAGCTGCTCTTCCTGCACTGTGACAACACACTCCTCTTTTCCTCCCTGTATTTCTCATGCCCATTCAAATAGCTCCTGTCACTCTCTGCCTTCTCATCTTGCCTCTGGACAGGAGCTGTCCAGTTAATCTCATGTATCTACTTAAGACAAGAAGCACACTCTTCCCCAGTATCATTTTATGTCTTATAGTCCAGTCCAACCTTTGAAGAGCTGGCTTCGGAAATGATTTCAGTTTGGGCTAAAAGAGAGTCCATGTTTTCTAGGGACCCTCCAGTCACAAAATACCTCTTTAAAGTGTTAAAAATCAAAGATGTCACCTTAAAGACTAAGGTGCACCTGATCCAAGCCATGGTGTCTTCAATCACCTTATATGCATGCAAAAAGCTGGACAATGAACAAAGAAGACTGAAGAAGAATTGGGGCTTTTGAACTGTGGTGTTGGCAAAGCATATGAATATACCTTGGAATGCCAAAAGAACAGACAACTCAGTCCCTGGAGAAGAACATCATGCTTGGTAAAGTTGAGGGTCAGCAAAAAAGAAGAAGACCCTCAATAATATGGATTGACAGTGGCTGTAACAATGAGCTCAAGCATAACAGTGTCTGGGAGGATGATGCAGGAGTGGACAGTGTTTTCTTCTGTTGTGCCTCGGGTTACTGTGAGTGGAACCTACTGGATACTACCTAACAAGAAGGTGACAAGAGAGCTAGACTAAACTGTGTTAATGGAAGAAAGTCAGGAAAAAAAGATACCCTGCTAACCTGTCCTAATCACCCTCTTCCTCTCCCCATTGTATAATTCCTTAATGACTTTCTTAAAAGAAGTAAAGTGGGGTATCATTATGTCATCTAGTAAGACTCTGCCCTTTGGGCTTCTCAAATATATTTACTAAACACATTTTCATTTCTGGCTCTGTCAAAGTCTCTGGTACAGGTCACTGGGGCTTTGATCCAAGGCAATTTCACATCTAAATCATGGAATTGGTATACTTATCATATGTACACCTCTCACATATTTTGCAAACAGTTTTATGTACTGTCCAGTTCAATTCATTCCAATTTTATCATATATATTCTCTTATACCCCTAAGCAATAAACAGAGATTGTTGTCAGAATTGAGTTTCTGCCACTGTGTCCCGTGTATCAAAAGATTATTGTAAACATCTCTATTCATATTCTTATAAGTGTGCTCCTTAATCCAAAAGTTAGTTATAGAGTAGAACACTAGGCTTTTCATTAGCACCTACATCCCCTCTCCATATTTCCTAAGAAGTCCACACAGTGAGATTTATTCTCACATATCAAGGAAGCATTTTTTTACAGTAGAGGTTAGAAGCTCTAGGCTCGAGACAGACTGTGTGGATGTTATTCCTGGCTCACGTGGTAGCTGTGTGAGTTTAGGCAATTTGTGTAATCTCCCTAAGCTTATGTTTCCTTATTTATAAATGGCAATGGTAATGTCCATACATCTAAGATTTTTGTGAGGAGTGAATGAAATAATGTATATAAAGTACTTTAGTTTCCAATCTTACGGAGGGCTGTTGTGCATATTTGTACCTTTTGTTTTTGTTTTTTTTAATTTGCAAAGCCTGCTAATGCTACACAGATTCTCCTCTCCAGGACTCTTCTTGTTACACATAGCCCTGGCACATGCTGCTGTCCATGTTGTGGGTAATCTGATTCCCAGCTAAAGACAGTATGTGGTCTTAGCTGTCCTTATCCACACAGTATTCCTCCTGGCAATAACTCCACCAATGCATGGAAGAAAACAGAAATAGATCAGTTCCTTTTAAAAATCAGGCAGGACCTTACAAGATCTAACATACTAAAGCAAACCAAAACTTAACCCCCTGTCATGGAGTCAATTCTGACTCACAGCAACCCTACAAGACGGAAGAGAACTGCCCAATAGAGTTTCTATGGCTATAACCAGACTATTGCATTTTCTCCTCATAAGCAGCTGAATGGTTTGAATTGCTAGCCGTTTTGGATAGCAGCTGAGCACTTTAACCACTGTACCAGTGGCATCAAAGAAAATGAACATCTCTATTTTTGGTTAAATATCAAAGGAAATAAAACATTTAGGGTTAAATCTTGAAGTCATTTCTATGTTTAGTAGCATGTGAAAGATATTCAAAAGAATCTAATCTCTTTCACACTCAAGATGACACAACAAATTGCCGATCTGCTGCAGAACACTGCCTGTGGAGGGAATGCAACTTGTGATAAAGCAATGACTCTCCCAGTTTAAGGATACACAGAGGAATGGAAAGTATTCATGAAGAAATGTGTGTTATTGTCTGAACCAGTCTGTTAGGGGACTAGCATAAAACAAGCCAGTATTGATGTGGGCTTGGAGGGCTGTGTGAAAGAAAACACTACAGTATTGGAAGGGGTTACCAGGGATGGACAGACGGAAGAGATGGGTACAGCTTCCAAAATACAAATTTTGTCAGTTTGGCAGTTCTGCCAAAAGTTGAGCTGAAAGTTGTTTACTGGGTCCAAAAGAGTAAGGTTCTTAACTCAAAGTAACTTTTCTCCTGATATATCTCAGCAGGACGGTCAACACAATGTATTAGAAAATGAGGCCCAGGTAGAAATGTAGATTATTCTCTTGCAGTCTAGGCCTTTGCCACTAATTTTCCTTTGCCCAAGGTTGGTTCAAGACTTAACTCAAATTCTAAAAATTAAAATAAAAACTCAAACCCATTCTTTAGCTAAATTAGAAAGTCCCTTAATAAAACAAAGTAAAAGGCAACTTGCATATTATTCAATTCAAACATCTACTTACCCTAGTATTTAAGCCCTGACTTTTTTTTATAGAAGAATTCTACAACAGTAGTTTTTTTTTTTTTTATAATAGTTCATATATTGCCACAATTGAGGGTCCAAGAAGTCATAACAATATAAACTAAGGAAATTTTTCTTTAAAAAGGAGTGATAGTTTTCAAAACATTCACTCTTGGAGCCCTAAGCCTCCATGTGAGAAATCCAGCTACCTTGAGTTTACCCTGCAGTGAGAAGCCCAAGACACAGAGAGAGGCCCTGAGAAGGAGACATCATATACAGTGAGAATGGAAGAAAAAGTGCCACCACAGTGCCAAACATATGCATAAAGAAGCCATCTGGGAAGTACACTCTCTAGCCCCAGCTCACAACACATGGATCAGAGATGATATCCCTAGCCAGTCCTTCTTGGATTTCTAACTTGAAATATTAAGCCCAAAACTCAGCAATTGCACTGCTAGGTATATATCCCAAAGAAATGAGAGCAGGGATTTACACAGATATTTACACACCAATGTTCACTGCAGCATTATTCACAGAGGACAAAAACTGGTGGAAAGAGTCAAAGTGCCCATGAAGAAAAACGAATAAACAAAATATGATATTATATACAATGGACTATTATTCAGCCATAAAGAGAAATGAAATCCTAATGCATACTACAACATGAATAAACCTTGAAAACATTATGTTGAGTGAAATAAGTCAGTTATAACAGGATAAATACTGCAAGATCCCACTTACACAAAATATCTAGAAGAGGCAAGTGTATAGAGACCAAAGTTTACTACTGGTTAACAGGGATTGGAGGGGGAAGGAGCAAGAAAGATTCAATGCTTAGGGGACAGTGAGTTTCTGAAAAAAATCTGGAAATGGAAAGCGTGATTGTGAACAGCATGAAGAGCACAATTAATGTCACTGGACTGTATGGGTACAGATTGTTGAAACAGCAAATGTTTTGTACATATATAAACCAAAACCAAACCTGTTGCCAGTCAAGTTGATTCCAAACCAAAGTGACCCTACAGAACAGAGCAGAACTGCCCTTACAGTTTCCAAAGAATGCCCACTAGATTTGAATGGCCTACCTCGTGGTTAGCAGCCATAGTACTTAACCACTACGCCACCAGGGTTTCCTTATACACATGTATTTATCACAATAAAAGAAAAATAGAGAAATGAAGTTTTGATAATGCTACCAAAGGATGAAACTTGAAAATATTATACTAACTGAAATAAGCCAGACACAAGAATACAAATATTGTATGATCCCACTTATATGAAGTATCTAGAGTAGGTAAATACACAGAGGCAACAGCAAATTAGTGGTTGAGACTGAGAGTTGGACAGATGGGAATAACTACTTAATAAACAATAAGTTTCTATTTGGGATAATGAAAAAGTTTTAGAAATATACAGGTGGTGACGGTTTCATAACACTAACTGAATTAACATCACTGAACTATAAACTTTAAAATGATTAAAATGGCAAACATTGTGTTATATATACATTTTACCACAGTGTTTATAAAAATCAATCCATGGGAGAACATATGCCAAAGAAGAGTTCCTTAGTAAGCAAGAACGTCAAGATATGTCCCAGTTTTTTCCAAGCCTACTGTAATCTCAGTCTCAAGGGGAGGAAGTGGTAACATTCACAGCTCATGATCAGGCATATCTTTTGATGGAGCATCAGTAGGAGAAAAGCCCTGAACAATACGGACCTTGACAAAAGGAGAACAACTGCTAAAGGGTTGAGTCACACAGATATCTAAATAGAAATCTGTATGCAACCTACAGTGTAGTGGCTTTTATACTCATTTCATAGAGTAAGTGATTTTACATCAAAATACAATATAGTTATTGAAGATGTCATGTAACCAGGACAGTAACCATTTTACTCTATCAAGAAAAGACAGATGTCTGATAATGCCAGAAAAGATTTTGTCTGTGGCACTGTAAAATCAAGAAATGTGACAAAATATTGAAGAAGATGCAAAACTCTAGATGTGACCAACTAAAGCGTCTGGCCATCAAGAAAACAACAGTTCATCCTCGATATCAATGTGTTGCAAGTAAAAAGAGGTGATTTCTTCTGGAGAAAAAGCAAGAGAGAACAAAAGATAAGGATGAAGGCAGTACAGTAAAAAAATGAGGAGGCCTCAAAAAATAAAAATACACTGATACCTGAAATGGTCTAGATGAAGTAGAGAAATGCTGAGATGCATCTCTGGAGCTTTCCTTGTACCAAAACTTCAAAATCATAATTAAAATACTTAGTTAATTTGAAGTATGACCTCATCTTCTCAAGCAGCCTAAGTAGGTTCAGAATGAATTTGATATTCATTCATTTTTGCATAAACTGACACCAGTAGGCCAAGAAAGAGCCCAAACTCACACACACACACTCCGGACTTGTTTGACAAGCGATCATAATTGTTTCATATATACACAATATAAAAGAAAACTTCTTTTCTGATTTAATTCATGTAACTCCTTCCTGAACTGTTTTCTCTCTTCTTTCGCTCTGTTAAAACCAATATAAAATTTAAAAAGAGTATCTTCCACAGTATCAGTTGTTTTGTGGACAGTTCAAATTAATCATCTGTATGTGAAAAAAGGTTGCTTAGCATGGTGACTGTCACTAGACAAGAGAAAAAAAATTAAATAATAAATCATAAAATGGGCAAACAAACAAAAATACAACAGCCCAATGAACTTCTCTGTCAAATTAAACAAGTTATAAAAGAATGTGCCAGGAGGAAAAAACAGGGAGTTAAATAAGAAAGGAAGGAAGGAAAGCTTCCCGTATAGTTTGAGTGAATTCTGAGTATTCTCACTAATGCGACATTTCCAAATACTTATAATTTATCACACATTGCTAAACTTGTCTTACCTCACTTCTCTTTTCCCCATTTTTTCTAGTGTAGCTACTATCAGATTCTTCAGCTGTTCATTTTTAAATAGATCTTTTTCAAGTTAATGAACCTAACCCCTATGTTATATCTATGAAGCCAGTGTAAGTCTACAGATATCCTAGTTACTTAGACAGTTTCACAAGAGCATCATCATTGTTCATCTGTATGATCTTTGTGTATCTTGTCATTGTTCCAGGGTAAGATTGCCAAGGCCTTGGACTCTTCATTTGGTAGAGTCTAATTCTGTTCTCTTTATAAAGAGCTAGGGTTACACTCAGCAAAGGTTACCACTTGCGTGAGACATGAAGCCTGCTAGCATAACTCATTACCCAAGTAAAATCCTCAGCTATTTTTTTCTCTCAAGGACATCCAGAGTGCTACCTAAAAGCAAGAAGGAACAAACACTTCAGGACAGGTCACACACAGGGCCCACATTTTTACTCTGATATACATTAGATATGAGATAAATGAGACCTCAAAAGGGTCTTGCCCAAGGTCACATAATTAATTAATGACAGATCTAAAACCAGAATCCAGATTTATTTAATCATAGGCTAGTGCCTAAGTCAGAGTTTGCATGCTGTTCATAGAGTTTCTCTCAGAGTTTGATACTTAAAGGTTAGACTCTGTGGAAGCCATAAACATTCTCAATCAAAGTCTCAGCCGTTATAGCTAGCAAGCAAATTTATTAAATCAGCAAATATTTATCAAGCATGTCCTATTTGCCTGGCACTATTATAGGCACTAGAGATAGAGGAATGAACAAAACAGAGTAAGTCTCTGTCCTCAATTAGAACTTAGAAGTTCGAGCTAAAACTGAAGAAAATTGTAAGCATATGAGAGCCAAAGTATGACCCTGAGTATATCCTACCTGGGTTTAGAAACAATCTTAAGACTATATTTGACATGTTGAACCCTAATGATCGATGACCAGACAAGCTGTGGAATGACATCAAGGACAGCATGCAAGGTCTGAAAATTAAGTCCGTGAACTTAATTGTTCTAAGTGCTACACATGTCATTGCTGAATATTAGTTACCTTCGAAGTACTCCCCTTGGGAAGCTATGCACCGATGCCAGCTCCCAGTCCATCCTTTAAAACAATTTTGGAACTCTTTCTGGAATGGCCACTGTGCATGGTGGCAAGGTGGCAAGTTTATGAACTTAACTGTATAATTGTCTGTGTGGCAATTGTTAGCCAATAAACAAGTAACTGTATTGGAACACCCTCCCTACTCACTTGATTGGACCTCCGGTGACTTTCTTCTTTACTTGAAAACAAAAGAAATATTGAAAGGAAGATATTTTGATGACATTCGGGGCATCAAGGGTAATACAATAACAACTCTGACGACCATTCCAGAAAGAGTTCCAAAACTGCTTTGAAGGGTGGCCTAGGTACTGGCATCAGTGCATAGCTTCCCAAGGAGAGTACTACAGAGGTGACCACAGCAATATTCAGCAATGAGTTATGCAGCACTTTTTCTAGGATGAGTTCACAAACTTAACTGGCAGTACTCATACACGATGAAAGCAAAAGGTCATTAGAAAGACAGGAAAGAAAGAAAAGACCAAATTGGATGTCAGAAGAGACTCTGAAAGTTATACAGTCATACAGTGCCAGGAATCATGGCCTAGTCAAATTGCTACACACATTTTTGGGGGGACACAATTCAATCCATGATGACCCTCAACAAGATGGATTGACATAGTGGCTGCAATGCCAGGTTTAAGCATACCAACGATTGTGGGCACGGTTCAGGACCAGGCAGTGTCCCACTCTGTGGAACCAGTGCAATGGCACCTAACAACAAGAACTGTCCCCTCATGGAGCTCACTTGCCAACTAAAAGGATTGTAGTTTCATTGCCCAGTAAATTCAGAGCCTTAAATACACTCTGTTCCATTACTTACTGATTTCAGAATTATAACACACTCTATCTTTATAAAAAAATGTGTGTATATATATATATATATATAAACACACACATCACTGGAGTCTCAACTACTCAGACTAAAATCCATAGTTTCAAATTTATCTGGTAATAAACAGTCCATCTGCTATAGACTACACTAGAAGACAACAGCTTTGAATTATAATCCTAACTCTTCCACCAACAGAGCCAATGATACAATCTCTCCTAACCTTAGTTTTGTTCTCTAACGATATTAGACAAGAATGTTTCTCTGATCTCTTACTCTCCAACTCTGACTGTTTAACCTCACCTAAGATGGCTAGTGTGGTATGAGGACTTACTGCCGGGGAGAGAAGAGGATCCTTTCTACAGTAATCACTTTTATTTGTGGGGTAGGGTTGAGGGAAACAGCACAAAGTAACCTAGCACTGAGACAACTAATGTTAGCATCTCCCTATGCAATTATCTGGTTAAGAGTTGCTAATCAAAAAGTTAGGAGTTCAAATCTACCAGCCATTCCTTAGAAACCTTATGGGGTATTTCTATTTTGTTCTACAGGATCACAGATACAGTGAAAAAAAGAGTATCAGTTTATGAGTTTTGATCATGACTCTAATGAACTGAGCATTAAACTTTCAAGGAACTAACACAGAGAAAACACAACTAATATTAAGATTTCCAGTGTCTCTGAGGGGAAAAGAGACAAAAACAAAACAAAACTAGTAGCACAGGAGAAAGCCAATTACTGCTGATACTAAGAACTAAGATACATTTTTCTAGTGAATTCTTATAGAAATTATACAAACACTGACAAAATCTTTCCTTACAGTAAACAAAGCAAATACATCTTGATGGATTTCTTTCATTTTTTATTATGACTGAATGAAAATGTACATTCCCATATAACTTTGCATGCTCAGCTATATGCAGCTCCCACTGCTCTCCCTGCCCAGTAACAGCACACTCTTCCTCTCTTCTCTATACGTGTTGATGGATTTCTTTTGATGACAAATCTGTTGAAGGCTTCAGACCAAAACACAAATGTAGAGACACTGCTCTATGACCTTCGAAATGACTGTGTTAGAAACTGGCTCAGTCTCTCACCTGGTTCCAAGTGTTAAAGCTTTCTAAAGGTAAACATCTGGACTTTTACAACTGAGAATATTAAGAGAATGTAGACCCATTCTTAGTTAGCAGGTCAGATGTTCTGGATTAACCTGCTATCTGTATTTAACTAATTTACTGGTTTAAGTATGAAAGCAGAAACCCTGATGGTGTAGTGGTTAAGTGCTACAGCTGCTAACCAAAAGGCTGGCAGTTCAAATCGGCCAGGCATTCCTTAGAAATTTTATGGGTCACTTCTACTCTGTCTATAGAGTCATAATGAGTCAGAATTAACTCGACAGCAGTCAGTTTGGTTTGGTTTAGTATGAAGGCAACACACTTGACCAAACATTATTAAATCTCAGTAAGATACAGGTAAGATTACTTTTTCTTCTGTTTCTTGTAGGTAACCAGTCTTCTCTCTGGAATTGGCTTGTAATATGCCACAAAAATGTCAGAGTAAGTGCAGAAGAGCATGGGGTATACATATGTTTTGTATAAATACAGAGGAAATTCCACTTAAAAAAACATACAGCTAGAGTAGAACAGACAACTATATAGACACCCAAGTTTATTAGCAGTTACTGAGGTAGATACAAAGGACATGGAAAGGAAGACTCAATGCTTAGGGGATACTGCACTTCTGTTAAGAGTGACAGAAAATTTCAGAAATGGATGACTATTGAACAAAATGATGAACATAAGTTAATGTTACTGAATTATACCTGCAAAGAATGCTGCAATGGCAAATGTCTTGTTACACATACAGTTACCTCAAAAAAAAACTTCAAGTGACTCTTTGCTTTATAAACCATTTCTTCTGGACAAAATTTAAGTGTTTAGCAACATTTCACTGGATAGCTATGACAAAGGAAATATAAAGTGAAAGCATTTGGAACTATAATCCATTAATAATCTGGAAAAATGGAAAAAAATGAAAATATTATGTAAATCCAACAGGAAAATAAAGCATTACAGGCAAAAATATATGATACCTTCAAATGTATACAGCAGGGCATTTTCGTAACAGTCACTTCCAATTTTTCTTTCATTGAATTGTGTGTGATTCTGTTTCCCTCACAGGATAAGGAGGAAAACCACTAGAGTTTCTCTCACCATTAGTTCCCCAGTAAATGAAACCACCAACATCAGATCAAGTTATTCTACCTTGGTTCAACCACTGTGTATTGACCCCCAGAGGGTAGGTTCACTTTTAATCCTTCTGAGCATCCCTGAAATAGAGACACAGGCCCAGAGAGGAAGGAATCAGTGTAACTTTCCTGAAAAGTGCATGAGAAAAGCCTCCAGCTTGATGAACTCAGAAAGAACAAAGACAAAAATCCCTGGGTCTCTGAAATAACTCTGTGGTAGCTCTTTGACTTGGTCATTTGTCTCTATATCCCCAGACTGTAAGAAACAGTTGAAATATTCAGTCCAATAACAGTGTTCCAACTCTCCAAGGAATGAATTCTCTTTTAATTAAAAAAAAAAAAGGAGGAAGTATGCTTTTTTGAAAACCTAGAAGATCCAACTAGAGCAACTGTATGCAGAAGGAAAAAAAATCTGGCCAGTGAAACTTAGAAGTTATTTAAAATTTCAATATGCAGTCTCTAAATAGTTGCCAATACCCATTTCTCAAATGTAATTGCCCAGTGTTACATTTCACCATCTCAGCTGGTGGAATGCTTGAAAAAAGAAAGAGTGGCATTAGAGCAGCCATTCAAACTGGCATTTAAATTAGAAGCATGATCCCTGTGAAAAGGAAAACTTAGGGTGTGGTTGGTAACAACTAAAACTAGGTCAGTTAACTAAAAGCCACCACATACTTGGGTTTCAAAGCCTTGACGATGTGGATGATACTGTCATGTTCTCTTCTCTTCTTTATCCAGATGCAGAGTCCTTGCAGCAGCCTGTCAGGATCCACTTGTGTTGTAGCCCCTGTGTTTACCAAGGTAACTCATCCATATTACGTGATGCAGTTTGTATTTTATAAATAAATCACAGGTATTATCAAAAGGATGACGAGAAGGAAAGAAAAACTAGAAAAGATCTCATTTTATACACAAGAAAACTTAAGCCTAGAAAGGACAAAACAATTTGCTCAGTGTAACAAAACCATTCACGATTTCTCCAATTCTTTTGACTTCTGATGTGTGTCAGTCTCCCAGCCTTGGATGGCAATGCTTTGAATGTCTTCTACAAGCAGACTATTCTCTTCCTGACCTCAAAGTTCAGTGAATTCTCCTAACTAGCTGTTAAGATTCCTTTTCAAAGCAGTCAATGAGCAAAGCAATATCTGTTTCCTGCTCAGATCACAGTTACAGATCAGGATTGAGAAGGCTCCCCTATTGCCTACAGGAAACAACAAGACTCAATCATCTAGGTCAAACCAAACTATGGTTGAAGCCTTCTCTGGTGTCTCTATCTTTTAGCTACTAAACCTAAGAGAAATGGAACCACTGCCCATTGATGGTCAAAGGTATGAAAAGTAAGGAATGCACTTAACTTGTACCAGACACAGGATGGGAGACAAAGAAAATGTTACTAGGTAGTAAGAAGCACTGCCATCAGATCAGGAAGTTTGCTTTCTGCAGATATTATCAGGCATGCACCTCTGTTGCTTTCACATTTCTCTTCTCCTGTTGCATTCCTCCTCTATGAAATGGATTTCTGGGCATCAGGCTTCAGGGACTGAGCCGGACATTAGGTCTTGCCTGATACAAGGATGTCAGCTGCGTCTTTAGTCCTGAGGCCAAGTTGTAATTTGAAATGCAATTCCAAATTATAGAGGATCCAGAGGATGGAGAGGAGGGCTACGAATTAAGGGGGAAATTTTACCACAAATGTTACCATTTATTTACACATTTTGAGACTAGATAAGCTATTGTTAACAAATGCTTTTCATATTATCAATAGAACTCTTTATTCTTTACAAAGTTTTCAAAGAGCCTAAAAACTTCAAGTTTTTTTTTTAGGCTGAGCATTTTGTTAGTCTTTTTTTTACAGAAGGGGGAAAAAAAATACGGGTTCCAGAGAGATGAGAGTCTTTTCCAAGTTCCTATGACCATCTTTAACCAGTGAGTAGCAAAGTTGAGATTTTGGCCCAAGCTAAGTCGTGATTCAAGGCTCTTACCAAATTACAAAGCTGCCCAAGCTACTGGAACCAATAATAAAACCTACATCTGTGGTGATGTATGTAGTCCACAAGATAATCAAATACAACAAAATGAAGACTTTCCAACTACTCTGTTTTCTAATCCAAAAAATGGCTATGGGGAAATGAATAACAACTTTCTCACGACACACAACTCAATGAAGTTCAGATAAAAATAACCTACACCTGACTGTACAGCATGCTATAAACTCCAAAAGAATGTCCAACAACTCCATGTTTTGATTACATTACAACCAGATGTCAAAATTCATGATGAGAAAGCATGCACACTTACTCAAAGTGGTGTCTAAAATCATTGAATATGGTGCCATAATTTCTTCTATTCTGTAAATTCTGTGTTTACTCTTCAGCATCTACAAGACATCTCTACAACCAGAGGTCAGTTTGTCATGTTTGAGTGCCGAGTCCAAGCTACAGCCACAGTTCAAGTTCACTGGTACAGAGAACAAGAGCAGATAGCAGACTCAGATGACTTCCGGATTCTGAGGAAAAGTATTATGAAAAGCTTTTCTATTTGCTTTTGTATTTTAGTTAGCTCTGACATCTAATTCATTTTTTAAAGTAGCTGATTTGTTGTAAACTTAGAGACCTCTACTGTTAAACAGTTATTACTTGAAATCCCAAACAACTTCAACAAAAACAACCAAAAAAGAAAAAGAGTTGCTTTGTTCTGATGAAAGAGTAGTTTCAATAGCTATAAAAAGACCAACTAATAATAAAAAGACCAGCTAATAATTAGCTGATCATAACTGTTTTCCTAATGACTTCTTGGCAAACAAACAAAAAAGAAATGGAAGAACAAACATTTTTTAAAAGAGTAAAACAAATGAAAACTGGTACATAATTTTCTAAATACTTATTTTGTAAGTTTCCTACCAAGTAATTAATTTAGGGGAGGGTAACAAGTATGATTTATCTATTTCACAGTGAGTTAAGTGATTCATAAACAATTGTTCATTTACCACTCTTGACAATCTTTTGAGATATGTAGTATTGTCCCCATTGTCTACATAAAGAAACTGAAATACTGAAATGCTAAATACCTTGCTCAAGGAAACAAAGCTAATAAATGCAGAAGCCAGGAGTTAAGCCTAAGTGTAACTGGCTTCAAAGTCTTTATTTTCCTGAATTAACACATGTCATCTTACTGCTTAGTTAAGTTCTTGTATCAAATGATAACATATTCATTAAAATATTAATTCAAGATACCTAAACATCTGCACATCACATTTAGAAAAAACAATCTCTGTATTAAAAAATAGTCTTTTATTTTAAAAATAACATTTATTATATTTTCTAAAAATAAAGCAATACAAGTTTATTGTATTAAATCTGGAAAATACACAAAAACACAAAGAAAAAATTAAAAATTGCCTATACTCTTGTTACCCAGATAAAAATGTGAATAACATTTTTGGGTATTTTCCCACTGCATTTTTTAATATAACATTTAATTTTATTTTACTCAGACAGATTAAGAGAAAGGGGTTGGGATTATCTCAGGAAGGTTAATACTTAGGAAAGAGGTGTCTTGTCTACCTTTAAGGTCCAAAGACATAAAGTAACTTTCACAAGGCATAAAGTAACACGGTAGTTAAAATCAGTACTAAAATCCAGTTTTTCTAGCACCCTGACAAGTGTTTATTTTATTGTACAACTTCTCTGAGTTTCTACAGAAGTCACAGTCTGTGACTCCAAGAGAATCAACTATTCACTGTAAGTTATTTCTCATAGATACATGACCCCTTTTCCTAATTTAACCAGTTTGCCATCATTTAAAGTCTCTCTCTTTTCTCTTGTTTGATCTTTCAGAAGCTTGTTTATCATCTATTCCTGGTAAGTGCAAATTTTCAATATCTTGATGATAAATGATTAACGCAAAACTAGCATCAAAAGGCTTTGTGTCCTCAGTCATTTTTGTCTCTAGAGGTCTTTTGGGGCTACCCCTAGGCCCAATCTTGAAGTAACCCAACAGAAAAAGCAGAATAACGAGAATTTACTAGTGTATTCATTCATTCATTCATCAAATGTTTACTGAGTATATGTTATCATCAGGCTCTGCTTACGGCTCTGAGGAAACAACAGCGAACCATCATGACAAGGTGCCTGCCATTACCAATAATGCATTATTCCTCTAATTTGCTTTGGCTTAGTCCTTGTGACTCATGAGCTATACATAGAGGCAGTAAAAAGAGGTATCCTGACATTAATGTCCAAACAGTCAACTGTCCAGGAAGTAGGCATGGTGGACATCACACAGTGGTCATCACTGTACTAACACTAGATCTAAGCACCGTGGTAATGATTACCTTCAGTTTAGTTCAGAGAGTATTTTATAGGACCTTTATGCTAAGCATAAAGCTACAGAAATCAAGAAGTGAGGAAATAAGGTATAATTCCTGCTCTTGGAGAACTCATAGGCTAATAAAGAAAAGACATGTTTGAGAGGCAGGTCATAAAGACCTTGATGGGATTGTTTCAGGTTACATTTTTAAGATTTATTTTCATGACTCAATTTAGAAGACAAAAAAAATCTAATCAGATGGTTTTTTTAAAATATTCTCAGGAATACTCTGTTCCCAGTACCTACTCTTCTTCAGAAGTCCCTGGGCTAAGTCAACCAGTTAAGTGGTTGACTACTAGCTGAAAGGCTGATAGTTTGAACACACCCAGACCAAGCCAACCAAACCCACTGTTGTCAAGTCGATACTAACTCATAGCAACCCGATATGACAGAGTAGAACTGCCCCATAGAGTTTCCAAGGAGCATGGATTTGAACTGCCAACCTTTTGGTTAGCAGCCACAGCACTTAACCACTACACCACCAGGGTTTCCAACATACCCAGAGGCACCTCCAAAGACAGACCTGGTGACCTGCTGTGGAAACATCACAGCCCAGAAAATCTTATGGAACAGTTCTACTATGCACACATGGGTTTGTCATGAGTGAGAACTGATTCTATGGCAACTAAGAACAGTAACTCTCTCCTAACATCCGCTTGTAGTCCTGTGGTTCCACAGTTAAGAGCTCAGCTGCTAACTGGAAGGCGCAGTTCAAATCCACCAGCTGTTCCTTGGGAACCCTATGGGGCAGTTCTGCTCTGTCCTATAGGATCACGAGGAATCAACCTGATGGCAATAGGTTTGGGTTTTTTTGGCTTTATATCCATTCCCCCACTGTTTGTTTATTTGCTTTTTAAATTTTGGACATTCAAATATGCTGACCAAATAAACCTCTACCCTTTCCAGAGGAAGTGTGTACCTTGATCATCACAGAAGTATTCCCTGAAGACTCTGGGGAGTTCAGGTGCATTGTAGAAAATGAGGCTGGGACTGCATTCTCTACAGCAAAGCTGTTAGTTTCCCCAGGTAATCACTTGTCAGGATTCAGCCCTGAGCCAAAAAGAAGATTCTGTGTTTCTATCTGAACCACTGGCTAATTATATTTTTCAGAAGGAAAAGTGGAGAAATCAGAGAATTCTCCAAAGTTACCACTGAGGAAATTTTCTCCAAAACTGGCCTTTCCCTGGAGCAGGGAAAGCGACACAAAGGATAGCACACAAGCCACTACCCCAATAAATCCTATGCCGACTATTCCTGAACCAGCCAGTCACACTGATCATGACATCCAGGTTTCAAAGGAGGATTTCTGCACCATCCATGAAAATTCTTCTGAGACACAACCACAACGGTAAGGGGAGCTAGACCTAATATTCACTCATTCAACAAGTCTTCATGGTTCTACAAAGCGAACATGATAAAGCTCTGGCCCTTGCTGAGCTTACATTCTGAGATAAATCACTTTAACATCATCAGTTCCCCCTTACTTTCCATATACATTTCCCCACTGGACTAGAATAATAATTTATATGTTTAGGTCTACATTTAACGGTTACAAAGACTTTAAAAAAAATTAACGTTAAAATTGCACAAGATTTTTGAAGAAATGGAGTCTTTTTTCAAAACAGAACGCAGGGTTCTGTCTCAAATATGTAAAATGCTCTATAATATTCTATACCAGCTTCTTCATGGCCAGCCTTAAAATACAAACAGAATTGTCCTTGTATTTAAAGGACAAAGTAAAAATGGAAAGACAATTGAATTTCAACCAGTCGTGCTGAAAACAGCACAATCCACCTTCTCTCACTCACTACCCCAAACACACATCTACAACCAAACTAACGATTACAAAAATTCCTAAAACTTGATGCAAAAAAAAAAACCACTTAAAAGTTTTTGTTCTTACAATATATATCTAACATAGTCCATTAAATATTTTAACAGCCAATGGACTAGTCTCAGGGACACAATGGCGATTGTAATTTATGGTTCTATGCATTTATAGGAGGCTGTCCTACTGGTATGTATCCAGATGAGAGAGAGGAGGTTGAAGAGGAGGGGGCAGGAGCTTGTTAAGAGGATACGACAAGTGCAAAATGAAAAGGAGGAGTGTACCATCATGGGGCAAGGAAAGCAGAAGAGTGGTAGATAGGCAGGCATGCATAATTGATTTGGACTCTATACTTTCACTTAATCACAATAATTAAAAATGTATGAGTATTTTAACAGCCTAAAATTACACTTTTAATAAAACTTAAAAAGTTATGATTCTTGGTTATTTACCCCAAATAACTAAATGTAACCTCTGGTAGTTACACAGTAAAAAGATCTACCAGCCTAAAATTATACTTTTAATAAAGCTTAAAAAATTATCATTCTTGACTACTTACGCAATGTAACTAAATGTAACATCTGGTAATCACACAGTAAGAAGATCTTGGAATCTTTTATAAGAAGGGATTTCTTGAGTAATATTCAGGCCTATGAAGCAAAAGAAATATGCCAGATCTGGAAGGAATCTGAGGTCATCTTCTTTAAGCTTCTCATTCTACAAATAACTAAAATTGTAGAAGACTGACTCATGCTATTGAGAGCTGGTTCCTCATACTTTGTAATCCTGGCAGAGTTACTTCTGCCAATCTTTCTTGCAATGAAGACAGTAAGGGAAAGAGTTTAGACTTTAGAGACTTGGAACAACATAAGTGAAGTACAGAGTTAAGTGTTCCATAACTAGTAGCTATTAATTTATTGATTATCTTACTACTCCATTGTATTTCATCAGCATCAGTATCTCTCCAGTAACACCCTGACTGTGATTTCTGAGTCAGTCTTCTGGAATCCCTTTAACTTCTGGGCTATCCTGGCACCTGGAGAGTCGCTACTGCTATAAATAAAGATTCCTAACAGTGGTCAATAAAAAATGCACGTGTGGGACAACAGATAAGACTGCAACTTACTCAGTTAACATTTATTAAGTTCATTCTATATATTTGTTAGTTTCTGGGTTAGGCTTGCATTGGGAAGCTGGCTGATACTGATTCCTGAAACTTCTATAAATGAACTGAGTTTAGCACTAAGCCTTCAAAACTTAAAGAGATCTTAAGTTTATAATACAGTATCTTATGGAGGAGTCTCATCTTCTTTAACAAAATCTGTGGGGAAAACTACTTAGTAAATTTCCATGAAAGTTAGCAAGTTTTTACTAGAAGAATGACACCAGTGCTACACTGGATATTTCAAATTACAAGTGCTACAGTGGAACTTCCTTTCACTATATACAAAGCAGAACTTCAATAATCACAGTAAATTATATAAGCCTAAAAACAAACTTTCTTCAATCTTCAGTTCTTTTATCCTCAGTGTGACAATTTTTTCAGTTGATAAAACAGAAGTGAGAGGTGACATGCATCTGACCTCTGACTTTAGAAAAACTTCAGAGCACTATTTTTACAGTAGCATACAAACTTTACATTAAAAAAAGGTCATACAAGAAGAGGGAACGAATGACAGTAAAACAGCTACCATTTCCACTCATGATATGACAAAAGGAATTCCCTTAACATGTAACAGGAAAGGTTTCTGTTACACAGTACATTTTGTGGGCCATTACCATTATTTACCAAAGGACCTTACTGATAACTTATAGACAAAAATGAAAAAAATTACCTCTAGGGTCAGGTTAGAATACGGTTCACCCATCTGACATCTTAACCAATCTTTTAGCTTTAGGGTTCCATGATTTTTCTCAAATGAGCAATGAAACCAATCAAATGACCACTTTTGTGAAGAAGCCAAACATCACTCAAAAAAGCAAATATTAAAAAGCAGGAAAACAGATTCATAATAGATTATCAAACACTGACCATTAACAACTGGAGATAGAGTCATAAAGGAAAACCTTTTTATCTTTCCTAAATATCCTATGATCCCCTTATAGTTGCAAAAACTTTATCTTGATGCACCATAAAGCTAGCACACTACTACAACTGATGCTATGTCTTACAAAAACCTAATGAAAAGTACAGTGAAAGCTTAAAGGACAAAGAATAAGCGGAATTAAAATTCTTCCTCAGCTGTGGTACGTTTAGAACCTGTCCTAGGCAAAACTGGAGATTTACCAGTTTGTCCTGGATATCTTCCCTACTTGGCCAGTGGGCATATCCAAAACTTTTAGGTACAAAGGGACCTCAATCTAATCTTTCTTCCTCCTTGCCTTCATTAAAGTCTGTTCTCAGAAAAGAACCATCAGTCACATGTCATATTTAAAATACTTAGAATAGTGCGTTGCTCGTAGTGAGTGTTGTATGTGTAGGCCATTCTTTTTACTCTTTATTATGCCCTCTGCATTTGCATTTTAAGTCTATAAAGAATTCTAATTTGGTCAGAAACGTTTTGCTCCTATTCGTGGAATCTGAAATATCATATGAGCAGATGTGGAGAAATATTTTGGGAGACTCCTGAAAAAATACTTTGTTGGCAACCACCTACTCACCAAGTCTAGCGTGCTTTTTCTGCTAAGTATGTAATGGCTGTGTGCCCAGGAAGCAATTGTAAAACTTTCTCTAACACCAATGGAAGGCACACCTACAGTCAGTTGTGAAGAATTTGATACAGCTCATACACGCTCAAACACCTAAACTTTGGACCCTAACGTACATGGTAATTAAATCAAGATTGAGGTACCCAGAAGCTAGGGGGGGAAAAACAGATAAACTTCACACAACAGAGCCATACCAAAACTGAAACCACTAGATGGAGATAATTCCACCTGTTTGGCCTGATTCTCATACCACCCACTTCACTCCACTTCTGTAGCTTGAAGGTTTCTTCCTCTGTAATTACTTACTTCCCTGCACAAAAGTGAAAACCTAAATACCAAGATGGTCTCCATGGCAAAAAGAGAAAGGAAACTGTACAACTGGAGTGAAGAGAGATGAAAGAGCTTTGACAGACACAGCCCTAATTGTATAGATTGCTCATCTGGTTGGCTGGTTGTTTCTTAACTGTTTCAAAACTACTTTAGAATAAAAGCACTGAGTCAAGTGGGCATATGTGACAGAGTCAGAAAACTTGCTAAAATAAATCAAGAGTTTCCACCTCCCTACCTTTCCGATGACATATCAGTATCACCCTGCTGTCCTGTTTTTGCCCAGCCACACATTCTTTCTTGGAACTAACTGCTTAAATTCCACTCTATCCCCACTCTCATTTGGCAAGAGAGAGAAAAAATTTAAAAAGCTTCAGATGAAGTGTTGCTCAATACAAAATCAATTTGGAGCTCATTCACTACTGGCCTTATCTCTAGAAAAGTCTTACATTGAAGAACTTCAGTCTTAGAATACTGATCATTTCTCTTTCAGATCTTTTCTTTTCAACAGGAGTCACGCGACCACCACAGTAAAGAAATTGAGTTTTCTTTATACTTTTCCCCACTTTCCAATTAACTGCACTTTCCTCCAACATAAGCTCACTTAAAGTTCATAGTCAAAATTCATGTCTAAAATAAAGAGGCCTGCAGGAGAAGCCCACGTAATCCCACTCCTTAAATATCACTGAGACATCTGAGATATTGTTTAGATTGTGGACTCTTACTTTGACATGCCAGCATAGGTAGACAGACAGGCAAGCACATCAGATGTCACTGTTTGGCAGCTGATAAAAGTCACTGGTGCTATAATACTAAGCACAGAGCCACCAGATTTAGGCTGTGAGGGAAGGGGATGCCTCTCCCTTCCCTGCAATAGTGGGTTAAACCCAGTTTGCATCCTCTGGAACCACGGGTAAGTGTCTTCTTTATTGTTGCTACAGTTTGGGATTTGGTTGTTTTTTTCCTCCCAAAATCAGAGGGGCGTGTACAAAAATAACGTTCAGATAATATGAAAGCCACATTGTAATGACATTATACAAAGAATTAAAGAGAAAGTGGCTTTTTTCTTCCACTGAAACTAGGAATCATTATGGAAACGGTAGAGGGAAAGGTAGTTGTTCAACATTTTTTTTAAATCATCTTTTCCTTTGAAAATGATCTGACTGTAATGTGGTGATGTCCTCTGGCTTCAAAATATCCTCTCGTTTTTTCTAAGTGTGTACTATACAAGAGATAGGAAAAAGTCATAATTTTTTAAACAGCAGAATGGTTAGTACCTATAAAATCTTTGAAACATATAATTTAGAATACAAAAATACTGTCATATAATAGAATCTATTACAGAACTGAGTACAATAAGCATGAAGTTACCTGTATAAATGTCTATATAAAATTTCACTGAGATTAGAGTGAAATGAAAGATTGTGTTTTTAATTGGCTTTAAAAAGTATCAGTAATTGTTCATTATAGAGGCCAAAACCAAAATGTACAAGATAGTTGACATTCTGAACATTGATATACAGAAAAAATAGGAAATCCTTCTGGAAAATATTTACTATTTCTTAAATAGTTTGGTTTTTGCCATTTGAAAAAGTCTAAATAATTTATCTACCCAGAAAAGAATTTAAGAACCAAACTCTAGATTTAGTTCTGCAATGGAATTAATACCACTCCTAGCTAAAAAACTAAACTGCCTTGAAATACTGTCTTTTTTCAGATCTAATTAAAGTCTCCTTCTATAAGTTCTTCCCAACCACTTAAAAGCCTACTGTAGTTCATTACTTAAATATACCCTGGTTGAAAGTGCTTATATCCATGAACTTGAAATTAAGGAATATAAGACCTTTTAAGTGTGCTTCCCCTACCCTCACCATTAGAGTTTCTCTTTTGGTTGTTTGTAATTTTGTTCTTTGCTGTAACTGCTCATTTTAATTTACACAAACTATATATACAACCTTAGGATGAAGTTTTTTGGTCTGGAAAAGTTTAATTAACAAATGATATTGTCTTCAAAACAGGAATTTTAAATTTTTTTTTTAATTAACAATTACAAGACTTGGTGAAAACAATTTGGTTAACTGTATTAGTTAAATTTTGATTTATCATTAACTCAGTGTTGATTTATATTGTGGAAACAAATAAAATGCATTTTTAACCAAATTACTTGATATTTTGAATAAAGATAGGATCAGTGTTATAATAATATACAGGGCTAGTCTTTGTGTGTTAAGTCTATAGGTACATGGCCCTACTTAGGTTTGCCACAGAGCCCTGGTAACATTAACGAGAAAAATAAAAGGCAAATATAACCCTTAAAGATTGATTTCAGTGGCAAATTAATTCATCTAAGCAATGATAGGGATCCACTATAGGAAGGAAGGAGAGTCACTGCAGAATCCACTAAGACAGAAATGACACTGACCCTTTCTTGGTAAGATACAGGCTGGTTTCAGCATTGCCTTACTTCTCTACTTCCTGTTTGCCATTTTAAAAGAAAAAGTAAATGAGGAGCTAAAATAACTTTGACATTAGTCTAAAATACATATTAAATAGGTAAAACAATGAAAAAATAAGGAGAACATTAAGATTAATAACTAGAAAGTATAATCTAAAAACTTCAGAAAAGTTTACAAATGCCTCTGGAATATAGTCAGTAACATAGACATACACACAAATTGACACTAATTTGTCATCTAGTTTGGTACTATGGTCAATTTAGAATTAAGGCATGATACAGACAGCAAATTGTAAGATTAAAAGATTCCACCGACAACAATGAATTATAGTTGTTCACTTTATTTTGAGATTGGGAAAAAGTGACAGAATAAACACAAATGTTAAAGCAATGTTCATTATAGAATAAAACATATTGCTTCCCTTGTTTTACCATGAGTTTGTTCAACACAGGTCACTGAGACATGAATTAATTGCTGCATCAGGTTTATTAGCCTATTTTGATGAATGGAAGAGTTCAGGCTGAACAGAAGCTGAAATGTCACTTATTTAACCGCTATTAATTTTAAATCATAAAATTTCTGTGGTTAATAAAACTACGGCATCTGGACAAAAGCTAATCATGAGACTATAAAATTATCAAACTGCGCAACACCACAGAATTTGCCTTTATAAATTATCACTTGTACTCTTAGATGCTGAAGTCCCTGAGCATACTTTCTTAGGAATCACACAGGGACAAACACACACTAATGACTCTTTTTTTCTCATTCTACTAGAACAAGTCATTTATGCATAGACAAAAGAAGGGGAAGTCTAGGAGCCGAGAAAGCTCCACCTTGATGCTACCTTCAAAGCACACAAGGGCCTATGCCCACTGCCATGAAGTCGATTCTAACTCAGAGCAACTCTATAGAACAGAGTAGAACTGCTTCACAGTTATCAAGGAGCAGCTGGCGGATTCAAACTGCTGACCTCATGGTTAGCAGATGAGGCACTAAACCTACACCACCGGGGTTTAAAGATGTTAAATAAATAGTGTTGTTGTTTACACAAATATCATGGCTTACATTAATCATTTTCTCCTTTTGAAGGAACAATATTCTTCAAGAGAAGCCCAGTCCATCAACACCAGAAGCAAAGTATTCCCAGGATTTCAACAAGGAGAGACAGACCAAGGTTGCTTCTGATTCCTTGCAACCTTCCTTAATTCCAGACTTGCAGCCCCAAATTCAGGACCCCACCCCTCCAGGGGCAAATCGCCATACTAACAACTTGCCTTCATCTTCCATCTACCAGCTAAACATGTTTAACTACGAACGTCCAAAACACTTCATTCAGTCCCAAAATCCATGTGGCTCCAGACTGCAGCCTCCTGGACCGGAAACCTCCAGCTTCTCTAGCCAGACCAAACAGTCTTCCATTACCATCCAGCCCCGCCAGTGCACAGAGCAAAGATACTCTGCTTCCTCAACAATGAGCTCTCACATCACCATGTCCTCCTCAGCCTTCCCTGCTTCTTCCCAGCAGCTCACCAGCTCCAACTCAGGCCAAAGGGTTGCAGCCACTTATAACCAGTCCCCAGCCAGCTTCCTCAGCTCCATATTACCATCACAGCCTGATTACAGCAGCAGTAAAATACCTTCCACTGTGGACTCCAAGTAAGTGAGTTTCTAATAATATAAATGTGAATATACACTTGCATGTACTGTGAGCTTGCATCTGAGTTTTGGTGGTAGGCTGCTGTTCATTCTTCCCTATCTAAAACAGTAATGTGACTACAAGGTCTCATTCCATACTTCTCCAAGAACACCCTGAATGAGGACACTAGCAGTAAAAGGTCATTTAATGCATTGTTTTGGTGTCCAGGCTGAGCTGAACCCAGATCACTTCTTACGTCATACAAGTACTTAACCGTTATTTTTCATAAAAATATACATATATATTTGTAATACACTCAAGATCAGAGAGCTGGTTCTAAGCTAAGTTCCTCATGCTGCAAATTTAATTCCTCTGGTTCTGGGCTCAGCTGAGACGAGAACACCTGTCTGCTCTTCCTCAGCTAGGATTTCCTCTCACATAAGTAGAGACTATTAAGTTGCTTCTGTCTTAGCCATCTCTTCCTATCCATTTTCCCCTCTGATCCACTTGACTAAAAAAAAAATCTGGGATTCAGGCATTAAAGTGTGTGAATGTTCCTCATGATGATCATAAGGAAGGCTTGAAAAGATAAAGACTTATGTCCTTAATGTTTCCTTTGGTAGTTAAACCACACTGTTCAAATTGGTGGGGCTGATCTAAATACAGAAAAGAATACCTGAAGTCTTACGCAAGCATGAACTATTTCCACAACCCTAAAACTGTCCTCAGAGAAACTGATACGAAGGACGTAGCAGTTGCACTTTTTTTTAAAACACAGACCGAATACTTTGTGCTTATGCAAACTTAGGACTATCAGTTTTCCTACTCGCTGGCTTGGCTAGAATATCAGAGAATTAAATCAGAGGCACCTCACAAACTGTCTGATGAAATATGTTTTGTTGAAGGATTATTGACAGACAACCCCGAAATTCTTGATAATTTTTCAGTCTTCTCCAGGGCAATTTTTCTAACAGTATCTACTTGTCCAGAAACTCCGGAAACTTAAGAGAGCTAGCATTAACCACTCAACTACAGCAATTCAACATGCAAAGAAACCTTTTCAGTATTTTTAAAAAAGAAAAATCAAGAAAGCTGAAAACATGCCAGAACTCCATAGATACTAACTTGAACCATTTAAAATGGCTGATAGTCAATGTCATCTCCAAAAAATGGCAATTTTGTAGGTATGACCTAATATTTTAAAAGACTGCCTTAAAGGATTTAGAGCTCACTTCTTCCAAATCTCCATTATACCATTATTACACATCAGAGATTTTTCCTGTTATGTTTTAGCTACACCATCATTTTCCATCTAGCTCTCTATTACTTCTAAATTTCCTACAATGAGCATTTTTCAATTCATGTAATCTTTTCTGATTATTTTTCTTAGTAAAGCCTTTCAATTCTATTCTAAATGACTGCCCAGAAAATAAAGCTATAGAACAAGTACTTACTGAACCTCAAATATGTATGTTGCTCTGTGCACAGACCTAAGATGAGAGGAAGCCAAAGCAAAGAGGGTAAGAAATAAAGCACAGAAGTTCCCCAAACCAGAGATCAAAGATTGGGCTTTAGCTGTTCCCTTTCCAGCAGCAACTACAGATAACTGTTCTAATCTTCTGTGGCCACCTGACGCCCAGGCCACGTCCAGCTGCACAGGGTGAAAAGCTCAGCCTTTGAACATTTGTGCACAGCCCCCCCATTGTTACAACAGGCTTAACTCAGCCCTGTCTTCTAAAATAACCCTTTGATTCTGACCTACACAATTTTCAGAGCTTTATTTAGCTTTTCCTTAGTAGAAAGCCCATTTAACAAGCATTTATTCAGTTGATCAAACCACAGAGTGCAACCTGAGGGAAACTCTTTTAATTCTAATTAGTCCTTTCCAAAAGTTTGCTGTGTGGTCTTAGTAAGTACCTTACTTGGTGACTCAGTTTTCTGATCTACAACAAAATTAAGAACTTGGATGATTAACGACAGAAAAAGATAACAGATGTGCACAGCAATGTGCAATTGAAATATTAGTTTATAAGTGTGGGCAGGTATCAAGTCCTAATACTCAAGTTAAACCTAAACTGCTAATAATGGGGATTTTTCAGTGAATAAAATGATACAGGCTTGGTTTTGATAATCCTTTAGAATTTCTCAGACATATTTATAACAGTCTATAAAAATTATTTAATGCTAACTTACTTTTAAGGAAACTCTGGTGGCGTAGAGGGTTAAGTGCTACTTCTGCTAACCAAAAGGTCGGCAGTTCAAATCCGCCAGGCGCTCCTTGGAAACTCTATGGGACAGTTCTACTCTGACCTCTCGGGTCACCATGAGTCAGATCTGACTGATGGCAATGGGTTTTAACTTACTTTAATAAACTTGTGTGACTTTTATAAAGATGGTAGGCCGGTGTGGAAAAAAATCCAATAAGGCCATTATAACTTCACACAGTTGGAGAAATACGAGATATACGAGGTCTGAGAAGTTCGTGAACTTTATTGTTCTAAGAGTTACATATCTCACTGAGTATCACTACAGTCACCTACGAAGTACTCCCCTTGGGAAGCTGTACACCAACACCAGCAACTAGTCTACCCTGCAAAGCAATTTTGAAATTCTTTCTGGAATAACCATTGCACACGCTGGCAAGCTGAAAAGCTCACAAACTTGGTTTAGTTGTCTGTGAGGGAGTTTTTAGCCAGTAAACAAATAATTGTATCGGAACACCCACTCAACTGATCTCGCTCCCAGTGACTTTTTTCTTTACCTGAAGATAAAGGAAATATTGATATTCAGGACACCAAGGGTGATACAACAACAGCTCTGATGGCCATTCCAGAAAATGAGTTCCAAAACTGCTCTGAAGGGTGGACTAGGCACTGGCGTCAGTCCATAGCTTCTTACGGGAAATACTTCAAAGGTGACCATCATGATATTCAGCAATGAGGTATGTAGCACTTTTTCTAGGATGAGTTCGCAAACTTAACTAGCAGTCCTCATATAACTCCAAACGAATTTTGCCACTGTGACATGAGGATTCGATGTTAAAAAGAGGAAAAAAAAAAAAAAAAAAAAGACCTTACTACTTAAACACTTGGTTTGGCCGTTTACTTACGTTGACAAATCAAACGTTAGTTAAGGATTAACAGAGAAAACCTTGCAGACCTAATGCAAGAGCCCTGGTAGTGCAGTGGCTAAGCACTCAGTTGAAAACTGAAATGTCTCAGGTTTGAACCCACCAGCCACCCCTCAGGAAAAAGATGTAGCAATCTGTTTTTGTAAAGATCACAGCCATTGAAATCCTATGGGGCACTTCTAATCTATTGTATCAGGTCACTGTGAGTCAAATGGACTGGACAGCAGTAGGTCTGGCAGACTTAAAACGTGAGGAGGGGAAATGTGTACCGACTTTCAACAGAGTATCTTGAGTACAAAGAAAAACATTCCCTCACCTATACTCACCATATAGTATCTCCTGTGACCAAGCTTTGTGTTACTGGATATAGAAGATAAAGGGTCTTCCAATAAAGATGTCCTATTTTTGACAGCTTATGGCAGCCACATTTCTGAAGCTACAGTGGCCATATTTATCACTTTTTTGATTAGCCATGGCAAATAGCCATGAAAAATTACGTGATTCCACAACACATAGAAATTACTAAAGTTTATTATCAAAATGGGTGTTCCATTTGTCATTCTGTGTGTTATGTGAAATTTAAGATGTGCATAATCATTCCACCAAGAGACTAACTTGACATTTAATCAAAAAAACTGAGACAACCATGTCTGCTGCTGATCAGATAACGCCTGTGCATCAGTGGACCGCACATTCCAATGAAAACATCACCATTTCGTTTGTCAGAGTGCACACAAGAATCCATCCCAATCACTTTTTCACAGGGCATAAGAACTGGGCCTTTCTTCAACCATGATCTGGCAGATTTTGCATCTGGACTTGAAGCTTTACCCTTACAAAACTGTTTGAACTCAATAACTGAAGTCCAACAACCATAGACTGCACTGTACATTTGACCAAGTTCTGGAGCAATTGGAAGTTGACCCTGCTTTGGGCTAAAAAGTCATCTTCAAAGAAGAAGCCCATTTGTAGATCAATGGTTTTGTTAACAAACAAAACTCTCACATTTGGAGCCATGAGGATGCAACAGGGATTCAAGAACATCCACTATCCGCCCAATGTTACCATTTGGTACAAATTTTGGCCGGGGGAAATCACTGGCCCTTATTTTTTCCAAGATGAAGGAGGAGTGGCTGTGACTGTCAATGGAGAAAGATACGAGGCTGTGATAACTGATTATTTTCGTCACCATTTGAAAGGTGTCACAGCAGTCATTTATCCAAAGTTCTTTTCCACACAGAATGCCTTCAAATGCACTTCAAAATAATAAAACAAAACCGTATCATTTACACAGCCTGTTTTATTCAAGTTCAAAGACAGGACATCCTTACTGGAAGGCCCTTTACAGTGAGTTATAAGACATTTTTCTTTTAGCATATTTACAATCTAGTGATTAATACACAAGTACCCACAACAAGCAGAAAAAAAAAATTCTGGCTCCAGACAGAGAAGATCCATTTCTACTTAACTCACAAGTCCTTTCAGTGATGATGGAGAATAAATATTTGGGTGGGAATATTTCAGAGAACAGAGAAAAGCTACCTTGTCTGGATAACTTGACAACATTTATTACAGTAATGGTAACATATTCATTGAAGGCAGTTTCCAAGTTTCTTACCTTAAATCAATTGATACAAGCTAGCACCTTCAGGGCCCTAGAATAAACTAGGTAGAATCTGAACAAACACTAAAATTTGTGAACCAACTAAGAGATCTGAAACTACAGGACTCATTAACACCATCCCTGCCTTCTATTAAAATAAAGATTGGAACTGGGGGAAAGGCACGGACACTTCACAAGAAAATTTAGGATCAGAATTTGGAAGACAGACTTGAACCAAACTTCCCTATTACTGTTCAAATATGTCTTCTGTTTGTTCCAACCCTCTTTCTGCAGTTTACATTTCTTTCTCTTCCCCCCTCTAACTCTCCTTCTCTTTCTTTTAAAAGCAATTCATCAATACTGAAGAAACTATCATTACTTAAGAAGTTGTTACCTGAATTACTTATGTTGTATAAGACTTGGATTTTCTAGAATAATGAATTGGAAAGTAATAGGAAAACTAGAGCCTGTGTAAACTATAGACTGCTAAAAGTGACAGAATATTCACTACCATTGGTCTTGTGATAAGTTGGACAATCAACTTTGGAGGAAGAAGCCATAATTTGTGACATTCACTGATTTTCCTGCTATGAATGTCCCCAACACCGCCAATTTCAAGCTATCAACACAATGTTACATGGACCTGGGAAGAGATACTAAAAATCAGCTCTCTCAAGCCCATGTGAGCCAGCCCCAGCACACCTATAAACTGAATTTATGAAATTCATTTGTAAGACTAAAAGAGTTCTAAAATTGTCATTAGGCATACTATCACTCTCACCTTCTTTAGGGAAGATCTTCAAAGAAGGACATTCTCTTTATATCTAAACTAAATTCTTCCTCCTGCCACTTAATTTTCATTTGACAAGAATTAGAAGGAAAAATTTAAAAAAAATGATGATCATTCTTATAAAATCCTTCTTGGCTGTTATCAGAGAATTTCTTTTTTTTTAAATAACACTAATAGTACAAAGAAATCTAAAAACTGTCTAAAATGACTTACAAAATCAAGCCAATTCTATTTGAGATTCCACATCTTAAAAACCTTCATTTTAAAAAAAAATCTTTTCTTTCTCCTTTTTAAAGCTATCAACAACCCTCAGTTGGCCAACCTGTAAATGCCAAGGCATCTCAAACGGCAAATGCTAAGCCCACACCAAGGACTCCTGACCATGAAATACAAGGATCAAAAGAAGCTTTGATTCAAGATTTGGAAAGAAAGCTGAAATGCAAGGACAGCCTTCTTCACAATGGAAACCAAGTGCGCAAGATAACCTCTTTTGCACAAAAACCCAATTTAGCTGTAAACTCTATTCTGAATAAGGAAGTTCCATCTCACAGATTCAAGGTCCATATAATAACAGGGATAAGATTATCTAAAAAGAGGGACTACTTGGGTCTTATTCCAAATTTCTCTACATGAAATCACCTCTTGGCTCTCTCTGTAAAAGTATGAAGCAAATCAGTCTTAATGATCAAATTATTTTCTGTCTTAAACATTTACCCTCACATAAAATGTCTGAAAACCAAACAGAAAATACTATCAACCCACCTTCTTTGTGTACTTCACTATATGACATTGATAGAAAAATAATTAGAGCTGCCATTCTTACTATGTAACACACTGTACAGTCACTTATCTTTTAAAATCCCAACAGTTTTACATGCTTTTGCTCCAACTATTATATCCATAACCAAATTTTCCTGTATATTAATATTTTGCTGCTTTCAATTAGAAATATGAATATTGTCTTCATTTAATAAAAGTTACTTCTGAATGTTAGAATATGCAGTACTATTATTCGAAGAAAGAGTAAACTAGCACATACAGAAGAAGGGTGAATTTCCCTTTATTTAGGAGAGACTTCTTTAACAGAAACTATCCCTAAATCTTCTTTACAGGTGAGGAAAGTGGCACTAGAACAATGGAAAATGCTGTATCACTATAAAAACATTTTTTGAAAATATCTGTAATTCAATAGGAAGAATTATGTTTCTTTGGAGTTCTGAGAGTACTTGTTTTAAGGTAAAATCATACAAAACAACTTCTACTAGATGTCATAACTATCTCCCTAACATCTCATTTCTTTAAAGCGGCTAACATATGAGGAAAAGATGGCTCGCAGACTGCTAGGACCACAGAACGCAGCTGCTGTATTTCAAGCTCAAAATGACAATGAGACGCAAGATTCACCACAGGTAAATAATCTTTATGTAACTGGAGCACTTCTTGTTTAATTTTTTAAATGCTTATAAACAGCATTTAAGTAAATTCCTTCCATACTCCATTAGATAAGTAAGGGCCATGACAGACTGAAGTATACAATTTTTTTTAGAAATGTACCCCATTTTCCGGCATTTTCTAATATCTAGATATAAAGTCTCAAAAAGTCAAATCACCAGAAGGCTACTAAAGTGGACTACTAATCTTATCATTTAGGGGTTCATCAGACCTACTACTCTCTGTCTGGATTAAAAAAGAAAAGAAAAAACTCATGAGTCGGGATTCTTGAACAAGGATAGAAGATGACACTATAAACCAAAGTAATCATAACCTTTTCTCATAAGCTGTTTATCACATCAGTGTTTTAAAATATACTTGTAATATTAAAATTAATTCCTTTTATCATGTCCCTATATCCAAAATTGCTTACTTAAAAACAAACAAAAAACTATTTTGTAATGATTCTAAGAATGACTCTAAAATTTAAAAAAAAAATTCTTTATGTAGGGCATAAAGCAAATATCACACAGGCTTATACCTAATCAAGTTAATGTTAACAAGTAAACTTAAACTCATAGAGAAATCTAAGTTGGAGAGGCAGACTGAAGTGTTATTGCTCTATCTTTCTGTCTTTCTTCTCTGGTTACCTTCCATCCCTTCCCAACAAGCCTATAAGAAACTAGGAACCAGAGGAAAAAAGTCTGACACTCAAAAATTCTTAAGTTTTAAAGCACAGGAAGCTCAAAACAAAGTTTTTTGTTTTTTTTTTTCTGTTAAATGGAACTAGACCTACTAAAAATGAAGGATAAGGTCTATCAGAATAACTAAACAAAAAACCAAACCCAGTGCCATCAAGTCAGTTTCAATTCACAGAGATTCTACTAGATAGAAAGAACTGCTCTGTAGTTTCCAAGGAGCACCTGGTGGATTTGAACTGCTGACCTCTTGGTTAGCTGAGGAAGCACTTAACCACTATACCACCAGGGTTTCTGAATAAATAACCAGAAACTTAAAATAGAAGTTGAATCTTCTTGGTTAGTAATCATCTATCTCATGTAGTCATTCACTCATTTAACTAATTTATATCAATATGAAGCACCGTACTGTATGCTGGGCTCTGGACTTGTATGGGGATTGTAAGAATAAGACAAATCTAACTCTGTTGGTAGAAATAACCCAAAGCAACAGTCTATTGACGATGGCTTATCTTGTAATGGCACAGTATACGATTCCAAGGGCAAGACTGTACTGTTTTTCTCATTTACTTTTTAATACCTTTAAAATGAAAATTATGGTACCAAAAAAATACAGCAACATATCACTATGAAATCAGAAAAATCTTACATTTTAGTATACATTTCAAACACTATACTCAAATAACACAAAAATGTCATCAAACTATGGTGTAACTGAAATATCACTTCCACTATAGAAAAAAGTAAAGCCAGTAAGATATTCTGAGTTTTTGGATCACTCAACTGTCCAACTGTTCTGACATTTGCTTAACAAGTTGCTGTTAAGTCTGTTCCAACTCATGGCAATCCCCTATGTGTCAGAGTAGAACTGTGCTTTGTGGAGTTATCAATAGTTGATTTTTCAGAAGCACACTGCCAGGCTTTTCTTTCAAATCATCTCTGGATGGACTTGAACTTCCAATTTTTGGTTAGCAGATGCTGCATATTAACTGTTTGCACTACCAAGGACTCCTAGTAAACTTTAAGGATAGCAAAAACTGTTGTTACAGAGTCGATTTTGTTTTAAAATGACAAACTGCATTAGCTAAATAGATATATCTTAACATAAATTAGTGGTGCACAGATATTCTATGTTCCTATACATATATTTCAGTTGTTTGGGAGGCAGAGACTGTATATTCCACTTCTTTTTATTTCCCATTATGCCAAGTGCGGTGAGATATAAAAAATAGTCACTGAGTAAATATGTAATCAATTAATTTTATGACAATTTTTATCAATTCCTGATTTGATTCTCAGATTATAAAAAAACGAAAATTGCTGGTGCTCAGATATAAATCCTAAAAGATGTTTGCTTAAACTTGATATACCTTTAATAAGCAATAAGTAATTAACACTGTTTTCCCAAGGTTTTTCATACCTTCCAGGGCATCCATCAGTTTTCTGCCATGAGCTAAAAAGGGAAGTATTTTCCAGTCTAATGATGTGTGTTTACTGCTGTTGGTGCCACTTTAGAGCAGTGGGCATAATACCCTGTATCTACTGCCAATGCTAGTGACTTCATGTCTATTCCTGCTTTACTAAAGGACAATCTGTACTCTCTGCTCCAGTTTCAAATATACTAGAGGGCACATCACCCTTTGTCATGAAACAGTCATCTGAAAAATGAACCAACATCAATTCAAAGTCTGACTCATTTGCGTAAATAATCCATACATGCTGATTAGTCCTATTAGTCCTGAGACTTTCTTGCTAGAGTGGTAGGAGAATATACTGTATTTTCAGTGCTAAAAACATAAACATATAGAACTAACCACAACCATACAAGTACAGCCCAAACGTTTCTTTCACTACATATGTAGCTGTAGATCACAGAACAAAACAGAAATATTCCTTTAAACTACAACTACTTAATTCTGCTACACTTCAAACTAATAACTGCATGTTAACATTTTCCCTTTGTTTTAATTTGAACCAGCACACCTCTGAACATTCACGGCTGCAAGTTCCGACATCACAAGTCAGGTAAAAATACAATTTTTGTAAAGAAATATATACTCTAGTATTTAAAATGTTTTCAGCTTAAAAAATGTAATATTTAAAGCCCTCAAGCTTATTTTTAAAATGCTGTGAAATTCCTAACACCCAAGATGACAAACAAAATTTTTATGTTGATTATCAGAACAGTCTCAGAGCAAGTTTTCAATTGTTTTGGTCAAATTAAGAATCACCACATATCTATGTTAAACAACTTTCTTACGATAATGGAGATTCAATTATAATTACATAATCTTTGCACATTAGACATACCACAAGAATAGTATTTTGCATCTGAATAGGTCATTTTAATCTATTCCTGATACTTTTAAAATGAAATATACATATATTAATTTGTACTAGATGCTTCTATATTGCTATGATTTCTAATAATCATAATATATGCCACAGCTAAATGCAGCCCTAAGGCCTTTCTCCAATGCTACTATACAATCAGATCAAACAGTAGACTAAAGGTTCTTTTTTTTCCTACCTTTTTAAAATTGTACTTTATGTGAATGTTTACAAATCAGTTCCTCATTAAGCAATTAATACACATATTGTTTTGTGACATCGGTTGCTGACTCCACAACACGTCAACACTGTTCTCCTCTCACCCCTGGATCGCTTATCAGCTTTCCTGTTCCCTCTTGCTGTCTCATGCTTGCACCTGACCTGGTTTACCCATTTAGTCTCCTTTTGTTTTATGGGCCTATCTAATCTCTGACTGAAGGGTGAACCTCACGAGTGACTAAGAACATCCAAGGGCTAAATTCTCACGGTTTCTCCAGTCCGTCAGACCAGGAAGTCTGGTCTTTTTGTGGGGTGTTAGAATTGGAGGTTCACATTTGATGGCTAAGTTATATTTGTGTGAAAGGAAAAACAATGGCAACTTCTATGCAGAGTTACTGTTAAAAACTTTTTGTAGAAGTAGATCATCCTCAAGGGGAGGTGTGAACGATCAGGATGCAATCCAGGAGAAATTTTACCCACCACGTTTCATTCAAGTGCCAGAGAATATGTCAATTGAAGAAGGAAGATTCTGCAGAATGGACTTTAAAGTAAGAGATTTCAAAACTGTCAGGGGAAAATTAACAATGGGACACTAAGTTTTGCAAAATGTCATCTTCCTACTTCATAGCTTACCACACAGCTTAAGAAGCAGTATGTACAGTAGTAAGAAAACAGATCCTGGAGCCAAATACAAACTGGGTTTGAATCTTGACTCTGCGACTTTCCAACTTTGTCACCATAAACAAACTACTAACTTTTCTGTGATTCTGTCTCCTCACCTGTAAGTGGTAATAATAAGTGTACCCACTTTATAATGTTATAAGGATTAACTGAGTAAATAGTTATAAGGTACTCATAATAGTACTAAACCAAACAACCTGTTGCCGTCAAGATGATTCTGACCCATGGTAACCCAGAGAAGAAAGCAAAATTTTCCCATAATCTTTCCAAGGAACAAACAGTGAATTTGAACTGTGAACCTTTTGCTTAGCAGTCATATCACTTAACCACTGTACAATAGGGCTCCCACAATATAGCCTACAACCTAATAAATACTCCATATAAGTAGAGCTGCCATAAAACGATTTCCAATGCTAACAAAAAATTTAAGCTGCCCTGCCTTGTCTTGGCCTAGAAGAGTTCTTCAAGCTAAAAGTGCTCTTTGCAAGAGCCCCAATTTTTATTATCCTCCTTCAGGTAAGAACTTATTTTTTGTAAAATTTCTTTCCAAATCCCTTATAAATAAAAGTTAGTGGATGGCCTTAATTGTTATGGCTTATATGAAAACATTTAACAAACTGCCATTTGTAAACCAGAATTAAAGCTCAAGAACACTCTGAGACAGGATACTCATTAGATCAGCAAGACACATATATATGTCACTATGTGACTTAACCTGGCAGTCAGCATTAGCCAGAAAAGCCATATGATATCCTTATTCCTTCCAGAAACATATATATAACCTAATGTTATAAATACAGTAATTAAAAGATCCAATAGCCTGGGGTTGTATGAGAAAGAGTAAGATGTGGTTTGAAATAGTCTGAAAATACTAGATTAATTTCAAGGGTTTTAACTTCCTTGTGTTTTCCTGAAAAGTATTACAGGCAAATACCATTCTGAGCTCTAACTTTGCATTTCTAATCAGAAACAGACTCAAATACTACCCCACCCACTGCTGTTGAGTTGATTCCAACTCAGAGCAACCCTCTAGCACAGAGTAGAACTGCCCCATAGAGTTTCCAAGGAGAATGTGGCAGATTCGAACTGCTGAACTTCTGGTTAGCAGATGTAGCACCTAACCATTGCACATCCACGCTTCTGCCAAACGCAGATACAAGAAATGCTAAAATTCATAAATCAATACATGGGTTCTAGTGTTGCTATACTTTAAAATTCCGTCATTTACTTGAGTTTTTGTTTCTAGGTAAGTGGACTTCCAGCTCCTGATGTGTCATGGTATCTAAATGGAAGGCCAGTTCAATCAGATGATTTTCACAAAATGATAGTGTCTGAGAAGGGTTTTCATTCACTCATCCTTGAAGTGGTCAGAGTCTCAGATGCAGGTGATTATGTATGTGTTGCCAAGAACAGAGCAGGAGAAGCTACCTTTACTGTGCAGCTGGATGTACTTGGTAAGCCTTCAAAGAGATTTGTGACAGTTCTTTAAAATCTAGAAGCATTTAAAACTTTAAAAATCCCAGAGGACTTCATATTTAAGGTTAATGTCTATGCAGCTCAAAAGAGCACCGATTTTTATCCACAGATCACAGAACAAAAACAAGTAAGAAACTTGTTTTTGAGGGAAACTCAAACTACAATGGCAGCTCTCTCACCAAAGATTTTCTTGAAATGAAATAAAGAAATGGTACAAAGTAATACAGACATCATACGCTAGTATAAGTACTTCTATGTATAACTATAGGATTCCAAAGTGAAATTTTAGCTTAATCATTTCTCTGTTCTGCAGTGGAAAATAACCAATCCGACTGACATTTTACAGAATTGTCATAATCTACACATAAATTAAAACTGAAGAGCAAACATCAACTTTTAGCCTTAGACTACGTTTTCTTTACTAAGAAACCAACCTCTGATTATGATAATAAAAACTAATGTCCCAAATTTTTCTTTAAGATAATACTTCTTACAAAAGTAATGTCCTGTTTTAAAATTTTCCAATTTAAGTGCATTAAATATCACATATTTATAATGACTTTAACCAGAGAGTATCACATAAGAGATATTTTGTTATAATTCATTGTTTATTATGTAAATTTTGATCAGGTTAAAAAATGGGCAACTTTCTTGAGTTTGTATTCTATCAAAATCAGTGAAAGATCTTTATAATTACCCTGTGATATACTAAAGGACCTCAGTTTAAGGGGGAAACTAATGAGCTGGGAATCAGAAAAAGCTTTAGACAAGTCCTTCTTACACCAATAGCTCCATAAACAGTATAATGTTAGAGCTGAAAGAGATCTTGGCAGGCACCTGTCCAATCTCCTCATTTCTCCTTCAGAAGCCAGAGATATATAGTACAATAGTATCATTTCCTCTTCTCTCTGATGTATCTGAAGTAAAATCATAATAATTACTAACATTTACATATTACTTTACAATTTACAAAATGCCGCTTCATTCACGTAGCACCTAACCACTGCACTTCCAGGGTTCTCCCATACTCACACACAAGAAACGCTAAAATTCATAAATGAATACATGAATTTTATGAAGTTGATCCTCATAATAATCTATGTGGTAGGCATAGCAGTTAATGTTACATAGGTATTATTTTACAATACATAAAACTGAGGCTCAGATAAATTAAATTTTTCTCAATTTTTGCAAAAAGGGAACTTAAGTCATTTGGTACTCTTTCTACCACTCACTATGTCTCTATAAGATACAGTGATAAATGAAGCTATCATTAAATTTTTTGCATGAAGCATGATTATACATTAAATGTATTATTGCATTGCTGTTTTAGAACTCTGAATGGTGTAACAGCTTTGTATATTATTTTATCTGAATCTAAAACACTTAGTTTTGAAATAGTTTCCTAATCTCGTTACTTTTCAAAACTTTAAATCAATGTACAAACTTCATAAAACTTTGGCTTGATTACTTTTTTCCAATATTTCAAATACTTGTAATCTTTTTCTTAATATGTAGCAAGAGAACACAGAAGACCACCAATGTTTATCTACAAACCACAGAGCAAAAAAGTTTATGAGGGAGAATCAGTGAAACTAGAATGCCAGATCTCAGCTGTACCTCCACCAAAGCTTTTCTGGAAAAGAAATAATGAAATGGTACAATTCAACACTGACCGAATAAGGTAGGATAAGTATTTCTAGACTTACCTGGATCAATCTAGATATACTTTAAAATGCACTAAAAATGGCAAGGATTTATAAATTCAATTTGTCTAGTTTTACCGATAATAAAGAAAGACGGCTAAGAAAATATATGACATAAACAAAATTAAAGGAGGTCATTTAATTCAAGAAAACTACAAGCTATCTGGTGAGACGATACAGCCTCAGAATTTTCCTTCCCCCCGCCCCTTGCAGGCAAGAGATACTACAAACAAACTTTCTTAAGAAAATTCCTGAAATTTCATTTTTTTTAAAATGTTTCTTTTCAGCTTGTATCATGATAACTCTGGAAGAGTTACTTTACTGATAAAAGATGTAAACAAGAAAGATGCTGGGTGGTATACAGTGTCTGCAGTTAATGAAGCCGGAGTGACCTCATGCAATACAAGATTAGATGTTACAGGTATGTCATTCTAACAAACTAAACCAAGTTCACTGCAGTGAAGTAGACTGTGACTCACAGAGCAGCTGGTAGATTCCAACTGCCAACCTTCTGGTTAGCAGCCAAGCACTTTAACCTCTGCACCAGGAGAGTGCCCTATCATTTGAACAACCAAGGCATTATAAAGGAGGAAGAATAATAAGCGCAAATCTCAGCAGAGTGTGCAGTCTGAAGAATTTTTCCCCCCACAGTTTTGACTCTTTTTTTTTTTCCTGCCTGATAATATCTAGTATAATCAATTTGTTTAGAATGGGTTTTCTGAATTAACTTTTATTGCATCTATTTCAGCCCGTCCAAACCAAACTCTTCCAGCTCCTAAGCAGTTACGTGTTCGACCAACTTTCAGCAAATATTTAGCACTCAATGGGAAAGGTCTAAATGTGAAACAAGCTTTTAACCCAGAAGGAGAGTTTCAGCGTCTAGCAGCTCAATCTGGACTCTATGAAAGTGAAGAACTTTAATAACTTTACCAACACTGGAAAACATAACTACATTAATAAGTCAATTAAATTTCTGAAATAAATCCATAGCTATATTAACAGATTATTGCTTTAATTAAGTAATATAACTAACATATACTTGTAACATCCTTTGACTCTTGCACATTCTATATACTTCCTTTTTAAGTTTGTGAAGCCCACAGAAAATCAGGGTGTACGGGTTTGTAACTGTAGGTTATCCCAAAATGTGGAATTTTAACATTTAAATCACATGCATCTGATAATTACAAGTTATGAACTATTATCAACGTTTTCAACTCTCTAACGCTTGTAATGAGATAAAGTTTACTGGTACTGCTTTCTAAATACTATTTTATCTGTTTTTGTTATAGGAATACTAACATGGTACAGATTATCTGTGTGTTCCATAGTTTTACGTTGAATGAGAATAAAATTTAAAATATTTAAGACTGTTTCCTCTTCACAGAAGTCCAAATATTTAAAATAAACTTGTTTTACATATATGTACACAAACTAAGCAACACAGCAAAATCTAGGAATGATAAGTTCCTAAAGGGCAACAATATTCTTTTCTATAACCATGTCTTCTTGGCAGAGCTCACTTAGAGCTCAGTCAATTCCTCCTGAAACTGAGCTATGCTTTCCACGGTTCACACTTCAAAGACAACCCCAATAACTTAAAGCATGACTGAATTGCTTCTGAAAGTGTAATTTTATTTTACCCAGACAGATTCACAATTCTTCAAGATCTTTGAGTCAATGGGTATACAGGAAACATTTCTAGAGGTTATCTGTATAATTACCCTATTTAATGCAAATTCAAATACTTACATTTTGGTATTCCTTCTATGACTTCAGGTCCACTGGGCACAGATTCTGTCACATTCCAAAGCATTAATTTCGTGAGCATCTAAGAGTCCAAGTAAGGGCCAATCCTTTTCATAAAACTATTCTTAAGCTACTATAGTAGCTCTGTCTTTCTCCCGGGCCTCCCACTAATGGTTGTTAGCCTTTTGGCAGACCTCTCCTGTTCTTTTTATCATTGATAGTTTTTGACTCTCATGCCTGTGCAGCCTAGTTTTGTTTTCTGTCTGCACATAAAATAGCATTTACCAACACCACCCTTCGGCCCCTTTAGGGAAATAAAAATGGTTTTATTTTGTACTTTCAAAACAAGGCATGTTTCCTTCCTGGCAGCCTCCTGGGGCCTCTGAATTCCATTTTATTTCCCATTTTACCAACATGAGAATTCCTTCTGTCATATCCTGGCGGGCGGTTGCTTGTAGTAGCTTACAACTGAATTTGTTTGGCGCTTTCTACAACTGGTTTGGAAATCCTGGTGCGGTAGTAGTAAAGTCAGCAGTTCAAATCCACCAGGCACTTCTTAAACACTCTATGGGGAAGTTCTACTCTGCCCTATAGGATAACTGTGAGTCGGAAACCACTCGAGAGCAGTGGGTTTAGTTTGGTTTGGGGATTGACAGCTAGTTTACATACTTTAACATCTTTGCAAAATTTCTGCACCAGATGTGTGTCTGGGCTCCTAAGGGCTATTGTTGCAGCCTAACCTTTCACATAATCATTGTGGAGACAGTTATTTTCTATTTTCAGTCTATATTAAGTGGAGTCTGTTTCCGACAAAAGTTCTCAATTAACAAGCAGCTTCTGCAAGTAGCAGCGGCAGCCTTGGGTCACAATCAGCAATTCTGGGTTTAGTATCAGGCTCCTCTTGTCTTGAGCAGCAGTGTACTTCGGGTAAATTATCTAACTTCTCTCAAAGCTTTGGTTTCTTCAGGCCTAAAAATAGATACAAACCTACCTACCTTTCAAGGAGGAGAATATAAAGGCTAAAAGAAGCGATAAATGTTAAAAGCAATCGGTAGTTACTACGCTTTTCATTATTAACCACAGGCCCAAAGCATGGCTAGTCCAAGAAGCCCCGTAGGAAGCAAAAGGCGGCACACGGCCACCTCAGGGGAAGCGCGCCCCGCAGGTTGCTTGATGCGCACGCGCGCCTGTCACTGGCAGAGACTCTCGAGCTCCCGGAGCTGGTGGGCTCGCGCAGGCGCTTGAGCAAGACGGAGAGCCGCCGCTAGACTGCCGCGCAGGCGCAGTGGGGCTGACTGGTCGACCGGGCGTCGTCGACTAGGTCCGCCATGGCTGAGGCCTCCCGGTGGCAGCAAGGCGGTGAGGGGGTGCATTTAGGAAGTGGGTGGATCGAGTGTGATTCGGAAATTTGAGATACCCTAAAAGGGACACTGTAACTCCAAATTTCAACTCTTGTGAAAGAGATGACCACCACCAGCACCTTTAGCCCTCATAGTCTCCTCGTAAGAAGGCGGCAGGGACATTTCACCGATGGAGAAACGTAAAGCCCTGGGAGAAAAAATGGCACTGTTCCCTGCGCGAAGTTTGAGGAGAAAGTGGCACTGTTCCCTGTGCGAAGTTCGAGCTTCGGCGCTGTCGTCTCCTGTACAGTGACCGTTGCTAGGTCGGTCTCCGAAGCCCTTTCTTGAACTAAGGTATCACGACCTTAACATTCAGAGTGCTTCTCCCCAACTGACAGAAGCCTGCCTTCCCAAGAAGCAGTAGTGAAAGGTGGAGAGAATTGGGAATAGGGTTTTTTGGTGTTTTTTTTTTAAGTTGTTTTCTATTTTGCCTTTTCATTTTAAGACAGGACTAATGAGGAAACACCCGTCTTATAAAATCTAGTGGTATACCCCCCTGGGTAACCTCTAATTCTTGCCTCATAAAAATGAGAATCAAAAAATAGCCAGAAGCCATTGGAGCTTTCTTTGGCACAGGGTAACAGCTAAAAGTAACTGTCCCTTTACCATCATTGTCAATTAAATACATTATGAATTACATAATAATGTAAAGAAAATTTTTGTTTTATGTCTCACAGGGACTCCAAAACATAAGCTGAAATACAGGTGGGAAGTAGAAATTAGAATTACACTTCAGGAGTTGTTAGTCCACTTTATTTTTTTAATAAACCTATGTATACATAAGTACATAGATGTAGATGAAGAGGCTGATTGAGCTATGAATTTAAAATGAAAAACCATACAGGTTGTCACAGTAGGTTGTCACAGCTTCTCAAAAAGTAGTGACACATGTTCAACATTATTACATTCGTGTAGACTGATGCTATTTCCAGTTCTTACAGGACAAAAGGTCACAAAAAATAATGAGAAACTTCCTTAGTAAGCATTGATCGAATATAATTAGTCCTTGGGGTTGGCAGTCTTTTGAAAGCCATGTAGACAGATTAGCTCAATTGTGTAGATCAAAGTATGAAGAAGGCCAAAGAAAAGTTAGTCTTGGTGTCTGCCCCTAGCTTTGTGCTTTTTTGCTAACATGTAGCACAGTTAATAGTGAAATATGTTTGTGCTGAGTAAAAGAATGTGCAGAATAAGGGAAATCTGGAAAAAGAATTGGGAAAATGTCACAACTAGCATTCCTTTTATCTGTGGCTCAGCATCATTGACTTTAATATGTGGACCAAACCAGTTGCCACTGAGTTGACTCGAGCTCGTGGTAATACTGTGTGTCAGAACTGTGTTCCGTAGGTTTTCAATGGCTGATTTGGGGGCAGTAGATCATCAGGCACTTCTTCCTAAGTGTCTCTGCATGGACTTGAATGCCCAGCCTTTTGGTTAGCAACCAAGCGTGTTAACCATTTGCACCACCCAAGGGATCCTTAATATATGAAGGGCGGTATGAAAGAGCACTTTGTTTTGAGTGCCCAACATACATTACAAGCAAATTCACTCACTGACAAAACTTAACATGTGCTACATAGTGGCAATTGTATGGTAATTAACTAGTTAATTGGTATTGTAGGAGTAAATTTGAGGCATATCTTGATTAAAGTGACAACTGTGGCCAGCCTTATAAATTACAGTCTCTTAGACTGATGTTTAAAAGTTTCATTATAGAAGTAATAATTCATATAAGCTATTTGGAAAATGGAAAAATATAAGTAGAAGATCACTTGTAATCCTACCATTTAGCGGAATGAAAACACTTTATAAGGAAGAATTGAATACTATGCAATTATTAAATGATGTTGAAAAATACATATTTTTAAAAAACTAAAGGATTTCTGGCCAAAAAAGTAAAATATTTTATCTGTACCTCTCTCTAAACCCCAACTCACAGCATCCCCCCAAAAAAAGAGAGCAAGAAAGAATATTAGTTAATTTTTTTAACTTACCATGAGCCAAATACAGTTACTTCTCATAACAAAACTATGCAGTAGGAACTTATCAGAGTTAAACTCATATCTGTCTGAATTAACCACTTACCATAGTAAATTGTGTACTGTCAGTGTGAAGAAAAAAGTCATGTTCTAGAAATGCATGTATAACATGGTCTTACATTTGTTAAAAATTCTTTCTAAATATGTATAAAAAAACAGAAGAATATATGTCAAATCTGATTCTAGGGATGGGGTTACATAAAACTTCTTTCTGCTTTATGTTTTTCTATTTTTTAATCTCTTCTGTTTTATAATTAGAAAAAACAAAATTAGATATTTAAAACAGATTGGGAACAAACTGTGAATACATTTATAATCCTGATAAACTGAGTTTTTAAGCAAAAAAAATCTCCTTAGTGACTTTCAGGATGGTAAATTCACATATGTATTACTTAAACAAAGTTATGTCATCTCTGTTTTTGGACACTTCTGTGTCTGGTGATGAAAGAACCAACTTTAGGTCTGTTCGCAGCATAACTGATTTTTGGAAGGTAAGGTGTGTGACTGTGGATAATACAGCTTTAGATACTCCATATGAAGTGCTTGGCCCGTAGTAGATACCTAATAAATATTTGTTGAAGGCATGAGTAAAAATATCTCTTCTTTAAACTATAAGAATCAACAACCAGTAAATCTTTATTGATAATTTATGTTCTCAGTGTAATAGAATTTTTATTACTTGAAAATATTGATACTTAGGTTTTTAACATTCTTTTCTAAAATAGGAGGTTTCTTATGCGGTGGTTAGGATCTAAATTCAGTCTGTAATTGTGCATAATGAAAATTACTCTTAATTAAAGATTAAAAACCCAGCTGGTATGGTGGTATAGTAGTGAAGTGCCACAGCTGCAAACCAAGAGGTCAGCAGTTCAAATCCACTAGACGCACCTAAGAAACTATGGGGCAGTTCTGCTCTGACCTATAAGGTTGCTATGGGTTGGAACTGACTCGATGGAGCCTAACAACAACATATATGGTTTTGGTATACAGGCCTGTGCTGTGTGTGCATGTGTCGTGTGTACTACAGTAATGTACAGTATATAATAGAGTATGTATATAGAATATAATTTTATAAGGCTTTTAAGTACGTAAGAGAATTGATCCTTCAGCATTAGAATAGACTTGGTTTTTCAACATAGCAAGATGCTCACATTATGAGGAAAGAACAGTTACGGGACCAGCAGGTTCACGTATCCCACGTGATACCCACTATGGCATACAGGGAAGAGAAAGCTTTCCAGAGATTATGACAGTTCAGTTGAGTGTCAGAGATTTCGTAAGAGGAGGGCATTCTAGGAAGAACTAATAAATGCTTTAAGTAATTGTGTAGGTGGAGCTATAGTTAGCATTCTGGGCATATAGGAGATGAGACGGTAAAGGACAGCGGTCAGTCATAAATGCCATGCTAGGAATTTCAGATGTATAAGGAATACAAAGTCATTTCCGAACAGTGAAAGGGCAAGTATGAGATGAGAGCCAAATAATCATAGGTCACTTATTTAGGGTAGGTAAAATAATGGAACAGTGAGATGAGATTTTCCCTGAGAGAAAAAGTGGAGTTTACTCTTCCTTTTTTTTTTCAATCTTAATTTTGCTGGGTTAAGGTATGTACATGGCCAGAAACAAAGAAAAAATGGTGATTCTTGGGCTTGCAATCTTTAGAATGAGCATATCGGGTAGAATCAGGGGTAGAAGTCTCTATAGCCAGAATTGTGGTGGAGGGTCATAGATAATTTTGATTTAAAGTCATGATGTGTGCTGATGACCAGCTTCAATATTAATGTGTTGGGGGCAATTTTCAATATATACTTCATGTAAAAAATGGAGAAGGGCTATGGAATTAAAGGAGATAATACTATTTAGAGCAGAATTCAGTGCCCAGTAAGTGCTCTATGTTAGCTGTCACCATCATCATTACTGAATATTAATTTTCAGTGTCATCCCCATGCCGGGAGCTGGTCCCAACACTTTGTAGGGTCTCGCACGGAGGGAGGGAGAGGCGCGGCGGGAAATGAATCAAGGAGACAAGAGAGACTTTTCTGGTTTAAGGCAGCCCGACCCAGAGAGCAAGAGAGAGGGTGTCTGTCTTTATTGTTTTTATAGTAAGAGTGACGTGAATTTTACCCTGCCCACTGACCACACAATCTATTGGCTAGTTTAAAACCAAAACCTCGTGGTTGGCAAATTTGAAACCAAAAACCTCGTGGTCTTGAGGTGATGTAATTTTTTACCCTGCCACATGAGCTATTAGTTAACTGAAACCTGGAGATCCTTTTAACTGTCAAGGCTTTTTAGATAATGGCCTAAGGATGCCTCGAGCTCAATCAGCCCTACTTATACCTCAAGGTTAAAAGGTCCACGAGGAAGGGTCTAAAGTTTATGATCTCTATTTGTTCCTACTTTGCTCTTTATTTTATCTCCTCCTGTGGGGATAGTAAACATCTACCGTCCCCCACCCTATGTCCTTCTCAAGCTGTTCTAAAGAGGATAATTCCTTTCACATGGGTGGGGATGTGCAGTTGGGGGAAGTCAGCAGGGGTTGGGCCGGCCTCGCTGCTCTCAAAGCTGGCTGTGTTAGAGATCATTCCTCTGAGCTCTTTTTCCTCAGAAAATTCCTGTACAGGTTTTCCCGATATTATTTCATTGACCAAGGGGGTAGTAAAGGGCCCCTCTCAGAAGGCATCTCCCCTGATCCTTGTGCCAGGAGAGGAGGAGTTATCTTTTTGAAGAAAATTTGATTAGGAAGCCAAATAATATCAAGGGCAGTAGGCTAAAAAACATGTCACAGGTGAGATGCTTCAGCCTGTCATTTTCAGGGGCTTGTGACTTTGTCTACAAGGCTGATGGCGGACCTCCGCATCCCCAAATCTCTGATTTTTATATTCTTGCAAATAGCATTATGAGAGTGTATTCTGTTGGCATGAAAATATTTTTCCCATGACATTTATCCTTCTATATAAAATTTATGGAAGGACCCTTTTTGGAAGGTCTGTACTGGGACTCATGGTATAATAACAAACAACTACATAATTTAAAGAAGAGCAGTCACATCTACTATGAGAACATACTTCTAGGAGTGCCAAGAGTCCATCAAATGAAAGTCCGCAACAACACATGCAAAGTCTTCATTGTTTCAGTCTTTGATGAGTGAATATTATGACAGATACACTTCTGCAAATGAAGACCTGTCTGATTTGGGCCTTAAACATCATCCTGAGTAAGTAGTGTAAAAATTGTATAGCTCTTCCTTGCAGTTTATCACTGTATCGTAATAAAATTGTGAAAATGTGTATAGGGACTACCAGTTAAGTTCATGAACTCATCCTAGAAAAAGTGCTACATACCTCATTGCCAAATATCACTCAGTCACCTTCAAAGTATTCTCCTTGGGAAGCTATGCACTGATGCCAGCGCCTAGTCCACCCTTCAAAGTGATTTTGGAACTCTTTCTGGAATGGTCATCATAGCTGTCATCGTATTACCTTTGATGACCTGAAGGTCATCAAAATGTCTTCCTTTCAATATTACCTTTATCTTTGGGTAAAGAAAAAGGTCCTTGGGGGCCAGAGCAAATACCTGGCTAAAAACACCCTCACAAACAACTATACAGTTAAGTTTGTGAACTTGCCACCAGGCCACTGTGTGCAGTATTCTTTCCAAAGGCCGCTGTGTGCAGTGGCCTTTCCAAAAAGACTTCCAAAATTGCTTTGAAGGGTGGACTAGGCATTGGCATTGGTGCATAGCTTCGTGAGGGGCATACTTTGAAGGTGACCATAGTGACATTCAGCCATGAGGTGTGTAGCACTTAGAACAATTAAGTTTGTGGACTTAATTGCCAGACTTTGTGTTTTCCTAATAGAAACAGGGGTCTAACTGGTAAGGAGACTTTCAGTAATAATATCAAAGAAAGATTTAGAGGCAGAAGCATGAATAAAAGGAAATTAAAAGTTTGCTCACAAAGAATGCAAGAGGGCAAGGACTTCAGAAGGGTTGGCTCATCGAATTAAAGGGAATAATGCTGTTACCAAGATTATCAATTTGACATTAGTCTGTTCATGAATGAAAAAAATCTTTCTCATATGATTATATTCACGTAGATGATTTAATATTTTCAAATATCAATGTAGAAAAATTTAGGGGGAAATATGTTTACTAGAAAGTCCAGGTTTATGGGAAATATTTAATGTTGTATATTCTTTTGGGGACTACAACCTGTAAAAGTAGCCCTGTTGTTTTTTTGTTTACCTTAGGATGCAAACTGTGTGTGTGTGTGTTTTTCTGAGGGTATATGCAGTGCTGGGTTATGTTGAACACAGGAAAAAGTATTCAGTTCTGTTTCTAGCCAAATAATCAGCTTTTTTTCCTGGCTCTGTTCATACTCCCTCAAGAACATCTCCAGTGCATCTTGGGATTCCTAATGAGTGTTTCCTAATGAATGTGCTCTGCCAGTTTTCTTCCTTGTCACTCTGTCTTGCTTTAGTAACGTACTCTGTTGCTGAAATACTAAACAGGAGCACTTATGCTGTGCAGGCACTGCATCTGATGATGCTTCCCAATGATGCCATGGCCATTATTCTCCAAAGTGTCTGAGGCTGATGCTGGTATAGATGTGTCTACACTTAAAAATGTGGAAGCCAAAAGCTGCTGGCACCACCTGACCATGACACACAAACTGCTGATATCAGTGATATTAACACTTTGTGCTTTTCAGGTCCTATGAAAACTGTAGGAGGGTATAAACTTTTTAATTTTTATTAAAGTGATCCAAATATTTACAAAGTTCGACTCTCCAAAAGTAGTCACTTTAGTCTCTTAGTTGTTTCTTCCAGTATACACTTCCTGTTTCTAAGTAACATGCTTGTACTGCTATTTTTTATTTTTATAGTTCTATATATCTATTGTTTTTCTGTCGTGGAAGGTGATGTATCATGGGTGTCTTCTGCACCCACTCTACACACTTCCTAGTAGCCTTTCAGTATACATACACCATAATTTTTGTTCACTCATACTGCAAATACAAACTATGAGTGCATTTCCTTCCTTGAACAACCTCCCCTGTACCCTCAGGATTAATAATTGCTTTGCATTTTATTCACTTATTTTTCCATTGAACAAATTTTTGGTTGTTCTTCAGGGCAATATTTCTGCACAGAAAAGACTGTTCACAGTTTATTTGGTTTTAAAATTAACATTTAGGCCTGTTAAGCCTAATTTTTCTTAAAGCTTTTTATTTTAATTAACCTATTTGTACTAAATTTTAACAGTCACTTCACAGAGATCTTTGAGAGATGTTTGGAAGCATGTACAGTTAGTTAAATTTACTTAAACTTTTTTAAGTTAAGACATTAACAATCCAATTTTAATTTCAGAGATTTCAGCTATCTCAACAAAGTATAATTTTACAAAATGCTTATGTAACTTTTATAACTTGAAAAAATTAAATTCATAAATGTGATGACATAATCTTAAATATACTCTTTACTATTTCCCTCTAACCTTAAAAATTATGAGATAATCACACATTTTAACTTGAACTCTCTAGATTACTCTGTTAGCTATTGTGATATTCCAAGTTCTCGTAACTGCTACGAGTACTTTATCAAAGTTAATACCATGGGTTTGGTTTATTTTGCCATCTCTATAGGTAATACTTAATTGGAAACTCTGGCAACACATGGTGGCTATTAACCAGAAAGATCGGCAGTTTTAATCTACCAGATGTTCCTTAAAAACTGCGGAAGTTCTTCACTGTCCCATAGTGTCGCTATGGATCAGAATTGACTCAACATCAAAAAGTTTTCTTTTGCTTTTATACTTAATTGGAGTGAGCCTTGGTAGCACAGTGGTTAAAGCACTCGGCTGCTAACCAAAACATTGGTGGATCTAACCCACCAGCACAACTGCAAGAGAAAGATGTGTCGGTCTACTTCTCTAAAGATTTACAGCTTTGAGAACTCTGTGGGGCAGTACTTGTCTGTCCCATGGAGTCACTATGAGTTAGAGTAGCTGCCACAGCAGTGGATTTGGCTTGATATACTTAATCGGAATTGTAATTCTCATCATTCCCTAGTGTTTTAGTCAGCTGGTGCTGCTCTAACAGAAATACCAGAGTGGATGGTTTTAACAAAGGAAAGTTTATTCTTACGTAGTCTGGTAGGCTGCAAGTCCATATTGAAGGTGTCTGCTCCAAGGGAAGGCTTTCCCCCTTGTCAGCTCTGGAGGAAAGTCCGGTATTGTATCAGTCTCTGTCCAGGGAGCATCTTGGTGCAGGAACCTCAGGTCTGAACGGCACGCTTTTCTCCCAGTGCAGCTTTCTTGATGGTGCCACGTTCCCAATTCTCTGCCTGCTTCTCTGTCCTTTCATCTGTCGTAGGATGAAAGGATTAAGGGCAGGGTAAGCCATGCTCCAGGGAAATTCCCTTTACAGTGGAGCAGGGAGGTAATCCTATGAAGGGATTTATACTCCCACCCTAATCCTTTAACATACAGTTTAGGAAAACCACAAAATGGAGGACAGTCACAAGATACTGGGAATCATGGCCCAGCCACATGGCTACACATATTTTTGGGGGGACACAAGTCAGTCCCTGACACCTAGCAACCAAAATAAGAATCAATGGATGCTTGTTTCTCTAAAATGTAGAATTCAGTATTAAAAACGTTATAAAATATGGAAGGCTAAAAGAGGATTAGTGAAACAAATCTTCCATTTTCAATTTAACAAGCGTATATGGAAAACACTCAAAAATATAACTGTGGTGCTGTCATTAAAATAATAATTACTAGTGTCACTATTTTTCCTTCCTGCTGAAAACAAGCATTCTTTTAATTCATAGAAAAACGAGGTTAAGCAGTACCTTTTTCAATCACCTCCAATTTGTTTGGGGGGTACTAATTAGGGACTGAAATTAGGAGTCAAGGGGTTTCTTTTTTGATGTCCCATAATTAATAGGAGAAGGAATGGGAATAAAATTTAATTATAGGAATTTTACTTTGATTCATGTGCTTTCATTAAATTAAAAAGCTGTGTGACAATATAGACGTCGTAGCAATGTTTCTATTTACTGAAATTTATAACTAGAAGATAGACTAGGAACCACTGTTTTCCCATGCTGACAAGATTTCTGTATCAAAATCCTTGATACTTTTGTCTTACTCAAAGATTAAATGTCTCAAAAGACAAGAGAGATAACATGTTAATAAAAAATTAGTTATCATTTTCAAGACGTTAAGTTTCCTGGGGCAACAAGTGAATTTTTTTTTAATTGTTCTGTAGCACCTACAGTAATTTGTTGCTAACAATAGGCAGTAAAAACTGAAAACATCTTAAATTTTCATTCTTTTAACTTTCTAACTCAGTGTCTTGCTTCAAGATTACTGTAACAACCATGAATTTATTACTTTTTTTTAATTGAACTAAAGGTTAGTTTTAGATTCTTAAGAGTATTTCTCAGTCAGCCTTTCTCATCTCTCCATTATTTTTATGTCTAACAGATGGTAGTACTTTACTTCTAAATCCAACTCTGCTTGGCACTGGGGATTCTTTTGGTGTATACAGAAATGGGGGATATATTTTCACCTTATCAAAATCAAAACATAAAGCCAAAGACAAGTTCATTGACCTTCAACTAAATAGCTGGATCACAAGAGGGACCCAAGTTATTGTTATTGATTTTTCATTATACAGTGCTAATGTAAATCTGTTTTGCATCATCAGGTGAGTGGCTCAAAACCTTTTTATAACCGGTTGCCATAAAGTGGATTCCAGCTGGTGACAACCTCACATATGTCAGAGTAGAACTGTGCTCTGTAGGGTTTCCAATGGATGATTTTTCAGAAGTAGATTGCCAAGCTTTTCTTCCCAGGCATCTCTAGATAAATTCAGTCCTTCAGCCTTTTCAGTTAGCAGCTGAGCAATTAACCATTTGCACCACCCAAGGACTCCCTTTATTAGTATGTTGAACTTAAAAAACATCCAGAGACCTCACTGGGTTTTCACTCTGTGCATGTATGTGCTGGGATTAAAATTATAAGATTTAAAGTAAATAAGACATTTTGATTGCCAGTAATGGAAACAAGGTGAAACAATGTCCAATTCATTGTTTTATTATTATGTCAGAGTATATTCAGGAGCTTGAATTACATATGTTAATTTTATGTTAAAGATTTGTAGTCTTTTAATGTCATTCTGGAGTTGCAGAGATCAAACATTTACTCTTAACAGTTTTTTCCTCTAAATCAGAGCATTCAAATTTATTGGTCTCCTTTCGGAATGAGCTTTTTAAGATATCAAGAATGAAGAATTTCTAACAATATGTAATGGTAACCAGCATTCCAGAAATGATTATAGTCTGCACCTGTAATATATGCAGAAATGGCCTCAGTTCATGACGTTTTGCCATGTAATTTTGCAGTGTCCTATAACCAAAGGCAGGGTGCACTGTTCCAACCCTTGATGCTGGGCTCAACCATGTGACTTGCTTTGGCCAACGGGAGTGTGTTATGCATTGAACCGTGTTCCCAAAGCGTGTGTCAATCTGATTAGGTCATGATTCCTAGTATTGTGTAACTGTCCAGTATTTTGTTATCTGTGTGTTTTTCCTATGTGTTGTAAATTCTACCTCTGTGATGTTAATGAGGCAGGACTAGAGGCACTTAAAGTTAATTAGGCAGGATCCAATTTACAAGGTTAGGTCTTATCCTGAATCAGCCTCCTTTGAGGTGTGGAAAAGAAAAGTGAGCAGACAGACAGGGGGACCTCATAGCACCAAGAAAAAATTGCCAGGACTAGAGCATACGTGTCATTTGGATTTGGGGTCTCTGTGCTGAGAAGCTGCTAGACTAGGGGAAGATTGATGACCAGGACCTTCCTGAAGAACCAACATAGAAAGAAAGCCTTTCCCTAGAGCTGGCACCCTGAATTTGGACTTAACAGCCTCCTAAACTGTGAGAGAATAAATTTGTTAAAGCCATCCACTTGTATTTCTGTTACAGCAGCACTAGATGACTAAGACAGGGTGTTAGCAACATGATGGAAGCAGAAGCTTGAAATGAGTTTCCACATTAGAACTTGGTCTCTTGTACCTCCGCCATCACCATGCCAAAGACATGCCTAGGCTACCTTTTTGGATGCAGGAGGAGGATTAGAGACAGGTACCAACTCAAAGTCACATGAGTGGGTCGAGCCAAATGACAGATATGTTAGCAAGCGTAGCAAAGTCAAGCCCATCTGGATCAGCTGAACTGTGAAAAACATGGGAAATACCTAGTTTAAACCACTCCATTTGGGGGTAGTTTGTTATCTAGCAAAGTTAATTGATACAAGGCCTAATGTGGGCCTCAGTTCTTTATCTCTGAAATAGTTAAGAGGCTTTTGTTGTAGCAGAAAACCCCAGATTAAGTGGTTTAAACAATAACAAAATTTATTTTTGGAACACAGTGGTTCCAGAAACAGCAATTCCTTGTGCAGTAAGTGCAGAGTTCTAGCTCCATTTCTTTGAAATGACTTCTTTTTTCTCAGCTATGTCTTCGACTTCCTCAAAATGGTTGTGAATGAGCAGCAGCTAGGGTCACTTGTCTTTGATATCTGTGTTTAGAGTGTGCCAATCAAAGAGAATGAGTTCTTAGTTTCATGAGTTACTTTTTTAGTTACCTGGTGCTACAACAGAAATACCACAAGTGGATGGCTTTAACAAAGAAAAATTTATCCTGTCACAGTTTAGGGAGCGAGAAATCCAAGTTAGAGCACTGGCTCTAGGGAAAGGCTTTTCCTGACAGTTCAGAAGGAAGGTCCTTGTCACCAGTCTTTCTTTGGTCTCGTTGCTTCTCAGCATAGGATCCTCAGGTGTGAAGGACAGGCTTTGCTCCAGGCTCTGCTTTTATGGTAGTATGAGGTTCCCCACTCTCTGAATGCTTCCCTTTCGTTTTATCTCTTGTGAAATAAAAGAAGGTACAAGCCACACCCCCGAGAAACCTGCTTTATATTGGATCAGGAATGTGACCTGAGCAAGGTTGTTACATTCCACCGTAATCCTTAACATAACCTAATCTTGCCTCATTAACCACTGACAGAGATTACACTTTATGACACAGGACAGTTATATCCATCACAAAATGGAGGACAACCACACAGTACTGGGAGTGATGGCCTAACCAACTTGACACATATTTTGGAGGGACACAATTCAATCCATGAAAGTTACTTAGATCATATGCCTACCATTGACCACGCTAATTGGTGTAGGCCTGTGTTCTTGAATGAAACAGGGCTAAGAAAATAGGATTACCAGGACTGGATTCCCCTGAGGCTCTGGGGATCAGTGGATACCGAAATACAGAAAGAAGGAATGGGATAATGGCTGCTAGAAAGATAAACAGTAGTTTCCGCTCAATTCTCAGTGATTCACTTTTTCCACACAAGTCTTACTTTGAATAGAATATGAACTTGGAGCTTAAATGGAGAATTTAGAAACACAACCATAGCCTTTAAAAGCTGTAAAAATGAATAAAACAAATAACCTATCTTAAGCAGCCAGTGGAATTATACCTTTCGTAGTTCTTTTCTCTCAAGGAAATCAGTTTTTTACCAGCAGCATATACCCATTACAGTAGTGTTGATGGGGATAAAATGAAGAGCACAAAAACATTTTTATGTCCTAAATAAGAAGAGAAGCATTGGGGTTACCAGTTCAAAGGCGTATGGAGAACTCCTGGTAATACCAATTTAGGTCCACATGCCTTGTTTCTAGATTTTATGCTTATTCTGTGTTACTTTTTAGTTCGTTTTTAGAAATTTTAGGTTTTGAAACTTACTTGGTTGGTATCCATAGTTTCATATTAAAACTTTACCTGTTTATTTTATTTTTGTGTACACATCTGGCAAATTAAACAGAAAACTGGCTTGGTATTTTTGTCTGGTTGGTTTTCTTCCTTTTTTTATTAGTCTACATTTCAGGTCATAATATTGAGTTTTCTTTCACTTTACTTACTCATGTGACATTGAACACCTGCTATGTACAAGGTACAACAGTTCTAGGTTCTGTTTGTCAGCTGCACTCAGGTTTTCTGTTGCTTGTGTTTCAGGTCCTTATTCCAGTACCAGTGATATCTGCTAGTATCTGTAGGTGGGAATAATTTTATTGTGGTCCAGATGCTGGTTCCTTAAATTACTACCAATTGTTGCTTCTCTGAAGTTGTGAAGAATACCAGAAAGACAAATCAAACCAGTAATCAACCTCAGAATCATTTTTTATTTAGTGTTAAAATTAATTGTTATACTTCTATTTGCATATGGATCTGTGTGTCCTCTATCTATTGACCAAATTAAGCAGAAAATATTTACTTCAGCATAGAATGTGGCCTTGCCATTTAGAAGCAAGAGGCATCTGTGATAAACTACAGCAGAGAGCATATCCATTCCCTGAAATATTCAAGAACTATATCTTTTAAGGGGAAGAGGTTCTGAATAATAGCAGTAATTAACAGTATAGAATTTTCTTGAATATAATTTCATTTTCCTGTCAAGATAAATTGGCATCCCCAGTTGAAGGAGCAATTTGAACACAAAATAGAATGAATGTCTGGCTAAAATCACATTTTATTTCCTATTGGTCTTTGACCACTTGGATTATTCATTTATTAAATAAAAATAAAAATAAAAGCAGCTCTATTAAGAAATAAGTGAATGCACTAGAAAATTTTCAAATGCACTCATAACTTCATGGAAACATTTTGTGCAAAATAACTATTATTAGAATATGTATCATCACTGATTAGAAAGTTCATTTATATTGATTGAAATATAAATGACTGAAAAACAGTTCATTGTTACAAAGCTGATTTTACAGATTAGTGGCAGAATTTCCCTGCAACTGGAGGAATACTTACATCATGGGAATTTTACTCTGTGAAGCTCCTCTGATATGTTACCTACTATGATTATTTTATTGCTTCCTGTGAAATTACATTTTGTATTTTTGTCATTGCCTTTATAACACAAGAAGTAAAAAAAATAAAGAGTTTAAGTCTGCCTATTTCCGAAGTATTTAGAACTAGATAGAATTACTGCTTTTGGTGGTGAGGCTATACAAATAAGTTGTAGCAGGGGGGATCACATCTGAATTCACCAGTGATTTTCTACTCTTCCAAGACTTCCTTTAAAAGCTACAAGTATGAATAATAAAATAAACTTCTACCATAGTACATTCTTATGGTATACTTCCAAAAGGGAGGCTTTTTTTTAAGTCTTTGGGAGAATAAGGATAAACCTTAGATGACCAGATAATTCCACAGGCATAATTTTTTAACTTGAATAGTAAGCTTCCCTAAGCCTATTCAAAAAATGTTTTCTTCAGAGGGTCTCATATTTCACCCATCTTAGGTCTTTGGGGGGCTGTGGTTGCTGTTAGATGCCAACAAGTCAGTTCCAACTCACAGCAACTCTGTATACAATAGTGCCCAGTCCTGTGCCATTGTCACAATTATTGTTATACTTGAGCTCATTGTTCCAGCCACTGTGTCAGTCCATCTTGTTAAGAGTCTCCCTGTTTTCCACTGACCCTGTACTTTACCAAGCATGATATCCTTCTGTAGGGATATGGAAGATGATGTCTTACCATCCTTGCTTCTAAGGGGCATTTTGATTGTACTTCTTCCAAGACAGATTTGTTCATTCTGCTGGTAGTCCATGGTATATTCAGTATTCTCTGCAATTCAAAGGCATCAATTTGTCTTTGATCTTCTTTGTTCATTGTATAGCTTTCTCATGCATATGAAGTGACTGAAAGTACCGGGGCTTGGGTAAGGCACACCTTAGTCTTTAAAGTGACATCTTAGCTTTTCAGCATCTGATTTGTCCAGTGCAGTGTGTCCTTTGATTTCTTGACTGATGCTTTCATGGGTGTTGATTGTGGATCCAATGAAATCCTTGACAATCTCAATCTTTGCTCTAGTGGTGAAGATTTTTGTTTTCTTTGTTTTGAGGTGTAATCCATACCAAAGACTGTAGTCTTTGATTTTCATCACTAAATGCCTCAAGTCCTTTTCATTTTCAGCAAGCCAGGTTGTGTCATCTGCATAATACAGGTTGTTAATGAGTCTTCCTCCAATCCTGATGTCCCATTTTTCATGTAGTCCAGTTTCTAAGCTTATTTGCTCAGCCTACAGATTGAATAAGCAGGATAAAGGGATACAATCCTGGCACATAACTTTCTGAACTTTAAGCCATGGAGTATTCCCTTGTTCTTTTCAAATGACTGCCTCTTGATCTGTGCACAGGTTCCTCATGAGTACAATTAAATGTTCTCGAATTCCCATTCTGTTGTAATATCCATAATTTGTTATGATCTACAGTTGAGTGCCTTTGCAGAGTCCATAAAACACAGGTATCATGGGTTGAGGTGTGTCCTCCCCTGTCCCCCCCAAAAGTGTATTGATTTTACTCAGCTGTGAGTCTGAATATGGTGCAATTCCTCTCATGTATTGCAAATCCTACGTCTTTGATATTGATGACAGAGAATGGGCAGCAGTTGTGCTGGTGAGGCAGGACTCAAGTTACCAGCTGGGAATATAAGGGAGAGAAGTGAGCATAGAGAGCTGGGAATCTTGTACCATCAAGAGTGCAGCACCGAGAGCAGATCACATACTTTGGACTTGAGGTGCCTGTGCTGAGATACTGTCCTTGAATTTGGACTCAACCTACTAGAGTATGATAATTTTTCTTACTAAGTGGACTTGTAACTCATAAATGGATTTGCAGCTTACCAGAGTGTGTCAGTAGTTTCTCTTCATGAAACCACCCGCTCATGATATTTTCTGTTTAGAGTAGTACTAGATGACTAAAATAACAGGTAAACATCCTTCTGGTAGTCTCTGCTTTTCAGCCAGGATCAGTCTGGCATCATTAGTGATGTTCTGGTTCCGTATCCTCTTCTGAATCCAGCCTGAGTTTCTGGCAGTTCCCTGTTGGTATACCCTGCAGCCTCTTTTGAGTGATTTTCCGCAAAATTTCATTTGCATGTGATATAAGTGATATTATTTAATAATTTCCACATGGAATTAGATCACCTTTCTTGAAAATAGGTATAAATATGAATTGGCCTAGATGAGTGAATCCTTCTAGCAATGCATCCATTTGCTGAAGTATCTCAATTGATATTCTGTCAGTTCCTGGAGCCTTGTTTTATTGACAGTGCCTTCAGTGCAGCTTGGACTTATTCCTTCAGTACGGTTGGTTCCTAATTACATATTATGTTCTGAAATGGTAGAACATTCACCAATTCTTTTCGGTATATTGTCTCCATGTATCCCTTCCATCTTCTTTTGAAGCTTCTTGCATCAGTGTATTATTTTGCCCATAGAGTCCTTCACTGCTGCAACTTGAAGATTAAACTTTTTTCCAGTTCTTTCACTTTGAGAAATGCTGATCATGTTCTTCTTCCAAGACAGATTTGTTCGTTCTTCTGGCAGTCCGTGGTATATTCAATATTCTTTTCTTTAGGTTTTCTATATCCAGGTCTTCGCACATGTCATTATAATATCTCAAGATGCCCTTTGAAATCATCTATTCAGTTCTTTTACCTCATAAATTCTTTTTGCTTTAGCTGCTCGACATTCAAGAACAAGTTTCAGAGTCTCTTCTGACATCCATTTTGTTCTTTTCTTTGGTGTCCTTTTAATGTCCTCTTGCTTTCTTCATGTATGATGTCCTTGATATGGTTCCACAACTCATCTGGTCTTCGTTTGCTAGTGTTCAACTCATCAAATCTATTCTTAAAATGGTCTCTAAACTCAGATGGGATATACTGAAGATTGTAGTTTGGCTGTTATGGACATGATCTACCTTTCTTCAGTTTCACCTTGCGCTTGCATGTGAGCAATTGTTCCACAGTTGGCCCCTGGCCATGTTCTAGCTGATGATACTGAGATTTTTCCTTGTCTCTTTCCACAGATGTAGTCAGTTTGTTTTCTGTGTACTCTATCTGGCAAGGTCCATGTGTTTAGTCACCATTTATGTTGATAAAAAAATATATTTGAAATGAAGTCATTGGTCTTGCAAAATTCTATCATGTGATCTAGGGCATCATTTATTGACATAAACAATGTTTATGGACCATGTTTTCCAACTGTTGATCCACTTTCTTTGTTATTTTCATATTCCAATCACTAGTAATTATCAATGCACCCTGATGGCATGCTTGACTGATTTCAAACTGCAGAAGTTGGTAAAAATCTTCAATTTGGGGACAACATCCTTTAAAGTATGCTCTACTAAATCTGTTACCTAAATCTGCTTTTTTCCTTGACTGAATTTTAAAAGAATAGTAAAGGACAAGCCCAGGCAGAGTACTGAAGGGGGCATGGAGTTTGATATCTGTAGGAACAGAGGTACAAGAATTAGTGGATAGTTTCTGAAAGAAGTTAAACACTACCTGCTCTGGTCATTGAAACATATTGTAATGACCAGAAATGTAAGCAGACTGTGACAGATTGTAAGAGCTTGGTCCTGAGAACAGTCAGTAAATGAACTCTGTGGCTCATACAATGGGATCTTTTACCCTTGTTGGCCCCTATTTATGACTATTCCAGTATTTAAGCTGTATTTCCTTAAACCAGATTATACGTTTATCAGGGTCAAAAGCATGTCATCTATCTCTGTTGTCCCCAGCAAAGTCTCACTTAAGGCTGAAATAAATGTCTACCTATTTCCAGCAAGGAAAGTCAAAGAAAAAATTCATGATAATTTTTTAACTCTCATACCTGATTCTGAAATCCTCTTCTAAAAGGATCATTAAATGTTTCTAAAAAGTTTTGTTTTTGTAACTGTGAATTTATTTTCTTATACTGTTATGTGATGCCACAAATGAAACTTGTAGGTATCATGTGTTTACATGGTATAGAAACCCTGGCGGCCTCATCAGAGGTATATAATCATTTAATGTATTTGTGTAAAATATGCTAGCCAGGCAATCAACATTTTTCTACTTTTGTAATTATGCTACCTTAAACTTTTGTAAGTTGAAAGCAACTTCTACTGGTGTAAAAGCCTTTGTTTGATATCTCCTTCCCTTTTTTTAAAACTGATGAACTTTTTCATGTGTTTCCTGTTAGGCTGCAAGAGCTTACAAGTAAAAATAGTCTCTAATTTCAGTCTTCTTATTGTCTCAGTTATATTTTATGACCATTTCCTTCAACATATACTGTAATATACAAATTTTTGTCTCACTTGGACAGCTTCTGGAAAATACTGAAAAATATTCAGACTTCTATTCTCTTGCATACTGGCACATACATTACAATAATATAATTGCAATTACCATCTTTGCATGGATAAAGGTATTTATATTTTATTTTATTATATTACGTGATACAACAGTGCAACAAAATAATGGGAAATTAAACTACAAAGTTAGGGAAAAGCAAAAGGATTTTCTCAATTGTAAAGTAGTTTTCAAAGTAGCTCAGCCTTGTAAGATTTCTAGCTAATCCTCAAACATCCATGGCTATCATTAAGCACCTCCTTTAATTTGAAGCACATTTCTTCTGAAATGAATTTACCTTACATTAAGTGGGAAACCCTGGTGGCATAGCAGTCTAGAGCTATGGCTGTAAACCAAAAAAGGCTAGGAGTTCAAATGTAACAGGTGCTCCTTGGAAACCCTATAAAGCAGTTCTACTCTGCCCCATAGGGTTATTATGAGTTGGAATCAACTTGATGGTTTGGTTTTTTGTGGCTTACACTAAGTAATCATAGTGTTTGATGTTCTCTTTTCTATTTCATTTAACTTTGTTCTTTTTCAGATATTCAAATTCTGAAGCTTTAATAAGACAATGTCTCAGCTATCATCAACCTTGTCCCGCTGTATCAAAGACATAGTGGGATTTGCCATCATGTTTTTTATAGTATTCGTTGCTTATGCTCAGTTAGGATTTCTTGTTTTGGGATCTCAGGTCGATGACTTTTCTACTTTTCAAAATTCCATGTAAGCTTCTAGTATAAATGAGATTATATTTTTTAGTTTATAATAAAATTATGGTAAGGCCTATGACAAGTAATAACAAGCTTTAATCTAGAGTTGGTTTAATGTTGTGACTGATGGTTAAGTATCTCTCACTTATATAGTAGGTTTGACACTCAGAAATCCAAATGGGTAATGGTATCCACTTTTAAGTGTTATTAGGTCAAGTTGGAAAAAAACATTTTTCACTGGAAGTTAGAATTTTATCTAAGTTAGTGGAAATTGGCCATCATGCCTCTGCAATATTTAGTCTCTCAGGCAAAAGAAATCTTAAATTTTTTCCTTAGAGGGTTCCATCTTTAGAATCCTTTTATTAATATTGACCTGATTGTACTTTGCTGATCTGGCAAGGATATATTTTAAAAATAGCTTTATATCATAAAACAACAAGAAACAAACTTAAAGAATAGATTAGGCTGGAATCTTGAAACATGTATTCTGGCATTTCTTTAAAAGTGAAATATTTTCACAGATGTACTCTTTTTAGAGTAGGTAAAACAAACTGTAAGAAAAATCATGATAGTCTAAAACATCAGTTTCTAAAATGTGTTCTGTATGAGGTCCCTGGGTGGCACAAATGGTTTGCCCTCATCTGGCAACCAGAAAGATGGTGATTCCGACCTGCTCAGCAGCACCACAGGGAAGAGCTTGGTGATATGCTTCCTTAAGGAAGCCGATTCAACTCTCAAACACACAGCCTGTCTCCAAAGGAGCACTTCGGCAGCACACACATGCACAAAAAAGGCCGACATCAAAATACGTTCTGTGAAATTGTAGACTAAGATTAGAGAGGAAATGGTTTTAATGTTTAAATGTTTGGGAAACTTTGCATCACCCTAGTGGAATAAGCTTGAGTTAACATGTTTGAATTATGGTGTTGGCAAAGAATACTGAATATTCCCTGGACTGTCAAAAATGAATAAATCTGTCTTGGGAGAACAGCCAGAATGTTTCTTAGAAATAAGGCTGGTAATAAGACTTCATCTCACAAACTTTGGACATGTTATCAAGAGGAATCAGTTCCTGGAGAAGGAAGGACATTATGTTTGATAAAAGGGTTGTTATTAGGTGCCATTGAGTTGCTTCTGACTCATAGTGACCCTGTATACAGTGGAACGAAACATTGTCTGTCCTGCAACGTCCTCACAATTGTTATGTGTGAGCTCATTGTTGTGGCCACTGTCTCAGTCCAGTGTATTGAAAATTTCCTTTTATTTTTTTGCTGAGCTGGCTTGGCTCTACCCGTGATTTGCCGGTGCTTTCTTGCAACTCAGACCTCTTCCTTCAGTACCATTCGTTCTTGATCATGTACTACCTTCTGAAATGATTTAATGTCGACCAGCTTTGGGGTTTTTTTTTGGTACAGTGAGTCTGTACTCCTTCCATCTTCTTTCGATGCTTCCTGCTTTAGTAGTTTCCCTATAGAATCCTTCAGTATTGCAACTCAAGACTTGCACTTTATCTTTAGAATTCTTTCAGGCTGAGTGATGCCAAGCATGTTGTTTCCTTTTGTGTTACTATCTCCACCTCTTTGCACAGAGCATTGTAGTATTTTACTTTGTGTTTGTGAGCTGCCCTTTGAAATCTTCCTTTCAGTTCTTTTACTTCATCATTTCTTTGCTTGCTTTAGCTGCTCAGTGTTCAAAAGCAAGTTTAGAGTCTCTTCTGACACAAAGTTTGGTGTTTATTTCCTGTCTTTTTACTGACCTCTTGCTTTATTCATGTATGATGTGCTTGATGTCATTCCACAACTTGTCTGGTCTTTGGTTATTAGTGTTCAGCTTGTCAAATGTATTCTTGAGATGGCTTATAAATACAGGTGGGATATGCACAAGGTCATACTTCGCTCTCATGGACTTGTTTTATTTTTTTTTCTCCAACTGGAACTTGCCTATAAGCATTTGATGACCTGTTCCACAGTCAGCTACTGGCCTTGTTCTGACTGAGGATATCGAGCTTTTACATAATTTCTTTCCACAGATGTAACAGACTTTATTTCTGTGTAACACATCTTGTGAGGTCTGTGTGTAGTCTCTGTTCATGTTGAAAAACGGTATGTGCCATGAAGAATTCATTGTTCTTGCCAAAATTTTATCATGCCAAAATTCTATCATGCCGTCTCCAGTGTTGTTTGTCACCAAAGCCATATTTTCCAGTTACCAATTTTTATTCTTTATTTCCAGCTTTTGCATTCTGGATCTCGATTACATGTTTGATCAATTTCAGACTGCATACATTGGTAAAAATCTTAAATTTCTTCATCTCTGGCCTCAGTGGTTGGTGCATAAATTTGAATAATAATCATATTAACTAGGCTTTCTTGTAGATTTATGGATATTATTCTATCACTGACAGTGTTGTACTTCAGCATAGAACCAAACCTGCTTCTGCGGAGTTTATTCCAACTCACAGCAACCCTAATTACAACAGAAGGAAAACACTGCCCAGTCCTGTGCCATTTTCGTAATTGTTGTTATGTCTGAGCCCACTGTTTCAGCCACTGTGTCATTCCATCTTGTTGAGTCAATTTGCACCTCCAGAACCAGTGAAAAGCAGCATCTAATTTAATTGGCATGTGGGTTGTATAAAATTTACAACATTTTGCCAGAGCAATTAAACAAGACCAAGGAATAAAGGGAATCTGCATCATCAAAGAACAACTAAAAACCTCCCTGTTTGCAGATGGTATGATTGTATATGCAGAGAACCCCAAGGAATCTGTAAGTAAACTACTCAAACTGATAGAACAGTTCAGCAAAGTCTCAGGATACAAGATAAACATCAGTAAGTCAGTAGGATTCCTTTATACCAACAACAAGACTGTTAAGGAAGAAATTATCAAATCAATACCATTTACTACAGCCCCTAAGAAGATAAACTACCTAGGAATTAATCTAACCAGAGAGATAACAGACCTTTACAAAGAGAACTACAAGCCCTTACTACAAGAAACTAAGAGAGACTTAGATAAATGAAAAAACCTACCCTGCTCATGGATAGGAAGAATTAACATTGTGAAAATGTATATTTTACCCAAAGCAATTTATTTATATAATGCAATCCCAATACAAGTTCCAGCATCATTTTTTAATGAGATGGAGAAACAAATCACCAATTTTGTTTGGAAAGGGAAGAAGCCCCGGATAAGTAAGGTACTACTAAAGAAGAAGAACACATTGGGAGGCCTCTCATTACCCGACCTTAGAACATACTACACTGCCACAGTGGTCAAAACAGCCTGGTACTGGTACAAGAACAGACAGGCCGATCAGTGGAACAGAATTGAGACCCCAGAGATGACACCATCTGCCTATGAACAGTTGATATTTGACAAAGGACCTAAGACATTAAACTGGGGTAAAAACAGTATCTTCAACAAATGGTGCTGGCAAAATTGGTTATCCATCTGCAATAAACTGAATCAAGATCCGTATCTTACACCTTATACAAAAACCAACTCCATCTGGATATGAGTCAAGGAATTTGTCCATTTCCCCTAGGTTTTCAAATTTGTTAGAGTACAGTCTTTCATAGTATTCTGTTATGATATTTTTGATTTCTGTTGGATCTGTGGTGACAACTCCCTTCTCATTTCTAATTTGGGTTATTTGTTTCCTTTCCTGCTTTTCTTTAGTAAGTTTAGCCAGTGGTTTATCAATTTTGTTGATCTTTTGAAAAAACCAGCTTTTGGTCTTTTCAATTTTTTCAATTGTTTTTCTATTCTCTAATTCATTTAGCTCTGCTCTAATCTTTATGATCTCATTTCTTCTGGTGCACGAGGGGTTCCTGTGTTGTTCTCTCTCTACTTGTTCAAGCTGTAGAGTTAGTTCCTTGATTTGGTTTCTTTCTTCCTTCCAGATGTGTGCATTTATGGAGATAAACAGACCTCTGAGCACTGCTTTGGCTGTATCCCATAGGTTCTGGTAGGAAGTGTTTTCATTCTCATTGGAATCCATGAATTTCTTTAATTCATCCCTGATTTCCTCTATAACCCATGTTTTTTGAGCAAGATGTTGTTCAGTTTCCAAGAGTTCCACTTTCTATCTATGTTTTTTCTGATATTGATTTCAACTTTTATGGCTTTATGATCTGAGAAGATGCTTTGCAGTAATTCAACGGTATGGATTTTGTTGAGCATTGCATTATGGCCTATCACGTGGTCAATTCTGGAGAATATTCCATGTGCACTGGAGAAGAAGGTGTAGTTGTCTGCTGATGGGTGGAAAGTTCTGTATATATCAATGAGGTTTAGTTGGTTAACTGTGTCAGTGAGGTCTTCTGTATCTTTACTGAGCTTTTTTCTAGATGATCTGTCTAGTAATGAGAGTGGAGTGTTAAAGTCTCCCACTATTATTGTGGAGTCATCTAACTCTCTTTTGAGCGTAGTTAGTGTTTCTTCGACATATTTAGGTGCTCTGACATTAGGTGCATAAATATTTAATATAGTTAAGTCTTGCTTGTGTACTGAACCTTTCAGCAATAAATAGTGTCCATCTTTGTCCACAATGGTGGATTTTACATTACAATTGATTTTGTCTGAGATTAGAATTGCCACCCCTGCTCTTCTTTGTTCATTGTTAGCTTGATATATATTCTTCCATCCTTTAATTTTCAGTTGGTTCCTGTCTTTAGGTCTCACGTGAGTTTCTTGTAGACAACATATGGATGGGTCGTGTCTTTTGATCCAAGATGACACTCGGTGTCTCTTTACTGGAGCATTCAGTCCGTTCACATTCAATGTAGTTATTGATAGGTATGTGTTCACTGCTGCCATTGTGATATGTTTATTTTTATGTTGATGTTTTCTCTGTTGTTCTTATCAGTCTGTTCTGAGACACTCTTTTTTGTGAGTTGATTTTTCACCTTTTTCAGAGCTGGAAAAACCAACTCCATCTGAATAAAAGACCTAAATATCAAACCTAAAACGATAAAGCTCATCCAAGAAAAGGTAGGAACAACAATGGAAGTTTTAATACACAATGAGGACAGACTCCAAAATCTGTCAAACAAACCACAGGCAACAGAAGAGTAAATAGATAAATGGAAACTATTAAGAATCAAACACTTTTGCTCATCCAAAGACTTTATTAATAGAATTAAAAGAACACCCACAGAATGGGAAAAAACATTTGGCAACTCTATGTCAGACTGATGCCTGATCTCCATAATCTGTAAGATATTACAGAATATGAATAAGAAGAAGATAAACCATCCAATTAAGCTATGGGCAAAGGAGGTGGACAGACATTTCACTAAAGAGGAGATCCAGGCAGCCAAAAAACACATGCAGACATATTCACGATCTTTAGTTATTAAAGAAATTCAAATCAAGATGACAGTGAGATACCATCTCACCCCAACAAGATTGGCCATGATCCAGAAAACACAAACAAGAAATGCTGGAGAGGCTGTGGAGAAAGTGGAACCCTCCTACAATGTAATGGTCCAGCCTCTTTGGAAAGCAATCTGGCACTTCCTTAAAAAAATGGATATCGATATACCATTTGACCCAGTAATTCCACTACTTGGAATATATCCTACAGAATGAAGGCCTTTCACACCAACGGACACATGCACCAGAATGCTTATCACAGCACAGTCCACGATAGCCAAAAGATGCAATCAACCCAGATGCTGAACAACAGAAGAATAGATAGGTAAACTATGGTACATATACTCAGTGGAGCACTGCGCAATGATAAAGAATAACGATGATTCCAGGAAACATCTAACGTGGTTTCAACTGGAAGACATTATGTTGAGTGAAAGTAGTCAGCGACAAAAGGACAAATATTGTATGAGACCTCTACGATAAGACCTCAAAAACAGACTTCTGTATAGAAGAAAAGACTCTTTGACAGCTGCAAGGAGGGGAGGGGGGAGGGGAGGGGGGGAGGGTTTAGATAGTTGCTAGAAATCTGGCTGGGAGAAAGTGGTGATAGCACACATTAGAAACAAGAACAACATTAAGTGGACTTCAGCATAACTTGAGTACTCCTTCCATCTTATCCCAAAATTGCAAGGATAGAGTAGCTGGGGCAGAGGGCAGGGGACCATGCCCTTAGGCGAAATCGAGGCCAACTGGCACAACTAGCGTTTTGCTAAGAGAGCTCTCTGCACCCCACATTGGTGAGTGGCGTCTGGGGTCTTAAAAGCTGCCAAGCTGCCATCTGAGGACACAGCAAATGGTCCCAACTCAGCAGGAACGGATTCTCACCAAGGACCAAAATGACATGCGGTAAAGACAACCTAGAAGACAGAGAGACCCACAAGAGTGGGTGCCTACATTGACTTGGGACCGGAAGAACCGGATGGTGCCCGGCCACCACCAGTGATAGCCACGATGGAGCTCACAGAGAGGAGTCTCACTGGCAACACAAGAATAAAAAAGGGTGCATCCTGAGATCTCCACTAAAAGACCTCAATTGATGGTCCAGCAGTTTCGGGGTTCCCCTGAGAGCATGGCCCCCAGCCCTGATGCTTCCCTTACCCGTAAAGTATAACAAAGGTCCACTCTTTGGACAGGAATGGATTGGACTTAGCAATGCAAAGTGACCATATATTGGAAGCACTTTGTGGTTCTATACATCTGTAGGATATCATCCTGCTGACCTCTGGTTGGAGGAAGGAGAGTGAGTGGAGAGGAGGGGAAAGGAAGCTGTTGGGAGGATGAGACATGTATGGAGCAGAGAGGAATAGTGTGCTGTCACCGGAGAGGGAGAACAGTGGAAGCTACATATAGGTGGGCATGTAAATTTATACGTGAATGTACGTTTTCACTCAGTCATATTAAATAAAAAAAAAAAATTACAACATTTTCATAACAACCCTTTACTGAATCAGCAGTAGAAAAAAGAGTAGACTTGGAGTCCCTGTGTCCAGCCTCCTTTTGTGGACAATTTAAAAAGCTGCATGAAATATATAGAACACTGAAGGATGAACAAGAAAGTCAATAATAATGGGGTGAAAAGTCAACCCAGAGAGAATCCCAGCACCCAAATCTCCTTTTACTCTTGGGGCATTTATTTCTAATCCAGAAGAAATAGCTGAGAAACTATGTTCTAGCCACCTCTCAGGGAGAACAAGACATAAGGCAAAGCCCAAACCAAACTTTACTTCAGGATAAACCTCTCTCCCTTTTCCCAGCGCATCCACCTCCTTTCTCTGCATTACACCCAGCTCCAGAGTCTGAACCATTACGTCAGCCAGATGTAGGACTCCCTTAGGTTCACCCTGAGTCATTCTCCTAGACTCAGAAAAGGAACAATTTAACAACCAAGGGTAACAGGGGAAACATTTGGCAAATCACCTGAGCTGGAAATCCAGAGCAGAAACAGTTCCTTCACAATAGGCATAAGGAGAAGGCCTTCCTCACAGACACACTCAGGGATGGCTATCAGTCCCTGCCTTTCTCAGCATGTGCCTACACCAATCACTCCGGCCCATCTAGGATTGTAAAGGAAGGCCTATACCACACATGTGCAGACTAGTTACCTGGACACTTGAGCTGAATCCATACAAGAAAAATAAACAGACTCCTGGACTGACATGCCTAGTAACAGATCTAACATCTGGTGACAGAACATTAGAGCTTCAGAGGCACCACGACCAAACGGACACACAACCAGCCTATATGGCATTACAAAACAAAACAAGAAGCTAGAACACAGCAAACAAAAAAGTATACAACTTACTGATGGCTCAAAGACAACATTCAACATCAAGTCACTTACAAAGGCAGACAACAATGGCTTCAGAAACCTCCCGAAACAAAGAATTAAGAAATTTTCCAGAACAACATTAAGTGGACTTCAGTACTCCTTCCATCTTAACCCAATATTGCAAGGATAGAGTAGCTGGGGCAGGGGACCATGCTCTTAGGTGACATCGAGGCCAATTGGCACAACTAGCATTTTGCTAAGAGGGCTCTTTGCACCCCACATTGGTGAGTGGCATCTGGGGTCTTAAAAGCTGCCAGGCTGCCATCCGAGGGCACAGCAAATGATCCCAACTCAGCCGGAACGGATGCTCACCCAGGACCAAAATGACATGGGGTAAAAACCCAGAAGATAGACCCACAAGAGTGGGTGCCCACATCGACTTGGGACCGGAAGAACCAGATAGTGCCTGGCCACCACCAGTGATACCCGCGATGGAGCTCACTAAGTTGAGTCTCACTGGCAACGCAAAAATAAAAAGGGGTGCATCCTGAGATCTCCACTAAAAGACCTCAACTGATGGTCCAGTGGTTTTGGGGTTCCCCTGGGAGCATGGCCCCTGGCCCTGATGCTGCCCTTGCCCATAAATCAGAATGAAGGTCCAGTCTTCAGACACGAATGGATTGGACTTGGCGATGCAGAATGACCATATATTGGATGCACATTTATGGTTCTATACATCTATAGGATATCATCCTGCTGACCTCTGACTGGAGGAAGGAGAGTGGGTGGAGAGGAGGGAAAAGGAGACTGTTGGGAGGATGAGACATGTATGGAGCAGAGAGGAATACTGTGCTGTCACTGGACAGGGAGAGCAGTGGAAGCTGCATATAGGTGGGCATGTAAATTTATACAGGAATGTACATTTTCGCTGTCATATTAAATAAAGAAAAAAGAAAAAAAAATTCCAGATAAAGAAAATTTCCTGGGATTATCAGATGTCAAATACAAGAGATTAATATTTACAATTTTTCACAAGATAAGGAGGAGGTCAGGCAAAATGCAATGGAGTATAATGAAAAACTGAACAGGCTGCAAGAAAGCATACAGAGATAGAAAGTAGAAATTCAAATAATTAATAAAATTACAGAATTAGGCACCAGAAAGTCAAAGGAAGAGAATTGAGACAGTGGAAGGCCAAATTACTGAGACTGAAGATAAAATGCGTGACATGAGCATATTTGAGGAGAAAAAGAATTTTTTTAAAAATCAAGAAACACTAAGAATTATGCAGTACTCTGTCATGAGGAGTCATGTATGAGTGATTGAAGTACCAGAACAGGGGGATAACAGAAAATACAGAGAGAATTGTCAAAGATTTGTTGACATAAAACTCCCCTGATATCGTGCCAAAGCCGAGTGCCGTCAAGTCAGATCCGACTCACGTGAGAGATGAGAAAATACCTATCCAAGGTACTCATCCAACTCCACACAGGGTAGATCCCAAAAGAAGACACCAAGTCATATTATAATCAAATTCACCAAAACTAAAGATCAAGAGACAACTTTAAAACTAACTGGGGATGAACAAAAAATAATCTACAAAGGAGTCAATAAGACTAAGCTTGGACTACTCTGCAGACATCATGCAGGAATGAAGGCAATGTCATAACACTTGCAAAGCCTGAAAGGAAAAAAACTGCCATCAAAGAATTATAGATCCAGCAAAACTGTCTCTCAGATATGACAGGAAAATTAGGATATTTCCAGATAATGGAAATTAAGGAAATTTGCAAAAACCAAACCAAAATTAGAAGAAATACTAAAGGGAGTCCTTTGGTTAGAGAATCAGTAACATCAGGCAACAATCCAAGACTTGCATGCACAACAGAACTGGATATCAACCCACAAAGGGAAATCACAAAAATAGATCAAAGGCAAAACACTGAAAATAAGGAAATAGAGATGTCATTATGTAAAAGATGACAACATAAAAAAGAGAGACTTAAAAAATGTAGTCATAGTTCTTTCATATGGAGTGAAGAAGTAAAGCACAAAACAGATGTCATGGATTGAATTGTGTTTCACCAAAAAGATGTGTAGAAATTTGGCTGGGCCGTGATCCCCAGTATTGTGTGATTGTCCTCCATTTTGTGATGGTTCTATGCTAGACGTCCTAATCTATGCCTAGGGTTAATAGACTGGATTATTGCCGGGAGCCAGCCCCGACACTTTACAGGGTCACGCACGGAGGGAGGGAGAGGCGCGGCGGGAAAAGAATCAAGGAGACAGAAAAGACTTTTCTGGTTTAAGGCAGCCCGACCCAGAGAGCAAGAGAGAAGGCTGTCTGTCTTTATTGTTTTTATAGTAAGAGTGACGTGAATTTTACCCTGCCCACTGACCACACAATCTATTGGCTAGTTCAAAACCAAAACCTCGTGGTTGGCAAATTTGAAACCAAAATCCTCGTGGTCTTGAGGTGATGTAATTTTTTACCCTGCCACATGAGCTATTAGTTAACTGAAACCTGGTGATCCTTTTAACTGTCAAAGCTTTTTAGATAATGGCCTATGGATGCCTCGAGCTCAATCAGCCCTACTTATACCTCAAGGTTAAAAGGTTCACGAGGAAGGGTCTAAAGTTTATGATCTCTATTTGTTCCTACTTTGCTCTTTATCTCCTCCTGTGGGGATAGTAAACATCTACCGTCCCCCACCCTATGTTCTTCTCAAGCTGTTCTAAAGAGGATAATTCCTTTCACATGGGTGGGGATGTGCAGTTGGGGGAAGTCAGCAGGGGTTCGGCCGGCCTCATTGCTCTCAAAGCTGGCTGTGTTAGAGATCATTCCTCTGAGCTCTTTTTCCTCAGAAAATTCCTGTACAGTTTTCCCGATATTATTTCATAGACCAAGGGGGCAGTAAAAAGGGGCCCCTCTCAGAAGGCATCTCCCCTGATCCTTGTGCCAGGAGAGGAGGGGGTATCTTTTTGAAGAAAATTTGATTAGGAAGCCAAATAATATCAAGGGCAGTAGGCTAAAAAACATGTCACAGGTGAGATGCTTCAGCCCGTCATTTGCAGGAGCTCGTGACTTTGTCTACAAGGCTGATGGCGGACCTCCGCAGATTATGTTAAAGAGGATTACGGTGGGACTGTAACATCCTTCCCAAGGTCACCTCCCTACTCCAATATAAAGGGAGTTTCCCTGGACCGTGGCTTGCACCACTTTTTATCCTGCAAGAGGTAAAACAGAAGCAAGCAGAGAGTTAGGAACCTCACCCATCAACAAGAAAGCAGCACTGAGAGCAGAGTGTATCCTTCATACCTGAAGTTCCTGTACTTAGATCATCTCAGACCAAAGAAAGACTGATGCAACACAAGGAAGGACCTTCCTCCACAGCCAACAGACCATTCATTGACCTGGAGCCGGCACCCAGAATTCAGACTACTAGCCTAATGGAGTGTGTGAAAATAAACTTTTTTTTTACTAAAGCCATCCATTTGTGGTATTTCTGCTAAAGCAGCACTAAATGACTAAGACCCCAAGAAACTATAAAAAGTGACTTCTTTGAAAAATAAATGTAATTCTGAAACTAAAAATTACAGTAACTAAGGTTAAAAATCCAGTACATAAATATAAACATGTAAGATACAGATGAAGAGAGAATGAGTGAAGTGGAAAATAAGTCAAAAGAAATTATTCAGAATGTGTCATGCAGCAATAAAATGTTGGGAAAAAGTATGAGACAAAGGATAGAATGTTGGGTAAAAGTATGAGACAAAGGATAGAATGTTGGGAAAAAGTATGAGACGAAGGACAGAATGAGAAAGCCTGTTATATTTTAAACCTGAGTTACAGAAGATGACAGAGTAGAACAAAAGTAATATTTGGAGAATGCTTAGAAATAATTACCATCCAGACATTGTCTCCAAGAGAAAAGTCATATTAAAAGTTTGTATAAACTAAGCTCCAATTAGGAGAAAAAAGGGGGAACAACCCCAATTACGTTATATTTGTAATCTCTAATTCCTACATGATTGTAGCACTCTGTTTTTTAATTATTATTTTCTACAGAGAAGTAACTGGACACTTCCGTGATATAAAAGGGCTAAATGGAAGCGTAAATTAATGAGAGAATTTCTGGAGAGAAGAACAGGATAAGAAAACAGTGGTTTTAACTTTTATAAACACTGCGAAGCCAGCCAAGTGCCGTCAAGTTGGATCTGACTCATGGCCACCTACTCAAGGGTAAAAGATCATATTAGAAACATTTAAAACAGAATCTTTTTTTCTCCTATACCAGAGAGGAAAAATTTGATTTGTGGTGAAACTTCTTGTCTCCTTTAATACAGCATTTCTCTATCTTTTGTAGAAGAGTATTACAAACCATTATGGAATACAGGATAAATACTTTTGTTTAAGTATGATTTAGTTAATATCAGGTAGGTTCTAGGGATAAAATTTTAGACAGCTGTGAGTCCTAACACCAAAGAGTGTATCTATTTCCTTGAACACCTCCTTCGTTGTAGGTAGCTGATGCTCCCTTTGTGACTGGCAAAGGCAACATGGGGACAAGAAATCTCTTTTTGACTGACTGACTAACCATGCAGAGGATTGGCATATTATTACAAGTTCCTTCCCAGGTTTTCACTTAAAGAACTCACACAGATAACTTATACCTGGTATCTCATGTGTGTCTAGTAATGCCACTGCAAACTAATGATGAGAAAAATGAGATTTGGGGTTAGGAAATCTTAGTCCTACCTCTGCTACTGCTGCACTAAATAATACAAAGATATTAACTTAATTTCTCAGTTTCCCATCTGTAAAACTAAATAAAGATGTTACATGCTATTTTACATAAAAACCAAGCTTTTACAATTACTGAAGAGAGTAAAATAAACTGCAGATGTTATGTCTGTGGGATCACTGCTACCAGTTACATGAGACTACTTAGTGTCAAATTGTTAACGTCCATGTTTTAGCAGAAGTTAAGAGATTGTTAAAACACCATTGACATTAAAAAGTTTAGGCTCCTGCATTTAGTACAACTGAAATATGATTGTTGGACAAAATATTCTAAGTGTTAGAAGGATACAAGAATGAAACACAGAGGCCACTGCCAAGCCCAGCTGGTAAGCAGGTATCTGAAGGTTCAAATCTTGTTGGTGAACATAGGGTTCGTACTACTTAGGTAAATAGAAGCCCATAACTTCTGGACTACCTGTTCAGCTACAAAGTACCTCATCTTGCCTTTGGGGAAATTTTCCATATCCAACTCTGGTGGTATAGTGGTTAAGAGCTATGGCTCCTAACTAAAACGTTGGCATTCAAGTTCAGCAGGTGCTCCTTGGAAACTCGATAGGGAAGTTCTTCTCTGCCCTATAAGGTCACTATGAATAGGAGTTGACTCGGTGTCAATGAATTTATACTAACATCACTAAAGCCAGTGAACATATGACAAATGCAGCAAGATAACTTTACTAGAGACTTTCCATCAGTTTCCAGGTATGATATGAAGAGATACAATTTTTTCTAATGCTTTGCTTTCCTCCCATTGAAGATTTGCACAATTTTGAATCATCCTTGGAGATTTTAATTTTGCTGGTATTCAGCAAGTCAATCGTATCTTGGGATCTATTTATTTCGTCAATTTCATCTTTTTTGTGTTCTTTGTCTTGCTGGTAACAATGACCGCATGTGCATCCTTTAATCCTTTTGCTTACACTTTTTAGAATAAAATATGAAATGATCCATTCAGAAGAAATTATAATACTGCTGCTTAGGAATAAGCACCCTTTAAATTTATTAAGAGTGGTGTGGATTCCTACTAATCCAGGTTCTCTAGTCCAATGTGTAATGTTTTCAGTTTGTCTAGTAGAGAATGTGGTCACAATAGTTAACTACCTGAGTGTTTACTTGGTATGCCAGGAATGTGCTAAATCTTTTATATGTGCAACTTGAGTGTCCCAGGTGTCTCTACCTTATGGATATAATTAGGTCATTAATATTTTGCCTATATTGTAAACACTTTTGGCTCTTACCACCTAAAAGTTCACCCTTTTATATGACTTCTAGGAATCCTCAGGATGAGTATCTCATGTGCTCAGGATAAGTCTATCTGGCACCTCATTGAGGCACTGCTATGGTCCTTAGTGAAAACATTTTTTGTTGTGCACAGCAGTTATCCCCTGGAGGTGGCCCAGAGCCCTCAGAGTAACAAAGCTGGGCTCCAGAGAAAGGCAGACTGAATGTGAAACTAGCCTCTCCCACTGCCCGCAATTTTGTTTGTGTTATCTGGCATTAGTATTCATAGGAGCCGTAGTATGAATGTGAATCATACGACTTTCTAGAACTAAAATAGCCTTGTAAACATACAATAACATTATTATATTCTTTTCTTGTATATAATATTGATAAATATGTATACATATTCATGTACATATTAGTAACCACCTCGTATACACTATTTTACATTCTGTACTTCTTGTTTACCACAGACATGTTTGCCGTATTGTGGTGGTCAGGATTACATCAACTTGGTTACTCCATATTTGGCTGCTGTATTAAGTGGCAGGGTGGGGTTTGTGGTGGCTCCCCACCCGTCAGCTCTCATCTCCCGGCTTTCCACTACTACTGCTGGTCTGCTCACGTAGCCAGGAGCTCCTGCTCTCTTCTTCCGGCATCTGGTTCCGGGACTTGAACTAGCAGCTGTTGGATTCATCAGTCCTTACAGTCGGCACTTGAGAGTCCTGCTCCCTGACCTGCCAATCCTGGGTTTGCCAGCCTCTGTCACTTCGTCTCGCCACCAGCGTGGGATCCACTGATCTACACAACCGGTGATCTAGAACTCTGGTCTCTGACCTGCTGACTTTGGGTTCCTCAGCTTCCGTGGCCACGTGAGGCTTGTGCCAGAGCTTGGGACATTCAGCTTCTGTGATTATGTGAACCGTTTCCTATATCTGTATCTATCTATCTATCTACATATATATATATATATGTATATATATATAATAAATCTTTCCTTGCACCTACACGTGTTACTGGTTTTGCTTCCCTAGAAAACCCAGTTTAAGACACGTATCTATCCACACACTACACATTTTCCATTCTGTTACATGGAGGTCTGTTTGTCATTTCCCTGTCATTAAGCATATGAGTTCCTTATAAAATTTACATCTAATTTTACAAGTCCCAGCACTTGTCAAATTCACATGTAAACTACATTTTTATTGGAATAATTATTTGGTTTTTTTTCCCTCAGAATATGTTCTTGGCGATCATTAATGAAACCTATTCTGAAGTGAAGGCTGATTATTCAATAGGCAGAAGGCCAGATTTTGAACTTGGTAAAATGATCAAAGAGGTAAGTCAAACTTTTCCTGGTTGGAATTATAAGACGATTTTTGTTCAACTTCACATCACTGTAGTTTGAGTAGCACTTAAAAACTCCAAATGCTGTTGTTTCCAAGGTTATTCATTTGCTTTGTTTCACTGCTTGGGGAAGTGAGGTGTGTTCTCTGGCTTTGAAAATGTAGTCAAAATTATTGCTGAGTCAATTATTAAGTGAAAAGTAATATGTTAGATATTATTAAAGGAAGAAAAAAACTAAAACAAAAAATCCTCTTTAGTCCAAAAGCTTTCAATTTATATGCCAGAAAATTTCTGTAACAATCTAAACTCACAGCTCAGTATGCCTCCTCTTGCTTACACTCCTGCTAACGGCACACTCTTCTCTTAATCACTCAAAACCCTTAGGAAAGACTTTTTACTCCCTTGTTCCTTATGTAGTTTGTTAGGAAGGGTTGTGTGTTAAGTTTTCTCTACCATTCTTGCTCCCACTTGTGGAATCCAAGGCAACTTGGACTTCTAACTGCTGGATTATTACCCAGCTTTCTGTATAGTTAACAGCTACTCTAGCCTCCTCACCCTGCCAGCGCAGCTCTGATTATATCACTTCCCAACTCAAAAATCTTCAGTTTCCCTGGGCGTGTCAAAATAAGTCCAAATTTTTTAAATCTTTAGGATGGCTTTAAGAACTTTGTCCAAGAACTTATCTGTATAAGGAAAACTATTAAGATGTCCCCCAATGTGTTTTTTTAAAAAATAATTTATCTCATGATTATGTTGGCTTTGTGCTTTAAAAGTATTAACATCTTTAATGCAGTAAATGTTAAGAAACAGTACTTTTTAAATACTTTTACTTTTTTAAAGCTCAAGTGTAACACCCTCAAGAGAACCACTATTCCTTTTTCAACAACAGGTGGAAACAATAGCCAGGACAACTGTGGCATTTTGCCTTCACATTTCTTTAGAGTAGCAGCCTCTACAGACAAGCATTCCATATTTCATCTATCTTGATTAAAACCTAACAATACAGGATATATTTTTGATGAATTTTCAAACTATTTTTATTATACTCAGAGTTACAAAAATGCTCTTGGGAAGCCTAAACTGAAGAAAAGCCAAAAGAACAAAGACAAGGAAACGTAAGATGACTTTTTAGAAAATTTTAACTCACCATGTTAAAGCTCTGTATTACACGAGAGAGACCATGGAGGAAGCTTTTGACTGTAAAACAACCACCCTCCAGTATCAGAGATTGGTGATTCTAAACATGTTGTCACTATATCCAGTGCTCCTACTATCTGATGGTGTGATGAAACTCTTAAGCTGATTTAAAATAGTTAATATAATGTATGCCATGCTCCTCAGAAATAGTTTCAAGAGGAAGCTGGAGGGAGAGTATCAGAATATAACCCATTGCTGGTTGATTCCAACTCAGCCATCCTACAGGACAGAGTACAACTAACTGCACCATAGGGCTTCCAAGGAGTGGCTGATAGATTTGAACTGCCATTCTCTTAGTTAGCAGCCAGGCTCTCAACCACTGTACTACCAGGTCACTGTCGCAAATTAAAACCCAAAAAAAGAGAAACAAACCAGTTGCCATCAACTCAGTTCCACTCACAGCAACCCTGTAGAACAGATTAGAATTGCCCCATAGGCGGGGGGCGAGGGACCATGCTCTTAGGCAAAATTGAGGCCAACTGGCACAACTAGCGTTTTGCTAAGAGAGCTCTCTGCACCCCACATTGGTGAGTGGCATCTGGGGTCTTAAAAGCTGCCAAGCTGCCATCCGAGGACACAGCAAATGGTCCCAACTCAGCAGGAACGGATGCTCACTGAGGACCAAAATGACATGCGGTCAAGACAACCGAGAAGACAGAGAGACCCACAAGAGTGGGTGCCTACATCGACTTGGGACCGGAAGAACCGGATGGTGCCCGGCCACCACCAGTGATAGACACGATGGAGCTCACAGAGAGGAGTCTCACTGGCAACACAAGAATAAAAAGGGGTGCATCCTGAGATCTCCACTAAAAGACCTCAATTGATGGTCCAGCGGCTTTGGGGTTCCTCTGAGAGCATGGCCCCCGGCCCTGATACTGCCCTTTCCCATAAATTATAACAAAGGTCCACTCTTTGGACAGGAATGGATTGGACTTGGCAATGCAGAGTGACCATATATTGGAAGCACTTTATGGTTCTGTACATCTATAGGATATCATCTTGCTGACCTCTGGCTGGAGGAAGAGGAGTGGACGGAGAGGAGGGGAAAGGAGGCTGTTGGGAGGATGAGACATGTATGGAGCAGAGAGGAATAGTGTGCAGTCACCGGACAGGGAGAGCAGTGGAAGCTGCATATAGGTGAGCATGTAAATTTATATGTGAATGTACATTTTCACTCAGTTATGTTAAATAAAAATAAAAGTAAAAAAAAAACACAAAAAAAACTGCCCATAGAGTTTTCAAAGAGCTCCCAGTGAACTCGAAAGCACCTCTAAAGAGATATGAAGCACTTTATTCTACATTAGTGCATTTATTTAACTATCAAAATAAAAACATTCTTACACATTATGTTGTTGTGAGGTATCGTCAGAGTTATTTCTGACTGGATATATGTGTATATTTATTGAATCATTTGAGTGTCAAAATGCTTCCCAAACTCAGACCTCTGGCACTGAGATAGAATATAGATACTACCTACAGGTGATACTCTAGAGAACCTATTAACAATCACATTTTCCAAATAATCAGCAATTATCAGAAATTAACAGAAATATATGGCCTCATTATAGATCTGATTATATTTTGTGGTGTTTTTCTCTTTTTACAGTCATAATACCTCTAAATTGTTATTTTACATTCTCAGTAGGAAAAGAAGAGATTTGGTTAAACAGGCAAGAAAAGAAGGCTTTGATGAAAATGTAAGATTTTTATTTTTTCAAAAAAAAAGTAGTGGATTTACTGTTGATATGCTTATGAAAAACCCCTAATTAAGACTTGAAAAGATTCACTTTTTTCAGAGCTTAGTGGCCACCACACCCAAATGAATGTCCTATATTTAGATCCTTTCTCCTTTAGGACAAACTATTTGGATTCCACATGCGCTCTCTCCCATTGCCATTGATTCTGATTAATAGTGACCCTATAGGACAGAGTAGAACTGCCTGTATGATTTCCAAGGAGCATGTGGCAGATTTGAACTGCCAGACTCTCAGCAGCACTTAACCACTTAATAACTACACCACCAGGGTTTCCTCTTTCCTACTGGTACTCTATAAAAATAGTGTAGGGACAGTGTCTGGCCTCCAATCTCACAAGGGGAAAAGAGAGCCAAAATCAGCCGCACGGGACTGGTCACCCTGAGGCAAAGGCCAGACAAACCTCCTCTCTCTGCTGTCTTAACTAATTCTGACACAAATTGTCCCTCATACAGTACTTTTTACTTCTCTGCTGGGATTTGATAATTTATGGCAATGGCCACACAGAACTCACAGACCGTACTCACAATTATAGGGTTCATTATAATGGAAGTAATGGTTAAAATTCAGGTTCCCAGGAGCACCCAGGATACAGTGCGTTCATCAGGATAGCCTCTCCTCTGTGGGGCTTACAGGCATGACTCTCCCAGCCCTTGGCTTCTGCCCAGAGGCACTTAGCTTTCTCTCTTTGCAGGCCAGGAAGCCCAACATGCTGTCTCCTGTTGCCAAGTCTCTGTTGCAGGGTCTTTCCTTCCTTGGTGGTGGGCTCCTCCTCCCTGCTCTGAAATTGGCTCTCGTTTAAGGTAAAACTGTCCAATTCCCTAGGGTCGCCATGAGTCGGATCCGACTCGACGGCACTTGGCTTGGCCGTCCAATTCCCTTGGTAGGCCACAATTACCCTATTATCCTATTATTATTGTCCTATCACACAATCAGTAGGTGGGAGTTACAAGACCGCAGCTAGAAAGGCCGCACACAAAAGTGATTAATCACGCTGCATACACTGAACAAGATACCCTGGTCCTATAGCTATACCCTCACTGTGGAGTTATCACATGATGTTATAGTTAGTATATTCTATTGAGATGATTATATAATTTTTCACTTGTAACCCATTGTGATGAATTACTTGAATGTCTTATTTTTTAAAATTGTGACATATATCAACACATGATTTAAAACATTTATATGGAGTTTAAGAAAATAATTACAAAGTAAACACCATATACCACTACCTCCCACATACAAAAGTAGGACACTGCTCTTCTGGCCAGAAAGAGCAGGGTTGGGAGATTGGAACAAGCCAGCAAGAAATATATTAGAGCTAAGTTTCTTGTTGTCAAATAAACCAAAAAAAGCAAACCCACTGCTGTCAAGTCGGATCCAACTCATAGCAACCCTAAAGGTCAGAGTAGAATTGCCACTTAGAGTCTCCAAGAAGTGCCTGGCAGATTTAAACTGCTGACCTTTTGGTTAGCAGACGTAGCATTTAAGCACTACACCACCAGAGTTTGCATTGTCAAGTAAGAGTTATACGAAAGGAAAAGTGGAAGGTTAAAATGGACCTAGTAGTATTAAACCAGAATCAGAAATGTGAATGTGGTTTTTAAGTCAGGGAAGGAGGGAGGGGAGTGAAGACAGGGAGGAGGGAGAAAGGGAGGTAGATAGATGAAATACACAGTTAAGTAGGGAGATAGGTAGATTGGAAGGTAGGTAGACTGAGAAATAATAAATGTAGATGTGTGTTTGAATATATTTATGTGTATATGTAGGTATATATATGTATAGTTTTTGTTTTCTAGCCATATCCACTTAGAAGGAGGAACCTTGGTGGTAGAGTGGTTAAGTGCTCAGTTCCTAACTGAAAGGGCGCAATGTGAACCCAATAGCCAGGCAGTCTACAGGAGGAATATGTGCCAGTGTGTTTCTGTAAAGATTTACAGTCTTGGAAACCCTATGAGGCAGTTCTACTCTGTCCTATAGGGTCATTATGAGTCAGAATCAACTCAAATGCAGTGGATTTTGTTTGGTTTTCCACCAGGAGGGCTAGAAGCAAAGAGCACAACTAGTCCCAGATCTCAGTTTCCAAATACCGTTTATCTCCAAAAGAACCAAGGCTTCTTGAAGATATGGCTGATTCCAGGGCTAGAAAGTACAAGATGAGCCTGGAATATCTTGTTGAACAGAAGGTAAAAGTGCTTGAATAAATCTTTTTGCTTTTTTAAAAAAAAAAAATCATAAGAGCCAGCTTAAAGAGGCTCCTACTAGCCAAACCTGGAAATATTTAAGTACCATAATAATGAGAGTAACAGGTTATAATGAATCAAATAAAATAGGGATTCATGAGTCCATACTGATATGAACATGTAAATGAACAAACTAAAAGTATGATGAGGAATAGAATGCTAACTTCTTCACAAAACACTACCTACAAAAAGGAAAGGAATAACTTTAAGGGTGGAAAAGTCTGGAAGGTACAATCTTAATCAAATAACCAAAGTGACCACCATCAGTATTGGGACACTGAAATCACAAGTCACCTGATAAGATGCCATGAAAACAGTTTCTCTTCTGTAACATTCCTGTCAAAAATGAATAACCTTAATCTAATCATGACAAAACTAATTTGAGATGCTGGCCTGTATTCTTCCAAAGTGTCAAAGTCATGAAAGTCAAAATAAATCCGAAAACTATTCCAGTTGAAAGAGACCAAAATGACATTATAAGTAAATACAATGCATAATCCTGGACTGGATCTTTTTCCTGTAAAAACATTGCTGGCACTGCTAATAAACCTGAATGAGAGACTAAGGATTAGATGGTAGTAATCTATGATCAATGTTAATTTTCTGATTCTGAGATAAAGAGGCAGAGATTAAAAACTACTCCTGTCCTGTGCTCATTATACATATAGAAGTAATGAGGGAGGACAAGACATTCATGTTGTCAAAACTCATTGCGATCACGTTAATTTGGACTCCTGACAACCCTGTAGGACAGAGTAGAACTGCCCAACAGGGTTTCCAAGGCTGTAAATCTTCACAGAAGCCAACTGCCACATCTTTCTCCGTGGGAGCAGCTGGAAGGTTTGAACTGCCAATCACTAACTTGGCAGTTCAGTGCTTTTACCACTACACCACTGGAGCTCCTCTCGTGGTGACAATTTATTCTCATATCCTTCAAGGGGAAAAAGTATTCATATCATTCTTGTAACCTTTCTGTGAGATGAGTCCCTCGGGTTGAATGACACTCAAAATCTAAGTAGGAAAGAGCTGTCCTCTCAAAATAGAGTCCACCTTAATGACATAGATGCAGTAAAGCTCTTGGGATCTTCATTTGCTGATGTGGTACAACTCAAAATGAGCGGAAACCACTATTAGTAATTAGAACATGGAATGTACAAAGTATGAATCAAGGAAAATTAAGTCAAAAATGAAATGGAACACTGATAAGATAGGCCTTCTATGTACTGGTTTTTGCCATTTTAAATTAAACAGTTGTATCACATACTATGCCAGGAATTGAAGAGAAATGGTGTCACATCATCAATAAGAATATTTCAAGATTTATACTGAAGTACAACACTCTCACTTTTGCAACAATATCCATATGCCTACTATCCATATGCCTACAAAGACCAGTTAGTAAGACTGATGCTCAAATTTTTATTTTATTGTACTTTAAGTGAAAGTTTACAGTTTAAGTCAGTTTCTTAGACAAAAACTTATGCATACATTGTTATGTGACTCTAGTTGCACTCCTTACAATGTAACAGCTCATTCCTCTTCACTCTTTTTTTATTATTTTTATTTTTATTTAACATAACTGAGTGAAAATGTACATTCACATATAAATTTACATGCCCACCTATATGCAGCTTCCACTGCTCTCCCTGTCTGGTGACTGCACACTATTCCTCTCTGCTCCATACGTGTCTCATCCTCCCAACAACCTCCTTTCCCCTTCTCTCCATCCACTCCCCTTCCTCCAGCCAGAGGTCAGCAAGATGATATCCTATAGATGTATAGAACCACAAAGTGCTTCCAATATATGGTCACTCTGCATTGCCAAGTCCAATCCATTCCTGTCCAAAGAGTGGACCTTTGTTATAATTTATGGGAAAGGGCAGTATCAGGGCCGGGGGCCATGCTCTCAGAGGAACCCCAAAGCCGCTGGACCATCAATTGAGGTCTTTTAGTGGAGATCTCATGATGCACCCCTTTTTATTCTTGTGTTGCCAGTGAGACTCCTCTCTGTGAGCTCCATCGTGGCTATCACTGGTGGTGGCCAGGCACCATCCGGTTCTTCCGGTCCCAAGTCGATGTAGGCACCCACTCTTGTGGGTCTCTCTGTCTTCTTGGTTGTCTTGACCACATGTCATTTTGGTCCTCAGTGAGCATCCGTTCCTGCTGAGTTGGGACCATTTGCTGTGTCCTCGGATGGCAGCTTGGCAGCTTTTAAGACCCCAGATGCCACTCACCAATGTGGGGTGCAGAGAGCTCTCTTAGCAAAACGCTAGTTGTGCCAATTGGCCTGGAATTCGCCTAAGAGCATGGTCCCCCGCCCCCTGCCCCAGCTACTCTATCCTTGCAATATTGAGTCAAGATGGAAGGAGTACGCAAATTATGCTGAAGTCCACTTAATGTCCTCTTCACTCTTTATTTCCCGTGACCTTTCAACCAGCTCCTGTCCCATTCTGCCTTCTCATCTCACCTCCAGGCAGGAGCTTCCTGTTTAATTTCCCGTTATCTACTTAAGCCAAGAAGCACACTCATTACCAGTAACATTTCATGTCTTACAGTCCAGGCTACTCTTTCTCTGAAGAGTTGACTTTGGGAATGGTTTTACTTCTGGGCTTACTGAGAGTCCAAGGACCATGTCTTCTGGGGTTCCTCCAGCCTCAGTCAGACCATCATGTCTGATCATTTTACTTGAGTTTGAGCTCTACACCTAACTTTTCTCCAGCTCCCTCAGGGACTCTCTGTTGTGTTCCCTGTCAGGATGGCCATTGATCATAGCCAGGCACCCTCTAATTCTTCCAGTCTCAGGCTGATGGAGTCTCTTGGGATCAAAATTTCCTTATGTCTGTGGTATTCTTCATTATCCTTTGCTCTGTTGGCTTGGGACCAATAGATGCATCTTAGATAACCTCTTGTTAGCTTTTATGATCCCAGATGCCACTCACCAAAGTCCCCTGAAACCATGGTCCCCAAGCTCCCACAACCTGTTTGGTTGTACTCTGGAAACAGTTTTGGGTTTAGTACAGTTGTCCTGACTTTTCCTGTATATGTGTGTTGTCCTTCCCTTCACCTAGAATAATTTTTGTCTACTATCTAATGAGTGAATACCCCTCTCTACCTCCCTACACTCAAAACCATCGAAGAATGTTTTCTTCTGTGTTTAAACCTTTACTTGAGTTGTTATAATAGCAGTCTCATGTAAAATTATACCTTTGCAACTGATTAATTTCATTCAGCAAAATGCCCTTCAGATTCATCCATGTTATGTTTCTCAGAATTATGATTGTTCTTTATCATTGCATAGTATTCCATTGTGTAAATATATCATAATTTTTTTATTAATTCATCCACTGATGGGCATCTAGGTTGTTTCCATCTTTTTGCTGTTGTAAACAGTATTGCAATGAACATGAGTGTGCATATATGTATCTGTATGAGGGCTCTTATCTCTCTAGGATTTATCCCAAGGAATGGGACTGCTGGATTGTATGGTACTTCTATTTCTTTTTTTTTTTTTTCCCTGTCATTTTGTTTTTTTTTCACTTTATTTCCTCCACTCCTACCCCTCTCCTCCCTGGTAACCATCAAAGATTGTTTCTCTCTATGCATAAACCTTTTCATGAGTTTTCATAATAGTGGTCTCACATAATACCTGTCCCTCTATAACTGACTCATTTCAGTTAGCATAATACTATCCAGTTTGTTCTGTGTTATGAGGTGACATCAGGTTTTGCTAGCACCGTCAGCTAAAAAGACTGTCCTTTTCTCATTTAATGGACTTCAGGCTTTTATTGAGGATCAGCTGACCATAGGTGGATAGATGAACATCTGGGTTCTCAAATCTGTCATATCTGTTCCACTGGTCAATGTATCTGTTGTACTAGTCCCAGGCATCTGTGTTTCTAAGGTAATGTCTCTTGTAAACAGCGTATTATTGCTACCATATTGTAGTAAATTCTTTTTGGCAGTGCTGATATTTTCTTTGTCTCTACTGTGCTGAATTCCTTTGGCTTTTTGTTTTTGTAGATTTTGTTTCTATTGAGACTTTGTGTTTCCCTTCTTTATTTTGATAAGTAGGTTTATTAAATTTCTCTGTGGTTACCTTGAAATTTATCCTTTTCTTCCTAGGTTCGAAGCGGTCTATTGTTACTTGGTAGCACTCTGCCTTAAACTGCATTAGAAAATTCTATATCTACGCTGTTTATTCCCTCTTCTACTGCTCCGATGTTGATGTATGTCATTTACTGATGAACCTCTCTGGTTTTGGATAGTCCTTGAGAGTTCAGTTCCTAGGTTGGTATCTGGCTGGTACAATCTTGCATCCTAAATTCAGGCTGTCATCTGAAATTGTTTGTTCTTAGATGAGAGGACTCTCTAGCAATTCTTGAAAGTTTGGCTTTGTTTTTTACACATTCGGCTAATTTCTTTTTATCTGGGAATGTCTGGATTTCACCTTATGTTTTAATGACAGTTTTGCTAGATAGATTATCCCTGGTTGACAGTATTTTTCTCTCAAGGTTTTACATATATCATCTGTCTGAACTGTGTTCCCTGAAAAATCTGTAGCAGTTTGGTTGGGCTATAATTCCTGGTATTGTATGATGTTCCTCCATGTTGGAATTCCTGCCTCTGTGATGTTAATGCCACTGCTACCCACAAGGTCAGCAGTTCAAATCCACCAGGCACTCCTTGAATACTCTGGGGTCAATTCTACCCTGGCCCCTAGGGTCGTCATGAGTCAGATCCGACTCGAAGGCACTTGGCTTGGCATGATGTTAATGAGGGAGGATGGGTGGCAGTATTGGTAGAGGAAGATTCAGTTTCTTTTGTGCCTTGAGGCAATCTCTTGAGACATAAAAAGAAGGGGAGGTGAGCTGAGATTTGGGGACCTCAGACCACCAAAAAGCAGTGCTGAGAGCTAAGCACATCCTTTGGAAAGGACTGAGGTCCCTGCAACTCAGAAGCTCCAATCCAGGGAAAGATTGATAATGAAAACCTTCCTCCAGTGCCAACAGAGAAAGCTTTCCCCTAGAGCTGACACCTGAATTTAGACTTTTAACATACTAGACTGTGACAAATAAAATCCCTCTTTTTAAAGCCACCCACTTGGTGGTAATTCTGTTAAAGCAGCACTAGATAACTAAAACAGATTATCCTTGGTTGGCAATATTTTTCTTTGAAGGTTTTACATGTATCTTCCCATTGCTGCCTGTCCTGTATGGTTTCTGCTGAATAATCAGAGCTTAGTCTTATTGTCTACCGAGACTTTGTTTTTCTCGGGCTACTCTCAGAATTTTTTTCTCTGTCTTTGGTTTTAGCAAGTGTAATTATGCTATACCTTGATGATTGTCTTTTAGGGTCTACAGTATATGGGGTTTGCTGAGCTTCTTGGATGGTCAGTTTTCCATGTTTCATATTAGGGAGGTTTTCTGTTAGCAATTCTTCATTGATCCTCTCTGCATTTTCTGTTTTCTCCCCCTTCTGCAACTTAAATCACTCATAAATTTTTGCTTTTGGTTGTATCCCACATAATTCTCAGGGTTTCTTCATTTTCCTTCATTCTTTTTTCTGATTTTTCCTCAAAGATGTATCCAAGTGTTTGTGTTCAAGTTTGCTGATCTTGTGTGCCATCATTTCACACCTGCTCTTCAGCTCTTTTATGACACTGTCCATTTCTGAAATCTTCTATCTTTTGGATTCCTAATTGCTACTTTCACATGATTTCTAGTTGTGAATTTATTTTGGCCTTTTGTTCTTGTATTATTTTCATGAACTTTTCCATGAATTTGCCTGCCTTTTCTATAAATTTATTTTTTCCTCATTTTTGTCTGTTTTTTGCTTCAATTCTTAATCAAAAACCAAACCTGTTGCCATCAAGTCAGTTTTGACTCATAGAGACCTGTAAGATACAGTACAACTGCCCCATAGAGTTTCCAAGGAGCATCTGATAGATTCAAACAGCCGATCTTTTAGTTAGCAGCTGTAGCGCTTAACCACCACACCACCACGGTTTCCAACTCTTGGGTAGCTCTGAATAGTAATTTAAATTTCCTATCAGGTTAATTCTTGCACCTTTGTCTACTGAAAAGTCATTTTGTGTTTTATTTTGGACACCGATTGGAACCGTCCCATCCTTTTTTTTTTTTTTAGTATGTTGTACCATTGTCTGCTGTCTTTGGGACATTTAGTAGTTATTTAGTTTACTGATTGTAGATTTGTTTCCTCATGCTTTTTAATTTGTTTGTGTCAGAGCAGGCAGGCCGTGTATTTGTTGTTTGCTCAGCCAGCCAAGTGCCATCGAGTCAGATCTGGTCATTACATTTTTCATCTCCTTGTCCAATAGGCAGGGCTAGCTGCTCAGTTATGGTGGAGCTGAGCAGGTCCAGTTGATGATCTGCGTACTGCTGGGAGCTGCTGAAGGTACTCTCAAGTATTCCCTGTCGATCTCCTATGTGGGTCCGCTGAATCCATACATCATGGAAGCTGTCCTTCCTGGCCACTTTGGCCACTGCAGCTACTCAGGAGACATCAGAGGTAGAGCAGCAAGAAGAAGGTGTCAGGTGGGAAAGCTGCCTTGCTGGCCACCAGGTGCATGCCCTCCACCAAGGCTTCCATAAATCTGCTCTCATGTGCTCCCTGTCTGTTGCTTTCTGACAGGTGTTGAAGATGGCAAATATGTCCTAAGTTACCTGTTAGGGAACTTTCATATTTCTTCTCTCTGTTTTCTGTCAGTTTCTTATTACATTCAGTTTTGGGCTGGGATCTTCATTTGACACTTCACTTTCCAGGATCGCTGTTTGTTTCCGTTTTAGTTAGTTTTTTCCATCTTTCTGTGGAGGGACAACATTGTGTTTCTGCATATGGTGCCATGTTGACTGGAAGTTATTTCTAGGTTTTTCAAGAAGGGCCAAATCAACTTCCAAAGTGGCTGTACCATTTTACATTTCCACCAACAGTGTATGAGTGCTCTGGTCTCTACACAACCTTTCCAACATTTATTATTTTGTGTTGTTTTGGATTAATGCCAGCCGTGTTTGGGGTGAGATGGTATTTCATTATAGTTTTGACTTGCATTTCTTTAATAGTTTTTAAAGATTATGTGAGCATTTACTCATATATCTGTTAGCTTCCTGAATGTCTTCTGTGGTCAAATGCCTAATCATATGGTTTGCTCATTTTTTAACTGGTAATCTGTCTTTTTGTTGTTGAGGTTTTGCAGTATCTTATGGACTTTATATGGTAGACACTGATCAGATTTGTTGGACTCAAAATTTTTCTCCCAGTCTCTAAGTTGTCGTTTTACTCTTTGGTGAAGTCTTGGAATGAGCATAAATACTTTACTTTTAGAAGTTCCCAGTCAGGGATTTTCTCACCTGGTGTTTGTGTATGTTAATAATGTTTTGTATTTTGTTTATGCCATGTATTAGGGTTCCTAGCATTGACCCTGTTTTTTCTTCCATGATCTTTATAATTTTATACTTAGATTTTTGATCCATTTTGAGTTAGCTTTTGTGCATGGTGTGAGGTAAGGGTCTTGTTTCACTTTTTTGCAGATGGATATCCAGTTTTGCCAGGACCATTTGTTAAAGAGATTCTTTTCCTCCATTTAATGAACTTGGAGCATTTGTCGAATACCAGCTGCTCATAGGGGATGATTTAAGGCCAGATTCTTAATTCTGTTCCATTGGCCTATGTATCCATTTTTGTACCAATACTAGGCTGTTTTGACTACTCAGGTAGTGTGAGGCCTCCCAGTTTGTTCTTCTTCAGTAATGCTTTGCTTATCTGAGGCCTCTTCCCTTTCCATGTGAAGTTGGTAATTTGTTACTCTTATCTCATTAAAAAATGCCATTGGCCCAGAAGACAGAGACACACATTGAGTCAGTGACTACATCAACATGTGACTAGAAGAACCAGATAGTACCCTGGACCACCAGTGATAGCTGTGATGGGGCTCACAAGGTTGAATCTCACTGGCAACATGAGAATAAAAAGGGGTACACCTTGAGATCTCCACTAAAAGACCACAGTTGATGGTCCAGGGGCCTCAGGGTTCCCCGGGAGTATGGAGGACAACTTCTACAGGAGGTCATCTTATTGGAGGTGGGGGAGAGGGTGGAGAGGAAGAGATAGGAGATTCTTAGGATGATATGACATTGTATAGAACAGAAAGGAGTGTGCTGTCACCAGGCTGGGAGAGCAATGGGAGTTGAACACAAGCAGGCATGCAAATTTATATGGGATTGTACATTTTCACTCAATCATAATAAAAAAAATATTTTTTAAATAAAAACAGTGTTATTGGAATTTCTATTGGGATAGGGTTTTATCTATCAGTTGCTTTGGGTAAAACAGACATTTTCACAATATTGTCTTCCTATCCATGAGCAAGTCATGTTTTTCCACTTACACAGGTCTCTTGGTTTCTTGCAGTAGTGTCTTACAGTTTTCTTTACGTAGGTCTTTTATGTCCCTGGTTAGATTTATGCCTAAGTATTTTATCTCCTTGGGGCCCACTGTGAATGATAATGATTTGGTGATTACCACTTTAATGTTCACTTTGTTGGTGAAGAGGAATTCAACTGATTTTTGTACAATTATCTTGTATCACTGAACTCTCCTTATTAATTTCAGTACTTTTCTTGTGGATTCTTTGGGGTTTCCTATGTATAAGATCATATCATCTGGAAATAGAGATACTTTTTCATTCTTCCTTACCACTCTGGATGCCCTTTATTTCTTTTTCTAGCCTGATTTCTCTAACTAGTACTTCAGCACAATGTTGAATGAGAGTGCTGATAAAGGGCATCTTTCTCTAGTTCCTGTTTTCAAGAGAAATGCTTTCAAACTTTCCATTTAGGATGATGTTGGCCACAGACTGTATAAATGAGGAATTTCCCTTCTATTCCTATTTTGCTGAGGGTTGCTATCATGGATGGGTGTCAGACTTTGTCAAATAACTTTTCTCCATCAGCTGATAAGATCATGTGGCTCTTATTTGTGTAATGGATTACATTGATTGTTTTTCTGATGCGGACTCGTCACATTATTTGCTTTCTTCTGGTGCCCGAGGGCTTATTTGCTGCTGTTTGTTCAATTTATAGGGTTAATTCTCCGCTTTTGGCCCTTTCTTCTTTTTTCGATGTGTGTATTTATTGCTATAAATTAACTTGTGAGCACTGCTTTTGCTGTATCCTAAAGGTTTTGGTAGGATGTGTTTTCATTCTCATTTGATTCTGTGAAATTATTTTGTTCTTAATTTTTCTATAACCCAGAAGTTTTTGAGCAAGGCACTGTTGAATTTCCTTTCCCCTCCTTGTTCTTCCTGTTATTGATTTCTACTTTTATGGCTTATGGTCTGAAAAGATACTTTGTAGTATTTCAATGCTTTGGATTATAGTAAGGCTCGCTTTATGGCCTAATATGTGGTCAGTTCTGGAGAATGTATGTCTGTGAGGTCAAGTTTGTTGATTGTAGCATTTACATCTTCCATGTCTTTATTGATCTTTCTGGATGTTCTGTCTTTCACAAAGTGGTGTGTTAAGCCTCCTACTATTACTGTGGAGCTATATCTCTTTTCAATGATGAGTTTGTTTTATGAATTTTGGAGTAATTTGTTGAGTATATAAATATTTAATATGGTTATGTCCTCCTGTTGCACTGATCTTGTAATCATCATATAGTGTTCTTTCTTATCCTGTGTGGTGGATTTTAAAGTCTGTTTTCTCAGAAAGTAATATTGGCACTTCTACTCGTTTTTGACTGTTGACTTGATTATTTTTTTCCATTGAGTTTTAGTTTGTATCTTTTAAGTCTAAGGTATGGCTCTTGTAGGCAGCATATAGATTGTTTTTTTCATTCATTCTGCCACTTTCTCTTTATTGGTGCATAAAGTCCATTTACATTCAGTGTATGGATATGAATTTAGAGCTGTCATATTGAGGTACTTTTTTGTGTGTTGTTGACAATCTTTGTTCCACTTGATTTTTTGTGCTGAGTCATCTTTATGTATTTTCAACTTTCTCACTGTTGTTTTGTATAGGCTGAGACTTCATTTTTTTTTATGTAGGATTGTTAGTTCATTTGTTGTTACCTTAACATTTACTCCTATTTTTCTAAGTTGAAACTTGTCTTTCTTTACATCACCTTGACTTCCTTTCCATATGAGATCTGTGACATTTTTCAGTCCATCTTTTTTAATGTTGTCATCTTTTACATAATGACATCTGTTTCCCTATTTTCAGGGTTTTAGCTTTATTACTGTGAGTTCCCTGAGTTGATAACTGGTTGCTCTGCCGTGTGTTCTAGTCTTGGTTTGTTACTGATATTACTGATATTCTAACCAGAGGATTTCCTTTAGTGTTTTCTATAATTTTGGTTTTTGCCAATTCCCTAAAATTCTGTGTATCTGGGATTGTCCTAATTTTGCCATCGTATTTGAGGGACAGTTTTGCTGGATATATAACTCTTGGCTGGCAGCATTTTTCCTTTGAGGCTTTACATGATGTTATCCCATTGGTGACCTGCACGGTTTCTGCTGAGTAGTCCAAGCTGTCGTATTGACTCTCCTTTGTTAGTTTGTGTCTAGTAGCTTTTAAAATTCTCTATCTTTGGTTTTGGCAAGTTTTGATTATATCTTGGTGTCTTTGAGATTACCATGTATGGGGTTCAGTGAGCATCTTGGGTATCTTCATGTCTTTCATGACCTCAGGGACATTTTTCTGCCAACAAATCTTCAACAATTCTTTTCTGTTATCCCTCCTCTCCCATTTTGGTACTCCAGTCACTTGTAGGTTACTCCTCTTAGTTCCAAATAATTCTTATTTTTCTTTTTGAATTCTGTCATGGATTGAACTGTGTCCCCCCAAAAAATGTGTGTAGCCATTTGGTTGGGTGATGGTTCCCAATAATTTATGAATGTCCTCCATTTTGTGATTTCCCTGTACCATATCTTAAAGAGGATTGGGGTGGGTCTGTAAATCCCTTCCTAAGGTCACTTCCCTGCTCCAATGTAAAGGGAGTTTCTGTGGAGTATGGCTTGTACCACCCTTTATCTTACAGGAAGGGAAAGGAAAGCAGGCAGAGAGTGGGGAACCACATCCCATCAAGACAGCCGCACCAGGAGACAAGCACGTCCTTCAGATCTGAGGTTCCTGCACCAAGATGCTCCCTAACCAAAGACTGATGCAACAGTCTTTCCTCCAGATGGACAGAGGGAAAATCTTTCCCTTGAAGCAGACACCCTGAATGCAGACTTGTATCCTACTGGAGTTAAGAATAAACTTTCCTTTATTAAAGCTATCCATTTTATAGTATTTCTGTTATAGCAGCACTTGATGACTAAAACATTCTATTACCTATTTTTCCCTCAAATATGCTGGTGTCAGGTGCTTTAACTTCACTCTCACTAATTGACTTTCATTGCTTCAGTTCTGCTCCTATGACTATCTAATTCCAAAATTCTATCTTCTGAATTTGTTTGTTCTCTCTCTAGGGACTCTTGTAGCCTGTCATATTTGTCATTATGATTTTTCTTTAAACATCTTATGTTCGTCTGTTGCTTTCTGTGGCTTTCTTGGCTTGTTCTGCATTTTGCCCTATCTGCATCCTGATCTCTTGAAGAGTTCTGTATATTCACCTTTTGTATTTTACATTAATTCCAGAAAGTTTTCTTCATCCAGAATATTTCTTGATTCTTTGTTTTGGGAGCTAGCGAAAGCCATCATGGCCTGCTTCATTTTATGATAGTGCTGCTTCTGAGCCATCAAGTTGTTGTATTTGTTTCCTTATTGTGTCCTAGCTTGTTTTGTTTCAATATGCCCAGACAGCTCATCTGAGCTAGTTTATTAAGGCCCTTGAAGCTCTAATGTCTTGTCACCAGGCAGTTAGAGCTGTAAGTAGGTATGTGAACCCAGGAGTCCATTTACATTTCTTGTATGGATTCAACTTAGGTATCTCAGTGGTCTAGTCACCAAGTTTGTGATTCACATTCTCAGCTAGTCCTATATGGGCAGGGGTGATTAATTCAGGCACACATACTTGGCTACAGAATGGGGTCATGCACTGAGCAAGGCAGGGGGCTGACAGCCATCCCTGAGTATCTGTGAGGATAGGATATCCCTTCCTAGACCATGTATGTGGGTGGGTTTTACAGCTGAACTATCGGCACCCTGTGCTATTGGCCGTAAGTACTGGGAGGCACCACTTATTTTTGGACCCCTGTCACAGATGGCCAGGTGGTATGGGTAGAGCCACCAGTTCTTGGGCCTCTGATTGGGGTAAATGAGAACCCTGTTTAATAGGCAGAGCAGTGTCAAATGTCACAAGCCTGCACTGCCACAATATAAAGGGTCTTCCAGTAAGGGTGTCCTATCTTTGAACTTGAATAATACAAGCTGTGCAAATGATACATTTTAATTTTGTTACTATTTTGAAGTATATTTAATGGCATTATGTGTGAAAAGAACTTCAGGTAAATGGCCACCACAGCACTTTCCAAAGGGGGCCAAAAATGATAACCAGTTGGTATCTTTCACCTGGTATCTTTCACCATTGGCAGTCACCACCTCTCCTTGTTCATCTTGAAAAAAATACGGGCCAATGAGTCTTCAGACCAAAATCCACACCAAATGATAACTTCTTTGGGATGGGGTGAACGTTTCTGAATCTCCATTCAGTTCTCATGACTTCAAATGTGACAGTTTTGTTAAGAAAACCATTCACCCAAAAATGGGCCTCACTGAAGATGAATTTTTGGCGATAAGTTGGGCCAACTTCCAATTGCTCCAGACCCCAGTCAGCAAGTGTATGGTGTAATCTATGGTCATTTAACTTTGGTTCTTGAGTTAAAACAGTTTCATAAGGGTAAAGCTTTAAGTCCAGATGCAAACTCCACCAAATTGTGGTTGATGAAAGGCCCAGTTCTTGTGCTTGTCAAGAAACTAACTGGGATGGATTCTTGCATGTACTCTGACAAATGGTGGCAATATTTTCATTGGAATGTGTGGTTCACTGATGCAAAGGCATTGTCTGATCAGCAATAGACCCAGATGTCTCACATTTTTTGATTAAATGTTGAATGGTTCTCTCAGTGGGATGATTAGTTCATTGTAAATTTGATGTAACACATATAATGTCTGGTGAATGAAAGACTTATTTTGATAATAATTTCTGTGTTGTGAAATCATATAACTTTTCATGGCTATCTGTCAAGACTAATCAAGAAGCATGATAAATATGATCCCTGTAGCTTCACAAATATGGCCATAGTGAGCTGTCAGAAACAGGACATCCATACTGGAAGACCCTTTACATGTGACTCTCACTGAATAGGATACACAGGAATCAAACTGAGTATGTCTGTGGAAACAAACAATGGAGAAGCTCAATATTATCATTTAGAATAGATCACCAATTTCTCATATGCAAGTTCAAGTTGAAGCAGAAGAAAATACAAGTCCATGAGAGCCAAAATACTACCTTGTGTACCCCACTTGAATTTAGAGACCATGTTTTTTTGTTTTTAGTATTTTATTGTGCTAAAAGTATACAATCCAACTTGTCCTACAAAACCTTACATACACACTGCTATGTAACTATAGCTGTTCTCCCCATCCTGTGATAGTACACTCCTCCTTTCTGCCTTGTATTTATTTCTCAAGACCATTCAACCAGCTCCTGTCCCTTTCCACCTCTTATCTCATCTATAGACAGGAGCTGCTCAGTTTGCCTCGTGTACCTACCTAAGCTAACAAACACACTTGTTGCCACTATCACTTTATGTCTTATAGGCTAGACCAATCTTCATCTGAAGAGCTGCCTTCAGGACTGGTTTCAGTGCTGAGCTAACAGAGTCTGGGGGCCATGTCTTTGAGGAACCTCCCAGTCTGTTAGACCATTAAGTCTTTTAGTAGAGATCTAACTCTGCACACCCACTTTCCTCCTACTATGTCAGGTACTCTGTTGTATTCTCACTCAGGGCAGTCACTGGTGGTGGTCAGCACCATCTACTTCTTCTGATGGAGACCATCTTAAGAACAGATTTGATGCACTGTACACTGAATACTGGAAGATCAGATGAACTGTGGGATGATACCAAGGACTTATGTGAAAAAAGCGAAAGATCACTAAAAAGACAGGAAAGACCAAAATAGATGTCAGAAGAGCCTCTTATACTTGCTCTTGAACATAGAGGAGCAAAAGTGAAAGGAAGAAATGATGAAGTAAAAGGTGAACAAGTTTCAAAGGACAGCTCAAGAAAACAAAGGTATTATAATGAAATGAAACCCCAGTGGCATAATGGTTAAGTGCTATGGCTGCTAACCAAAAGGTCGGCATTTCTAACCTGCTAGGTGCTCCTTGGAAACTCTATGGGGCAGCTCTGCTGTCCTAAAGGGTTGCCAGACAGCAATTGGTTTGGTCCGGTTTTGCTGTAAAGACCTGGAGTTAGAAAACAGTTAGGGGGAGGAGTCAAGGTGGTGGACTAAGCACATGCCTCCCTAAATCCCTCTAGAAACCAAGACCTGAACTGATAATTAAACAGAGCCTTCTGGTCACCTAGTGAGCCCTAGAACATGGCATAGGACTGTTAATTTGGACTTCATACCACTTAACGGAAAACCTCCTCTCTTTAGGTGACTCCTGCTCCTGGCCAGTCCTGGCTTTCATGGACCAAAGGTAAATCACCATTTTGACTTTTTTTCTCTGTACTGGCAGGCCAGCAGAGCTGGGTCTTGACTAGTGGCTAGTCTCGGGCACACTGTTGGTGGATTGACAGGTGAAACTGCCATATTTTGAGAGCCCAGCTTAGGATCCTGTGCATCTCGCCACCTGTGGCCTCTTTCTGCTTCTGTCATAGTATAGTTTGTGTGGAGGTGGCAGCAAGCTTGCACGGGATGCCGTGTTGGATACGTAGGCCTCAGCTGGACCTAATTCTTAGCCTAGGAGGCAGTGCCTGCCCACAGGAGAGCACTGTTCTGGTAGAAAAACAGTATGTTTACACACTGTTGCCTACAGCTGGGGCCCAGCAACACAGGCTGTTGTGGACTCTATGTATCTCGGCACCTCTGGACTCTTTCTGCCTCTGCCATAGTGCAGTTTGTATGGAGATGGTGCTGAGATTGTGTGGGACACCATCTTGGATATGGAAGCCTCAGCAAGACCTAATTCCTAGGCTGGGACATAGCACCTGCACATAGGAGAGTGCGTTGCTGGCAGAAAAGCAGAATTTTACACAGTATCGCCTATGGCTGGGGCCTGTCAGCAGAAGCCAACAGGGTGGTAGCCTTGCTGTACTCTGAATTAGTTCATAACATCTAGGGTTGGATACAGAGGTGCTTACTTTGCCAGCTGGAAAGTGGGTCCTGTAACACCTGAAAACCTTGAGAAGTGGTCAGATACCTTTTACCTTTCTTTTTAAGCCAGCCTAGAGAAACAACTGCAGGCCATCCTCACAGCATCTCTCCCAGCCTTTACTGACTCACATGAAGCCCAAAAAGCAACAGACTATGGAGAAAGCTGTAATCAAGAAATGACCCATGGCTTCAGAAGGCCCCCAAATGAAACAACGAAAGAGCTTCCCGGATGAAGAAACTTTTCTGAAATGATCAGAAGGTGGATAACAAAAGGATTATATATAGAGCCCTCCTAGACCTTCTACAAAATGCAGCAGAGCAATATGAAAAATTAAGCAAGCTGTTCGATCTGATAGAACACCAGTACTTTGAAATCCAACAGATCAAGAACAAAATCAAAGACATAGAAGCTTCATTTCAAAGCCAAGAAAACAGAACGGAATAAATGGAAAAGAGACTTTCTGACTTGGAAGACAGAGCTACTGACTCCAGCATTTATGAGGCAAAATCAAAAAAAGAAACGAGAAAAATGAAGACGCATTAAGAAGTGTGTGGGACTCTATTAAGAGGAACAACCTACGATTAACTGGAATCCCTGAACAGGGTGAGACACCTGAGAACAGTCTTGTTGCTGAGCTGCTGACAGAGAACTTCCCAGAAATCATGAAGGAAGAGAATTTAGATAGCCATGATGCATACTGAATACCACTCAATATAGATTTCAAAAGAAAGACTCCAAGACATAATCAAGCTTAACAAAATGAAAAAGAACCTCTTAAAGGCAGCAAGACTCAAAGCAAAGCTAACATTCAGAGGGAAACGCTGTAGGCTTTCGTTGGATTTCTCAGCAGAAACAATGCTGGCACAGAGACAGTGGCATGCATGACACATTCAAAGCCTTGAAGGAGAACTTCCAACCAATTATATAGCCTGCAAAACTATCTTTCAAATATGAAAATGAAATGAAGACATTCACAGATAAACAGAAACTCAAAGAATTTGTAAAAACCAAATGAAAGCTACAGAAAATACTGAAAGACTCTCTAGGTTTGGGCTTAGAAGAGCAAAACCACTAACTTTATATTTTAAAAGGATACATCATCCGGAATCCTACTCAAGTTAGGGAAAGCTCCAAACTCAATCAAAGCTATATTAGTGCAAGAAATAATCCAGTGATCATATCATGAAAACTATGATGTCATCATATTAAAAAGAGGGATGTACTACAGTCGTTATAGTTCTTCCAGATGGAGAGGAAGTTGACAAGACTAGTAGTAATCAAAATTGGGTTTATACATAGTATTAAGCAGGATCATGGGGGCAGCCATAAAGCACAATAAAGATGCAACATACCATATCAAGAAATGTAATACAGGAGTCTCAACAACCACAAAACCAACCCTAAAAAGGTGAAAAATCAACTCACAAAGAATGTCCCAGAACAGATTACTAAGAACAGAGAAAACAACACAAAAATAAACATATCACAATGGCAGCACTGAATACATACCTATCAATAATTACACTGTAAATGGACTGAATGCTCCACTAAAGAGACACTGAGTGACATCTTGGATCAAAAGACATAACCCATCCACATGCTGCCTACAAGAAACTCACCTTAAAGACATGAACTGAAAATTAAAGGATGGAAGAATATCTATCAAGCCAACAATAAAGAAAGAAGAGTAGGTGTGGCAAACTAATCTCAGATAAAATTGATTTTAATGTAAAATCCACCACTGTGGACAAGGATAGTCATTATTGCTGAAAGGTTCAATACACAAGCAGGACTTAACAATATTAAATACTTATGCACCTAATATTAGAGCACCTAAATATGTCAAAAAAACACTGACTACACTCAAAAAGGAGATAAATCACTCCACAATAATAATAGGAGACTTCAACACTCCACTCTCAATCCTGGACAGAAAATGGTCAGCATTTCTCAAGTTGAAAGAAACGAAGAACAAAATGAAGCCTTGAGTTGCAATGTTATAGGAGTCTATAAGCAAAAAGAGGAATGACACAAGAAGCATGAAAAGATAGAAGGAATATACACAGTCACTACACTAGAGAACTGATCAACATTCAGCCATTTCAACAAGTAGCATATGACTGTCATGGATTGAACTGTCCCCAAAAATACATATTAACTTGGTTGGACCATGATTCCCAGTATTGTGTGGGTTGTCCTCCATTGTATGATTTTCCAGTGTGTTGTAAATCATCATCTCTGCCTGGGTAAAGAGGATCAGGGTGGGATTTAACACTTTTTCACATCACAGCCCTGCTCCAATGTGAAAGGAGTTTCTCTAGGGTCTGGCCTGCACCACTTTTTATCTTAGAATAGATGTAAGGTAAAGGCAGAAAGCAGAGAGTTGGGGACCTCATGCTACCAAGAAAGGAGCATAAAGCCAAGCACATTGTTTTGGAACCAAAGGTTCTGCATGGGAAAGTTCCTAGTCCACAGAATACTGATGACAAGGAACTTCCTCCAGAGCCAACTGAGAGAGAAAACCTTCCCCTGGAGGTGACGCCCTGAATTTGGACTTCTTGCCTAGTAGACTGCGAGAAAATAAATTTCTCTTTGTTAAAGCCATCTATTTGCGATATTTCTGTTAGATGACTAAGACAACAATCAAGAACCAAATATTCTGAAGGAAGAAGTCCAAGTTGCAATGAAGGCACTGGTGAAAAACAAGGCACCAGGAACTGATGGAATACCAAATAAGATACTTCAACAAACAGAAGCAGTGCTAGAAGTGCTTACTTGTTTATGCCAAAAAATGTGGAAGACAGCTACCTGATCAACTGACTGGAAGAAATCAGTATTTGTACCCATTCCTAAGAAAGGTGATCTAACAAAATACAGAAATTATTGAACAGTATCATTAATAACACATGCAAGTAAAATGTTGCTAAAGATGATTAAAAAATGGTCACAGCAGTACACTGACTGTAAACTGCCAAAAATCTAAGTCAGATTTACTGGGAAAAAATACCTGGCAATTGCATATCTGACTGACATCTAATTTCCATAATCTACCATGTAATACAAAATATCAACAAGAAAAAGACAAGTAACCCAGTTACACAACAAGCAAACGATATGGACAGACATTTCTCCAAAGACATCCAGGCAGCCAAAAGACACATAAGGAAATGCTTACAGTCATTAGCCATTACCCATGCTGTTGAGTTGGGTCCGACTCGTAGCAACCCTACAGGTCCGAGTAGAACTGTTCCGTAGTTTCCAAGGAGTGTCTGGCAGATATGAACTGTCGAGCTTTCAGTTAGCAGATGTAGCACTTAATCCACTACACCACCAGGGTTTCCCATCAGCCATTTGAGAACTCGAAATCAAAACTACAATGAGATACATTCTCTCATTCCAACAAGGCTATCATTAATCCAAGAAACAAAATAATAAATACTGGACAGGATGTGGAGAGACTGGAACATTTATATCTTGCTGAGAGGAATATAAAATGGTACAACCACTTTGGAAATCAATTTGGTGCTTCCTTTGAAAGCTAGAAATAGAAATACCATATGATCCAGCAAGCCCACTCCTTTGAATATATCCTAGAGAAATAAGAGTGGACACACGAAATAGATACAAGCACATCAATGTTTACTGCAGCACTGTCCACAATAGCAAAAAGATGGAATCAACCTAGGTGCCAATCAACAGATGAATGGATTCACAAATTATGATATATTCACACTGAAGACTACACAATGATAAAGAGCAATGTGGAACCTGTGAAACATCTCCTAACGTGGAAGAATCTGGAAAACATCATGCTGAAACTGGTTGCAAAAGGGCAAATACTGTATGAGACCACTACAACAACTCAAGAGAAGGTTTAAACATTCACCAATAGTTATCAGGGTGAGACGGGAAGTAGAGACAGCAGCCAAGAATTATGTTAGGTGAAGGGAAGGATAACACACAATACAGAAGTCAGCACAACTGGACTAAAAACTAGAATACAAGCAAATACTTCAAGGGACAGAGTAGCAGGAGATGGGGTCTGGGGACAATGGTTTCAGGAGATATATAAGTCAACTGGCATAACAGAGTTTGTTATGAAAATTCTCTACATCCCACTTTGGTGAGTGGTGCCTGGCATCTTAAAAGCTTCCAAACAACCATTTAAGATGCTTCAATTGGTCCCAACCCACTTGGAACACAAAAGGATGAAGAACACCAAAGACACGGAAAATATGGTCAGAAATGGCCATACAAACCAGAGACTACACCAGCATGAGACCAGAATTAGATGGTGCCCAGCTACCACCAATGACTGTCCTGATAAAGAACACAACAGAAAAGTCCCTGACATAGTGGAAGAAAAGTGGAATGCAGAACTCAAACTCTAGTAAAAAAGGCCAAACTTCATGGTCTGACAGACTGGAGGGTCTTTGGCAGACATGGCCCCGAGTGTTAGCCCAGAACTGAAACCATTCCCGAAGCCAACTTTTCAAAGACTGGACTCTGGATATTAAGACATAAAATGATAGTAGTGAAGAGTGTACTTCTTGTAAATACACGAATCTAACTGGGCAGCTCCTGTCCAGAGGTGAGGTGAGAAGGCAGATGGGGACAGGAGCTAGTTGAATGGCCAAGGGAAATACAGGGTGGAGAAGAGGAGTGTGTTGTCACAGTGTGGAGAAAGCAACTAGGGTCACATAACAATGAGTAAATTTTTATATTGCAAACGAACTTGAACTGTCAACTTTAAAACACAAAATATAAATAAATTAAAAAATAAAAGCAACGGTGCTGTAATGTGTCCAAAGTAAAACTAGAACAATTGAAAGCCACCCTTTTCAACTTCAGATATGTTGGTTTAAAGAAAGGTTGAACACAGTTCATTTCTCTGACCAGGGCAGTACACATTTATCAAGCAAGCATAGTGCCTTAACTGAGGCATCACTGTCTTCTCTGAAGCAAGTAATCAGAACAGACAGGGCTTCACTTTGCTTCCTGCATTATTACTGAAGCAGGGAGGAATTTACCCTGATTTACCAAGATGCTTTTCAGTGCACTGCCTCCTCTTTCCCTCTTTGTCTAGGCCTGCCCTATTAACAGAGGACTTTATTCGGAAGCTGGGTCAAAGGCATTTGGATACTTTGAGTGATAGTACGGATAAAACACAGGAAGGACTATTCAGGATCAGAAAAGACTGCAGCAGTAAGAACATTCTTATGTGAGAAGCTTACTTTTGGATATGTGGACAGACTGGGGAAACCCTAGTGGTGTAGTGGTTAAGAGCTACAGCTGCTAACCAAAAGGTCAGCAGTTCAAATCCACCAGGTGCTCCTTGAAACTATGAGGCATTTCTGTTCTGTTCCATAGGGTCACTATGAGTCAGAACTGACTCAGTGGCAACAGGTTTGGTTTGGACAGAGTAGAGTACACAGGCTGACTAACCAAGGCAGTAACTAAGGACAAGAGATTTGGGACTGTTAGGTAGGACAGTAGTAACCTGGCTGAGAAGTAGCTGGGAAGGCAAAGAATAGCTGCAGATTTATTTTGAACAGCCTATTTGCTTTATTAAAGAGCAGAGGTTCACAGAAGACATCTCCGTCTCAGTCAGATAACATGACAAAATCAGGAGTATATTCAGCTGGACATGGAGAAATGAAGAGGCAATGAAATTAGCTAGCATTAGGCTAAATCAGTTGTGACACTAAGTCCTCTAAAGTGACTTTCCTAATGCAGGGACCTAAAATCCAGGCAGAGCCAAAAGCTAGTAGAGCTCACAATCACAGGCCTGAAAAGTAGTTTAAAATTCTCAATCCTGTGATGCGTGTAATGCCAAAGACTTGAGATAAATATTTTTTTAGTCACAGCCTATTGTTTTCTTCTAACTTGACAGGAGATTCAAAGTGTAGAGCACATGAAAAAGTATAAAGAGCGACTTCAGAAAAAGTATTATTCTATGGAAACTGAAGAGGACTACCAGCCTGTCACTCAACAAGAATTTCAAGTAAGCATTTATTCTAACCAGGGTATTACATCATAATGTGGGGTTTGGAGAAATGAGTTACATTATTTTCTTGAACCCAGAAGTTTCTTCTGTTAAGATACCACTTTTTTTCCTCATTGTTACCCAATTTTAAGACTAAACAGAAAGCAGAATATTTGATTTGCTTAAATGTGATAGTAAGACCAACTGTTTTCTTCTTAAGGAACTACAATTTACATATGGTATGTAGAACAGATTATTGTTCTGTAACTTTAGAATATTAGATCCATAGCTGCACGTATTACGCATGTTTTAAGAGCTTTACAACACTATTTTCCTACATAAAGCATTTAATCACAGGTACCAATAACCTGCTGTTCCTTTTTAGGCAAGAAAGTATGTTACTGCTTCATTCTCTCCTTCCTTCTAATTTACCTTCTAGACTCTTTTTATATGCTGTGGAACTGGAGAAGGAATTACACTATGTCAGTGTAAAACTAAACCGAGTGGTGAGCAAGCTGTCAGCTCTACCAAACTGAGAGAAATGGAGGTGAGAATCTGTAATGCACTCACTGAACACTTCTAATAGGATGTATTCATCTCCTGAATTACTTATTTTAGGCACACTTTAAAACACTATCTGCAGGGTCAGTGATCAATCATCAAACAATTTCCAGGAATCAAGCACCTCTGAGTCGGCCCCACTACACAGTCCATGTACATCATAACATATGTTCTCGGTATGCACACACTAACACAAATAATTCTATAATGATATTTATTATGAAATTCTAGGAATGTGCAGGGAAAGTACAAAATAATGCTGCTTATAGTTCATGAGGCAGCTCTCTTTGCTAATGAATCATTCAGAAAGTAGGGAGAGAAAAACAGTTACACAGGATATAAGATTTGCCAACGCTCTCAAGTACATTGTGTTCTGGCTTTCTTGGGCAAAAGGTAAATTAATAAATACTGAAGATTCTGGAAAATCAATATGTATGACCTCAACTAAATCTCACCTCCAGTCTTCCCAATTGTAAGTCACCTAGAAGAAGAGTGTAGAACAAACTCCCCAACCACCTACAGAAACTTAACTAGTGTCATGATACTGCAAATTCATCAAGACAGTTTCTATGGAGTACATTTAAAATTTTCCAAATGTGCTTCTTCAACTACTTTAAAAGCAAAATACTCAAATAAATAAACTGGGAATATCAGGACATAAGAAGTTATGTTTGAAATGTATAAATGAGGGTGTTGCAAGCTTCCTGCTTGGCTAGTGGGTAAGCTACATGTGCCCTCTTAGAATAGTCACATTGTTCTCTTAGCTTAAGCAACATTACTTGACCAACAGCCTTCAACTTTCACATTAATGCTTAAGAGTATCTGGATTTTAAAACTCAAACTAGCCACCTTCAATAGGCCAAGCTCCTGTCTTTGAGATTGTACATCAAGTTTTCTTAGTAAGATAATTCACTGCAACAAGAAATGCTGACTATCCTCTAATCTTCTCCCTAATAGCCACAAAGGAATCAAAAAGCTGGTCCTTCCCCTGCCTTACCACTTTCCAGAACTACGGACAGTCCCCGACTTTAGTAACTCTGCTGTCTCCCACCTATAGTCCCTGGTTGAGATAATTCAAACAAATCCTAAGATCATTAAGGCAAGGAATACTTTGAGGTCATTTTTTTTTAACACCTAGTAGGCAAAAAAAAAAAAAAAAAACCCCAACATTTACAGTGACTTAGAACATTAAATATTATGTTCTTTTATTACAAAAGTCTATACATTGAAGTGCCAGACACAGCAATGTAGTTACACTGGTGAACATACATATCTATATATTACTTATATATAGATACAGTTTAGACTTGTACTAAAGTAAAACTAACAAAAATTGCCTAATTCTATCACCTACTGCTCAACTATGACACACAATACTGTCACACAGCATTAAGTGCTGCCATGCCACTTGTAACTATTCTACTTAACAGCCAAACATTAGCACTGAATAACAAACATCATGAAGCAGCTGTTAATTTTAAAATGAAACCAGTCAGGTCACTGACTTATAAAAATATGGTAATCATATAGATTTAAGCATTATAAAGAAGGAATATATTATTTAAAACATTTAAATAGTGCATATGGACATTTTTGCATGTGGTATATAAAACACAAACATTCATATAAAATAATATACAGTGCACATTATATCTGATGTTTGGATACACTCCTGTCTAGAGACTGAAAGAAATTGACTGAAATGTACACTGCGTGATGGATTCAAATCAAAGTGATACATATTCTGGTATTTTCAATTTTACTTTTCCAAGTATATCTTGTGAATAACGTAGCTGTATCAAAGGAAACCATGCAAAAGGGCTGAATTTAGTGCTTTGTTCCCCAACTACACATTCACCAACAATGAATTCCCCCCCAAAAGGCATTGCACACACACGTGAAATGTGAAGTACTACGAACACTATTTCTTAAGCTACTTCATGTGCTTAGTACATAATAGTGCCAGAATTCTGAGGTTCATGCATCCCTCACCTTATTAAAGGATATTGCAAAAGTCTACTTTTGTATGGAACAAATTTTTAATATTAGCTAGTAAGAAAATCGTGCATGAGTCACTGCATGCAAAAGATGGCCACAGTCAAAAAAGCACCAGGAAAAAAAACAGAGTTACGCCTGACCAAAATCTGCTATTAATATGACTTCTATACTGTTAGCACAAATAAAGTCACCATTCTGTGAAAATAATTAGAATGATACTAGTCGAGTACCTGAAGAAAAGCCATGCAAAGCCAACAAAAAAGATACGCTTAAAGTATATGTCAAGGGGCATACCACTACACATCCCATAACCAGATGCTTTAAACAGTATATGACTGAGCAAAAGAGGGTATCTTTGCATGGATTTTTTTGATTAAAAGGAAAAAAACAATAAAGATGCAACCCCCTTGAAGGTACATGTAAAAATTGCAGTGGTATTAGCCCTTGTTAAGACCAAGTTTACTTTAGGCAAAATGATCACTTTGCCAATTCAGGCCCAACTTGACTGAATGTACAAATCTGAGCACCAACAGACTTCCCACATACTGACATGGCTATTTTCTCACATTATCTGGAGGTGGGTGAAAAAAACGGAACAATGCAGATCTGATACAGACAAATCACATCATCGCTAGCTGATACACAGTAACTGCAGTAACTGAGAAAACGAACTGTAACTTAAGTCCCATAGGCAGCATGTGATATGATTCAGTTCTGTGTGTGATGTGTGGTATGTATTATCAATAGACTCAACAAGGTCACTTTTTGGTCTACCCACTGTTATCTTCATCCAGGAGATATGTGACCAGCGAATTATGAAATTTTCTAACACACTACCTGTGAGAAAGTGTCATTTTGGAATTGAACAGAAAGGTGGTTCCATAGTAGGATTTGAAGTTTCAGTCTGATTTTGGTTTTCTAGGAAAAGATACAACACAGTTGCATATGTGCACTTTATAGGCTTTTCTTTCAAATTTTCAGTCTCTGTAAGAAAAAGGCAACTGAAGAATTCAGTGTGACGTGAAGATTTTCCTCTCGATTTTCTTCAGTAATGAAAAAATAATAATAAAGTTGGTAATAACAAACAAAAAAAAAAAAACCCTTGTATTTCCAAAGTTCTTAAAGTTGAAAGGATGAAATTCTAGTCTTTTGGGAACAGGATGGATCGGTAGTACAAACTCACGAAAGAAACTGCGCTGTAGCTAAAGGTGGCGAGGACAGTCTGTGGTTAGTGTGGAAGATCACTACACTCCCTCTCCAGAGGGCCTACTCACTCTCCTCCCATCAGCACTTCTTTAGTGGCACCACAACCAGGCACCAAATGAAATTCTCTGAGTGCCTGACAAAATGAAATCAAGTACCCGCCAAGAACACATGATGGTAGCTTCAGGGAATCAACTGATTTTATGATGTTTTAAGAGATGTTTTATATGGATTTTGAAGAATCTTGTTTGCTGATAAGAACTTCAAGAAGCCTAAGTTTGGCTTTAATTTTCTTGTACTCCCTGTACTCCTCAAGCACCGGGACACGATCCTCTTTCTGAGCATTCCTAAGGAAAAAAAAAATTTTTTTAGTATTCTAGAGATTATCTGGAAAATAAAGACCCACAGTTGTCCAAATAGAAGACACAAAGCTATATATGATATATGTTCAAATAAAAAGTTACTCTGCCAAAAAAATAAACAAGATGATGGAAGTTCACTGATGTGGGGGCCACAGTGTCAGGGTGTGATACAAAGGCAGTTCACTGACATGGGTGCCACAGTGTCAGGGTGTGAGACAATGAGAGTTCACCGATGTGTATGCCACAGTGTCAGAGTAAGACCAGAACAATAAGAAGAAAAGAAGATGGCTGAATTAATATTTCTACCTCCAAGGAAGATTCCTAAAACATTCCTGTTTTTGATGGATTCTTCTCTATGTAAGATTAAATTGTATTATATGTCTTATTAGTGATCATGGTAGATAACTAGAGGTAACCAAAATACTTTAATAAGACACCCATTACTAGGCCCTGCCAGGTCTGATAGCATGTATTAAATGCTGAAGGTCAACAATGGGTCATTTCATAGATTTAGTTCACTGTGGCTTCAACTCAATGAAATGTAAAACATCCACTTGACTCTAGCAAAAGAGTAGTTTTTACATCTTATATTAATAATGACCCAATATAATCCACCTTAATCACTGGGTAAAGCATAAAGTCATTCTAACTATAATTATAAGCTAAATTTTCTTCCAATAAGACAAAGACAGAAAGTATTTGAAAGATACATTCCTGCTCCTGAGATTTCTGAAACACGTATGCCAGCCTATATAAAACCCTCAAAATAAATTTTTTTTTTTTCTTTTTAAACACATTTGGGAATTTGCAATATAGCTTTGTGAAACTACCCAGTTTTGAAAAAAATTTCTGAGGCTTGAGCTCATTTAACCCTCATTTCTGTACCTTTAAAAGAGCCTAATATTTTATAATGGCCAAAAGGTGGACACAAGTATCTATCAACATATGAATGAATTCAAAAAACATGGCATACACATACAGTGGAATACTATTCAGCTATAAAGAGAAGTTCTGATACATGCTAAGACATGGATTTTTAACCCTGGAAAACATACTAAATGAAGTCACAAAAGGATAATTACAATATGATACCACTTATGTGAAATATCTGCAGTAGGCAAATGCAGAGACAAAAGGTTACTAGGAGTTATCAAGGGCGAGGGAAGGGGGAAGAGGGAATTACTACTCGAAATGCACTGAGTTTCTGAGTTAAGGATGATGAAAAAATTTTGGAAATCTATCCGACTCGACGGCACTTGGCTTGGCATATGATGATGGCAGCACATCACAGTGAAAATGTCACTGAGTTGTACACGCAAATATGGCTGAAACGGCAAATGTTCTGTTACATGTATTTTACCACAAGAAAATAGAAAATACAATCAAGTGTATTAATAATTACCAAGGTGGAAGAGAGAGTGATGGCAAGTTATTGCATAGGAGTTTCTGTTTCAGGCATAATGGCTGCCTAAAGTAGTAAATGTCATTAATGGTACTGAACTGTCACATAAAAATGATTAAAATGTCAAATGTTTCATTATATATATTTTGCCACCAAAAGGTGGGGGTGGGGGCTTAGTTGGGTCACCTAGTTCTCAGAAAAGGCCACAAGCCACATTATACAACAGAGGCCACAAAGACCACCATGAGCTTCCTACATACCTTGGAGATCAGCAGCCTAAGATGAGCCAAAACACAGCCCAAGCAGTGAATCAGTATAAAATTTAAGAATCTAAAGTAGTTAAAAGTATCATTCCTATTATGGAACCCCTCCTGATAGAGAAAATGTCTTGTTTCACAACCTTCCTACAAGATGAGGAGGTAGAATTAAAAAGCATAAAATCGTTGCCAGTCCTCAAATACTTTCTCAGGTATTTTTCACTGCAGCTCTGACTTTTCCTTGACATTAGTAGCAGGGCTTCAGCATACACATGAATTTTTTTAAAATGTGATTTATACGAACATCCTTACATAAAGAACTTAGGCCTAATCCAGTATGTTCCATTATTTTAACATGCGGGCTCTTGAAAATTAAGAGGGAATGAAGACTCAATTTTGTGATGGCCAACAAACCTTCCATTTTGTTGATAAAATGCTTCCTCAAATTCCCGTAATGTCTTCCGTAGTTTCTTTTTCTCAGCTCTGGCTTTCCAAAGTTGTTCCAATAATTCGGGCCTAAGAGTAAAATGTGAGGAAAACATTGAAAGGCCCCTCACGGATTCATTATATTCTAGCTGCAAATCAAAGTCATTTATGGAGCTTTTAGAACATATCAGTGCCTACGCTCTACCAGAGACCAATTAAATTAACAGCTGAAAGTAGCCCTCAGCATCAGACTTCAAAAAAAAAACCCCAATTTTTCTCCTGATTGTGTAATACAACCAGGGTTGTAAACCACTGTTATATATCATATAGTCCACAGATACAGAAGCCGAGAATAGAGCAAACTAAAAACTGTCAGCTGGTTCTTGCACTTTGTCAGGCACTGAATGTATAATTTGGAATTTAAAAAAATTTTTTAAATACTAAAAAGGAAATAGGAAAAATAACAGGTATTTAGAAATCACATTTTTAAAAAAGGATTTATCTCTTGAGCACTGCATTAATTTCCTCTAAGCGCTCAATTAATTAACACAATCTCTCGTTATAAGAAGCTTTATCACATACGTATATATGTAAGCATACACACAAACATACATATTAAAACCTCAACTACTGACTGAAAAGCTGGCAGTTTAAATTCACCAGTCACTCTTGGGAAATCCTACTGGGACAGTTCTACTCTGTCCCATGGGGTTGCTATAAGACAGAATAGGTTGTGCATATATATGCATGAAACAAAAAATAGTTAACTTTATTACAAAAATAAAAATGGAAACAAGAACTCATACATGGAAGCTGCTCGAGTACTTGACAGTCGGAGATCCAGAGCCAATTTTTCTTGATTTTCTTCAATATCAGATTCTGAGTTTTCCATTGAACTGGAAAAAGACTGTGCCTGTACAGCAGTTTTCAAGATATCACTTAACTCAGAGGACAGACTGACACCATCTTCTTCTTCTTCCTAAAAAGAGATCCATGCAGAGAATCAAACAGGTGATGACTTCACACTTTCCCCTTAGTAAAGAGAACAGAGAATGATTTCTTTAAATGATTACCTTGATTTCTTCAAAAAAATGTGCAGTTTCTCCTTCTATGATTGGCTGTAACATCTGTCCCCTTCGCTTGGTGGCTGGAGATCCCTGCAACAATCAACAAGACAAACGGTTCACACTGTATTTCAAGTCTTCAGTGGGAAAACTTTTATTTCCTTTTCTATGTTTGTAGACAGTGATACACGATAATTTATTTCTAAATATGTCTTGAATCACTAGAACAATGACTATCTTTAAAAGTCAAAATGATAAATCATTATATATGTGTAGTTAATTGGGAGCATTTTTCTTTTTATCAGCAACTTTCAACTTTTTTTGGTTTTAGGACCTCTTGACATTTTTTTTATTATTACAACTTTATTGGCATAATTCAATACCATAAAATTCCTCATTAAAGCATACACTTCAGTGGTTTTTAGTATATTCACAAGGTTGTGCAACCCATCACTACTACTTATTCCATAATATTTTTATCACCTCTAAAAGAAACTCATACCAATTGGCAGTCGCTCTCTGCTTACCTGCCCGCTCAGCCTTTGGCAGACACAAATCTACTTGCTGTCTTTTTGCACTTCTCTATTCTGGACATTTCATATAAATGCAGTCATACAATATGAGGCCTTTTGTGTCTGGCTTCTTTCATTTAGCGTCATGTTTTCAAAGTTCACTTACAGTAATTATCAGTACTTCATTATTTTTTTCCCTCCTTATTCCTTCTTATGGTTGAATAATATTCCACTGTATGGCAGAGCAGTTGAGTGCTACAGCTACTAACCAAAAGGTAGGCGGCTGGAATCTATCAAGCGCTCCTGGGAAACTCTATGGGGCAGTTCTACTTTGTCCTGTAAGGTCAGTGGCTACTAGCCAGAACAGACTCAACAGCAGTAGGTTTGGTTTTTAGGTTTTTTGGTATGGATATATCACATTTTGCTTATCCATCAGTTGACACCAATCTTTAATTCTCTTGGGCATATACGTAGAATTGCTGCTCATATGGTAACTCTATGCTTGCTTAACCTTTCAAGGAAATGACAAACTTTTTCCAAGTGGTTGAACCATTTTACATTCCCATAACCAGCATACAAGGGTTCCAATTTCTCCAAATCCTCACCACCACATGTGGCATCACCACGAGTCGAAGGTAACTAGAGAGCAACTGTCTAGAGGGTATGAAGTGGCACCTCAATGTGATTTAGATTTGCACTACCCTAATGACTGATGGGAAACCCTGGTGGCATAATGGTTAAGTGCTGACTGTTAACCAAAAGGTCAACAGTTCAAATCCACCAGGCACTCCTTGGAAACTATGGAACAGTTCTCCTCTATCCTACGGGATTACTATGAATCCACATCAATTTGATGGCACTTGGTTTTGTTTTATTCTTTTTTAAACAACTGACGATGTTGAGTATCTTGTCACATGCCTACTGGTCACCTGCATATCTTATTTGGAGAAATTTCTATTGGAAACATTTTTCCATGTTTTAAATGGATTGTCTTCATTGTTCTGAGAATTCTTTATCTAATTCTGGGTACAAGTCCCTTATGACATATGTGATCTGCAAATATTTTCTCCCATTCTGTGGCTTGTCGTTTCACTTTATAATGAAGCTTAATTTATTTTTTCTTTTCCTGTTTATGCTTTTGGTGTTACGTCCACGAAACTACTGACTAATCCAGGACCAGTATCAAAGAGATCTACATCTATGTTTTCTCATAAGGATTTCATAATTTTGCTTCTTATATTTAAGTTTATGATCCATTTTTAGTTAATTTTTGTATGTTATGAGATAGCAGTATTTGGAGTTTATATTAACTCAATTTCTGAGATAATCCCTTAAAAAAAAAAAAAGACCGGAAATTTCTCAGATGGTTTAAGTATCTTCCATAAAGACTCTAGACCTAACAGGTTATGCCAGAGAAGAAACTCTGGGGCAGAGGGATGTAGCCCATGATGATTATCACGAGGGGCCAGGCCAGAGAAAACCACCTCACCATACCTCATGGTCATCTCACGGTAGCCACTGACTTCAGAGGATAGGGGCTGGAATTTGTATTACATGACAGACCCCCAATAAAAGCTCTGGATATGGAAGCTATACATTTGGAACTCTTAGACACTGCCCCATGAGTCTTTTCCTTATGCGACTCCTGCTTTGTATCCTTTGTTGTTGTGGTTACATGCTATCAAGTCACTCCCAATTGTTAGCAACCCTACATACAACAGAACAGAACACAGCCCAGTCCTGTGCCATCACCACAATTGTTGCTATGCTTTAGCCACTGCTGTAGCCACTATGTTGATCCCCCTTGTCAAGAGCCTCCCTGCTTTTAGCTGACCCTCCACTCTATACCAAGCATTATGTCCTTCACCAGGGACTGATCCCTCTTGATAATATGTCCCAAGTATGTGAGATGAAGTGTTACCATCCTTGATCTACAGAACATTCTGGTAGTACTTCTTTCCAGACAGACTGGTTTTTTTTTTTGGCAGCCCATGGAATATTCAATATTCTTTGCCAACATCACAGTTCAAAGTCATCACTTCTTAACTGATCTTCTTTATTCACTGTCCTGCTTTCACATGCATATGCAGCAATCAAAAGCAAGGTGGCATGGGTCAGGCCATCTTCAAGAAGATAACTTTGCTTTTTAATACTTTAAAGAGGTCTTTTGTAGCAGATTTGCTCAATGTAATGTACTGTTTCATCTCCTGACTACCGCTTCTATGAGTATTGAACGTGGATTCAAATAAAATGAAATCCAACAATTTCAATCTTTTCTCCATTTATCACAATGCTGACTATTGGTATAGGTGTGAGGATTTTTTTTTCTTTATGTTGAGATATATTCCATACTGTAGAGGCTACAGGGAACCCTCAAATTTGTGGCCAGTAAGTCAGATGTGAGGGAGACCAGGAGACTCCCCCCCTCAAGCTTGTGACAAGCATCCTGACAGCAGGAAAATCTCAAACTTGTCACAACAGGTCACAAGTGTGGGTGTGTGGGTTGCTGTCAGAAGTCTTGGTTCTATTTGGCAGTCGGACGACTCTGTCTTTTAACTTGTGAGACATGACTCAGCTTTGGGTGGCCAAGCTCTGAGAAAGAAGTGGTACATGGGCAGCTGGTGTCAGAACTGAATAAAGGCGTGGAAAAGTGAGGATCTGATTTACGTTGATTATGACCCAACTTTACACTTTGGCATGTGGATATCCAGTCATCCCAGTACCATTTGTTGGAAATATTATTTGCTCTTTCCCCAAGTGAACCATCTTGGCTTACTGATAACCTTCTGAACTTCAAATCTGTCCTTAGGTAGATGGTCATATTTAAAGAGTCTGTAGAAAAGCTTTCTAGAGACTCAAGTTTTCAAAGACAAACTTGTGGGATTCTAAAATGGTTTTCGTAGAGAACTTCAAAGACTATTTACACAAATATGGAATTATGAAAATGTTAGTGATATCCCCAAGCCAGAGCTTGCAATTAAAAGGATAATATTTGTCCTATAGCTACCCTACAGGACAGAGTGAAATATTCTCATAAACTGTCTTGTGTAATAAGAATACATATTACACAACATTCTTTTTAAAGAAAACTGACTATATCTACATAAAATAGTGTTGAAACAGCCAACTCTAAACCCCAGGAACAATATGAAGCTTTTACGCATTTCAGAATTGTAACATAAAAGCAAAGATATTTAGAAGTATCAGTTTATGTTATTATACAATTAACATCTTTATGAAGCCTATCACAAAATGATGGATTTTTAAAGACATGAATTAAACTAGGCAACAAGTCTGAAATACAGGGGTTAAAATTCTGCTTCTGCCACATACAAACTATGTGATTTTGGGCACATCACCACCTATCTCAACCTCAGTTTCATCAACTGTGAAATGAGACTACCATCTTCTACCTGTTGTAACTTAATTTGGCAGAATTTAACAATAAAATCGTATCTTAAAATGGTTATAATGGTACCTAGAATATAGTAGGCACTATTAGTTTCCTGTTCTTTTAAGATCAGTAACTTTATCTTACATATATTATTCTTTCTACCTTGTATGTATGTTTTTCCAGTATACCACACTCTTTTTAAGTGTTTCTTGATAAATGACCTAGATAAATACACACTTATTATACTTACAAGGACAGGAGTGATGCTAGCCCTTGTCAGCATCTGCTTTACCAATCTGTATCTATCATAGAGAGGTTTTACAATGTGCCTTTCTTCCCTGGTTACCTGAGACAAGAATAAGGGAAACCAGTGCTATTAGAAGTCTATAATGTCCAAAATATTAAGCAACATGACTTTCCCACAATTCTTCAAATTTTACAGTAGGCAATTGCCCAAGTGTAGAAAACAGTGCTCTATAAAACAGCTCTGAAGAAGAGAACAGAAGTAATCCATGCTCTTTTTTTGTGACTTAGCAATTCAAATCTTTTTAGAAGAGAAGCATTACCGGCCTTCCATGCTGACTTTCATAGTACAGGAGACTTTTCTGGAGAGTTGTCTTCTCTTCTATCAAATGGTCTTTTGTCATTTTCTAGAATTAAAAAAACAAAATTCCCATTGGCATCATTATGATTATCCTCACTCCCAGAATGTAAATAATTACGATCAAAGGGCAGAACTTCACTAGCCTAAGCCCAGCTTAATATGAATCCATCTTTTGCCTGTGAATTTACAGGTGACATCTTCTGGTGTCCTACAGAATCTGCCCTTCTAATAAGCAGGAACCAAACCTTTCTGGTGGCTACATTTATATTTTATTTGAACATATTATGAATACAAGCTTTGTGATTTGGGTAAAGTCACTTAACTTCTTTGTGCTCAGTATCTTAATCTGTAAAATGGGGATACTACATCTTACCTCACAGGGCTCATAAATGCAAAGTATTTAAAACTGCATGCAGCACACAATAAAACCAAAAACAGAAAACCGTCAATTCCAACTCATAGCTACCGTACAAGACAGAGCAGAACTTCCTCACAGGGTTTCTAAGAAGTGTCACGTGGATTTTAATTACTGACCTTTTTGGTTAACAGTCAAACTCTTAACCACTAAACCACACCACCAGGATTAAATGCTTACTTTATTCACAGTAAGCACACATAGATGCTTGTTATTTCATTTACTCTTGCACGTCTTTTCTTAGCACCAAGACTAGTGGATACACACATATTCACAAATACACATGCAAACACATCACAAATTTCACAATCTAATATTGCTCCTAAACTACTAACATCTAATGAACTTTCCAAACTTATTTGCTTATGGAACCTCCCCACTCTGTCCTACAGGATCACCTGTTAGCACAGAATAGTCTCTAATACTAGACCAAACCAACTCTCTACAGAGTCCCAGGAATTTGAGTCAACATCACCCTGTCTATCACCAGTGAAATAAGGAGTTCAAAAAAAAGTCACTGGGTAATATCCTTCTATAACACATATCATTTTAGATTATATACAATCAGTACAGAATGGCTGGCTATAGTCTATAAAACACTGTCATTTCAACAACCTCAGGCTTGAAAGATAGCTGGGCTCATCACCATTGGGACAAAAGTTCCCCTGAGACCATCTACCTCCTGCTCTCCCAGCAAATTTCATCTGATACAGTTCAGGTTACCAAGTGCTGTGACCACAACCGTAACAGGCATGAGCTTTACGGAAAAATGGAAAAGGTGTGTGGCAGGTCTGTTTTACAGCTACTCTGGGCAAAAACCACAGCTCAAGATTACTTTGATATCTTCTGGAAGACACCTCTCAACACGTTTTTCCCTCAGTCTTTTCAGAATAAGTTCAAGTGTTGCTTCCTTAGATGGCTTCTTCTCTTTCTGAATGATCCTGGATTCATCTCCATTCTCCTCTTCTTCATGGTCTATAGAAGAGCCAAAGCTTTTTGGGAGAGTGTTACTACGTGGGCGTGTCTGAGGCACAAATTCTCCATCAGAGCTTTTGTGTTTTGCATCTAGATTTCAGAAACAAAAAAATACATCAATGGTAATTTTAACTAAAATGTGATTAGGTTAAAACAGTAAACCAGATTTACAACACAAAACTACATAGTAATAGCACATAGACTTGACTATTTCAAAATCAAATGGGATATTCAAATTTTATACGGAGCAAGGGAGCTCTACACTATTCATTCCTTTTAGTCACAGAATGTCTACTATAAAGTAAGATGCTCTCCTGCGCATTACAGATACAGTAGGAAATAGAACAGATGTGGTACCTGTTCTTACAGACTGTATGTTCAGGGAAAGAAAAACAAGAGACAAGTAATCAGACTAATAAAACAATTTCAAAGAGTAGTAATTGCTATAAAGAAGATAAAGCAGGATGGTGTCACGGTGCTAAAAGGAGCGTGCTTTGTGGAGCATGGGGATGAGAGAGAAAGGCTTTCTGTTATGGCGCCTAACACCTGAGTTGAGCAGGAAATGATAAGTAGTGCTAACCTAGCAGAGAAGATTTCGGGCAAGAGCATTCCTCCCCAAATAAGGCAACAGCCTGTGTAAAGGCCCTAAGAACTGGCATATCTAAGGAACAGAAAAAGAGAAGAAAGTGATACAAAATGTGCTAAAGGCGATGTGCAAAGCCTTACAGTCAGTCCACAGTAAAGAGTTCAGACTTGACTCTAAGCAGAAAAGGAAGTCCACTAAGGCAATATGATTTTTTAAAAGATAATTCTGACTGCTGTGCAAAGAATGCACTGTAGGGCAGTTAAGAGCAGATGAAACTCAGAAATTAGTTCAGCAGTTAATGCTAGACAATTTAATGACCATGTTTAGTAACAGAGAAGAGGTAGTGATTTTAACTAATGGTTGGAAACTGACATGAAACAAAGAAATGCTTAACAAAATTACAGGGGAAAATAAACTAATATATCCTAAACAAGAGTTAAGAGAACTTAGTTAACCATAGAAATGTATACTCCACAACAGCAGGGACCATGTTTGTCTTGTTTACAACTGTATCCTTAGTCTACAAAGTACATGAATGCTAAGTACACAAAACAAGGAACCAAACCCACGGCTGTCAAGTTGATTCCAAGTCACAGCAACCCGACAAGACACAGAGGAACTGCCCCAAATGTTTTCCAAGGCTGTAAATCTTTAGAGAAGCACACTGCTACATCTGTCTCCAGTGGAGCGGCTGGTACATCTGAACTGCTGATCTTTCAGTAAGCAGCCAACTGCTTTACCCACTGCACAACCAGGGCTTCCTCATGCCACCCATAAATAATAAAAAATTTAGTGAATAAATTAAAACGTGATGGTCCAGATCATAAACCCATACCTGGCACAGATTATTTTTCAAGAAGACTTAATGGTTGTTTAGCTTAAAGAATAAATTATGACTAGATATTATTAGTCTTAGATGAAATATCCACCAAAGAAATCTTATTAAAACACCTACCAAAAACCTACACTGCTTAATTATTAAAATATATTTCAGACAAATGTTATAAACTAGGTAATTTACAAATATACAATGTATAGCAACTTTCAGAAGAATATTACTAATTAAAACGCAGGACATTTTGAAGACTATCCCATCTCTTAGGATATAACTTTTATTCCAACAAAAGAATAAAAAGAAACTGTATTTTTGCCAAACAATGTCAAAGATTAAAAATTATAATTATCCCAGTCCCTCGTATACTGAACATTTTGTACAATGAAAAGCTGTTACAAAAACCGCACATTTTATACCTTTAATTTGCTTCCGCAGTTTAGTAAGCTCTGTCATCCACTTTAATACCTTTGGGTTGGCTGCAATATCACTGTAGGAGGGCTGCAGATGGGAGGAAAGCAGTCAGTGACACCTGTGTGTGTGCAGTGAGCAACGCTTGTGTTAATTTACGTCCACGTGGCATTTGACATTTCACACATCATGGATTTCTCTCAGTCCTCCTTTCATCTCATCTTACTTCATGCAGGAGAGTTGGAATATTACATAAAGCTCTCCTGGGACAGGGTCTAAGTAAATGGCAAAGGCCAGATTTGACTAGGGCTCTTTCTACTTCACACGTTCTAATTATTAAACATACACATGCTCCTCTTAGTACTGTGGCTTCCAAGGGAACAGAAATAAGCACTAATATGAAGTGTCGATGTAAAGTATCTGCATTAAAAATTCTAAAAATATGTTTTGCCACTGGAAATACACAGGTGCTATGGTGTGATGGCAAGAACACAACAACAAACCCGACGCTACCGGCCTGAACACAGCAGGCTGAGGGTCTAGGTGATCTGTACTGCTCTGGGCCTCTTAGATTCCTCGTCTCTCAGGACAGAGCTACATTAATGCTCTCTAAAGACCCTTCTCCCAGTTCCAGCATTAAACACAGCTTATGCTGGGCAATGCCATCAACGTACCTTGCAATTTCTTTCTCTTTCAAACTGCTCCTCAAACTGTCTGATTTTTTTCTGAAGCTTCTTGACCAACTGATACGGTGTTCTGTCTTCTCTTTTCTCATCTTTTGAACTAAAGGATGACCTTCGAATCCTGAATTCAAATGAGGTCAACATTGTGTTAGTCATATTCTCAAGTATCAACACAGTATCTCTCATGGCCCCAGCGTATCCTGACAGTATTACCAGGAAGCTTACCTTCAAAGTGAGATTAAGTCCCTAACACTCAGGAATACATAGTGGAAAATAAAAATTACACTCTAGTGTTAGGGACCACAAAATTAACTAACACAAATGGTCAGGAAAACAGCTTAAAAGCATTCAATAGTTGTTTGGCCAAAGGCAGAAAAAAAGAGAAAGATACCTAGCAACTCAGCTGTTTTGATGTTCAAACTACAAAAGAAAATTCCTGATATTCTGAGTTCTGTATTTTAGTCATAAATAAATGAGTCAATGAGTAATGTCTTTCTATTAGAAAGCAGACCTCACAAAACTATCCCTCATCACACTGAGAATTTAATAGGGGCCAAAAAGTATGCAAGTTATAAAATACACTTCATGAAATAGCAGAGAAAGTGCTGACCTGCAGATCTGGAGGGATGTGTCTAATCAGAGGACTTGGGTACTTACTAAGAACTGGCTCTCATAAGTCCCTAAAATTCACACACCTAGCAAAAGAAAGTGCTTTAGACGAGGAATCCAACGTTTCTGGATCATGTAGAAAACGTTGGCTTTGCCCAAAATCTAAACTACGGTGTGACAATACTGGAGGACAGTCTTCTTCTAAGGGATGATGATTCATTCTTCCAGCCTGTGGAGAGAGCTGAGCTTCTCCAGATTCAGAGTCCTCCTGCCAAGACTTAAAAGCAGGAAATGGATCTGCAAAACACAAACAAAAAACAGTGCAGTGAGTCTCTTGATTCCACATGGGAAAAAAGTCACCAAGTACCAGCTGTATACCCTTTTAAATCATATCATTATGAAGTGGCTCATATAATATTTATATATACATCAAGGACTATTAGGATCTTCATAAAGCCTACTATAATTTAAAATTATCTGAGCTTTATTTTTTAGCCCAGAGATCTATTTTCAAATAAGGAGTTATACCTTAAATTTCTGAAACCACTGGCAAAGCAAGTAAAGACACTGTCAAGCTCTTCAGAATTATATTATCTATTTTTCAAGTACAGTCTTAATTTAGAAACAGTCAGCACTCGGGAATTAAACTAAGCCAAATCCTATCAGCTGAATAAACTGTCCCTCACTGTCAAGTGGCTATGTAAGAAGACGCAGAAGCTCTTCTGCATTCAAGAGGCTACACAGCTCACCAAAAAGAGTTCTCTGACTCGAGGTTAATTCTGATATTTCCAAATGATCAGATAATTCACCTGACAATATCTGGCTTCAAACATATACTGTGGCAGTTATCTTCTATTACAAGATTCCTATCTGATGCCTACTCAAACACCCAACAGTATTATCAAGACAAAACTCAACAGCACTTGTCCTTCTAAGCGTCCTTATCATATGGGAGTTACCCTGTATGTTCTCAAATGAAGTCAAGTTGACATATTTGAAGGCTCTGCACATAGAAGGCTTAATTACATAGAGAACACATACAGATAAACACACAGTCTACATCATATCCCAAACACAAAATTAAATTTAAGCATCAGTGGAGGCCACGATAGGGAGAAGAATTTTACATATAAATACAATTTAAAAATCTGATACTATGACTACAGTAACAATAGAAAAAACTAATTTTTAAGTACTTTTTAATACAAAGACAGCTTGACAGTGTCAAAATTCAAGAGTGATGTTTTCTTTTCCTTCACAAAACAGCTAAGGACTGTGGTTTTAGTAATTTAGTTTAGCACTGATGCATGAGCAATTTAAAATATTACTTTTTTCAGGGTAATAACATAATTTGGTTAGTTTCTGAAGCTCAGATCAATCTGATAAATTAAAAATTGGATACAAAGCGTGCAACCCCACAATAAACCCAGCAATAAAGTGATTTTCAAAGCAACCCTTGTACCTGCTTCCCAGCAAATAAGCAACTGGTCACAAATATTTTATGTGAAATCTCCTGTTTTAAGAAAAGAGGGAAATGACAAAAACAATTTTCTCTGGGAGTCACTTGTAACCCAGGACAGTGTTCCTAGGATATAGGGGCAGCAGGAGAAGGGCTAATAATAAAGCAAACAAAGTGAACCATAAAAAGGCAAAAAAAAAACAAAACAACTAAACTATGGTGAACCATACTTACCCTCCCCATCTCTCTGCAGATGCATTGTTTTGAAATCAATGAGGGGAAAAGTGATAGGGCATGACGCTAATAAAATGGAAAAAAATGGCAAAAATACTAAAGTGAACACACAGCACAGTCAGAACAAACCATACACATAACTAACACAAAGCCAAAGATACCAAAAACATTTCCCTAAAACCAGTTAAGCATTCTGCTCAAAAACCTTATTCAAAGAAGTTACTACTAACCAAACTTTTAAAACGCACGCAACATATATTTCCATTTCAGCAAGCAAGGCAAAAAAATCAAAATAGTGCTGTTTTATTAAAACTCAAGCATAAAACTGAAGAAATGGAAACTCTTAACCTGATACAATTTGAAGCTTTTCAGTACTCTTGAGTGGGGGAGGGGGGTAGAAAACTCCTTTAATTTGCTCTTTGTAAAGATCCTACTGTATTTCCTTCCTAAGTAAGCAGGAGAAAAATCCGAAGAAAAGATGGTATTCATTTCCATTAAAAGCCAAAACCTCTTTAACAGCTGCTACCAATTCATGCTGGTGGTAGTTATGTGCTACCTGCTTTTACATTCAGAATACCCTAAACTCTAGTGTGGAAAAATAGGTCCTTGCATTGGTGGCCAAGTTGGAAAGAGCTGTCTGCTAACGGCTCCTCTTGTGGGCACGTGGGGGGCTCACAGCTGGAAAGTTCACTTGGCTATCTGCTACCTTTGACTGTCTTAAGAGTCACAGACTCCAATTCCTGGAAGAGCCAGCAGGGATCACCTGTGGACTTGTCATTGCTGTTTAACCAGGTGGACAATGGGGCAGCCCAGGCACTGAAGATCCGGGATCAGTAGTCCATATATTGCTCCCTTCCCTTTTACAAGATGTAGAGGGTGGACTAACAGAGAAACAAAAGCCAGCCCAGTATCTTCGGGGCATGGGGTCCCTCCAGAAAGTGAAAGGTACACAGAGAATGTCCAATCTCTCTCAGACAATGGAAAATAATTGCTCTTCTATGCTTAAAACATAGGATCAGGACTATTTGTCATCTGCATCCTCTAAGGGGAGAAGTATAAGGCCTTTATCAGAAGTGCAGCTTTATCTTTCAGAGATTACTTTCCTCCTGAGGCTCCAAGATGTGCTGTTGACCACCACCCTCTTTCAGTGACTAATGACTAAAAAAGACATTTCATCTTCACCACTAACACATCCTTTAAATGTAGGGAGCAGCTTCATGAATTCCAAACATCCCGAATAGGCCAAAACAAGGCAAAGACAACTTTCTAATTTTATCAGAGTTAATCCACATAATATGCCACTGGATATGCAAACATCATAACCAAAAAAAAGGGGAGAGGAGAAGAGTGAGCAGCAATAAAGACTGGCACAGACAAAGACTTGGTTGAGGGCTTTAAAAAAATTGGCTAGAACTTAAAAAGAAGAAGAAAAAACTCCAAATGTGATCAGATGAACAGACTTAAGGTGGTAAAAGGAGTTCATGGCACTGCAGGTTCTCTTGCTGCTGCCACCATTATGTCATCAGATAACTGGCAAAAGATGAGACAATCCACAGAGGTCCTCATCCAAGTGAGTAAACATGTATCTCTGCTTAAGTTGCCTGAGTTGTCCCTTCGTCCCTTTACTTAGGAAAGGGAGTCATCCAGAAGGACCACTGGGTCCAAACTGGCTGCTTGTTGTTTCTCCCTCCATTCTATTTTAAAGTTCACAAATAGACAGCAGAGTTGAATTTTACAGTGAACATCCCTGTGTCAATTACTCAGATCAACACTTTTGTTTTATAATGTTTATCCATCCCATTAACCACCTTAGTTTTTTCATGGATTTCAAAGTAAACTACATGTATCAGTGTACTTCCCCCTAAGCACTGCGGCATGCAAATCATGCACTGGAATTCAGTACTTCTTTACAGGTTCTTTTTTTTTTTTCTATTGATGTAAAACAAATTATAGATAATGAAGTATAAAACTCTTGGTGTAGATTATATTTATGCTGCTTGCTTCTGAGATTTAAACCTGTCCATTCCTTTGTATAAACCCTTAACATTATTTATATATAAAATATGGGGATAAGAAACATGGTACAATATTTGCTAAGAAGTACTCTTGAAAATCATTTAAAAAAAAAATAGTACCACCGACAATCATAAAGCCAGGTATAAACCCTCTGTTCAAAAGTGAGGTCCAAGGCCTTAACAAAGACTGAGAGGCGTCTCTAGCATGTGGTTCCACAATTAACAAAAGCCAATCCTATGGTGATTTTATTCTTTAATAAGTTCTAACAACCATCTTCAAATCCACTGGTCAAATAGGAACTGCTAGTTTATAAAAGACAGTTGCCCCATAATCTCAATAATATATGTGAGTATAAGGAAATACTCACTCATGTTATATGAAAGAAAAAACAGATCAAGATGAAGACGGCAGTCCAGGAAAAGCCAATAATCTCATTGCTTTGGTTAACTTGTAGCAAAAAGCATATTAGGAAAAATAATGTGTGTCAGGCAAAATTACCTTCCCATTTATCACCATCAGAAACATTCTTCAGATCTAAATGTGGAATGTGGACACATGCTGCTCCCCCTTGAACACCAACACTTTGACTTCCTGGCACTTCTGATTCAGTGTTGGCATTCAAATCACAGATCTTGCTACTAGACTCCTGTATTATAAAATAAAGAATACATTTCACAACCACAGAGCTTTTCACAAGCAGGTTAAATGATAGCCAGCACACACGTGAGTCTTCACTAGCTTACTTCCTTCACTAGCCAACCGTCCCACTCTAACCATCCAAGCTATTTTCAAATATAACCTTGCAGTTTTGTAATTCCAAATTGAGGGAACTGTTTTCATAACCAACTACCTTATGTCCACAAGTGGCAAATCAAAGTTGTAGCTTAATGAGTAAATAACTGATATTGATGTAATAATTGATATTTTTAATTTAGTGAACTTTTAAAGAACCACAAGGGAAAAATATTTCTCACCAGAATCAAATGTGACGATGTATCGCTGTGAAATGACAAGCATTCTTTCCTAAAAATACAAGCAAAATTATTAACGTTTTAAGAATAAAAAGGTTACGATCATAGCCAATTTCTTACCTAGCTTACTCTCTTTTCCTAATGTTGTCAGCATTTATAATGACAGGAGAAAGTGACAACGGGCCATAAGCATGCCCTTCCTTTGGAGCCCTGTATCTGATAACTCACACAGTACTGGGATGATCTACAGAAATACTCCAGATTTAGAAGAATAATGTTCTCCCAGATTCCCTGACCCAAAAGAGAAAAAGTTCTTAAAAGGAAAAACAAAATTCACAATAAACAGAAGCCAAAGGAATGAATGTACAACAGAAAAGATTTTGTAAAAATAAATGTTATTTTTAACCAGATAGCTTATTATTCTCCCCTCTAAGACACTGTTGTTTAAAGAATAGCTTTTAGAGATACAACTGTGTCTTTTATTTTAAAATATACATCTGCCCATGTTCTGTCACAATCAAACGAGAATAGTTCTAAACCACTCCTTGCTCCAAACAGTAACTTACATGTAAAGGGAAATTTTTAAGGATTTCAATTCACTTTTCACTCTCCCATAAAAACTAACCCCTATTTAAAACAAGTGTTACAGCATATTGTCACCAATGGTCCCTATTTTATCAATAAGCAGAGCATGTGACATTAGAGTAGGTTATCAATATTGCCTACTGTGGGAACTTTCTTTTCCCCAAAGACACTAGCAATTTACAGTGATATATAGAGGTCCATAACAGAGCGTGAACTCAGGACAGAGACCTCGATCTGAATGTGGCAAGTTATCTCCTCACATACGTAACTACCTTATTCTTGCTGAGCACAAAAAATGAACTACATTCCCTGGCAAGCTCAAAGACCTTTCTTTGCCTAGAGTGGGAGCAAAATGGGAGGATGAGCTAAATTATACCCTAAAAGACAAAAAGATCTAGCCACTTAAATTTGAGAAACATTAGTGTTAAACATGTAAAATGTAATCCACCTAATCAATATACTCTTTGGCTCCACAAACAAGTTGCTAACCCACAGACAACTTGAAGCGTAAAGAGTTTTTTCCAAAAAGATTGAGTCTTCACTAATGGATCCCTATTGTTCTACCAAATTCAGATGTCATCATTCTAGGAATGCCTGTTAAGGCTGTTAATGTTACATCTTCAGCCAATAGCTCTAATACTCCCTGGGCTGGAAGAGGACCACGCCCACACCCTGAAAGGAAGCACAAGGAACTGCTGGAAGCAGAAAATCTATGGACAGTCAGAGCATGGCGGAGTTCCAGAGACATGGCTCCAAAGCATTTGCTTACCCTCAGAGAATAAGTTCCCTAACTCACAATTAAGGGAGACAATGGCATTAACACAAAGTTTATCCTTACTAACATACTATCATAAATACAGTCATGCCATTTGGGATTTCTCAATGATACCAGTTGAAGCTGCAATTTCATTACTGATGGGTTTTCAGAACAGCAAATCATGTCTTCTAAGAAAGTTGTATTTTTTAAGAGGCTTAAAGAATGAACAAAGGGTAAATAATCAAAATCTTACTCAGTAAATCTAATATATTCTAGAAAGTTTCTATACAAAGGGCATCTAGGTATTGAGATTCTACATTTGGTTCCCACTGAAATACCCATTGTCTCAAGTATCTCCTTCCCATTACAACTTGCTAAAAAGAGGTAAACAAACATCAGGTACTTTAATGCTTTAATGGGACACACCAAGGGTATGTTCAAACAGGCCTGGAAATATCCTGTAACCATTTGCTGAAGCAAATGCTACTCATAATCTTTCAGCTCAGTCATCAATATTTCCAAGACCATGAATCAACTCACTGAGACATATATTAGGAATAGCAATAAATTCCTAACTTTTCTACAAATCAGCTGAAAGTTTGAGTTGTCTCTATGAAGAGTATTGTTCTCTCTAAAAATCTTTCCAAGTTATATCTCATGTTTTTGTCTAAACCTGCATTTGAGTATTGAATATTTTCTATGCTTAAAATTAACAAGAAGTTTGATTCTGAGATTATCTAAATTGTCTTTTATAATAGATTCATTTAAATTTTTCACCCCCAAATCCGAGTTCCAATTCTCAAAATTAATTAGCAACAAACTGAAGAGAAAATGTTTACCTCTCAAGACAGCCATCTTCACTTTCACCGTGGTCACCACATGGCTCTAAGGATATACCTGCACACTGACAAACAGAACACCACCACTGTATTAACAGAGCTGCTGACAATGACAAAGGAGAGGAAATTTCCAATCGAAAGTAAGAGTACTGGATTACAGGCTACAAAAGCCCTTCTTCAGCTGCCATTTATAACTGCAGATGCTGGAATGTCTTTTTACAGACAGTAAATTTATCTTCCCTCAAAACCTGAGTCCAGTTATCTTCCACTTATGTCTACCCTATTACGTAACACATACCACCACTGCTATCACACTCCTTTTCCTTCCTTAGAATTCTTTCTTCCAAAAACATCTTCTAGACCCACTTGTCAAGTGCTACTTCTTTTTCAATCCTCAGCCACAAACACTATACTGGTGACCTTTATCAGGTAACCTAAGAGTCATGTTTCAGTAATAGCTAAGCCAGCCAAGTGCCATCGAGTAGGATCCATAACATCTATTTCAAATATACCTTTAAAAGGTGTACATATTAGGTGTATTTGAGCAGGAACTGTCTAATATATGTGGGTTCCCATAAACCTTAGAAACAAATGAAGCCACTCCCTCAATTTCTTTTGGGCTTAGTAATATCACTGATTTAGATTTCCTTTACCAAATAAAACCCTAGCAAGTCTAATACAAATACCCTGTGCATTACTACAAAATATATAAGCTCTAATATTTTTTATAATCATCTCTGAAACCAACAAGAAGCCGAATTCTTAGATTCTTACATTCCTCTTAAGAAAATGCCACTTGCCTAGTTTTGTTTACTATCAAAAAGGGTCTATAATTACCCTCAAAAAAGCTATTAAAAATATTTCTCCCTTTTCCAACTACACATCTGTGAAGCTGAATTTTCTGCATACATTTCAGACAAGAAAAGCTATAGGAACAGACTGCATGAAGAAGGCAGCTTCTCTTAAGTTAGATACACTAAGAATATTTGTAAAAATGTAAAAAGATACCACTCCTCTAACTAAAACAGTTTTGATTTAGAAAACAGCTGCTTATTACTGAAAAAAAAAAAAACTTGTTACCATGAGTTTACTGTTTTAAATGAACTAACAAATGTTTTTAAAATTTATCAATCTTAATTTCTAATGTGGTAAATATTGTGGCATCACCTATATAAACCACACTTCTCTTAAGAGACTAGCTAAGTTTCATCACTTAAAGAAATTTTACTTCCACAAAATTCATTCTAGAGTTAACATTACTTTGTCTATGAATAGAGAAGAGCTTGGCTTTTTCTAAAATATCAGCTGGCAATAGAACCCCTACCTTCTTCCCCACCTGCTTCCGCCTTACTTTTCTACAAACTTCAGGGTCTTCAAAAAGAGGTCAAAGGCATTGAGGTCTCGATTAGGGTGGGCTAGGAGAGCTTTGGTGGTGGTAGGAACAGTGGCAGTAGTAGCAGCAGTACTCATAGCATTAAGTAATAATATCATTAGTATCTTAAAGGCTGTTAGAGATTATTGCCAAGAGCTACTTAAACTCTAGGGCTTTTCTAGTAACTTCTCTAGTCTCCACCCCTTCTTTAGCCACTCAACATAATTAATGTTTCCACAGTGTTTAATTCTGCATCTTCTCATCTAGTTTGTTCAAGTATTCTAGCTACCTGTTTTAAATAGGCTAAACATCCTCTGCTCCATTTTCTACTTTTTGTTTAGCAAACTCTTACTGTTACCAGCTGCCATCAAGTCAGCTCCAACAAATAGCAACCCTGTTTGCGGAGAGCAGAACTACTGCACAGGGCTTTCAAGGGTGTGACTTTTCAGGCACAGACTGAACTGCAATCTTTGGGCTAGGAGTCTAACACCCACTCATGTCACCCAATCAAGCTCACTCTCTTCCAATGAATTATTATGATCAAAAGTGATCAGGTCTCATAAGAATACATTAGATTTTCTCAAATACTTCTGGCCTTCTGAGAGAAGGTAACTATACTCTAGCAGTTTTTCAGTATTTTAAAGATATGAATAATTATAAGCTTAAGGGACATCACCACTGAAGACCTGCTAAGCCCTAAACTAGACAGATTTTTATAGAAAGTTTACTGGTAAGTCCAGGTATTTTGACATGAACTCCAAAAATTAAGATACTGATCTTTACAGTTTTCAACTCCCCAAAACAATCCAAGTTACTATACAACATTATACTTTTTTTAATATCTATAGAGACCAATCTATTTGTATCAATACAAAAATCCTACATAAAATATTAGCAAATCCATCAGCATGTAAAAGTGGGATTTAACTTAGAAATGAAAGGACCGCTGAATAAGAAAATCTATTAACAGAATACATCATATTAATAAGTATTATGATTATGTTCATAGATGCTGAAAAAGCATTTGATTAGAATTCATTAGTCATTCTTGATACAAATGCTAAACAAAATGTGAAGACAAATCTACTGCCTTAAAAAGATAAAATATGGGTATGGTTTTGGCCATCTCAACCAAAAAGCTAGCATCAAAATTAACAAGAAAACATTAGAAATATACATATCTAAAGACAGGAATAAGAAAAGAATGTCCTCTATCACCAAGTTACTGAATTTGGTTCTGGAGGTATTACTAGTCAGCCAATGCAAACAAACAAGAAGAATAAATTAGAGGTCTGAAAACCAAACAGAAGGTAAAATACCAATATTTACAGATCACATAACTGTATTCCTAGAAAATCCAACAAGAATCAACTGAAATTAAGGTATGAAGAAAATCCCACTGATAAAACAATACACAAAAGTTAGTGAGAACAAACCAGAACCATCATATCCCCACTGGGCTGGCTAAAATAAAAATGATGAGAAAGAAGAGAATAATAAGAGTTGGTAAGAATGTGGAGAAAATGGAATTTTATATGGTGAAGCAGCTTTGGAAAACAGTTTGGTAGTTCCTCAAATTAAACACAGTGTTACCATAAGACTCAAATTTCACTTAAACCTATACCCAAGAAGGAGCCTTGGTGGTATAATGGTTAAGTGCTCAACAGCTAACCAAAAAGTCAGGAGTTTGAACCCACTAGCCACTCCACAAGAGCTGCTTTTGTAAAGAAACACTATGGGATAGTTGTATTTTGTTGTAATAGGGTTGAGATGAGTCAAAATGAACTTGACAGTTGATTTTTTTTATACACCCAAGAGAAATGAACACACATGTCTACACAAAACCTTACATATGAATGTTCATGCCAGTATTTCTCATTAATAGTCAAAAGGTGGAATCAATCCAAACGTCCATCAACTAATGAATGGATAAACAAAATGTGGAAGAGCCACACAGTAATTCAGCTATAAAAAGGAATGAAGCACTGATACATGCTACAACATATCAGATGAACCTTGAAAACATTACAGTATGTAAAACAAAGCCGTGTAAAAAGATCACGTATTTGGTGATTCTATTTTATGTGATCTATCCCAAATAGGTAAATCTATGAAGATTAATTACACTGGTGACTGCCTAGGGCTGAGGGCATCAGGAGAAAATGGGCAGTGACAGCTAATGGATACAGGTTTTCTTTTGGCTGTGTTGAATAAATGTTCTAAAAATTGATTGTGGTGACGGCTGCACAATCTATGGGTATACTAAAAGCCATCAAATTGTAACTTTAAATAGCTGAATTTTATGGTATGTGAATTAAATCTCAATAAAGCTGTCCTTTAAAAAGAATCAATTGGGAAAATAAAAGAAAAAACACCTTTACCATAACAACAAAATAGATCAAATAAACAGGAATAAATTCAAGAAAAGTGTAAGGTCTATAAAGACAAAGTTTAAAATGACTCTAAAAGACACTTCAAAAAAAATAACTAAACAGGGAGAGGTGGAGTCAACATGGCACTATAAAAAAAGACTTTAATGGTGAGTATATACTATGCTCTTGAAGATGAAGACTCAAAATCATAAGGATATTAATACAAAAATTAATCTATAAATGTAGTTCCAACAAAACCACTTAACAGGTTTGTTTGTTTGTTTTTAATTTTTAATGAGGCAAAAGTTCATGTGAAAAAAATAAACAGGACTATCCAATAAAATTTTGAATAAAAGTAATGAGGGTGTAATAGCTTTGCCAGAGACTAAAGTATATTACAAAACTGTTGGTACTAGTACAGGAATAGAAGATATATAATGAAACAGAAGAGAAAAACCAGAAACACACTCAAATTTGGGTCATCATTTAGTTTACAATAAAGGTGGCATTTCAACTCAGTGGGGAAAAGATAGCTTATCCAATAAATTCATTTGTTAAGATAATTAAGTAAAACATCTAGGGGAAAAAGCTGGATACATTCTTCAGGCCTTAAAAAAAAAAAAACCAAATCCACTGCATTCAAGTCTATTCCCACTCATAGCGATGCTATATGACACAGTAGGACTGACTACAGAGTTTCGAAGGAGCACCTGGTAGACTCAGGCTGCCAACTTTTTGGTTAGCACCTAGAGCACTTAGCCACTATGTCACCAGGGTTTTCCTTCAGACTTGACACCATGATTAAATTCCAAATGGGTCAAATATTCCAATGTGAAAATGAAACTAAATAAGTATTTTAAAAAAAAATGCCTTAGAACCTATTACACTGCCACAGCCTGGACTGGTACAAAAACACATAGATCAGTGGAACAGAATCGAGAACCCAGAGATAATCTGCCTATGAACAGCTGATATTCAACAAAGGCCCTAAGACATTAAACTGGGGTAAAATCAATCTTTTCCACAAATGGTGTTAGCAAAATTGGATACCCATCTCCACTAAATTAAAACAAGACCCATATCTTATATAAAAACCAACTCAAACAGGATAAAAGACCTAAATATCAAACCTAAAACAATAAAACTCATCCAAGAAAAAGTAGAAACAACAATGGAAGTTTTAACAAACAACATAGACAGACTTTAAAACCTGTCAAACAAACCACAATCAACAGAAGAGAAAATAGATAAATGGGAACTACTAAGAATCAATCACTTTTGTTCATCCAAAGACTTTATTAACAGAATTAAAAGGCCACTTACAGAATGGGAAAAAATATTTGGCAACTCTATGTCAGACCAACGCTTAAATCTCCATAACCTATAAGGTACTACAAGATATCATTAGGAAAAAGATAAATCATCCCATTAAGTAATGGGCAAAGGAGATGGACAGACACTTCTCTAAAGAGGAGATGCAGACAGCCAAAAAACACATGCAGACATGCTCAAGATCATTAGCTATTAAAGATATTCAAATCAAAACGACAGTGAGATACATCTCACCCCAACAAGGTTCGCCATGATTCAAAAAACGCAAAACACTAAATGCTGGAGAGGCTGTGGAGAGATTGGAACTCTCCTAGACTGTTGGTGGGAATGCAAAATGGTGCAACCTCTTTGGAAAGCAATCTGGCACAACCTAAAATAATGGATACAGATACACCATTTGACATAGTAATTCCACTGCTTGGAATATATCCTACAGAATCAAGGCCATTCACACCAACTGACAGATGCACATGAATGTTCACCACAGCACAGTCCACAACAGCAAAAAGATAGAATCAACTCAGATGCCCAACAGAAAAATGGATAGGTAAACTACGGTTTATATATTCAATGGAATAGTACGCAATGATAAAGAACAACGATAATAGCAGGAAACATCTCTTAACCTGGTTTCACTGGAGGACATTATGTTGTGTGAAAGTAGTCAGCAACAGAAGGCAAATATTATATGTGACCCCTACCATAAGAACTTAAAAGCAGACTCATGCTAACAGAAAAGACTTTTTGACAGCTCCACGGGTGGGGGAAATTTGGTGGGGTGAAATCGGTGACAGCACACATTAGTAAGAAGATCAATATTAACTGGACTTCAACACAACTTGTGTACTCCTCCCATCCTAACCCAATATTGCAAGGACAGAGTAGCTGGGGCGGGAGGCCAGGGACTGTGCTCTCAGGGGAAATCGAGGCCAAATGGCACAACCAGCATTTTGCTAATGAGGACTCGCTGCACCCCACATTGGTGAGTGGCGTCTGGGGTCTTAAAAGCTGCCAAGCTGCCATCTGAGGGTACAGAAAATGATCCCAACTTAGCAGGAACAGATGATCACCGAGGTCCATAACTACCTGGGGGAAAGAGAATCCAGAAGACACAGAGACCCATGTGAGTGGGTGTCTACATTGACTTGCGACCAGAAGAACCAGATGGTGCCTGGCCACCACCACTGATAGCCACGATGGAGCTCACAAAGTAGAGTCTCATTGGCAACACAAGAATAAATAGGGGTGCACCCTGAGATCTCCACTAAAAAACCACAATTGATAGTCCAGGGTCTTCAGGGTTCCCCTGGGAGCATGGCCCCTGGCCCTGATGCTGCCCCTGTCCATACATCATAATGAAGGTCAGCTTTTCGGACAGCAATGGATTGGACTTGGCGACACAGAGTGACCACATTTTGTGGGTACTTATGGTTCTAGGCATCATAGGATGTTGTCCTGCTGACCTCATACTGGAGGAAGGGGAATGGGTAGACAGGAGAAGACAGGAGACTGTTAGGAGGATAGGACAGGTATGGAGCAGAGAGGAAGAGTGTGCTGTCACTGTGCAGTGAGAGCAGTGAAAGCTGCATATAAGTGAGCATGCAAATTTATATGGGAATGTACATTTTCATTCAATCATAATAAAAAACAATGAAGAAAATTAGTTCATAATCTCAGTGGGGAAGGCCTTTTTAATTATGACATAAAACTTAAAATCTTAAAAAAATAACGATAAACTTGAATACCGTTCATGATGACCCTAAGCAAAGTCAAAAGACAACAAACTAAAATCAAATATTTGCAACTCATTGACCCTAAAAAGGGATACCTTACTTAATAAACAAAAAGTGCCTATAAAACAGTAGCAGAAAAAAGCCAACAATCTAAAAGAAAAATGTGCAAAGGACACAGACAACTGTAAACAGAAATGACTCATTAACATTCTGGAGTCCAGGGAGTTTAAGGCTAGACAGAAGATTTATATGGAAATGAAAATTAAAAAGTACAAGTTTCACTTACTAGACTGTGATGGAAAAGTTGCTATTAGTGAGGGTGCAGTGACACAGGTCCTCATATATTGCTTAAAACCTGTAATATGCATGTGATACAACCTGACTTGATTAAAGTCAATAAGGCTTGAAGCCTTTACTAATGAAGATCAACAAAAATGCAGCCTCCAGTATGGATAACATCTCAACATAAAGAAAACAAAAACCCTCACAACTGGACCAACAGGCAGGATCATAAAAAACAAGGGAAACATTACAGTTGTCAAGGATTTCATTTTACTTGGATCCAAAATCATCACTGCCCATGGAAGCAGAAGTGAAGAAATCAAACAAGGTACTGCACTGGGCAATCTGCTAAAAAAAATACCTCTCTGAAGTGTTAAAAAGCAAAGATACCACTTTGAGGATGAGACACACCCCATCCAAGCCATGTCATCTTTTCAATTGCTTTATATGCATTCAAAACCTGGAAAATGACTGAAAAAACATTGATGCCTTTGAATTGATGAAGAACACTGAGTATACCGTGGACTGCCAGAAGAAGGAATAAATCTGTCTCAGAAGAAGTACAGTCAGAATATGCCTTAGAAGGATACCATGCTTGGTAAAGCAGATAGCGAAAAAGAGGAAGACCCCAGATGAGATGAACTGACAGGGGCCGCAACAATAGGCTCAAACCTAACAATAATTGTGAGGATGGCTCAGGACAGGACAGTGTTTCATTCTGTTGTACACAGAGTCCCTGAGAGTTAGAGATTCAATTGTATGTAACAACATAAACTACTAGTGATGGTGTAATTTGTTTCAATGGAGGGCAATTCAGCAATATGAAATTACACAGGCATATATATATTTTACGACTGAAAATCTATGTCTATAAATTATTCCTATAGATAGGTTTATACTACGTGAAATGATGTATGTACAAAGCGGCTCACTGCAGCAGTGTTCCAGACAACCCACCTAAAGGCCCATCACTGGGGATCCAGCCAAGTAAAAAGTATGGTTTATCCACATACGAGGACTGCTACTTAAGTTCATGAACTCATCCTAGAAAAAGAGCTGCAAACTTCATTGCTGAATACCTCTATGGTCACCTTCCCAGCACTCCCCTCGGGAAGCTACGGGCCAATGCCAGTGCTTAGTCCACCCTTCAAAGCAATTTTGGAACCCTTTTTCTGGAATGGCCATCAGAGCTGTCACTGTATTACCCTTGATGTCCTGAATGTCATCTTTCAGTATCTCCTTTATCTCCGGGTAAAGACAAAAGTCACTGGGGACCAGAACAGGTGAGTATGAAGGGTGTTCCAATACAGTCATTCGTTTACTAGCTAAAAACTCCCTCACAGGCAACTATACAATTGAGTTCATGAACTTGCCACTGTGCCACCATGTACAACAGCCATTCCAGAAGAGAGTCCCAGAAACTGCTCTGAGGGGTGGACTAGGCACTAGTGTCAGTGTATACCTTCCCAAGGAGAGTACTCTGAAGGTGACCGTAGTGATATTCACCAATGAGGTATGCAGCACTTAAAACAATCAAGTTTGTGGACTTAATAGTCAGACCTTGTAACAGTTTACTATGCAAGAATTAAAAAGGGTCAATGAAACTCTTTAGGAACCAATATGGAAAGGGAAGATTTAAGTAGGTCAAAAAAAAAGAACACTTTTATTACATGCCATCATGGAGAAGGAGAATGAGTATGAATTAGTATGAATGAACAGAGATGAGAAGAGTGACACTCTCCCTTTCATATCCTTTGTGACTTGATTTTCAACTATCTGGATGTACCTTTATTCAGAATGTAAATACGTAAAATGGTAGTTTAAAAATCCGTAGAACAACCAAATGGTCAACAATTACTTTAAAACAAAGATGAGAATGTAAGTGGCCAGAAAAACTGGATTAATTGAAATGGAACTAGAACATAAACAATGAGAATGTTGATGCATTGTGAAGGTGATCAATGTCACTGAACAACTTGTGCAGAAACTGCTACATGGGAACCTAAGCTGTCATGAGAACCTTCACCAAAAACCAATAAAATACTATTTTTTAAAAACCTGTAGAACAAAAATCAATTATCTACACATAAAGCATTTAGTCACTCAAGATTCCTTAGATTAATCTCAACTGGCTAACTAACAGCTATTGGGGAAAAACTATTATGTGAATGCAACCGGGTCTCCTTATATTTCAAATCTATTCCAGAGACATGATCTTCACAACTAATTTTGGTAGCTAAAACCTTGACTTCCTTATGATATTTCTAGCCTCAGGGTCAGCAAACTACAGCCTCCTGGCCAAATTCAATATGCTGCCAGTTTTTGTCTGACCAATAAGCTAAGAATGGTTTTTCTATTTTTAAATGATGGGAGGAGGGAGGTATGAAAAAAAAAATTGTGACGTGAAAATTACAAGAAATCCAATTTCCGGGGAATATAAATAGTTTTACCAGAACACTAACAAAATCACTTGTTCACATATTTTTAATAGCATGAAATGCTACAAAAGTAGTTGTGACAAATTATGGCCCACAAAGGCTAAAATATTTTACAGAAGTACTGACCTGTCCTCTATCTAGTCTTAAAACACTCTAGACACCAGTTACTTTCTAAGCCACATGAATCAGGTGTACCACATTACACCTGAAATTGATTAATCCTGTCCAACTCAGATCCCCCTCTTTGTCAACTTCACCACCTTGCTCACTTTTACTTAATAGCTCCAAGGCTTCATTTCACGTTTCTAACATACTTAACATGTACTCTGCACCCCAGGCAACTACCTCAAAGCTATTTTATCAATTCCTCTAGCACTGCAGAACAAGTTTATGATGTGTTTCTGTCATTCTGGCAAACAAATGCTCCAAGAAAATGTCACATAGGTAACCTCACTATCTGGCTCACTATAAACTCATGCCTTCAAACTTCAGCTAGATCTCTAGCGGTACTCGACTAATCTGCTCACTCACTTCTACTTCATTTCTGGTGTACCTAACTTCTCTCTACAAAGGCTCTTGCAAAACTTAACCAACTTTAATATCAAACTCTACTCCTGCCTCATCTTCTGAAGGCATCAAAACTCCTCCCACTTCAAAAATATTCTGTATCTCCCCTTGAATTTAGGATTAAAAGTAGTTTCTCCTATTTAGGAATAGTTTCTCAATCTGTGACCTTAATCACCTTCCGGTTACATTCACAACCCCACCCTAGGAGCCACTGTTCCATTAATTAATTATCTTGTTTTTTTTTAACATTTTTCAATCTCTCTGTATCTACTGGCAGTCCCACTCATGCTACCAAAATCTTCATCCTATGAAAGGAAACAAAAGTCTTCTACAACAAGGCTCCCCTCAACTGTTCTCTCTCCTTTGATTTTCAATGAAAAACTTGTCCAAAAGACATTATACATTCTGCTGCCTCTGCCTGCTCACTCAGTATTCATTCTTCAACCCTTAACATCTATATTCTTCCTCGAAATTCACACCAAAGCTCCTTTCTGTAAAGTTACCAATAGTTACTATCTCTAAATCTAACGAGTTTTCTTAATTGAAATTAAACTTTTATGTTTAGATTATCTAATCATAAACCAATAGGTATTCACTGTCAGAAACTTAAACACAGAAAAGGATATGGAAAAAAATTACAATGATCCATAATCCTATCATCCAGAAATGATCAATATAAATACTGTTTCCAATTTATTCCCAGCCTTTTAACTACGTGCCAGTATCTATCTATCCATAGCTCGACACCCCAAAACACACACACAAATTAGGACCACATTAGTTCTAGCTTTTATACCTTTTTTTTCGATATATCTTTACATCATGAGTATTACTCAGGCCCTTTTTTTTAGAAATAAACTTTACTGTGATTTAAGAACAATTTGATAACCCGTATCAATTTGCCATATAACACCTGGAACTTTCACTGCTATTCTATTCTAACTGCTTTCCCCTGCCCTCCCCCGTCCCTTACTCAGGCCTTTAAATCATAATTTTAAATGACTCAACAATATTCCACTGAATGGCTATCATTATTATATCTCCATTATTGAAGACTCTTGAATGGTCTCATTTTTTGTTCTGTAAATAAAGCCCCAACAATAATTTTAGTGTACAAATCTTCGCACGCATCTCTGATTTCTGTCCTTAGGAAACAGTACTAGATTTTGAAATTTCTGGGAAGAAGGCTAAAGTTAAGGCTTTTGCGCTTATTGTCAATATGCTTTCCAGGGAATTTGTAGAAATTTACACTCCCAATTATCAGTGTATAAGACTGTCCATCTTGGCCTTATTCTCACCAACATTGAGCATATTGTTACTGGGTATTTCTGTTCTAAAGTAAGACACAGGGGGGCAAAAAACATTTCATTAGGTTTTTAACCTCACTAGCAAGCAAATAAGTGAAAATTAAACATATTTTTCCTATTTTATTCCTGCACATTTGCTTCTAACCCTTTTTTCTTTCAACTTTTTAACATAATTTCAGGTTTACAAAACTCACTCTTTTTGACATCCCAGTTTCTATGGCTGCTTTTTCCTTCAAAGCCCTAGAATATGGAGAGTCCACAAGGCTTTCTTGGATTCTTTTTTCTTCCCTCACTCAAGCCACTTCTTTGCCAATTCCATTCACTCAGAGCCAAACCGAGCCTTTCCCCATACACCAAAGCCTGAGAGCTACATTTCTGCTGTCAGATAGATCTTGACAGTCTAGAAATACAAAACTGACCCTCCCTTCTCCAATCTCCTGATTTCTTTCTTTACAAATTAACAGCTAAATATTAATCATTTTCACCTTTGATATTTCTTTATCTTCCTTCCCTCTCCTTAGTGCCTGCAGTTCAGGCACTTACAACCTCTCACTAAAGCCAGTTCAAAGGTCTTCTGATCACAGTCCTTAACTCCAACCTTTTCTACAACCTGTTTTACGAGACTACTGGCACAGCCATCTCCCTAAAAAGCAGATCTGGGTACACCATTCCCTTTGTTTCTATGTCTTTCATAATGTCCTTCTACTGAGAAAAATTCCCATTTGTTAAGACAGCACTTCCAGCCTTTCCACATCACCAGTGTCACAACTGTCTCCAGAATTATCTTCCACAGTTTACAGTTTTTCAAAACATCCTGTACTCTACAAACAGAGCACTGATACACTAACACCCAGCACTGTCCCAAAATCTTTACTCAAAGTGCTCCTTTAGTTCCACAAATCCTTAATAGCTCCAAGGAAAAGGCCCAATTCAAAGCCTCTTTCTCCCTCCCAGAAGCCTTCCAAAACTTCCTTAGCCACAGGTTCCTTCCTCTCTTCCTCAGGCTCAGAGAGCATCGTATGTACTGCCCACAGCTTTGGTTACATTCTGTATTATAAACAGAGGGCATATATAATATAGATTACAAGTCACTAAAAATTTATCTCATGTGTGTGTTTGTGCTTTGTAAACAACCAGCATAAAATAAATGTATCCTCAACTGAACTGACTTATTCCAACAATATGAAAATAAGTCTATCTTTTCACTGAAAAAAAGGGAAAGAGTGGCTCATCACCCAGAAAGATTTCCTAAAATTAGTTTTAGGAAGAATTAATTCCTGCTCTCTTCAATACAGTATGAAACACAACAACTTAAGTCGTCCCAGATAATTTACTGACTGAACTATGCACTCAGTCCAGCATCCACCAAGTACTGAGTGAGCACCTACGGAATGCTGTGGACACTCGGGACGCCACAGTGAGAGCAGCAGGTGGAATTCCATCCCTCGTGACATCTACACACCAACGGTGGGTGAAAGAGGGTAAAAGCAGTAATTTCAAAGACATGATAACACTATGAAAAAAAACAGGGAAGAGAAAAAAAAGTTCAGGGCCGGGAGTGAAGTGGGTCGGTGGGAGGGCTTGATAATGCAGACAGCATGAGGAGGGAACCTGGCCTCCTCGGACAGGAAAAAATACAGCATCAGATTAACTGGGGATACCTGAGCCTACATCACTGAAGACAGACCGTAAGATTTAGCTGTCTCAGAATCACAATAGAGGGTTTTGGACAGAGTTGGAGAAAACTGCAGAACAGAATCTAACTCACAAAAAAAGACTAGACTTCTCAATCTGACAGAGACAGGAGAAACCGCGAGAATATGGCCTGGACACCCTTACAGATCAGCAGTGAAGCCACTTCTGAGGTTCATCCTTCAGCCCCAAATTAGCCTGATTCATAAAGCAAAATGAGACTAAATGGGCACACCAGCCCACGGGAGAGGAACAAAAGGCTAGAGGGGACAGTAAAGCTGGTAACAGGGAGTGCAAGGTCAAGGAGGGAGTCTTCATATGTCATGGGTTGGCAACAAATGTCACAAAACAATACATGTATTAACCCTTTAATGAGAAACTAGTTTGCCCTGCAAACTGTCGTCTGAAGCACAATTTTTTAAAAAAGGGAGGAGAGATTTAGTTGTCTCAATCATAACTATCAGTCAGTGTTTCCATTGTGCTTACTGTTGTATTTTGATATCTAGATAGTACTAAAAGGTTCTGACAACTGACATCTAATTTTCATTTTAAAAAAGATCACTCTGGTTGGCGTGTTAAGAAACAACTGTAAGGGGGTGGTGCAAGATGTGCAGTAAGCTTGCAGAAAGCCATCTGGCCTTTGTTCTGGTTTCTCCTAGCTTATCTACACCTGAGGCTAATGAATGGGGCCAACCAGACCCACAGGGAACAGCTGACAGCCCGGTGCTGACTAAGCCTCACAAGGCCTGCAGTGAGGCTGCTCAGAATCCTGAACATGGGGGCTCAGATAAGCTTCCTTGCTGGTGACCACACACAGAAAGCAGCATGTCCTTTGTGGTACATGGAAGTTCTGTGCTGTGTCCCCTCCCCAGTTTCACTCTATATGTCTTTTCATTTGTATCTTTTCTAGTTGTAAGAAATTTCTAGTTAGTATAAAAACCAAACTAAATCCAGTGCCATCGTGTCAATTCCAACTCACAGCAACCCTACAGGGACAGAGTAGGGCTGCTCCATAGTTTCAGAGAGCACCTGGAATATTCACAAACTGCCAACCTTTTGGTTAACAGACACAGCACTTAACTACTACACCATTAGGGTTTCCAAGTATAGTATACTCTTCATAAATTCTATAAGTCATTCTAGGGAATGAAAAAAGCCGAAACAGTAGTACAAACCAGCAAGGGCTGGCATCCACCCATTTGGCAGTGCTAAGGAAGCTGTGCTTCTAATGTGCACTGACCTAACTCCGGGTGGCTGGGGCTGAAAGATGATTTATTCACCTAACTAACTAGTGAGCTGTTCCTCAGCTCTGGATGGCTAGGAAGAGGAGAGTGCCACAGGAATGACTGGTAACAAGAATGGAGAAGTGGGAAGGTGAGGACTGGGTTTATTTGTGCACTTTCACAACTGGATTCATGGTGATCCTTATCACAAAGTTAGCAATGAAGGCAGGATAGGCCTACTGTGCCTCTGGCTTAACTCAGGAGCAGTGATGGAGCAATCAGGCTTTAACAGTCCAGGTGAGATAATGGTAGCTTAGATTTGCATGGTGGCAGTGGAGACAATAAAAAGTAGTCAGATTCCAAATATACTTTGAAGGTACAGTCAACAGGATTCTGTGAAGGCCTGGATGTCCACTGTGAAAGGAATCAAGGATCAGACTATGCATATCAAAAGAGAAACTGCCCCTTAGTGTGATTTTAAAGACAAAGGGAAGAACAGATATGTTGAGACAATTATAAGTTCAATTTGCTGCAAGACAAGTGTGAAATTCCTACAGAATATTCCAATGGAAATGTTGAGTGCAGCAGCTGGATACAGAAATTGTGATTTCAAGAGACAGGTCTACATTGGAGATACATGAAAAGTATATAAAAAGTGTATCCACATAGTGGAAGTGACTAATTGGATCAAATTCTGCAATTAGATCAATTTGCAATAGATTAACACAGATTAACACAGGATCCCTAGCTAGCTGTTTCAGAGGAGCGGTAAGAGTTTATGCAGATTCAACACAGAATGAGTGGAGGAAAATTAAAAAAACAACAACAGCAACAACCAGCAACACACAATTCCTTCGAGTAATTCATTCAAGAAAGACAATTCCTTCAGAGAATTAGAGTGAGATTAAGGGTCAAAGAGAAGCTTTTCCTCAGCGTAGGAAAAACAGAAATATGGTGGTGGGAATAATCCAACAGACATGCAGAAATGGATAACATGGGATTGAGCAAGGGGCTAACTACTGAGGTAGTAACCTTGAATAGGTGAAAAGGGATTAATCTGTTATACGCAAACAAGAGTTCAGTGAAAGTAACAACAGTAATGACCTGAAATGTTTTCCAGTTTATAATGTAATGTTTAATGTTTTTACTTCTTTTGATCTTTATAATAATCTTCTAATATAGGTATCACTCCATTTACTTACAGAAAACCACAGAGCAGCGAAGAGACATTTGGTAATTTAGCCAAAGTCGTATGCCATCAAGCAAATGGAAACCTAAGTCTTCAGATTCTAGGTTCCTTTTTTTAGTTTCATTTTAGATTAAAAACATGCTAAAGAACGTTTCCTTATTCATTAATTAATTGTAGTATCTTACTTTACTAAAGTATTATCAAAACTATTCTTTGATATATCTTAGGTGCAGCTTTGTACAATTAAGTGTAATTATTTTTAAAAAATTTCCAACTAACAATGTAATAGCAGTAACAATTTAGTTATTTTTAAAACAATGTTCAGACACTTTAATTATGAAAAGATCATATGTTCTTCAGAAAAAAAAAATCTAGGAAATACAGAAAAGTTTTTAAAAAAGAACAACATTTACCCATAATACTACCAAACCCTCAGCTGATACAGTATCTTAAGGTGCTTCTTCACCCAACTTCTGGAGGTTTCTGACCTATACAGAGAGAATATACACTCTTTGATCTATAATCAAAACAACTATGTCATCGAAAACACTTAACTGTGGTTGCTGGTATCAAAGGAATACAGGAAGCAATCAGAACGGTACCTCTATCACATTTATACACAGTTTTTTTTGGTTTTTAAATTTCTTACCTTGTTCTTTTCTTCAAATGTAAAATCTTGGTGCATAACTTCACTGTCTAAATTAGCACTAGCCATTGGTTCTGAACATTCTCTGTGGCTCTCACTGCTATTAGTAATATCATCAGCAATATCAACCCTAGTAACAAAGATTAAAAAATCATGTCAGGCCAAATGTTAAATATATAATAGAATGCCTTTAAAATAATTATCAATAATGATCTGAAGCTTTTACTTGTTAAAATATGTCCTTTTCATAAAAACCCACACTTTGTTTGCCCAGTTAGATTATTAAGTTTTATTTTTTAAGTCTCTTTGGGATGTTGTGAAGGACCCTGTCTGTTACCCCTGTGAAAACTTCCAAAAGCAAATTAATGGCTTTTAAAATATTTTACGTGCCAAAATGATTTCCCTCACAAACGCGCACTTCCACCCATACCAACTGGTTTATTCTGACTGAAACACAAGTCTAGACTAGGTATCACAGCATCCAAACCACCATCGTATACAACAGGAATAGTTTCCTGTTGCAGATTTTTCTTAAATTATAAAGATATGCATCTTTGCTTATAAAAACGATGCCACTCCCAGGGACAGGAGTTATTTCTCCAGTGATGAGAATAAGAATATAGTCTGGGCACGAGCACAAGTTTGCAGGATCCCTAGCTAAGCATAAGGCCAAAAGGACAAATTCTCAAGAAAAATGCTACTATTACATTCTCTGATGCATCGTCCCACTATTTCCCATTTTTACATACTGATTTTTTTCCTTCATATTTAGCTGAAGTACTCCTTACAGATTTGTTATTAGTTCTAATAATGTCTTCAAAAGCACACAAACCAAGACCATCACATAAAGAGATGTACAGACTGGCAACCCCATCCATGGACACTATGGTGTCTACATGGCACTCCTGAAGTTTACAATACGGCATTCCTAAAATAAACATATTCTGATCATTAATTTTTTATCTGTTAATACTTCACAGTTTCATTCCATATTTAATAGCTACACTACTACACTAGATAGAATTAAGGATTTCCTAGGTGTCACAAATAATTAAGTGCTGGGCTACTAACCAGAAGGCTGTCAGTCTGAACCTATCCAAAGGCACCTCAAAAGACAGATTTAGTTCTTTTAAAATCTGCTTTTAAAAAAAAATCACTACCCGATCCCATCCCACCTTTCTTTTTTTCTTTCCTTGTGGGTACATCTTATTCACCTGTCTGTAAACTGAAAGCTGATTTGTGAAAAATATTAAATCGTTGTATTATGATCTCAGAGGGAATTCACATATATCCTAAAATGTAAGACTGATACAATAGTAAAGGAGGCACGGCTTCCCTACATTTACTAGTTAACAGGTCAGAGGAGCCCAGAGGCTCATTACAGGTGCATTTAAGTTACACAAATTCATCCACCCGACAGCTAAAAAGGAGGCCTTGTGGAATTCAGTGTCAGGGGATGCTAATTTAAATTTAAACAACAAAGGATGACTCCGCTCGCCATTTCAAAGATCACATGCCCTAGAGTGACATCAATCTGTTGTCCCTGTATCTATCTGTCTAGATCACTGCACACCTTTCACAGTGTGACTTTATCTTACAAATATGAGTCTAGTTTTTAAGTATTTTCATATTGGGACGCTATGGTGATGTAGTGGTGAAGTGCCACAGTTACTAACAAAAAGGTCAGCAGCTCAATTCTGCCATGCACTCCTCGGAAACTCTATGCAGCAGTTCTACTCTGTACTATAGGGTTGCTATGAGTCAGTATCAACTGAATGGCAGTGGGCGTGGTGTTTTGGATTTTCACATAACACAGTCCTTTAAAGCAGATGGAAACCCTGGTTGCATAGTGGTTAGCAGCTACAGCTACTAATCAAAAGGTCACCACTTCTAATCCACCAAGTACTCCTTGAAAACTATGGGACAGTTCTACTCTGTCCTATAGGGTCTCTATGAGTCTGAATTGACTTGATGGTAACGGGCGTTATGGGCATTGTGTTGTGTTGGGCTGTTAAAGTAAGTTCAATACTTTACCTGGTATTAAGAGAAGAAAAACTAGCTGCGTTAGACTTAATAAAAGACATTAGTCATACTACTTTAATGAAAGATTTATGAAATTGTCAGTGTTAATTATATAAGTATATACAGTCATTTTCCACAATGACTTTCAAAAACCCCTAATAAGACTCCATTATTTAAGTTGTTTTAACACAACAAAACAATTTTATAACCCTTAATATAAAACAGTAAAATGGTGAAAAGTTTCTTACTGGTTATCAGATCCTTCCCCATCACAATTAATACTTCCTGCTTCATTATTACACACCAGACTCTGCTGCTGTAAATTCTTAAGATCATGATCTAGGCTGCTCTGTAGATCAAAAAGGTGCTGCTCCACAGCTGCTCTAATTGTTCTTTCTAAAATGCTACAACAGAATACATTTTAGTGAGAAGCAGTCACCTTAATTAGGTATTTGACCACATAAACACAAATTAAAAAATTAGTACTATTATGGTAATTAAATGTGTGAAAGGATACATATACTGGTTCAAATTTTAAAATGAAATTTGCCCAAACAGATGATCCTACACAAATCAATCACAATGCCACTATTATTGTTGGAGGTGACAGGGATCAGTTGTCCCAGTAATTCATTCATCACTACTCTCTGGAAATTCATTTAAAGAGATAGACTTTTCAGGGCTACACTTATAAAGCAAAATAATTTTATATTTATATATTTATATAAATTTATATATTTATATTTATAATTATATATTTATAAAGCAAAATAATTTACCAACACTTGGCTAAATAAAGGAACTATAAGGACACTGTTTGTGTATTTTTTACATTGTCTATCTTTTTTAAAGAAAATTCAGTAAGGCTCTGTCAATATTTTTCAATTATTTCAGAGTATGAAAAAAGTCATTTGAAACCTCATCTTTATTTTGTATATTAGTTCAATGGGCTCCTTCTTTATTTGTTTCTATTTCAGTACATAAAATACTAACTAGTTTCACTGTCTTAGAAACAATTATTTTCTCTCAAGTGAGCAACTGAATACATGGCTGTCTACCTTTGTATATACAGATGTTGTTGCTAGGTGCTGTGCAGTACATTCTGACTCACAGCAACCCATGTGACAAAGCAGAACTGCCCCATAGGGTCTTCTAAACTGTAATCCTTATGGAAGCAGATCACCATGTCTTTCTCCCACAGAGCCACTGAGGGATTCAAACCACCAGCTTTTCAGTTAACAGTCAAATGCTTAATTGTTGCATTACCAGAGTTCCTCAATATAGAGATATATTTCATCATCTGTGCTCACTTGGAGAAACAACGACATTCAGATACTGGGGAAAAAATAAGTTGTATTGAATTTAAGCAAGAAGTATTATTAATGGATACAGGTGATTATTTAAAAATTATCAGGTAAGAGGCTAACACATGTGTAAATGACAGCATATGCCTAAGTATGTCTGACAACAGCACCACCACACAGCCAGTCGCTTCTCCACATGTACAAAGACACAACAAAACTGGAGAACCCATTATCTGTCTTAAATTGACCACTAGCCCAACAAAAAGCACTCTATCTCAGATAGCATAAAGACTTCAATTCCTCACAAGATGCAACAGCATATGCCACTGGGAAGAGGATGTTCTCACACTGTGAAGAGAAAAGGCAAAATGGGTACTGTGAAATCCAGACTAACTCATTCACTGTGCTGGCAACACATTTCCTTGGCAAATGCTGCACCGTAGTATCTACTGATGCTTATAAAAATATACGTAAAATTTTACATTTCTAACACAGTTATCAAGGAAATGCAGCTTAAATCCACATCTAATTCAAATTAAATTATTTTCAATCTGTTTAAGCAGGCTGAAAACACCAAGTGTTGGTGAGGATATGAAGCAATTAGGATTCTCATATAATGCTGGTGGGAATATAAAATGTTACAAACACACTCAGAAATCAGTTTGAGCGCTTTTTTTTTTTTAACTGCCAACAACCTAGCAAAGCAGTGCTGTGGATTTACCCAAGACAGAAGAAATCAGAAGGCTCTAGGAAGACTTGCACAAGAATAGCAACTTTATGCATAAAAGTCCCCCAAACTGAAAAGAATTCAAACAGGAGAATAAAGTGTGGTATATCTATACAGTGCAGTATTACCAAGCAGGTTTTTAAAAATGAGTCAACATCTGACACATGCAACACGGGTGAATTTAAAAAATATGCTGAGCCAAGGAAGCCAGACACAAAAGAGCACATACTCTGCAAGATTCTATTTATAAGAAATGCTAGAACAGGCAAAACCAATCTACAATGACAGAAGACAGACCAGTGGCTGCCTGAGGCCAGGGGTCAGGGGAGATTTACCGCAAAGAAGCATAAGCAAATTCTGTGGGGTAATGAAAATGGCCAGCACCATTTATTTATTTACATTGTACATTAGGTTAAAGTTTACAGAGCAAATTAAGTTTCCCACTAAATAGTTCACATGTTCCGCAACATCATCCGTTTCATTCTCTACCTGTCAGCACTCCCTATATTTCTATCCTAGGCTGTTTCCTTTCATCCTGAATTGCTACCCCTTCCTGTCTTCTTGTCTTTGGTTTTGGGCATATGTTGCCCTTTCAGTCTCACCTAGTTGCTTGTTCTAATGAACATGTTCCTCAAGTGTGGTTTATTTTATAATCCCATCTATGGTTTGGCTGAAGGGTTGTCTCTGGGAATGGCTTCAGTTCCAGTTCAGAAGGGTGTGGTCTGCATACTGATTGTAGTGGTAGTTACAGGTATGTTATATGGCATGCGTGCGTATGATGTGTATTTGTCAAAAACTATCAAACTCCTTACTTAAAATGGATGCATTTCAGTGCATGGAAGTTACCTGTCAATACAGCTGATTAAAAGGAAAAAATTCAGGAACAGGAAAACCTAATCTACCAGTATTATAAATCAGGACAGACGCCACCTTTGAGATGAGGAAGGAGGGTAGCATTTCAAAAAGAAAAGGAGTGGGGTTTCTAACCCAGATGGTGGTAATACAGGTTTCAATTTGTGATAATCAAATGAGCTCAGGGTCTGTGAACTTTTCTGCATGCATGCTACTCTTCAATAAACGAAGACACTTTTAAAAAGTAAACTTAAATTAACTTTTTGAAGACCCTCTCTAAAATGTGCCAGCACCAACGACAAACAGCAAGCAGAACATGATCTACCAGGTCAATACTCTCAGGACTCACTGTGGGAAACCAAATAAGCATCACTTACATTATCAAGCAACCTCTAGATCGCCCCTACAGGAAGGACTTGAGCAAGGTGCAGAACTGTCTTATCCAATAATAATAAGCCACTTGGGCTTGGCACGCATAACGCCTCCTTCCTCAAAAGAAAAACTAATCAACTGCCAATATTATACTAGTTTCAGAATACTGGATTATCATTAGCTCTAAATGCCTTGAAACTAATCCCCTCAAGGAGAATGCTTAAGAACACTTCCCGTATTTATGAAATTCAGGAGGACCATCTCCCTCAAATATGGAAAAATAAAAAACACAATGCATGGAGCTGATTGCACCTTGTAGCAACCCTACGGAGAGAGCAGAATGGCCTCACAATTTCCAAGGTGCACCTGGCTGATGTGAACTGCTGACCTTAGCACCTCACCGCTGTGCCACCTGGGTTTCCGAAATAAGGAAAAGCTGGGGGAAGATCACATATACATACACAGAGAATGTTGTAGCTACCAGTCTATTTCTAGCAATTTCATGTGAGCTAAAAGTTCAACAGTGATTTTTTTTATTTTTTAAATTGTACTTGAAGTTTCCAATTCAAGTCAGTCTGTCACAGACATTATCACAGGACCCTGGTTGCTCTCCCCACACTATGACAGCAGTCTCTTCCACTCCACCCCAGATTTCCCAAGTCCACTCAATCAGCCCCTGTCCCCTTCGACCTTCTCATCTCGCCTCTGGACAAGAGCGGCCCATTCATCTCACACAGTATGCCAAGAAGCACACTCTTCACCAACATCATTTTATGTCTTACAGTCCTGTTAACAACGATTCTTCCAGAAAAAGACAAAAACAAGAAAAAGATAAATGAAGCCTTTCCTACAGAGTCCTTAAACGTTAGCTAGGATATTAGATCTTTTTCTGCTATTCTGTTGCGTAACCTGTTGTTTACGGTTTTAATCTCAGTTATAAGTCAGTACTGAATTATAAAACTGAAATCTTTGTGTGGTATACTCTAACATTTTTCTCAATAATACATGTAGTCCCTACTGAACTTAGCAAATTCCTATCCATTTTGTTTTTTAATATTTAACTGCAATCCACTGGCAATGCAGCACACACTGAATGCTGAGAGGGATATTTATAAATGCAACACTCTTTGTGTTATCATTTAATTTGTGATATCTAGTGGGCTTTTGTTTTATCTTTGTACCAAATTCTCAAAAAATTCTAATTCTCAAACACTTATTCCATCAGTCTATTAATTAAAGCTTTATATCATGTTTTAAATTTTGGTAGAGCTTGTATCTCTCTGTATTCTTCTCTAAATTCATCATAGTTAATCTACTTATTCTCCCACAGGAATCTTTTTTGCCATTTTTGTTAATTATTAATGCCAGTAAATAAACAGACACAAGAGATTTCACAAAGGAAGAACCAAAAATAATCAGCCAAACTCTTAATGCAATTAAAGATAGGATTCAAAAACTTTTTTTTACTTTGGCTGATATCAGTATAGAATGTTGATAAGGGCTATGAAACTGAAACTCTTAAATTGGTAGAGAGTAAGTTAAATTTCAAAAACCCTTACAGAAATAAATCCAACAATGTGAGAGCTCTAAAAACATGCATGCTTTTTGACCCAATAATTCTACCTCTGAGTTTCTAGTCAGAGGATCCATCAAATATGAAGGATCCATGCTACATTAAAAAAAAAAAACTTTATAGTGCTCTCTGTATTATTTTTTAAAATATTTTATTACAAATATTTTCAGTCAAGTTGAAAGAATTACACATGAACATTTATAACCCTTCAGCTGAATTCAAAATTAGCACTTCGCTGTATTTGCAGCATTATTTTTAAGGAAAAAAAAAAAACCCAGCAAATAATGCAAAGTAAACTGAGGTACACATAATAGATGGAATTGTTTGAAATAATTACAATGATTCTTATAAAAGCTAGGAACACAAAAGTGTTTTTATATGTACATAAATAATGTGAGCAATTACGTGTCAAAACTGTGACATTTAATAAATGAGGGTTTTTTAAATAATTATTTTCACACAGGCTAATGTAGACTAAGCCAGAACATGGGAGCTCTTCTGCTATCCCTAGAGCTAGGGTGTTATCCACTGACTACCTGTATTACAATCTCCCGTAGGAACAGCATTGTGTCGGAGATCTGGATCGTACCTGAGACCTCAAATACCATAAAAGCAAACTTAAATCAGATAGTACGGTACTGGCACAAGAAATGACAAGTAACACAAAAGAATTCATGCATATACACTTGATTTAGAATAAAGATGGCACTACAGGGAGCAGGGAAAGGACAGTCCTTCAAAAACTGGTGCTGGGACAACAGGATATCCATATTGATAAAATGTGGACCCAGCTCATACACCAGAGACGACTCATTTCCAAGCAGACTGGAGATTGAACCAACACAGCTTACAGACGATAGTACCGAAATGCTATCTGTGACTTCATTTTAGGACAATATTTCTTAAACAGGACATAAAAAGCATTGAGCATTAACCACAAGAAACAGTGTTGTTTTTTTTTTAATTGTATTGTGCTTTAAGTTAAAGTTTACAACCTAAATCAACTTGCCTTATGAAACTGTGCACCCACATCCCTAAGCAACTTTAACTGTTCTCCCATGCCCCTCCTCCTACCCCGTGACAGCACACGCTTCCTTTCCTCCTTGTACTTCCCATATCCATTCAGCCAACTGCTGTCCCGCTCCACCCTCTCATCTCACCTCCAGACAAGAGCTGCTCAGACAGCCTGATGTATATTATTTAAGCCAAGAAGCATATACTTCACCAGTATTATTCTATGTCTTATACTCCAGTCCTGTCTTTGTCTGAAGAATTGGGCTTTGGTACTGGTTTCAGCTCTGGGCTTACAGTACAGAACCCATGTCCTCAGGGGACCCTTCAGTCTGACCATCAAATGCAGTCTCTTTAACAGAGTTCTAGTTCTGCACACCCATTTTTCTCCCTTTACATCAGGGACTTTATCTTGCGCTCCCTGTCAGGGGAGTCCTTGGTGGTGGCTTGGCACCGTCTAGTTCTTCTGGTCCCATACTGATACAGTCTCTAGATTAGATGGCACCTTCTGTCTGCTGGGCTCATATTTTCCTCATGTCTCTGATGTCCTTCATTCTCCTCTGCTCCTGGTGGACTGGGACCAATTGAAGCTACATAATATGGTCACTTGCTACCTTTTAAGAGCTCAGACACCACTCCCCAAAGGTATATGCAGAACATTTTCTTAGAAAAAAATAAAAACACCTTGGTTACACCACTTTGCCTTGATGTCCCCTCAAACCATGGTCCCAAGACCCTTGTCCCTGCTACTCTGTCCTTCAAGCTGTTAGGTTCTATTTAGCAAAACGTTTAGCTTTTGGTGTAGTCCAGTTATGCTAACCACCCTTCTAATGCATGCTGTCACTCCCTTCACCTAACCCAATTTGCATCTACCATCTAACCTATGAATACCTCTTTCCACCCCTCCCACTTCTTGTAACCATCAAAGATTATTTTCTTTGCCTTAACCTTTTCTTAAGTCCTTGTAATCGTAGTCTCATACAGTATTTGTCCTTTTGCAACTGACTTAATTTCACTCAGCATGTCTTCCAGATGACTCCATGTTATGAGATGTTTCCTACAATAGTTGGTTCTTTACCAGTGCATAGTACTCCATTGTACGAACATACCATAGTTTATCCATTCATCCGTTGATGGGCACCTAGGCTGATGCTACCCTTCTGCTATTGTGGACAGTGCTGCAATAAACATTGGTTTGCATTTGTCTATTTGTGTGACAGCTCTTATTTCTATAGGTAGGAGCTTAGTATTGTCATTCTGGTGGGTTTTTATGTGTGTCTGTGTATCGTAGATAATTCTTTGTTGCATTTAATTTTCTGTGCTGAGTGTTGTTTTTTTCTATGTGTTTTCTCTTTATCTTTTTCAATGTTGGTTTTGTATTTGCTGAGATTCCATGTTTTTCTTGTTTTTTTTTTTTTTATTTTGATGCATAAGATTGTTAATTTCCCTTGTGGTTACCTTAATATTCTTATTTTTCCATAGTTCAAGCGGTCTTTAATCATTTTGCATTGACTTCCTTTTTATGTAAAAGATCTCCGACTACATCTTCTTTTGAGTCTTCTTTTTTGTAACAATGTTTACATAATGACATTGTGTCCTTATTTTCAGTGTTTTGTCCACGATTTATTTTTATAATTCCCCTATTTGGGTTGATATCTAGTTGCTGTGTTCTGTGTTCTCATCTTGGGTTGTTACCTGGTATTACTGGTTTTCTAATAAATGAAGTCCCTTTAGTAGTTCTCGTAATTTTGGCTTGGTTTTGGAAAATTCCCTATATTTCTGTTTATCTGGAAATGCCCTACCTTTGCCAACATATCTGAGAGAATTTTACTGAATACACTATTCTTGGCTGGCAATTATTTTCTTTCAAGGCCTTGTATGTCATTCTACTGTCTTCTTGCCTGCATCGCTTCTAGTGAATAGTCCAAGCTTAGTCTTACTGATTCTCCTTTGTACATTATTGTTCATTATCTCTAGCCACTTTTAAAAGTGCCCCTTTATCTTTAGTTTTGGTAAGTTTGATTACAGTATGCCTTGATGTCTTTCTTTTAGGATCTACCTTGTGTGGCATTCAATGAACCTCTCGCATAGGTGATCTCTCATCTTTCATAACATTAGGTAAGTTTTCTGTCAGCAAAATTCCCTCTGCATTTTCGATTATCCTCGCTTCCCCCACCTGTTCTGGTACTCTCATCACTCATAATTATTCCTCTTCACTGAGTTCCACTAATTCTTAGTGTTTCTGTAATTTTTAAATTCTTTTATCTGATTTTTCCTCAAATATGTTGATGTCACAGGCTTTATCTTCAATCTCACTAATTTGAGCTTCCATTGCCTCAACTGTGATCCTTCAACTTTCTAGGGAGCTGTCTAATTCTATAATTTTATTATTAATTTTACAAATTTCTAATTTTTGCCACTCAGTGCTTTCTTGCAATTTGTTCAATTTGTCATTATGCTCTGCTGCATTTTGCCTCATCTCTTTCCTCACCTTTGAAGCAGTCTAAATATTAATCTTTTGTATTCTACCTCTGAAGATCCCAGGAAGTTCTCCTCCTCTGGAAAATTTGAGTGTTTTCAGAGCTTTCTGAAGAGATCATGGTCCACCCCTTTAAATACTCTGATAGGAATTGCTGTTTCTAAGCCATCAGTAAATTGTAGTTATGAATTCAGATCAGGTGTCCAGGTGGTCAGTCACCAAGCGTGTGATGCAGGCTCTCGCCTACTGTCCTAAATGAGCAGGGGTGGCTAGTAAAGGCACAAGTATCTGACTGCAGCTGCTGAGAAAGGCTGGGGGCTGCGAGGTTGGCCTATCCCCTTATGTCTGAATGTCTGTGAGGTTGGCATATTCCCTTATGTCTGAATCTAGGAAAAAGAACAGTCTGCCTGATTTTCCAGTTTAGTGGAGTCATCAGAAAAACTACTCCCACTCCTTCCCCAAGTGTGCTAAACTAGTTCACCCCCTGAGAATGGCTCAGGGCTGGCTTAAGGAGTCCTGCTACTTCTGGCTCAGTTAACAGTATCAGACTCTAGCTCTGGGCACAGCTCAGAGATGGGAGGTAGGAGTACCAGGAGAAGGAAGACATGCCCACACTGAAGGAAAAGAATCAATTCCATGAACGACAGATTACCCACAACAACTTAACTTTTGACAATCTGGTGTTGTCCCTCACTGGCTCTGGTGGTGCAAGTGGATTCTCCAGACAATCACCTCCACTGAGGGGAATACCCACTAACCTTCATGCTGTGGCCATGGCTGCCTCCCAGGAGGTAAGGTCTATGGAGTCCTAATGGGCTTCTGGCAGTGTTCTCCCTTCCCATTTGCTCAATCCGAATTCTTTCCACTTGCTCAGTCCAAATCCTTTTGATGTTCAAGGCTCCTAGGGTATCATATATATACTGGGTTCATTTGTTCTTTTGGGTCTTTATTGTTAGAGGGGTCACAGGAAGCATTTGTCTACTCCACTATCTATTGGTCCCACCCACCACTGATAAACTGACTAACTTAAAATTAGGGACTATTCATCTGAAGATACAAAATGAGAATGAAAAGGCACACCACACAGTGGGAAAAAGATATCTTCAACAAACACAAGAAGGGTTTCCAAAGAATATTTTTTGAAATGCCTACAAAAAAAAGATAACTGAATAGAAAAATGTGCAACAGACTTGAACAGACATTTCACAAAACAAGGAATTTGCCAATAACACATCTGAAATGGGTTGACCCTTATTAAAATGACAACAAAATATACCACCAGAGTAGTTAACACTGAGTTAATACACTGATAGTTGATACATTAAGGTGAGTAGTGATGAGAATTCTCATATTCTTCTAATGGGAAAATAAACTGAAATACATATTTTGGAAAATAATTTAGCAATACTTACTAAAGCTGAAGACGTGTATGTCTTCAACTGCACACATATGCACACCATAAGATGTAGACAAGAACTTACAGAGCAATATTATTCATAATAGTCAAAAAGTGAAAACAGTCTAATTGTCCACTAATAGTAAAAATGGATTGAGAGGAAGTCAAGGTAAGTAAAAAAAAATTCAAGACTGATTAAATTTAGAAAAACAACGGTAAACATTCAGGTAACCACAAAGAAAATTATCGATCCTACAAATCAAAATAAAAAAACAAGAAAAATATGAAGTCTCAGCTAATACAAAACCACCAAGAATGAAAAAAAAGATGAAAACACAAAAGACAAAAATGACTCAGCACAGAAAATTAAATGGAACAAAGGAATTGTCTACAACACACACAAAAAAATCAAAATGAAAGCATTAATTGATACCCATCAATGGCTACGCTGTATGTAAATGGACTAAACATTACCAATAAAGAGACAGAGTGGCAGCCTACGTTAAAAAAAAGAAAAAACACAATCCATCTAACTGCTGCCTGTAGGAGACACACCTTAGGCTTAAAGACACAAACAAAATTCAAAATATGGAAAAAATACATCAAGCAGCTTTCAAAAAAGAGCAGGAATGGCAATATTAATTTCTAATAAAACAGATTTTAAAATCTACTACACTGCATAAGGAAGGTCACTATACAATGATTAAAGTGTCAGTATTCCAGGAGGATACAACCATGATAAATATTTATGCACCGAATGACAAACAAACTCTAATAGCATTGAAAACAGAAACAGGCAACTCCACAATAACAGTAGGAGACTTCAACACACAACTTTAAGTGAAGGACAGAATATCCAGAAAAAAGCTCAGTAAAGACATGGATGATTTAAATGCCACAATGAACCAACTTGACCTCACAGACATGCACAGACCACTCCACCCACTAGCAGCTAAGTATACTTAACTCTTCCACTACACATGGAACATTTTCTAGAACTGACCACATATTAGGCCATAAAGCAAGCCTTAACAAAACTGAAAGTACAGAAATATCACAAAGCATCTCTTCAGACCACAAAGCCATAAAAGTAAAAATCAGTTACAGAAAAAGAAGGAAAACAAATCAAACACATGGAAACCGAACAACACCTTGTTCAAAAACCACTGGGTTACAGAAGAAATCGAGGACAGAATAAAGAAATTCACAGAATAAAATGAGAATGAAAATACATCCTACCAGAACCTTTGGGACACAGCAAAAGCAGAATTCAGACATCAATTTATCTCAATAAATGCACACATCCCAAAAGAAAGAGCCCAAATCTAAGAATTAACCCACAACTTTAACAGGTAAAAAGAGAGCAGCAAAAGAAGCCTTAGGGCACCAGACAACAGAAATAATAAAAATTAGAGCAGAACTAAATGAATTAGAGAACAGAGAAATGACTGAAAGAGTTAACAAGACCAAAACCTGGTTCTTTGGAAAGATCAACAAAATCAATAAACCACTGACCAAAGTGACAGAAGAAAAACAGGAGAGGAAGCAAATAAGAAATGAGATGCATGATATCACAACAGACCCAACTGAAATTTTTAAAAAATCATTAACAGAAAAATTGTACTATAACAAATTTGAAAACCTAGAGGGAATGGGCAAATTTCCAGCAACACATTACCTACCTAAGCTAACACAGAGGTAGAACAATGAAATAAGCCGATCACAAAAGTAATTTAAAATTTAAATTTAAAGGCAATTAAAAAAAAAAAAGCCTTGGCCCTGACAGCTTCACTGGAGAATGCTGCCAAACTTTTAGAGAAGAGTTAACACCACTATTACTAAAGGTATTTCAAAGCATAGAAGAGGATGGAATACTGCCAAATTGTTTAGTGAAAAGAAGCCAGATCAAAAATATATAGCCTGTTTAATTTTTTAAAAGCTCAAAAAACAGAAAAGGGTGTGATTGCCATAAAAGTCAGCACAGCAGCTGGGGAACAAGGCAGGCAGAATTATGAAAGCTACTGGGGTGCTGCCAGTATCTGTTTCAAGATCTGTATAATGGTTACATGAGTGTTTACTTTTTTACTAACTTGTTTTGCTCTGTACATTTGTTTTACGCTCTTTTTGGTAACTTTTCTAATTGGAAAAAAAAAAAAGCTTCATTGATAATTCTTATCCATACTAACAAGTTTCAAAAACAGTGGTCTACAGTCGATCTTTATCTAGCCTCCACTGTCGGGAGCCGAAATCATCTTAAAGAAAATCTTAGAGAAATTTACTGGGCAAGGCTCACTTAAGAAAAATATTGTGCCAGCAAGGTCATGAGAACTGACTGCTTAGCAATATCCCAAGAAAGAATAACAACATGTGGCTGTCCTTGGATAGGGCTAATTATTAGATCAGAGGTTTTGAGAACTAGGGAACACAGGTGCGTGAGAAAGACCAGAGTTAAGAATAAACAAATAAGTGTGTGCTGTATAGAAGTTTGCTCAGAAAAGAAATAAACGTCTCAGCTTGACTGAGTCCCCCCTGATGTGATTGTTTCGGTCTTATTCAGCTCCCGCGCTTTCCCCTCAGCTCTGTTCGTCTGACGGCTGGTACCGTCACTCCACAAAGACTAAACTTCATTAAGATTTTCCAGTTATCACAAGTACCTAAAAAGAGGGGCAAAATTCTGACAGTCTTACATGGGATAGACAGGCAAGGGAGTTGATTTTTTGTTTCCTGAAACCCAGTGCAATGTTGCAATGTCCAGTCAATTCTGACTCACAATAATCCTATACGACAGAACAAAACTGCCCCCGAGGGTTCCAAGGCTATAAATCTTTATAGATGCAGACTGCCTCTTCTTTCTCCTACAAGGCACCTGGTGGGTTTGAACGACTCGTCTTTTGGTTAGCGGACAAGTACTTAACCAGTGCACTACCAGGGCTGTTGCAATATACACGTATACAAAGTAGTGATCAGTAAGCTAGACTGTTAGTCTAACAATAAACTATTCTTTATCCCTGAGAAATGTTCTGAGACAATCAAATACTTTTAGTAAGGATATCACCACCACCATACGACAACCTCTAAGAAACTACCACTTATCTAAAGTGTCAGTGTATTGTCAAAGAACAATCACAATCATCTGAAAAAGCAGTTAAAATTCTCCTCTCTTTTCTAACATTATTTTTTTTATTTTATTTATTGTGCTTTAAGTTGAAGTTTACAATTGAAGTCAGTTTCTCATATAAAAACTTACACATACATTGTTACAGGACCCTCACTGCTCAGCCACAATATGACAGCCCACTCTTCCTCTCCATCCTGTATTTCCTGTGACCATTCAACCAGCTCCTGTTCCATTCTCCCTTCTTACCTCACCAATTTGGTCTCAAATATCTCTTAAGCCAAGAACCACACTCTTTACCAGTATCATTTTAGGTCTTATTATAGTCCAGTCAAATCTCTGTCTCAAAAGTTGGCTTCAGGAATGGTTTCAGTTCTGGGCTAACACAGAATCCAGGGGCCATGCCTTTCACAGTTCATCCAGTCTCAGACCAGCAAGTCTGGTCTTTTTACTGGAATCTGAGCTCTGCACCTGACTTTTCTCACACTACAACAAGGAGTCTCTGCTGTAGTCCCTGTCAGGACAACCAATAGTAAAAGCTGGAAACCACCTAATTCTTCTAGTCTCATGCTGATGAAGTCTCTGGCTTATATGGCCCTTTCTGTCTCTTGGGTTCAAAGTTTCCTTATCTCTTTGGTAGTCTTCATCTTCCTTTGCTCTAGGTGAGCTGGAACCAATAGAGGCATCTTAGACAGCCATCTGCTAGCTTTGAAGACTCAGACACCACTCACCCAAGTGGGATGAAGAACATTTTCTTAAATTTTGTTATGCCAGCTGACCTAGATGGCACCTGAAACCATGGTCCCCAGACCCCTGCTCCTGCTACTCTGTCCCTCCAGGTATTTGATTGTATTCAGGAAGCTTCTTAAGCTTTTGGTTTAGCCCAGTTGTGCTGACTTTCCCTGTATATGTGTGCTGTCCTTCCTTTCACCTAAAATAGTTCTTATCTACTCTCTAATTAGTGAATATCCCTTTCCCTCCCTACCTGCTCTGATAACCGTTGAAGAATGTTTTCTTCTGTGTTTAAACCTTTTCTTAACTTCTTATAATAGAGGTCTCATACAATATTTGTCCTTTTGCAAATGACTAATTTCACTCAGCATAAAGTCTTGCAGATTTTCCAGGTTATGAAATGTTTCACAGATTCATTGTTACTCTTTATCACTCCACAGTATTTCACAGTGAGTATACTACAATTTTTTTATCCATTCATACACTGATGGGCACCTAGGTTGTTTCCGTCTTTTTTATATTCTGAATACTGCTGCAGTGAACATGGGTGTGCACACATCTATTCATGTGAGGACCTTTATTTGTCTAGGATATACTTCAAGCAGTGGAACTGCTAGATCACATGGTATTTCTATATCTACCTTTCTAAGGAAGCACTATATTCTTTTCCAAAACAGTTGTACAATTTTGCATTCCCATCAGCAGTGCATACACGTTCCAATCTCTCAGCAATCTAACATTATGTTATTTTCTGTTTTATCAATTTATGCCAATAACGCCAGGGTTAGACAGTATCTCAATATGGTTTTGATTTACATTTCTCTAACAGTAGTGATCACAGACATTTCTGTGTGCATTAGGTGCCTGAATATCTTCTTTGGTGAAGTGTCTGTTCATTTCTTATGCCCATTTTTTAATTGGATTATTTGTCTTTTTGTCGTAGTGTTGGATTTTTCTGCAGACTGTACAGATTAGACTTTTTACAGACTTTGTCATAGCCAAAAATTTCTTCCCAGTTTGTAGGGTTCTTTTTTTACTCTTTTGATAAGTGTTTAACTTTCAGAAGATCTGAGTTACCTAGCTTATCTTCTGGAGTTTTGTATCCTGTCAGTATCACTTGGTAGGGGTCCTCAATAATTTTTAAGAGTACAAAGTTTGAGACCAAAAGCTAATTTAAACTATCACTCACTGGTGGTTCAATGGTAAGATTCTTACCTAGGTCACAGGACACCCAGCATCTCATGCTAAGACTCTGGCATTTACTGTGAGTAAAACAGGTAGACACTGAAGGGTTTTAAGCAAAAGAGAGACATGATTTGACTTACTTGTAAAAGAATGAACATATAGTACCCATCAAATGAAACAGATTCAATGAGGTGCTTTTGTAAAAGAAAAAAAATTCTAGTATAAGAAACTTAAATAACTGCTTAGGATCAGATATAAAATAGTTTTTTTTAAAAAAAAAAAACGGTATCTAAACCTAATCATTCTTTCTGAAAGGCCATTCAAAAGCATCTGTTTCCCCTCCACGTGACTGTATACTTCATTACATTATACTTTTCATTCCTTCAGCTCGTTTTCATTAAAAATTTACAAAATGGTATGCATTCTGATTTCTTTTCAATTAAATACGAGATTTAGCAATAAACATACCCTATTTTTAGTCTCTAACTCAAACTACCATGGAAATAAATGTGGATAATGATAATTATTTTAAGTTTTTAATACACACATATTTAATAACAAACTGAACTAAAAATTGGAAAGGTCTAAAAGTAGTATACACGATGGTTGTTCTAACTTCAAAGTTTAAAAAAAAATCTTGCATAAGTAAATTTCAACTAAAAACTGTAGTTACCTCAACTATAATGAGGTGTCATTATGTACCTAAAAGTACTATTCTAAATGCAATATTTGAATTACCGAAGGAATAAACCAGTTGCCATGGAGTCAATCCTAACTCAGGGTGATTCCATGTGTACCAGCGAGTTTTTAACAGCTGGTAATCACCAGGCCTTTCTTCTGAAGCACCTCAAGGTGAATTAAAACCTCCAGCCCTCCAGTGAGCAGCCGGTTGTGTAGATGGTATCATGGGTACCATCCAGGGGTGACTAAAGTAAGATACAACCAAAAACTAGTCAATGCACTTTTTATTTGTTATACAATCAATCCACCAAAATTAAAATTATAATGTAGAAATGTTAGCTGAAATACATAAATATCATCACTAAATCTAGAAGACCACTGTAGTATTTCCCTCTGTTGCTAACCCCTTCTTTTGGTTAACAGTTCTGTTTTCCTATGGGAAACTAACTCTTCTGCTTTCACTTGGTCTTGGCAGGCACAGAAATTATGACCAGTCCAACCCTAGCCAAGGGCTTGAACCCTTGATCCAGTTTAGGCCAATCTCTTCACATCCCCCTCAGTAATCTGTTCTTGAGCAGAGTGACACACTAAATGGCACAACTGGAGCTGTCAAAGCACAGACCACACTAAAGACATTTTTTTCCATGACCTTCTGTCACTAAATTCTCCACAGTTGCCCATGTTCCTATCTTTGCCAAGGCATGTTTATTCAGCTTTTTCTTTTGACTTTGCAACCTAACCAGCATCCTTCTAATAAATTGCTTTTATTCTTTATTGTTTCTATGATTTGCAATTAAGGAATCCAGTCAACCACCAAAACTATAATGAACCCATCAAAACATGACTGTGTTGGAGGGGAAGAGGACCCTCTACAAAACCAGACAGTTACCAAAGAGAATAAACCATCAATCATTTGAAACACTATTTTACCTTGCTGGTAATTAAATAAATAAATATTCTTAATGAGTTTACCCTCAAAATTAGTGTTGTTCTACAGAAATTTCTACAGTGATGGAAATGTTCTACATCTGCACTGCTCAATACAGTAGCCTCGTATGGCCACTGAGCATAAGAAAAAGCATGGCTAATGCAATCATGGAAGAGAAGTGTAGATTTTATTTAATCTTAATTAAGACAAATTTACATAGCCACACAGCTCAAAATTAATGAATTCCCATATAAATCTAGTATTGTCAGGTCTCCAGGAAAATACTGCTGATGGCAACATAAACTAGGCCAAGTCACTTATGTAGTCTGGAAGTGGTTATCAAAAGCCACAGAAAGCTTCAGTCTTTGGGCCTCCAAAAAACCATTTACTTGGAAATTTCTCCAAAGCAAGTAATTTAAAAGAGGAAAAAAGGGCCTAAGAACAAAGATTCGTTAGTAACAATATACTGACAAGGTAAGTGGAACTGAAAATGTCCAGAAAAAAGAATGACTGAGTAAACTATGTTGCTGTTGTTGTATGTCCCTGAGTTAATTTCAATTCATAGAGCCTGTATATGACAGAAGAAAACTGCCCTACAAGATTTCCTAGGCTGTCCTCTCTATGGGAGCAGACTGCCCAGTCTTCCCTCCTATGGAGCCACTCAACTCCACTTTACTGCTGTCGAGTCGAGGTCGACTGCTGGGTTCAGACGATCAACCTTTCCAACAGCAGCTAAGCACTAAGCCATGGCACCATACAGCTAAATATCTTATACATAGTTAATAAATATCTTTATTATTATGTAAAATACAGTTGAGAGGTCTTAAATTACATGGTCACATTAAAACACAGAAAACCAAACAAAATGTTGAAGGGCAAGACGGTATTAACATACATTATTAACAATCACATTTGAAAAAAACTATATATAACGTAAAGACCTGTAAGGCCCACAGAGAAACATGATAGCTGTATATAACAATTCACATTTTAAATTATTTTGTAATTTTTCCAAAGGATAGTAGAGTGCTCCTCCTTTCTGTTATTACAGCTATTTTTGTTAAAACATTTTGCTTTCTGACCCTTATTATTTCATGGGTTTTTCATCATCATTCCACTGAACATAAATATAATGAAAGATATCTAGTTAATTAACTATAGAGCTATGTCCCCATAACTAGAAAGGCTTAATAAAACTCTGGAGAGTCACAAAGTACTAGCACAAAACTGAGAATGCTTAGAACTATGGGCAGTTGTCAGATTCTCTAGGGCTTCCTAAACAGTGTGCTCAGTGGTCCCAGGTATGTGCTGGATTAGTGCCCACAGCCTACCATATTTCTCTAATTTGCCAATATGCCATATAAATATTGTCATTTTATACATGAAACGACTGGAAACCACTACTTTAATAGATCACAACCTAGTTCCAGCCCAGAAGTTGAAAACACAGTGGTCTGACAATTCAGTCCGGAAACTTAATTATTTAAGTACATACTTCACTGCTGACTATCACTATAGTTACCTCGGAAATACTCCCCTTGGGAAGCTATACACTGACCCCAGCAACTAGTCCATCCTTCACAGCAATTTTGGAACTCTTTCTGGAACAGCCCTTGTGCACAGTGGCACAGTGCTAAGTTTGCAAATTTAACTCTATGGCTACCTGTGAGAGAGTTTTTAGCCAGGAAACAAATAACTGTATTGGAACACCCTCCGTACTCAACCTGATCTGGCCCCCAGCGACTTTTTTTTTCACCCAAAGACTAAGAAAATACTGAAAGGAAGACATTCTGATGACACTCAGGACACCAAGGGTAATATTACAATAGCTCTGATGGCCATTCCAGAAAAAGTTACAAAATTGCTTTGAAGTGTAGACTACGCACTGGTCTCAGTGTACACCTTCCCAAGGGAAATACTTTGAAGGTGACTGTAGTGATAGTTAGCAATGAGGTGTATGGTAGCACTTTTTCCAGGACGAGTTCACAAACTGAATTGGCAGTCTTCATCTACGTCAATTCAGTCACTATGTTTCTCGCTAGTAATTCTACTTCCAAAAGTTCTTAATTAGCAAATTAATACAAAATAAAATACTTAAGTTTTAAGAATATGTGCAAGAAATTATAAAGACACAGATATTAAGTAACTAAAAATTCTTTAGCAAGCCTGCTCCTTTAAAATTTTCTTCTCCCTTATCTTCATATACAAATGTCAATCCTTCATATACAGCTGTAATTTATATGGTATTACTGGTAGAATGAGGCTGCATCTAGAATGAAATACTACCTTGTTGAGGCTGTTACATCACTGGATTCCATGATGTTTTCAGTCATTCTTAATTGTACCACCTCTGGCATGTCGTTTGATTTTTCTGCACCTTCTTCTGGAAGATCTTCTATATGTTCCAGCTTTTCATCTTCCTCTTCTTCCTCAGAAAGTTCATTAACCTATGTAGACAGAAAGGAATTGAGAATTAAAATTTAATAAAATTTTGACATAGTAAATGACATTATTCTAATAAAGTTATAAATACATTCAACTCCCCTCCTCATTTCCTAGGACCAACACTCTAATGGAGTAATCCTCAAATCTACCATATCAAAATAAAATTGCAAACCAAAGAGTATACTGAAGCAAGATGTGATGATTACATTAAAAAACACTAGAAATGTAAATAACACTGCAAACTGTGAAAAAGTCTGCACACTTTAATTTTGCCTTGAGCTGTTAGCATGGTTTTAGAAAGCATCAGCTATTTTCTAAATAATTCAGACAATTTTTAATGAATAGACAGGACTTTATACCAAGGAAGAAGTCACTATTTTGAGCATTAAGCACAACGCAAGGTTATAATTATTCTTCTGGCAGGGCTGTATCTTCCATTATCCAAGTAGATAATCATTTACGCATACATAATCATTCTAACAAACAGACTTTGAATTATAAGAAAACAAAAACCAACAAAATATTTTGAGAGAAATATTTTTTGTTATCCTAAGAACAAACTACCTACAAATGACCTTCACATTTTATAAATTAATACTAGCACTAGAGGCAGCAGTACAAGTGTATGTTTATCCATTCCAGCAAAACACACTGGAATACCTAGAATCAGTTAGTCTGTGACTACCATGAAGCAGTGGTGATGCTTTTCCTGACGGACACACAAATACAGTTGCCGGTATACTATCAGAAGGCTAGACTGCAACCAACAGAAAGGTGATTACACTATTATAGTCATGACACTCCTAATTAACAAGTACAGACTGGCTGCTTTCAAGAATAAGGCAGCAGTTAATAACCAGGCTCTGAAGTCAGAAAGATCTATGTTTATATCACTATTATGCCCCTATCTCTAGGCTCTTTCTTAATGTCTACAAAACTTATGGGCAAATGGAGTTGGCTGAAAGGATTAAATATTATATAAAATTCCTAGCAGTCCACATAGAGTAAGCAACACTATTATTATATAACAAGAATTATTATTTCTATACAGTATAGATCCCACTTTCTGCACATAGCACTGCTATTTATAAAAATGAAGTTGGTGTCTGCCATCCAAACTACTTAAATCGGGAGTTCTCAACAACTGATATAGAAAGGTCACTAGTCAGATGGGTGACTAAAAATTAATGACAAACAACAGTTAATGATTTCAATTTGTGAACCATTTACACTACATATAAAGCATTCATGACAGATATTCATGACAGATTCATACATGAAATTAAGTATTTCATTTTTAGGAATTCCCATTTATTTATTGTCTCTTCTAGTGTTTGTGTATTCTTGAATATGTATTCTTGCATATGTTCTGTTTTATAAATACTATCCCCCTAATTATCCCTCATCTATCAGGTATAATGATGATGAAAGAAAATCAATGAAAATCATCAGCCTAAGCGGTTATTAAACACAAGGTATGCTTTATATACACAGCTGAAGGCTTCAAATCATACATCAATTTCTAAGCTGGGTCAAGTTGAAAATTATCTTTTCTCCATCTATGTGTTTAATAAATTGGTGAAAATCAACAGGGTGAACATACTTGGTATTTACTTGGTAAGCTCAGCAAGGAAAAAAACTATCAAGAAAATACTGCTTTCAGAAATATAAAATGGGAATTATCATGACTGATTATTAAAAGCTTAGGCACAACAGCAAAATACTTTAAAATTTTTTAAATATGATTATTTAAACAGACTACAAAATATTACTAAGAATACACAAACACTAAAAGAGACAATAAATAAATGGGAATTCCTAAAAATGAAATACTTAATCTCATCCAAAGACTTCACCAAAAGAATAAAAAGACCACCTACAGACTGGGGGAAAAAAATTGGCAGCTATGAATCTGATCAGCATCTAATCTCTGCAGTCTGCAAAGTCCTGTAAAACCTCAACGAGAAAAAGACCAATAGCCCAATTAAAAAACAGGTAAAGGATATTAACAGGCACTTCACCAAAGAAGACATCCAGGCAGCCAGAAGACACATAAGGAAATGTCCACAATCATTAGCCATTATAGAAATCCAAATCAAAACTACAATGAGACACCATCTCATTCCAACAAGACTGGCACTAAAACAACAAAACAGCAAATGTTGGACAGGTTTTGGAGAGACTGGGACTCTTCTACACTACTGCTCGTAATGTAAAATGGTACAATCTCTCAGAAAGCAAGTTGGCGCTTTCTTAAAAACCTAGAAATAGAAATACCATATGATCCACCAATCTTATTGCCTAAAATATATCCTACAGAAATAAAGGCTGTCACAAAAATAGATACAAATGTTTATGCACACAAATGTTTATGGCAGCACTGTCCACAACAGCAAGAAGATGGAATCAACCTAGGTGGCCACCAATAGATGAATGGATAAACAAACTATATTATATATACACAATGGAGCACTATGCAACGATAAAGAACAATGATTTTATGAAACATCTCATAACTTGGAATTAACTGGAAGATATTAAGCTGAGTGAAATCAGTCAGTCGCAAAAGCACAGACTGTGTGAGATCACCATCACAAAGACTCAAGAAAATGCTTAAGCACAGAAGAAAATCATCTTTGATGCTTACAAGGGAGGAGAGGGCAGGAGAGGCATATTCAATAAAACACAAGAACAATGATGATTTTATGAAACATAACCTGGAATCAACTGGAAGACATGTTGAGTGAAATCAGTCAGTCAGTCACAAAGGGACAGATATTACATGAGACCATTATTATAAAGCCTCAAGAAAAAGCTTAAGCACAGAAGAAAATAATCTTTGATGGTTACAAGGGAGGGGAGGAGGAAGGGGATATTCATAAATTAGATGGTAGATAGGAATTGAGCTACACGAAGGAAGTGACTGCAAGAGGAAACTCTATGGGGCAGTTCTACTCCATCCTATAGTCAGAATCAACTCAACGGCAGTGGATTTGGTTGGAAACCCTAGTGGTACACTGTTTGTGTTATGTCTGCTACACAAAAAGTCAGTGCAGTTCGAATCTGTCAGATACTTCCTGAAAACCCCATGGAGCAGTTCTACTCTGTCTACACGGTCACTTTGTGTCGGAATCGACTTGATGGCCGTGGATTTTACACTATGCCAAAACCTGAGAAGTTTGCTAAATACAACCCACATTTTGAATGTCAGACTAGCAGGGACAGAGGTCTGGGGACCATGATTTCATGGAATATCTAGGTCAATTGGCATAACTAAGTTTTTTTGTTTTTAAGAAAATGTTCTACATCCCATTTTGGTGAGAGGAGTCTGGGGTCTTAAAAGCTAGCAAGCTGCCATCTAAAGAGCATAAACGGTCCCAATCCACTGGGAGCAGAGGAAAATGAAGGACATCAACGACACAAGGAAAACAGGAGACAAAAGAGACCATATGATTGGAAGACTACCTCAGCATGAGACCAGAAAAACTAGATGGTGCCTTGCCACAACCAATGACTGCCCTGACAGGGAACACAATGAAGAGTCCTTGACATACCAGGGAGAAAAGTGGGAGTGCAGATCTAGAATTAAAAGACCAGACCTGATGATCTGACATTCTGGAAGGTCTCCTGAAAACACGCCCCCTGGACTCTCTGCTAACCCAGACCTGAAACCAAGTACACCAAAAGCCAGCTCTCCAGACAAAAGCTAGACTCCATGTAAGCCACAGAGTGATACTGGTGAAGTATGTGCTTCTCGGCTTAAACATATAGAAAGGCTCTTGGAGCAACTCCAGTCTAGAGACGAGATGAGAGGGTGGAAAGGAGGGACAGAAGTGGTTGAACGAATGCAGAAGTACAGAGTAGAAAGGAGGAGTGTGCTGTTACAGGGTGGGTAGAGCAGCTAGAGTTGCACAGCAGTGGGTGTACAAGGTTTTATACTGCAGACTGAACTGACTTGGACTGTAAACTTTCACTTAAAGCAGAACAAAAAAAATTTAATTTAAAATACAATTACTGAAGCTGAAAATAAATATTCAGTGTACAAATTTTAGTTACAGAGGAACTATTTTAACATGTTATATCATACTTTTTAAAATCAGTTTATGTCTACAGTCAATAGGTCCTAGGAACTCTGAAAGTCATACTCAAAATTATATTAAGTATTTTATATTCAGTTCAATAAGCTTTATGTAACTTAACTGACTTTTCCCAGTACTTTTAATAATGATCATCTACTAAGATGTGACATCAACAGTAGCCTGTGGGCTGTTTTTCCCTCTCCCAACCTCCAGGCCTCCCATACAGAACTTCCTGCAGTAAGAGCTGACTAAATTACTCCGGGCAAGAGTAAACATTAAAGGCTTAAATAAAAATGCTCTCTCACCCCACACTAATCTCCAAAAGTTCCTCTTGATCCTTCACTTGTAAGTGAAGAGGAACTTAAAAGCTCCTCTTGATCCTTCATAATTCTGAACCTGCCCTGTGTATGCAGCTTCCTTGACTCCATTTACGGAAAACTCTCATCTCTACTTACATCTCATCTTTTTCTTACTGCTGCAATTCCCTACTCTAGGGCTTTGTGAAATGCCCACTCACCAGACTCCAGCTTACAGAGAACACTGCTACCTGCCTTCTCAGATGTATGAAGAAACATGATTATCACCCTCCATCTTTAAATAGCTCCCCCGGATTCTCATTCATTTAAGGATCCCAGACAAAAAGAATCTGTCTACTTGATTCTGAGTCGTTTCTCAAACATACCGTACTTAATCATCTCCACCCATCTCTCTTATACTATTGGTAGGAATATTTACAACCCTGAAAAGGTTCTAACAGCCAAATACTTGCATTAACGGGACAAGACTCCAAAAGAGGGCGCTGGACAAAGTCTGCTTCATTCAAATATCAAAGAGAGAAAAAATGAAGCACTGCCATGCTTATCACTTTTGTATATAAATTTCTTTAAATATGTGGAAAAGAAATCAGCAACACCTAAATTAGGCCAACCTTAAAATATAACCAAAGTGTGCTGAAGTTTGTGGAAATATGTCTCTCATTTAAATATCTTATCAATTCTGCCTCATAAATCAAAACTGAAGTTATTAAATTGGCTTATAAAAAAAAAATTCCAGAAATCTGTTCTTCTCTTCCTTGCAATCCATTTATAATTCAGAAATATAATTAAAACATAAAACAGATTCTGATCATCAGTAACATGGGTCTAGATAATTAAATCTACATCACCACCTCTCAGGACCCACTGTACTGCTTCACTTGCTGAGTATATTTTGCTTAATAAGCTAGTACCCTTATTTCCAGGGACAAATCTGCAGAATTCTTGGTGTTGCTTATTTACTATTTATAATGCAAAGTACAATACATATTAACTTAGTTTTCCCAGTGCTTAAAAATATACAAAAATATAAATGCAATAAAGGTAAAATATGAATATTTTAGCGTACAGAAGGAATCCATATAACAGAAATATCACAGAATTACAAAAGCACACCCTGAAGACTTTAAAGAAGTCAAGATTTAAATATTTAGTTTATCACTTTCTTATGAGTCAAATAATCTTAGAACTATAGAAAATGAATGACAGAAATGTATGCTATTTTACTTGAACAACGACTGGTACATAGAAGGTACACAGAATTCCCCAACAGATGAGATCTCTTACGGGCACCAAGAGCCATTCATGGGTTAAGGTGTATCTGTCTGTCCTCTTCTTGTCCTTTTCTTTTAAGCAAGAATTATGGTTGAAGAGATGTATCAGTTATTTATTCTAACTGAATTTTTGAGTCAGGAACCGTGTATGACAATTGGAAACTTTCAAAAAACCTCTCAGAAGTTTCCTATGTTGTCAACTGGGGATACAAACTCTACCTATGTGGTTTATTTCACATGTACATGAACACTGATTTCATCCTCAGGACTACAAGCCGCAGTCTGGCACTTACTGCTGTCTCTTTAAAGCCCCTAACACTTGAAAAAGGAAGAGAAGCAGGAAGAGAGGAAAGAGGGTCAGTTTATAGTTTAAGTGACACACAGAGACATAAACTGATAAAAATAACTGCTTGAAGAAAATAAGAAACTGAGGAAAGCACAAACCCTGAATATTAAAAAGTTGCATTCATAAAGGTTCATAATATTATAGAAGCTCTTTTTAAAAGAGGTTGGGTTGACCAGACAATAAAACCCCAAATTCACATAATCAGAGCCAAGACCTATCAGTGCTGGAGAAAATCCGTGTGATAAATACTTTTTAAGAGATGCTGCTTTATAATGTAATACCAAAAGGACAATGCAAATACCCACTGATAAAACAGTGTGGCAGTAAAATTTACCATCCAAAACTGGATACGTTTGAGAGTGAAAGCAGAACTATCTTCCAGGATACCTCTTTTAACTGGGAATTGGTACTACATATCAAGTAAGTTAAAAAGTTACACATTCATACAACAGGGAACTGTACAGCTATAACAACAAAAGAACACGTGCTCTATGGAAACCCTGTTGGCACAGTGGTTAAGTGCTATGGCTGCTAATCAAAGTTCAGCAGCTTGAATCCACAAGGTGCTCCTTGGAAACACTATGGGGCAGTTTTACTCTGACCTACAGGGGCGCTGTGAGTCAGAATTGACTCCATGGCAACGGGTTTGGTCTATTTTTGTTTTTTTTTAAGTCTGGTAAGAAAAGATCTCTAAGATATAATACAAATTTATATAAAACAAGATATATAACAACAGTGTGCACTTTTCCTATTAAAACTGTGAGGAAATGTATATTTCTATTTGCATTGAAAAAAAAAACCTCTGGAAAAACACATACGAAACCAATAAGGGAGGAAGAAGGCTAGATAGGGAAGGGGTATGCGAGGCAAGACTTTTTCTTTTTAAGACAAGACTTTTCACTGTACATTTTTTAAAAGTGATTAACCATTAGGTAAATGTTACAGCCCTACCCTATGTCCAAATCAAATAAACCCATCCCTTAAACAAATAAAAAGTTTGCTTGGCAAACCACTTAAGTGCAAGAACAAAATGTCCACATAGACCTACATCACAAATTCTGAATCTGAGCAGTCTAGATACGTGGATTTACAATAAATTTCACAAAGGAGAAAGTTACTAGGGTATTTCAACCATCAAGCATAGCAATAACAACAAAATATCATCAAGTACCCTTACAAATAGGTTTTAATATTGAAGAGTCACCTGCAACCTTAACTATGAGTTCTCTAGGTACTTTCTGTTTAGTACAATGATTGCATTGCTATATTAGCTAGCTATTTTAATCCAGAAACTCTCTAAGAACAAAATTATTACTATTAACAACACATGTGAAAATTCTTTTCCTCTTATATCTAGTAAACATTTTCAGTTTATTTTTCCATACTACATATATCTTAAAAATCATTTCCATGAACTTTGTCTGTATTGATTTTTTTCCCGTAACTTTCTATCTCTCATCCTTTGCGTACATTCTCACTAGCAGCTTCTTTTGGAAGGGCTGGGGAGAATACAGCAAAAATACCATGTTATTTGTACAAAATAAACAATGCTTAACAGAAGGAAAAAAAATTCTTGCATATACTTTGGTTTCAATACCTTCTCCATATTATCCAAATTAAGGACTAGAAGTAGTTCAGAAAATACAGAACATTCACATACTATAAGGGTAAGTCATTTACTGATTACATATAATAACCAAGAGAACTATTTCCAGTTAAATTCCACATAATTTATGGTAATCTCTTGATTACACATTCTTACCAAAAAAAAAACTCCCTCCAAGTAGAGTATTTAAAAAATTCTTACCTGTTCAGTAATTGAACTCAAATCATTAGAAGAAAAATCTTCCTCTTCATTCTCAAAAAATTCATAGTAATTTTCCAGAAGACCAGCCATTATTCTGCTCACTATTTCTTGCTCTTTCAGATCTTCCACATCTGTGTAAATACTAAAAACAAAAGTCAAAACTGTACTGAGAGACAACCAATAAGTCATTTTATGAATCTGAGCAATTTATGTCATCATTCTGTGCCTCAGTTTTCCCATCCGTAAATCCTACCTAATTTGTACCCTGTTCATGAAAATACGAGATTCAGATCTATTATTAAATAAAGAAAAAAAGGTTCATCAAACAGCCTAGGATTCTTAATAGACAATATAATTCTATTTCACAAATCTTTTTACTTTTTTTTTTTAATTTAACAAAACTTTATACAAACAACTTACTGGAAAACATCTGGACCAAAGACAGCAGCCAAAGAATTTGCAGACCAAATTTCTTCATGATGTGATGCTACATTGGCTAAAAATCTACACAGAAACTTTAACAAACTGTAATTAACAGGTGGAAGCTGTTGCAAGAGGAACCTCAACTTTCTTCCAAATTCATCTTCATTATTATAATCTATAAAACATAATAACAGGCTTTTTTAATGAAGTAAAAGCAAAGCTCAGATACTGTGCCAGGTTCACATTACTCCACCCATATAACCCTTTTACTATACCAATTCAAAACCTCCCCACTTCCTCAACTGGAGGCCAAATGCCATAGGGTTCCGCATTTCACTTATTAATAAGCTGGAGAGAAGAGCCAGAGACAGGAAGGTGAAGAAAAATAATTAAATCTCTTCTAAGTCCATTTGATGGAGTAAGAAAAGTCTCCAATAAATGGTACTAGGAAAATTGGAATTCCACATGTGGAAAAATGAAACAGAGCCCACGCCTCACCTCACATCACTCACACACACACACACACACTCACTCTCTCTCTCTCAAAGTGGATTAAGGATGTAAATATGCAAACTAAAACTATAAAATTCTTAAAAGAACAAGCAGGGGCAATGTTGTCAGGTCTAGCTTTCAACAATGGATTATCAACAACAAAAGCACAAACAGCAAAAGACAAATAAATGAGACCACATAAAAATCAAAGCTCTTACTCATCAAAATACTGAAAAAGTGAAAAGAAAAGCTACTGACTGAGAGAACAGTTTCAAAAGCTATATACTCAACAATTTAATAACCAAAATATATATAAAACTTCAACAACAAAAAGACAAATAACCCAATCATAAAATGGGCAAAGGACTTGCACAGCTGTTTCACCACAGAGGACATTCCAATGGCCACCAAAAGTATGAGAGGATACTCAGGATCATTAGCCTTCAGAGAGAGGCAAATCAAAACACACTGAGCTACTTCACCCCCATTAGGAGGGCTAAGTAAAACCCAACAGAAAATGACAACATTGACACGGTGTGGGGAAAATGGAACCCTCAGCTGGTAGAACTGGAAAATAGCACAACCCTTGTGGAAAACTGTGTGGCAGTTCCTTAAAAAATTAAAACTAGAACGATCATATGACCCAACAATTCTACTCCTAAGTATATACCCAAAAGACCTGAAAGCAGAGGCTCAAAAAGAAACTTGTACACCACTATCGATGACAGCACTCTTCACAAAAGCTAAAAGGTGTAAACAGTCTAAGTGCCTATCAACAGATGAATGGGTAAACAAAATGTGGAACTCATGTACAATGGAATACTATTCAGTCAGCAGGAGAAATGAAGTCTTGATACATGCTACAGTATGGATAGAGCTCGAAGACATGGTACTGAGTAAAACAAGTCAAGCACAAAAGGAAAATGTTGTATGACATCATTTATATAAAAAGGTAAGAGACCAAAGCGTATCAGTCGTTACAAGGGGCAGGAAGGTGATGGAAAAATCACACTGATTAAAGGTACAGCTGCATAGGAGATTATTGTCATTGCTGTCAGTTGCACACCTATAAAAAGCTGAATCGACCAAAAAGCTAAATTGATGACAAGAATTTTTTTAAAAAAGAATTCATTCCTTTAACTCCTGGAGATGTTTTCCTCATCTGTTTTTCATTGGCCTCAGTTCACATTGTCTCTCTCTATATGTATATAGGAGCCCTTGCAGTGCACAGTTTAGTAGCTTGGCTGCTAACAGCTGAAAGTTCACCCTTTCAAACCCACTAACTGCTCCCCAGGAGATGTGGCAGGCTGCTTCAGTCATGATTTAGAGTCTCGGAAACTTTACGGGGCAGTTTTATCTTGTCCTATAGGGTCACCATGAGTCAGAATCAACAGCAGTAGGTTTGGTTTTGGCTTTATAATCTTTACAAAAACTTATCAGCAGGCATTTCTTCTGCAGTGCTGCTGGGTGGGTTTAAACCACTAAACTTTAGGTTCCAAACCCACCACTGTCGATTCGATTCCGACTCATAGCGTCCCTGCAGGTCAGAGTAGATTCAGAGTAGAATTGCCCATAGAGTTTCCAAGGAGTGCCTGGCAGATATGAACTGCTGACCTCTTGGTTAGCAGAGGTAGCACTTAACCACTACACCAACAGAGTTTCCAACGTTTAGGTTTGCAATCCTATTTAACACCCACTGACTGGTGAGGGCCACAATTTCTTATAGATAGCCTCAAGATGTATAACGCAAACAGCTAAGCACTGAATTACTAAAACGCTGGCAGTTCAAACCCACCTAGAGACATTTAAGAAAACAGAGCTGGCAACCTGTTTCCAAAGGTCACAGCCATAAAAGTCCTATTAAGTGTAGTTTACCTGGCACAAAATGGGGTCACCATGAATCAGAATCAACTTGACATCAACTAACAAGCCTCAAAATGAAGTAATTATTGCTTTGTTAGTGAGAATCAACAGCTATATTTCATTTTATATTTTTCTTCCACCTTAAAATTCATTTACAGAAAAATTACAGACAGACACCATCATAATATTGGCTATCTCTGCCAAATAACACAAGCCTAGTATGTCAGACTTGACTCAATGGCAAAGGTTTTCTTTTTTCTTTGGTTTAGTAAGTTTATCAAGAAAGGCTATTTCAGTAACATGAGTTTTACTTAAAATCTAAAATGCAACTAGTAACAACTCTTAAATTCTTTGTAATTTAACCAACTGGCCATTCAAATGTACCAAAACTTTGATTTCATAACTGGCATGGAACCATACCTAGATAAACTTTTTTAAGCACTGTGTCTATAACTGGTAGAAATTTTTTTAATAACCTAAGCCTTCAAGGGAAAAGGACTTACAAGAAAATCATGTATACCAACTCAAAAACAAACATGTAAGCAATTAATTATATATTATTATCACTAAGACTATACCAACACTGACAAATTCTACGTAATATCCTTTCTACCTTTATCATCATTTAACAAGATCTACATATGATGCTTATTTATTTCTATTTCTCCTCTCTCTCTCTCTCTCATCCCCCTTTTGAATTTTACTCTCTAAGGACAGGGATCTGTACTCAGTTTTGTTCACTACTGCATTCTCAGCATCTAGAAAACACCTAGTATACCATAGGTGCTCAATAAATTATTAGCTGGATAGCTGAACAAATATACAAGTATCAAAAAACCATGCTAGTCTACTAAAACGTTTCCTGTGACAGGGCAGTAGGATTCTGAGTAATGCTGCTTTTATTTGAAATAGTATTCATGTTGCTCAACTTTGTGCACACTGCTACTACACAAAAATGTTTTCTGCCAGGCTGTTTCTGAAGTCTCTTCAAACAAAGCAGAGAAGCATTTCAAAAAATACAAGCATATAATATACATTATCTTAAATTTCTTTTCAGTCAACTTCTAGTTAAATTATATCTAGGCAGAGTATATGTGTATACCAAAGAATTTCCCCAACTAGCAATTTTTTCAAGCACTGTAACTTTTTTTAAAGAAATATGAAAAACGAATCCACAAGACTGGAAAATGTGTTTCCTACCAAAACACGGAAGTATTTGAACAAACTACTATAACCTAAGCCAGAGGTTTCCAGCCATAGACAATTCTGCTCCCTGACATCTGACAATAAATAGAAGCTTTTTTTATTATCATGACTTTGGTGAGGGGATACTACTGGCATTTAGCAAGCAGAATACAACTAAACATTCCACAATTCACAGGACAGCTCCCACAACAATTATCCAGTTCAAAATTTGAGCAGTGCCAAGGATGTGAAATCTTTTTCTAAATAAAAAGCTTAATCATACCACTGAATGCCATACTGAAGATTCCTGCTACCACAGAATAAAAAGCTACTTTTTAAAAACACAAGCTCAAATGCAACTTCAACAATGCTATCTAACCTCCATAATCTTAAAAGCAGTAATTTTCTCCTGTGTATGTGAATTAACAAATGGAATGATAACTCTTAAAGACCTAGACACCTTCCCCCAAAAAATGACTAAGGGAAGAATGAACCAAATAGATTAAAATATAACAGAAATGCAAACATCATCTCAAGTACCAGCACATCTGTATTTCAATCTTGAAGAAACGAGTGTTTGTGCATAAGCATAACACCAAAGAATGTTAACATTAGAATAATTACAAGATACATATTACACCCCCACAAATGTCAACATAGTACATAATCCTGTTACAATTTTAAAGGAATAACCATCCCAGTAACTCTGATAACCCACTGCCACAGAGTCAATTTCAACTCACAGTGACCTCACAGGACAGAGTAAAACTGTCCCACAGGGTTTCCAAAGAGCGGCTGGCACATTTGAACTCCCAACCTCTGATGAGCAGCCTAGCTCTTAACCACTGCGCCACCAGGGGGTCCCTTCAATGACTTTACCATTCCAATTACCAATTTATAAATTTCCATTTAAGCCTGAAAGATCACCTGATGGTTGCAACTTTCAAGAAAACCACCTAGCATATAATAGGTGCTCAATAAATTATTAGCTGAATAGCTGAACAAATATACAAATATCAAAAATATAGGCAACATGGAAACTCTTCACTACAAAAAAGAAAAGTCACAGCTCCACACTCATTAAAAAAAGACTCAAAAAACTCTAGCATATCAGTTCCAATACATATTTAATGAATGTAATATGCATCTTAGGTAACTCAGTATAAACACCTGAAAAAACTACAAGGAAAAAAAAAGTTGGATTGAGAAATTCAAAACCAAAACTGTGTCTCAGACAGAGAACACGACAGACAGTCCCTGACAGAGTAGGAGAACAGTAAGATGCAGAACTCAAACTCATGTAAAAAGACCAGTTTTAATAGTCTGAGTCTACAGGAACCTTTGAAGACATAGTCCCCAGACTCTCTGTTAACCCACAACTAAAACCATTCCTGAAGACAACTTCACACAACTATTAGACTGAACTATAAACAAAAAATAATACACATAAAGAGTGTGCTTATTTCGGCTCCTGTCCAGACACAGGATGAGACAGCAAAAAGGGACAGGAGCTGAATGGATGGACTGGGGTCACTCAGGGTTGAAAGGGTGAGTGCACTGTCAGGTTACAGGCACTGCAATTGGCATTACATAGAAACATATGCATAAATTTTTGCAGGAGAAATTAATCAGAGCTATCAATTTTCACCTAAAGCACAACTTTAAAAGATAATTTTTTTAAAAATGCCTGTTAGGAGAGAAAAACAAAGTGACACTTTGAAAAGGGTAACACTATTTATGAAACTTTGTTTGGAAATCTGTTTTTCCATCCACAAGCCTCAACAGAGAAAAACAATTAAATCAGGCCTGAATATAACAACTTCAAAGCAAGCCCGATCATTTGTCACAGGAAACGGTATAGAATGCTTTTGTATTGACACAAAATCAGAGACATTCAATAATTAAGCTAATTGTTGTTTCTAAAATTTAAGAAAAGATGAATAAAACCAAACCTGTTGCCAGTGAGTCAAGTCTGACTCACTGCCACACAGTTTCCAAGGAGTGCCTGATGGAGTAACTGCCGAGCTACTGAGCTTCCACAAGATGAATATATAATATCAAAAGGAATTATTCTTTCTCTAAGTACTGCATTAAGGCCACTCATACACATATTTTAATATGCTAAGCTATGACAGTAACAGGCATTAAGGAAACAGTTATGACTTCTTAACATCTCTACTTCAGAAGCCCAAATGTAAAAACGTAAATGGGTACAGGGGATAAGATGGGGGAGTAGTCAAATGCTTCTTATGATCCCTCTTACAACTAAACCCACCAAAAAGAACAAAGTGATTATATTAGGAATGACAATAAAGTTCATGATCTCACCCTATAAAATGTGTTACATACCTCACTGCTGATTATCACCATGGTCACCTTCGAAGTACTCCCCTTAGGAAGTTCACCCTTCAAAGAAATTCTGGGACTCTTTTTCTGGAAGGGCCATCAGAGCTGCCATTGTATTACTCTTGATATCTTGAATGTCATCAAAAAAGTCTTCCTTTCAATATTTCCTTTGTCTTTGGGTAAATAAAAAAGTCACTGGGAGCCAGATCAGGTAAGTAGGGAGGATGTTCCAATACAGTTATTTGGCTAGAAACTCCCTCACAGACAACTAGACAATTAAGTTTGTGAACTTGCCACTGTGTATAAGGGCTATTCCAGAAACACTTCCAAAACTGCTATGAAAGGTTGACTAGGCGCTGGCATCAGTGCATAGCTTTCCAAGGGTCATCTACTTCGAAGGTGACCACAGTGATATTCAGCAATCAGGTACTGCAGCACTGACAACAATTAAGTTTGCAGACTTTATTGTTTGACCTTGTATGTGACCTTCTAGGAACTCTGAACATCAAAGGCAAAATTGGGAAATTGGACTGAGGGATAGGGAAGGGAGAAGAAGGCCCAGAAGTATCAAGGAGTAGCCAACACCCAACCCAGTAGGAATCTGTACCCTGCAGGCAGAGCAGCTGCAGCAAGCACAGTGACGGGAGCAGTCAGCTTTGGGATAAGTTTTCTACAAGACTGAGTAAAGAAGAATGCACTGAGGACTCCAGAATCAGTGAAAAACTGTATTCAATAGTCAAAAGTTAAGCAGCTTGAGTCCAACCTACCACACATGGATCTAAAACTTTTCCTTCCGGGTAAACTTCTTTCCTTTTTACTGTCTCCCACTACCCCCACCACACATACACACTGTACCCCCTAACTCTGCACTGTGCCCTCTGGCTCACTGCACCCAAGCTCGCTCCAGAGACTGACTCCAGAGACCAATGCATAAGGCCTGGGCTGAATGTAGGACCACCTACATGCCCTGAGCCATCATTCTCCCAGCCTCAAGAAGGAACAAATTAATAAAGAGAGAAAAAAATAATTTGCTAGCTCTGCTAAGCCAGGAATTCAGGGCACAAACAGCTCTTTTGCAGCCATAAGGAGTCCACAGACCTGCCTGTGACAACAGCCCAGCCCCTTCACTAGCCACAGTACAACAGGGTCTATACCTACACCCTAATTTTACTGCATCAGACACATGATGGAGATGCAGGTTCCTCACATTTGACACTGCTCTGCCTATCAAGCAGGACCTCGCCTACCCTGATAGGAGTCTGATGACTGGTGGCTCCACCCATGCCACCTAGTCACCCTCATCAGGGGTCCAACAACAAGGTCCTAGTCCTTACGGCCAACTGCACTGACAACACTACTCCAGCTGCAAAACCTATCAACCTACACACTTTAAGGAAGAGGGACACACTTCCTCACAGACACTCAGGGGCGGTTGTCAGTGCCTGCCTTGTTCACTGCCTTGAGCCCGTTACCTGGGCCTACACTAACTACACTTACCTCCTCTAGGACTGCAGGGGAGAGTCTGTACCACGTACTTGGTGACCAACTATCTGGATACCTAAGATGAATTCACATAAGAAAATTAAATGGATTCCTGGGCTCATGTGCCTAGTAACTGTTTTAACTGCCTTGTGACAGGACCTTAGTGCTTCAAAGATACCAATAATCAAACTAGCTCACATGACCAGCCTAACTAGGCATTTCAAAAGAACACAGTAAACTAGAATACTGTAAGCAGGAATAAATAAATATGACAATCTACTGAAAGCTCAGAGACAACAGTCAACATCAAATTACATAAACAGGCAGGCCACAATGCCTTCAGAAATCTCCCAAAGCAAAGAATCAAGAAATATTCCAGATGAAAAGAACTTTCTGGAATTACTGGATACACAAAAGATTAATGTACAAAACTCTTCAAGAGATCAGGGAGGAGATCAGACAAAATGCAGCACAGCACAACGAAAAATTTAACAGGCTGCAAGAAACCACAAAGCGAAAACAATCAGAAATTCAGAAAATTAACAATAAAATTTCAGAATTAGGCAAGTCAACAGAAAGTCAAGGGGGCAAAATTGAAGCAATGGAAGTCAGAATTAGTGAGACAGACTATAACACTCTTGACACCAATGTATTTGAGGAAACTGAAAGAAAAGAATTTTAAAAAATGAAGAAACACTAAGAATTATGTAGGACTTTATTAAAAGGAATAATCTACATATGATGGCAGTACCAGAACAGGGGAAAGAAGAGTTAGAAAATACAGAGAGAACTGTGGAAGATCTACGGACAGAAAGCTTCCCTGAAACAGCAGAAGACGTGAAGTCATCTATCCAAGATGATCCAACTCCACACAAGATGGATCCCAAAACAAAAGATACCAAGATACATTAGAATCAAACTTTCCAAAACCAAAGACAGAGAACTGTAACAGCTGTTAAGGATAAACAAAAAACAATCTACAAAGGACAGTCAATAAGACTAAGCTCAGACTACTCAGCAGAAATCATGCAGGCAAGAACACAATGAGATGACATACACAAAGCCTTGACAGAAAGTAACTGCCAGCCAAGAATTATATATCCAGCAAAACCACTTCTCAAATATGACAGAGAAATTACAGTATTTCCAGATAAACAAAAGCTTAAGAAATTGACAAAAACCCAATCAAAATACAAGAAATATTACAGAGAGTCCTTTGGTTAGAAAATCAGTAACATCAGAAAACAACCCAAGAATAAAATGCAGGACATAGCAAACAGATAGCAAACAACCAAATACGGAAATCACAAAAATAATTCAAAATTATAACACTGAAAATAGGGAAACACAGATCTCATTATGCAAAAGATGACAACATTATAACAAAAGAGGGTATAAAAAATGGAGTCATAAATCTTTCATATGGAAAGACAAGATAATACACAGAAATAAGACAGGTCTAAATTTATAAAAATAGGGGTAAATACTGAGTCAATCACAAAGGAAATTAACAATTCTACACATCAAAATAAAAACAAGACAAAGTCTCTGCAAATACAAAACCAGCAACAATGTAAAAGATGGAAACACATAAAAATGACTCAGTATAGAAAATTAAGCAGAAAAAAATTGTCAACAATGTACAAAAAAGGCATCAAAATGACAGAACTAAACTCATACCTATCAATAATTACTGTGAATGTAAACAGTTTCAATGCACCAATAAAGAGACAAAGAGTGGCAAAACTGATTTCAAAAAAAAACCAATACACAAAACCACAACTGATCTATCTGTGGCCCGTAAGAGATATACCTTAGACTTAAAGAAACAAATACACTGAAACTCAAATGGAAAAAATATATCAAGCAACCAGTCAAGTGCCACTGAGTCAGATCTGACTCACAGCAACCCTAGATGCCAGAAGGATATCAAGCAGACGACACTGAAAAAACAGCAGGAATGGCAATACTAATTTAAGTAAAATCCAAACCACACTGGATAAAGGACACTATGTAATGATAAAAGGTAAATACACCAGAAGGATATAACCATAAAAAAACATCCACACAGCAAATGACAGGACTCCTAAATACATAAAAGAAACTATAGCAGCAGTGAAAAGAGAAACAGCTCCACATTAACAGTAGGAGACTTCAACATACCACTTTCAGTGAAGGATAGAACATCCAGAAAAAACTTCAATAAAGATACAGAAGATCTAAATGTCACTCGACCAACTTAACCTCATAGACATATACAAACACTACCCAACAGTGGCCAAGTATACTTTCTCTTCCAATACACATGGAACATTCTCCAAAAGAGTCTACATATTAGGCCATAAGGCAAGCCTGAACAAAATCCAAAGCATCAAAATACTGCAAAGTATATTTTCAGGCCATAAAGCTATAAAATAAGCAACTAGTAACATAAAAAGCAGCAAGGAAAACAAGACAAATAAACAAAAGCAGCAAGTAAACAAAACAACACCTTGCTCAAAAACTACTGGGTTATAGAAGAAATCAAAGATAGAATAAAGACATTCTCTGAGTGAAATGAGAACAAAAACACAGAACCTCTGGGACACAGCAAAAGCAGTACTCAGAGATTAATTTATTTAAATAAATGCACATATCCAAAGAGAAGAAAGGGTCCAAAACAAAGCATTAACCCTACAACTAGAACAAACAGAGGGCAGCAAAAGAAACCCTCGGGCACCAGACAAAGGCAAATAATGAAAATAAGTGCAGAACTAAATAAATGAGAGAACAGAAAAACAACCAAAAGAGTTAACAAGACCAGAAGCTGGTTCTTTGAAAAGATCAACAAAATTGATAAATACTGGCTAAACTGAGAAAAGAAAAACAGGAGAGAAAGCAAATATCCCAGACAAGTAAAGAGATAGGTGATATCACAACAGACCCAACTAAAATTTAAAACATTATTAAAGAATATTACAAAAAATGGTATTCTAACAAACTTGAAAACCCAGAGGAAATGGACTACTTTTAGAAACACACTACCTACCTGAACAACACAAACTGACACAGAAAACTAAACAAACCTATTTTTTAAAAAAGAAGGGATTACAACGTTAATTTAAAAACTTTCAACCAAAAATGGCCCTAGCCTAGATGGCATCACTGGAGAATTCTACCAAACTTTCAAAGAAGAGTTAACACCACTATTACTAAAGGTATTTCACAGCATAAAAAAGGATGAAATACTTACAAACTCATTCTATGAATCTAGTATAACCCCAATACCAAAATCACATAAAGACAACAAAAAAAAGAAAAATATACACCAGTATCTCTCATGAACTTAGATGCAAAAATCTTCAACAAAATTCTAGCTGTCTTGGTCATCTGATACTCCTCTAACAGAAATACCACAAGTGAGTGGTTTTAAAAACAGTAATTTTGTCACAATCCAGCCCAGTGTGAGCTCCAGGAGAAGACTTTCTCTGCTGGCTCTGGAGGAAGGTTCTTGCCATCAGTCTTCCCCAGGACTGGTAGCTTCTCAGGCACAGGGGCCCCAGTCCTTTCCAAAGGATGCACTCAGCTCCCAGTATAGCTTTCTTGGTGGCATTAAGTCTCCAACTCTCTCTGCTAGCTTTTTTCCTTTATATCTCAAGAGACCACCCCAAGGCACAAAACAAACTTGCACATCCAGTGCTGCCCCACTGGCATAGCTGCTGCCCATCCATCCTCATCAACATGGAAAAACATCACACAATACCATTAATTACGGCCCAGGGAAACCGCCACACACATTTTTGGGGGAATACAATTCAGCCTACAACACTAGCCAATAGAATTCAACAATGTATCAAATAATTCGCCATAATCAAGTGGGATTCATACCAGGGATGCTGGGAAAGTTCACATTAGAAAAACAATGCAATCAATGAAATATATAAAACAAAAGACAAAACCCACATGATTTTATCAATTGATGTAGAAAAGGCATTTGGCCAAGTCCAACACCATTCATGTCAAAAACTCTCAGCAAAAAAAGAATAGAAGGGAAAATCTTCAATATAATAAAGTGCATTTATACAAAGCCAACAGCCAACAATGGAGAGTCTAAAAGCATTTCCCTTGAGAAAGGGAATCAGACAAAGATGCCCTTTGTCACCACTTTTGTTCAGCACTGTGTTAGAGATCCTAGTCAGAGCAATTAGGATAGAAAAAGAAATACAGGGCACTCCAATCAGGAAGGAGGAAGTAACGGTATCTCTATTAGCACACAATATGATCTTATACACAGATAATCCTAAAGATCCCACCAAAAAAAAAAAAAAAACTACTGGAACTAACAGAAGACTTCAGCTAAGGACCATGATACAAATAAACATACAAAAATCAGCTGGGTTCTGCTACACTAACAAACAGAATGTCAAACAGCAACCCACTCAATCAATTCCTTTTATGACAGCCCCAAGATGATAAAACACTAATGAATAAATACAACCACAGACATATAAAACCTATGCAAACAAAACTACAAGATACTACTATAAGAAACCAAAAGAGATTTACTTAGGTGGAAAAATGTATGCTTTTTACAGATAGGAAGACTTAACATTGTGAAACTGTCTAGTCTACCCAAAGTGATCTACAGATACAATGCAATCCTGATCCAAATTCCAGTGCATTCCTTAAGGAGATGGAGAAACAAATCTGCAAATTCATAGGCAAAGGAAAGAGGCCCCGGATAAGTGAAGCATTACTAAAATCAAAGAACAAAGTGAGAGGTGTGACACTACCTGCCTTTAAAACCTATCATGCTACTGAGGTAGTGAAAACACCATGGTACTGATACTACAACAGACAAATACACCAATGCAACAAAACTAAAAATCTCAATATAAAATCATCCACTTGTGAAAAGCTAACATTCAACAAAGGTCCAAAGTCCATTAACTGGGAAAAGACGGTCTCTGTAACAAATGGTGTTGGCATAACTGGATATCCACTGCCAGAAAATGAAACAAGACCCACAAAAACAAACCCAAAATGGATCAAAGACCTAAATATCAATTCCAAAACAATAAAGACAATGGAAGAAAAAACAGGGACAATGCTGGAAGCCCTAATACATGGCATAAACAGGATACAAAGTATTACTAACAATGCACAATACCAAAAAAGAAAAAAGATAACTGGGAACTCTTAAAAATCGAACACTTAGGCTCATATAAAGACTTCACCAAGAGTACAAAGACAACCTACAGACAGGGAAAAAACTTGGATATGACAAATCCGAACAGCATCTAATCTAAAATTTACAAGATATGGCAAAACCTCAACAACAAAAAGACAAATAACCCAATTAAAAAATGGATGAAGCATTATCAACAGGCACTTCATCAAAGACGACACTGAGGCAGCTAAAAGATCCATGAGGATGATAATGCTCACGATCACTAGCTATCCAAGAAATGCAAATCAAAGCTGCAAGGAGATGTCATCTCACCCCAACAAGGCTAGCATTAATCCAGAAAATACAAAATAATAAATATTGGAGAGGCTATGGATACACTGAAAAACACTTATATGCTGCTGGTGAGAATGCAAAATGGTATAACCACTTTGGAAATCCACTTGGCACTTTCTTAAAAAGCCAGAAACACCATGTTGTTGTTGTTAGGTGCCATCGAGTTGGCTCCTACACAGCAACCCTACAAACAACAGAACAAAACACTGCTGGGTCTTGTGTCATCTCCACAATCATCTGTATGCTTAAGCCCACTGTTGCGGCCACTGTGTCTATCCATCTCATCGACGGTCTTCCTCTTTTTTGCTGACCCTCCACTCTACCAAGTATGACATCCTTTTCCAGGGACTGATCTCTCCTGACAGAAATACCATACAATCCAGCAATCTTACTTCTTGGACTATATCCCAGAGAAGAGCTGCCACAAAAACAGACACATGCACACCAGTGTTCACTGCAGCAAAAAGATGGAATCGACCTAGGTGCCCAGCATCAACATATCAATGGACAAATTATAGTACAGTTTCACAAAGGAATACTATGCAATGATAAAGAACAACAATGAGTTTGTGAAGTATCTCATACCATGGTGAAATCTGGAAGCCATTATGCTGAGTACGATTAGTCCTCAAAGGGCAAATTGCATAGTGGTTAGTGGTAAGGATGCTAGCTCCCTGGAAACTCTATGGGGCAGTTCTACTCTGTCCTACAGAATCACTGTGAGTTGCAATCAACTTGACAGCAGTGAGTTTTTCTGTTTGTTTTTAAAGACAACTACTGTATGAGACCACTACTAAAAGAACTAAAAAGTAAGGTACAGAGCTCAGATTAAGACCAGACTTGAAGGTCTGAAAATATGGAAGTACCCACGAAGACATGACCCCTGGACTCACTGGTAGCCCAGAACTAAGACCTCCCTTAAAGACAACTTTTCAGACAAAGATGGGACTGGACTATAAGACATAAAATGATATTGGCGATGACTGTACTTCTTGACTCAAGTAGATATATGGGATTAGATGAACAGCTACTATGAGAAGACAGAAGAGAATAGCAGCTGGTTGAACAGACAGGGGAAATATGGGGTGGAGAGGAGTAAGCTATCATAGGGAGAGGAACTAGGGTCACATATCAACGTACAGATAAGGTTTTGTATGAGAAACCAACTTCAATTGTAAACCTTCACTTAAAATCCACTGCTGTCAAGTTAACTGACTCACAGCAACCCTACAGGACAGAGTACAACTGCCCCACAGCAACCCTATAGGACAGAATACAACTGCCCCACAGCAACCGTACAGGACAGAGTACAATTGCCCCATAGAGTTATCAAAGAATGTACCAAAGTACATTCGAACTGCTGATCTTTTGGTCAGTACTTCCACTTAACGCACAATTAAAAAAAAAAAAACTTGTCTTCTAACTTTTGCTAGGAAGTTCTATAACATCTGGGATAAGTATCACATAGTAATATCACTATTAAGGAACACCTCTGGCTATGACCTGACTTTTTGCTATACATGGCCTTTTATACACCCTCCTACTCCTACCCTCCTACTCCTACCATCTTAATCCTTGTTCTTGTCTTCTCCTTTTCTCCACCTTTCACCTTCATCTTAGGCATAAAATAAATAAGAGCAATCCGAAAAAGTATATAGGACTATAGGGGTTAAAAGAGTCACCATTCCCTGGACTAGACCCTACAGACCCTAAAAGCAATAAAAACATGAAATTAATATCAAAACCATTAGAATTATGGTTTACATGTCAGGATTTCTAAACAGTTGTTACTGCTGCATCCTGCAGAGTTGGTTCTGACTCACAGCAACTCTACAGGACAGAACTGTCCATAGTGTGTTTAAGGAGCTGCTGGTGGATCTGAACTGTTGACCTTTTGGTTAGCAGCTGAGCGCTGCTACAGCTAAGGACTCTGAAATTAATAATAATGACTGACTGATAAGAGTTAAATTATATTACCTTGAGAAAGCTGCATCAAGTGAATATGCAAACTGCCAGGAATAACAGGTTCAGGAAGTTCCTGAAGGAAGAATCTAAGAAGACTAATAGCTGAAGGAACGTCTGCTTCCTTAACCAAATCCACCTCTTCTCCGTTGTCGTATCTCTGCCGAAGCCACTCCACTGTCTCAGCATTTCCATTGACTTGAAAAAGTCCTTGTTGCTCCAGACCTCCTACATTTGTTCAAGGCAAAAATTAAACAAGCTACAATTTTCACTATTAGGCCATATATATTCCTTCTCCAACACACTTTATCAGACTTTCGGAAAGCCATTCTTGGCTCCCCTTATTTGGTTAAAAAACCTTCCAGTTACACATCTAGAAATACACTCTCTGTCTTACGGGACATTCTATTTTATCCCACCCCCTACATCCATTAAAAATACTCCTATCACCCCCACTAAAAAATGTTCCAGGCTTCACAACTAGCATTTTAAGCATATTAATTTGAGTAAAAAACATAACAAAATCTGTTTTTAAAAAAAAAAATTCTATTTTTCTTTCTCATTATATTTTGGACTTTTGAAACTAAAAAAATCCAAAGTTAAAAAGGGAAAGTTGTGTTTATCAAAACAAAGACTAGCCTTCAAAGTAAGGAAATGTATACCATGTTCCTCAATATAGTCCACAACATGGCGGACTATGAATGGAACCTCATTGTCTGGATGTCCTCCCTGCTGCAGCTCATCAAGTGGAATTCCAAATATTTTGTTAGCAAGAACGGAGTTGCAGTTACTCAAGGAAGGGGAGGAGCTCTTCCTCATATCTTTTTTGCAGCCAGAAATCAAAGCTGTCTTTTCTGCCAAATGAAAGACAAAAAAAAGACTACAATGATTAACAGGTGGCAATATGACTAAATACAATAAAGATAGATGCTTCACACCTGAATGTGTTGTCATCTACTTAGTTTCCAGTTATCAGACCCACAGCGTATTCTACAAATAAAGTTCCATACAAATATTTACATATTTCTATAGTATGAATAATTGTGAATACTTTCTTTAGTGTTAGTATATTTATCAAAGAACACTGATAAAATCAACACCTAAAACTCAGCATGAGGCACAAAAGTGTCAAGGATATATTATGGGATAAACCTGGCTCCAAGAGGGTCTTTCTGACCAAGTTACTAATAAAACCCACTGCTGTCGAGTCGGGTCTGACTCCTAGTTACCCTAGAGGTCAGAGTAGAACTGCCTCACAGAGTTTCCACGGAGCACCTGGCAGATTTGAACTGCTGAACTTTCAGTTAGCAGACATAGTACTTAACCCACTACACCACCAGGGTTTCCAAGTTATTAATAACATAGTAAAAAGTCAAATCCAATCCATGTCTGGGCTTTGCTATACGAAGCTCATCTAACCTCTCAATTCGTAAGTATTCAAACAGGAGAGGATCACTTCTCATAAAGTAATGGGTTAATAATCACTTTTTATAAACAATGGGTTAAAATAAGAACAGGATTAAGTGGTTTTCATTTCTGCATGACAGAGCAGCCAAATATGTTTTTACAAACAAAGGTATCTGTCCAGTTCTAGACATCAACTTTCAATGAGAATATCTTCTACCGACACTGCTTTTTCATAATTATCCTAAAGAAAAATTTCCAGAGCCTGAACAGTTCAGAATCAGTTTTGCAGGAACTGTGATCAGCAAAGCAGTGCTGGGGAGAAACATGACAAATGACTGTTTTCAGTAACTGAAGCATCAGAGAACAAATACTTTCAAGAAAAACTCATTTTCTAGAATAAACATTTATTAGTTTAAAAAAATGTATTTTACTTTTCAAAAGCTAAGAATGGACAGAATGACACCAACTGAACTTTTTTTTTTTAAACCACTCCAGAGAAACAATTCCCTTCACAATGCAAGAGACCAATAGCAGAGCCTACCAAGAAAGATCTACTCAAGGGTGTGAACAATGCCCAAATGTAATTTTAACGGGTAGGCCCACTAGATCAATAGTCTCATAATGTGTGTGACTAGGAAACAATCTAGCCAACTGACAGAAACAGTAAAAATTAACTTATGGGCAGCCAGTCTTAGAAAAGCAATAACCATTATTCAATATATCTGGTATTAGCTAATAAGGACAAAATCTAAAGTTATCAATTAAGTGGCAGCTACAATAATAGGGGGATAAATTCTAAAATCGCCACATATCTAGAGCATGGTAAAGTTACCATTTTGAAAACTTACCTTTGAGTACTTAAACACCTAAGTTTAAAAAATGGCTTCTGCACCAGCTACCCTCACTGAGCAAGCATTCTTTTGTCATTTATGGCTGTTTGAGGTTATGGCAGAAGATCAGCCTGTAGTTCCTCATTGAAGAAACGCAGAACTCGATCAGTACTTCAGCAGTTAATCTACAAGGAGAAAAAAAAATTCAATTTGCCTCTAACTGTCAGAAAAGATTAGAATAAGCAGTGAAATCCATCAAAGACACTACCCATACTGAAAGGCATTCTTCTGCCTGAAAAATCTGTATGTGACCTAGTTAGATCCAAAATCCTGTATAATGTTTCAAGTTCTTATGATAGTTAAACTGGATAAGAATCTCTTGGCTCATAAATAAACAGAAGCAATTACAAAGGACAATCTTTGACAGTACACATCTTCAGGAACTACACCAAACAAAAAATCCACTTTCCTCAGTGGATACTTGATTTGCCTTATCCCTTCCCCATATACTGAGAACTAAACATAGAAGTATTTCAGAACATCAGAGAATCAAGACATGACAAACTTTGAACTGTATGTACTGTATTCTTTTCTGTGTATACAAGAGTGTTTGATCTTTCTCATCTGGACAGGCATAACACATACTGGAGACCAAATCCACAAAGGCTTAAGTTTCAGATAATACCCTTAACATTGTGTGACTATTATCTAGGTTTCCTTACATAAAATAAGAATAATACGTTTAACAGACATAATATATGCATATAGATCAATTTTCTTTCTCTTCTTCGCATGTTAAAAGATGAGAAAATAGAGGGAGAAAAAACCTGTTTTGCAATGTGTTTAATATTTGGTCTCATCATCCTTTGTGAATTCTAAGACTATCAACAAATCTTTCAATAACTGCACTGTGGCACTGTGCCCTAGGGGGTTTAGGTAAGCATAATCCATTTGGTATGGTTTTCAAAAAAGTATTACTAACTAAAGAGAACATCCAGGCCGCCAAAAGACACAGGAGGAAAAGCTCAGGATCAGTAGCTATTAAAGAAATTCAAATCAAAATGACAATGAGATACCATCTCACCCTAACAAGGTTGGCCATGATTCAAAAAACACAAAACAAATGCTGGAGAGGCTGTGGAAAAATTGAAACTCGCCTACACCGCTGGTGGGATTGCAAAACAGTACAATCTCTTTGGAAAGCAATCTAGCACCTCCTTAAAAAGCTGGAAATAGATATATCATTTGATCCAGTAATACCACTGCTCAGAATATATTCTACAGAATCAAGGGCAGTCACACGAACAGATACATGCACACAAATGTTCACTGCAGCACAGTCCACAATAACTAAAAGATCGAATCAACCCAGATGCCCAACAACAGATGAATGGATAAATAAACTATGGTACATATACTCAATAGAACAGTATGCAATGATAAAGAACAATGATGATTTTAGGAAGCATCTCATAACCTGGGTTTCAACAGGAAGACATTATGCTGAGTGAAATCAGCAGAACAAGGACAAATATTGTATGAAAATCCTAGTGTAAGGATTTAAAAACAGATTCCTATACAGAAGAGAAGACTCTTTGACAGCTGTAAGGGAGGAAGGGGAGGGAGAGGGCTGGTTGGTCATAGATTACATAGGTGACAGAAATTTGGTTGGGTGAAAGCAGTGACAGCACACAGTAGAAAGAAGATCAACTTAACTGAACTTCAACATAAACTGAAAACTCTTCTAATCTTAATCCGATATTGCAAGGGTAAGAGTAGCATGGACACGGGTGTGGGGACCATGCTCTCAAGGGACACTGAGGCCAACTGGCATAACTAGCTTATTGCTAAGGGAGTCTTCTGCACTCCATATTGGTGAGTAGCGCCAGGAGTCTTAAAAGCTAGCAAGCTGCTATCTGAGGTACAGCAAAGGTCATATCCTCGTAATCTCCTGTCCCCTCCTCTCTACCCTCTCCTCTTCCTTCTAGTAAGAGGCCAGTAGGACAGCATCCTACAGATTCATAGAACCATAAAGTACACATACCATATGGTCACAGTGTGTCCCTGAGTCCAACCCATTCCTGTCCAAATGGCCCCAACTTAGCCAGAACAGATTATCACCAAGGACAACAAAGACATGACGGAAAAAGAGCCCAGAAGACAGAGGGACTCATACGAATGGGTGACTGTATCAACATGTGACCAGAAGAACCAGGTGGTGCCCAGCCACCACCAAAGGCAGCTGTGATGGGGCACACAGTGTTGAGTCCCAGTGGCAATATGAGAAAAGGAGGAGTGCACCTTAGGAACTCCACTAAAAGACCTCAACTGATGGTCTGAAGGCCTGGCAGTTCCCCTGGGAGCATGGCCCCTAGACCTGCTGCTACCCCTGACCAGAAAACATTACCGAGGTCAACTCTTCAGACAAGAAAGGACTGGACTCGGTGACACAATGTGACCATATGGTGTGGGTACTTTACGGTTCTATGAATCTATAGGGTGCTGTCCCACTGGCCTCTTACTAGAAGGGAGAGAGGAGGGTGGAAAGGAGGGGACTGGAGATTGTTAAGAGGATACAACATACACTGAATGAAAAGGAAGAGTGCGCGGTCACCGGGCAAGGAGGGCAGAAGGAGCTGCAGATAGGCGGGCATGCAGATTTAATCGGGATTGTATACTTTCACTCAATCACAATTTTAAAAAAAGGCTTATTAGCAACATATACCTAACCCCCAAAAAACCATTACCAGCAAGAGGGGGGGAACATAAAAAACTGAGAAAAATCACATTCTCACAACAAATCTTTTAGTAGATGATCACTCCCACAACATCCTTAAATGCCTGCTAAAATATGGAGTCTCTTCATTTTAAGGAGCCCCACTGGCACCGTGGTAACAGCTACAGCAAGATACAGCAGATAACCCAGACGTCCACAGTTCAAATCCACCAGCTGCTCCTTGGAAACCCTGTAGGGCAGTTCTACTCTGTCTCAGAGAGTGGCTACGAGCTGGAATCGACTAGAAGACAACAGGTTTAAAGGTTTCAGGTTCATTTGAAAAACATCTGCAAAGATGAGTTATACTAAAGATCCTTTTGAGGGTTACCTTCTGGGATAAGATGCTTAAAGAACTTAAAAATTAAAAACCATGTGATATCCTCACAACATAAAGGAAAAGGGAACTTGCTAGATGTACAATAAACGAAGACTCATTAGAAAAACCTGTCACAGATTAAGTTCTATACATCACCAACATGGCTAGTTCAGTGTTTAATGAGTCTTGTTAACAAAACCAGGAACCAGTTATCTCATCCTGTGTAGTTTACTGCTGCCAACCACTAACTAGAGTTCATCAGTACAAACTCATCCTCATAATGAAAAAAGCAATCGAAGAATAAACTTTTCAGGTGATAAATTTCTCCTCCTCCTGAAGAACTGTACTGATGACAACGAAAACAAATGAGCTGTCACTGTGTGTCATGCACAGCTGTATGATAAGGTATTATTATAATCCCTATTTCAACAAAATACTCCACAGAGATTGACCAAGTTACCCACAATCCACTCAGCTAACTAAAGTCTGAGAATCAATCTGAACCTGGACAATATAACCCCCAAAGTCCTTGTTCTTCATCACTTCATGTAAACTCTCACAACTTTATTACCAAAGAATCTCACATTCTATCCACTGACACTGACCACAGTCTTGCATTCACTTTACCAAACCCAACCCACTGCTGCTGAGGTGATTCCAACTCAGAGTGACGCTATAAGACACAGTAGAACCGTTCCAAGGAGTGCCTAGTGGATTCAAACTACTGACCACTGGTTAGCAGACACAGCACTTAACCACTATGGCATCAAGATTTCCACAGCAGTATAGTGACATTTAAAAACAAAGCCCTTACTTAGTCTATATACTGAAAAAATGCAGAAGGATCAAAATGAAGACGAGAATTTCTACACTTAAAATTTCATTAATCAAACAGAATCAAGTGCAATAGAGAGGATAAATAAATCCAAAAGTTGGTTCTTTGAAAATACTACTAAAATTCATAAATCTCTGAAAAGACTAACCAAAGGGAGAAGATACAAATAACTAATTTCTGAAATGGTACTGGAAAAGATCGTAAGATAACAAGTAACTTTATAAAAATAATAAATTCGACAATTTTGATGAGATGGATAAATTCCTTGAGAAATAAAACCTACCAAAACTGAAACTGAACAAAATAAAAAATCTAAATTATCTATTAAATTGAATCTGAAATATTTTTAAATTACAACAAAGAAAACTTCACGTGTGATGCTTACCAACATTTAAAGAATAATACTTATCATATAAAAACTATCAGAAGAAGAAAAAAATTTTTTTTTAGTTTATGAGCCTAGCATTATCTTGATACCAAAACCTGACAAAGATCTTGTAAGAAAGAAGAATTATAGGTTAATTTCCCTTACAAGCACAGATGGAAAGTCTTTAATAAGACATTATAACATAGTATTAGCTGATTCCAGGGTTTACTGAAGGAACATATGGTATAAGATTTAGCACTGAAAAGTAAAAACATCACCTTGAAGACTAAGATGCACCTGACCCAAGCCATGGTATTTTATCATACGCATGTGAAAGCTGGACTATGAATAAGGAAGACAGAAGAAGAATTGATACCTTTGAATTGTAGTGTTAGAGAATAATATTGAATGTACCATGGACTGCCAAAACAACAAGCAGATCTGTTCTGGAAGAAGTCCAACCAGAGTGCTCCTTGGAAGCAGAGATGGAGACACTGTGCCTCACATACTTTGGACATGTGGTCAGGAGGGATCAATCCCTAGAGGACATCATGCTACGTAAAGTAGACAGTCAGTGAAAAAGAGGAAGCCCCTCAAGATGGACTGACACAGTGACTACAACAATGGGCTTAAGCAAAAACATGACTCTGGGCATGGTGCAAAACTAGGTAGTGTTTTGTTCTACTGTTCATAAGGTCGCTATGAGTCAGAACCAATTCAACAGCACCTAACAACAACATGGTGTAAAATTCAACATCTAAAACCAGTCAGTCTAATAATTCCTGAAGTTAGTCCGATTTCTAGGAAATGCACACTGAAATATTATGGGTAAAGAAGCATCACATCTGCAACTCTCAATTCAGAAAAATAAAGTTTTATATGTGAGAAAAAGATAAGTAAACGTATGTTTTGGGGGGTAGGCGTATGGGAATTCTTTAATTCTTGCAACTTTCCTGTCTGAAGTCATTTCAAAATGAATTTTTTTATATCAAAATACTTTATATTAACAGAAAAAAGGAGAAAACCCAACTACTTTTAATACATACAGAAAATATTTATATAAATATAACATTTATTTAAAATAAAAAAACTTATCTACAAAAAAAGAACAGTAATCAAGAAAATGAAAAGACAACCCACAGAAGAGTGAAAATTTTGCAAATCATTTATCTGATAAAGACTCGTATCTAGAATATGTAAAAACATTTGCAACTCAATAATAAAAAGACAACCCCATAACAAATTCTGCAAAGGATCTGAACAGACATTTCTCTAAAGATGATACCCAAATACCAATAAGCACATGAAAAGATGATCTCATTATCTGGGAAATGCAAATGAAAACCACAAAGGAACACCACTTCGTACCTACTAGGACACCCATAATAAAGAAACAAAACAGAAAGTACTAAGTATTAGAGGGGACGTGGAGAAACTAGAATGCCACACACTGCTGGTAGTAAAGTAAAATAGTGCAGCCACTTTGGAAAACTTTGGCAGTTCCTCAAAAAGTTAAACACAGGGTTACCATATGTCCCAGCAATTCCACTCCTAGGTATATATCTGTCTTAGCTACTAACTGCTGCTGTAACAGAAATAGCACAAGTAAATGGCTTTAACAAAAAAATAAAATAAAATAACTTATTCTCTCACATTCTAGAAGGAAGTCTGAATTCTGGGTGTCAACTCCAGCGGAAGGCTTTCTCTCTGTCAGCTCTGGGAAAATGTCCCTGTCATTAATCTTCCAGAGTCAAGGAGTTTCTCAGCACAGGGACCCTAGGTCCAAAGGACATCCTTTTCTCGTTTCTTGTTTCTTGTTTCTTGGTGGTATGCTCAATTCTCCCTTTTATTATTTCAAAACAGATTAACTTAATACACAACCTAATCTTGCAGACTGAGTTCTGCCTCATTAATGTAATTCCCACTAATCCCAACTCATTAACATCATAGAGGTAGGATTTACAGTATATAGGAAAATCACACCAGGTGACAAAACGGTGGACACTTAATACTGACAGTAAAGAACTAGCTAAGCTGACATATTTTAAGGGAGGACAAAATGCAATCTATAACAATACCCCAGAGAACTGAAAACACATGTCCACACAAAAACTCTGTACATATGTCCACCCAAAAACTTGTACACAGCAGTATTAATCATACTAGCCATACAGTAGAAACCTAAATAAGCACCTGTCAATTGATGGATAAACAAAATGCTGTATATCCATACAACAGATTTACTTAGTCATATAAGAAAAGAAGTGCTGATATATGCTGCAACATGCATGAACCCTGAAAACATTACACTAAGTGAAAAAAAGACAGACACAAAAGGCTGCATATTAATGATTCCACTTATATGAAATGTCCAGAAAAGGCAAACCCACAGAGACAGATCAGTGTTTACCAGGGGTTGGGGCCTAATAATTTAGCCCTGGTAGAACAGAGGTAAAGAGCTAAGGCTTTTAACCAAAAATGTCCACAGTTCAGATCCACCACCTGCTTTCTGGAAACTTTATGGGGCAGTTCTATTCTGCTCTACAGGATTGCTGTGTGTTGGAATCTACTCAATGGTAATAGATATTTTTTTATTTTTGTTTAGGGGGGAGGCCCTAATAGGTACAGGATGTCTTCTTTTAAGGGGTATGAAAATGTTCTAAAGTTGGATAAAATGCACAAACCTGTAGATACACTAAAAGCTTGTGAATTTTACACTTTAATAGGTAACTTGTACAGTATGCGAATTATAGCTCAATAAAGCTGTTAAAATTAAACTTAAAAAAAAGGAGAGGGTACTTGTCTCCAGAGCCCTGGCAAGAATTGACAGAAAATACTGCTTCCCTCCTACATTAAAAAAATTTATATGAAAGGAGCAACTTGGGAAAAATATATTTAAAAACCAATGAAATCCAGTCACTGGTGACCCACTGCTCAATTGGATGTAACTAAAATATGCCACAGAAGGTAAACAGAAACTCATCTAAAAGTTCTATCGAGTTTTTCAGAGGAAGAAGTACTGCAGGAGGTAAAAGAGATCAAACAAAAGAGAGGAACTCTGAACTAGGATACTTGGAGTTTAGCAGAAAAGCCAAGCCCTAAACAAAATTTCAGTGCCGTGTGTTAAATTCAGCGAGAGACGTGCACGGTCACTGTGGCAGCAAATATAACCAAAAACTCTCAGAAGAAATGTATTTACAGAAGAGGAATGGACCAAAAGACAACTACAAGGAGAAAAAAATGAGTCCATACATCAATAGCACTGTTTAAAGAACAAGGGTCTTGAGCCAGGTACAAATATCAAGAGCTAAGTACACTCATTCAACTATTTCCTAATTACTATGTGTAAGGTATTATACCAATACAGGAGAAAATAAAACAAAGAAAACCACCTGCACTGACTCAGTTATACTCTAGAAAGCAGATGACAGAGGGTACCAAAATCAATACTTACATTAGATACTAAGTGCCACAAAGAAAAGACAAATGGGGCAGGGCACAGCTGGGAAGTGAAAATGATGGGAAAAGGACAACGTTTTCAATAAATGGTGCTACAACAACAAATGTTCACAGGCAAAATTAAACAAACTTCAATCATCATCTCAGAGGTTATTTACAATTAACCCAAAATGAATTACATGACTAATTAGCATAATAATCTAACAGCTACGATTATAAAACTCCTAGAGGGAATTAAAAAGAAAAAAAATCTTAGTATTTTTGTGTCAGCAAGACTTCTTGGAACACAAAGCGTGAACTACAAAAGAAAAAAACATGACTGGACTCCATAAAAATTACAACCTTTCACTCTTCAAAAAACAGTACTTTTTTGTGCTTCAAGTGACAGCTGACAATCCAAGTCAATTTGCCGTACACAACCCCGTGCACATACACACACCATCATCCAACTCTAGCCACTCTCTACACCCTGTGGCAGCACACACCTCCTTTCCACCTTATTCTTTTCTTACTCACTCAACCAACTCCTGTCCTCTCCTCTCCTCTCTCCCATCTCGCCTTCAGAGAGAAGCTGTTCCAACAGCCTCGCATATATATTAATGCCAAGATGCACACACTTCACCAGCATCCCTCTGTCTTATAGTCTAGTCCGATTTTTGTCTGGAGAGTTGGCTTTGGTAGTGATTTCAGCTCTAGGTCAGCAAAGTCCAGGGGGCATGCCCTCGATCCTCCAGAATGTCAGACCATCAAGTCTGATCTTTTAATCAAGTTCTAGATCTGCACCCCCATTTTTCTCCCACCGCATTAGGGACAGTATGTTGTGTTCTCTGTCAGGGTAGTCTCTAGTGGTGGCCAAGCACCATCTAGTTTTTCTGGTCTCAAGTTGCTCTAGGCTCCTGATAATCTCTCCCTTTTGTCTCAGGGCCTCCTGTTTTCCTCATGTCTTTAATGTCCTTTGTTCTCCTCTGCTCCTAGCGAATTGGGACTAATTGATGCTACTTAGATGGCAGCTTGCTAGCTTTTAAAGACACCAGAAGCCACTCACCAATGCAGAACATTTTCTTCAGAAAAAAAAACAAACTTAGTTATGTCAATCCACCTAAATGTTCACTAGAACCACAGTTCCCAGATTCCTGCCCCTGCTTTAACCTTCAAAATGTTAGACTGTATTTACTAAAGCTCTTAGCTTTTGGTGTAGTCCAGCAGTTTGTCAGTCTCCCTTCTACTGCATGCTGTCACCTCCTTCGCTTATTCCAATTGCCATCTACTATCCAATCTATGAACACTCATCTCCTCCTCTCCTCTCCCTTGTAACCATCAAAGATTATTTTCTTCAGTGCTTAAACTGTTTTTTGTTTTTTTCAGTCCTTGTAATAGGTCTCACGCAGCATCTGTACTTTTGTGACTAATTTCACTTAGCTTAATGTCTTCCAAATGACTCCATGTTGTCAGATGTTTTCCAACTTCACCGTTATTCTTTCTCACTGCATAATATTCCATTGTGTGAACATACCATAGTTTGTCTATCCATTCATCTTTCGGTGGGCACCTAGGTTGATTCTATCTTTTTACTACCTTGGGTAGTACTGCAATAAACACTGTGTGTATGTTTTTATTCATGTGACAGACCTTATTTCTCTAGGATATATTTCAAGCAGTGGCATTGCTAGATCATATGATATTTTCAGTTCTAGCTCAAAGGACTCTTTTTAAGAAACACAAACAAAAAAACACAACTGGGAGAAAATACTGGCTAAACATATCTGATAAAGGTTTTGTATTCAGAACATATATGAAGAGAATTTTATTTAACTCAAAAATAGGACAAACAATAAAAAAGCAGGGCAAAACATATGAACAAAATTTCACCAAAGAAGATATATGGCAAATAGACATATGAAAAGATGCTTAGCTTCATGAGGCACTGTTGTTAGTTGGCCTGGAGTCGATTCTCACTCAGGAGAACCCATTGAACAACAACATGAAACCATGCCATGTTCTATGCCATCCTCATGATCAATGATGTGCTCAAGTTCATTGTTGAAACCACTGAATATTTTGACTGCCCTTCAATCGGTGAGGCCTATCTACCTGCACTATATCAAACAATATTCTGTTGTGATCCATACCGTTTTCATTGGCTACTGCTCAGAAGCAGATTACCAGGCATTTCTTCTCACTCTTAGTCTTGAAGCTCCACTGAAACCTGTGGACCATAGGTAACCTTGCTGGTATTTAAAATTCAGCCAGCATAGCTTCCAACATCAGGGCAACACACAAGCCAACCACAGTAGTTGAAAAATTGAGAGATGGTCATTAGTTGTTAAGGAAATATATATTAAAACAAAAATAAGGTACCACTTCACACCCAACACAATTACTGAAACTAAAAAGATAGGCAAAAATATGCACTGGCAAGGATGGAAAACAACTAGAAATGTCATATATTGCTGGTAGGAATGCAAAATGGTACAGCCACTTGGGAGAACTGTTTGGCAAGTTAAATATATACACAACTTATTATATGATCTAGCAATTTCATCCATAAGTATTTATCCAAGAAAAGTAAAAATTTATGTTCATATAAACACTTTTTCAGGAATATTAATAGTGTCTTTATTCATTATAGCTGAAAACTGAAATCTACCCAAATATACACTAACCAATGAAGAGAAAAACAAACCAAGTTATGGGAAATCACTTAGCCATAAAAAGGAATTAACTAATGTTATGCCCATAACATCGATGAATCTCAAAAGGATTCTGCTAAGTGAAAGAACCTAGATACAAGCAATTACATGCTGTAGAATTCCATTATATAAAATTCTAGAAAAGGTGAAACTACAGTGACACAAAGCTGACTGGTAATTGCCAAAGGCCAGGGAGTAGGGAAGGAAATTAAATGTAAAATGACAGTAAGAAATTTTTTGTAATGCGATGAATGTTCTACATTGAGTGTGGTAGTGGTGGTTATACTGCATACATTTCTGAAAGCTTACTGAACTGCAAATTTTAAATCGGTGAATGTTATGGTACAAAAGCTGTATTTCGGTGATGAAAAATTTTTAAGATAAAGAAAACTGCATTCATAACTGACTCATAAAGGTATAGTGTCACTTTAATAAACTATTTAACATCATGATGCTTTTATTACCGACTGGTTTTTAAAATAATACTTTTCCACCCACAAAAGGAGAACAAACAATTTCTTTTAATCATGTATCATGAACCCATTCTCTCCAATCCTAGTATCCTATCCAGCACATCCACTTATATGTGTATACATTTTTTTCCTATACAGCATACGTCGTGGTCAGGATTATGTCAACTTCGCTACTCCATATCTGGCTGCTGTATTGAGTGGCAGGGCGGAGTCTGTGGTAGCTTCCCGGCCCTCAGCTCTCATCATCTCTCCACCTTCCACTACTACTGATGATCACATAGCCAGCAGCTCCTGCTCTCTTCTTCTGGCATCTGGTTCCTGGACTTGAACTAGCAGGTGCTGGATTCATCAACTCTTACAGCCAGCGCTTGAGAGTCCTGCTACCTGACCTGCAGGTCCTGGGTTCACCAGCCTCTGCAACTCCATCTCACCGCCAGGTTGGGATCCACCAACCTCCACAACCGGTGATCTACAATTCTGGTCTGTGACCCGCTGACCTTGGGTTCACCAGCTCCCGTGGCCACATTAGGCTTGTGCCAGGACTTGGGACATTCAGCCTCTGTGATTGCGTGAGCTGTTTCCTATATCTACATCTATCTATCTATATAAATATCTTTCCTTGCACTTTATATATATTATAAATCTTTCCTTGTACATACACGTTACTGGTTTTGTTTCCCTAGAAAACCCAGCCTAAGACAGTATAACTAAAAAAAATCAAAGTTCCAGTGAAAACATTATAAATTTTAGACATGAGAACAGTCTTTCAAAGCAAATAATTGATCAAAACACTGTAACTGTAATAAGATTAGATCCACAATGTATTAAGTCTTATTTTATAATATAAATTATGAAAAATTATTTTTAAAGTCTTATTTTATAATATAAATATGGCAATCTGTGATAAAAGCAGCATCTACCAAAATAGTCATTTTTATATGAAAAAGTTCTCTCTTCAAATAGAATAAAAAGGAACAAGACTAATTTTTGCCCAAAATGCTTTGACAAAAAGATTTCAAAAAAGAACTGAGTCATCTCATTAACTGGTAAAGCCAATCAATCAATCAATCAATCAATCAATGTGTTTCACTACTACACAAAGAAATACTAGCAGATAACTGAGTCTCAATGAATAAACGCTGGCAACGAACTCGTTTTAGATTATTGCTGTCTCTGACTCCAAGTTAATGAACCAAAGCTAAAGAAAAATAAATTTACCTCTGCTCCATACATTCAGCTTTTCATTAGCTCTAACAAAATCTGAAGGATCTGAGATCCTTATCAGCAGCAAACAATTAAAAAGACTGAGCAAATGTCTTAACAGCACTTAACTTATATGTCAAAATCTACTTTGACAGGAAAACACCAAGTCATTAAATCTACAATTAAATTCATACCGACCTTGACATTAAATCATTTATTAGCTACAACAGGTAACTAAAACAGAATTTAGAATTAGAATTTTAAAATTCTAGTTTGTAAATTAAAGAGGGCTCTCACATTCAAAAGTGTTCATTAATTTTTTCCCCTTAAAAAATCAAACAAAAGAGAGTATAAGGTACTTCTTGCAACAATAAGAGAATAATCTACCTCCATGGTGATTCCACAAAACTACAACTGAAGACAGAACTGAGCATACTCTACATGACTACAGTTGCTAAATTGTGATACTAGATACAATACATACATTTCAATACAGTAAAACACTTCACCTTAAGGGAACTCATTATTCCTATCATTCAAAGTGTTCAGGGAAAAATTAGTTATTGCTAATCTACTGGTCCATTATGTGCCTGTAAACTTCATGATACTGTGGTGGTTTGTGTGTTGCTGGGATACTAGAAGCTCTGCCACCAGTATTTCAAATACCAGTGGCTGAGCTTCCAGACTAAAACAGACTAGTAAGGACTTAGCAATGTACCTCTGAGAAAACTGGACAGTGAAAACCTTATGAATAGCACAAGATACTGATACAATGCTGGGTGAGGAGTAATTCAGGTTGGAAGGCACTCATAAGACAGTGGGGAAAAGCTGCCTCCTTAGAGTTAGAATTAACCTTATTGACGTCAGTGGAGCCAAGCTTTCAGGACCTGCAAACATCTATTTAATAATGAAAACATAAAATACACAAAAGAATCTAAGAAAACTGGGAGCTTTCAAAAATGAAATAGATACAATGAGATACCATCCTACCCCAGCAAGGCTGGCCATTATCCAAAAAAACACACGACAACAAATGCTAGAGAGGCTGTGGAGAATTTGGAACTCTCCTACACTCCTGGGGGGATTGCAAAATGGGACAACCTCTGTGGAAAGCAATCTAGAGCTTCCTTGAAAAGTTGCAAATAGATACACCATTTGATCCAGTAATCCCATTGCTCAGAATATATCCTACAGAATCAAGGGCAGTCACGCAAACAGATACATGCACACAAATGTTTACTACAGCACAGTCTACAACAGCTAAAAGATGAAATCAACCCAGATGCCCAACAACAGATGAATGGATAAACAAACTACAGTAGATATACTCAATGTAACACTATGCAATGATAAAGAACAATGATGATTTTAGGAACCATCTCATAACCTGGTTTCAACTGGAAGACATTATGCTGAGTGAAACCAGTCAGTGGCAAAAGGTCAAATATTGTTTGAGAACCCTACTATAAGGACTTAAAAACAGACTTATCTACAAAAGGAAAGACTCTTTGATGGCAAGGGTACAGAGGGAGAGAGAGGGTTGGGCACAGACTAGTTTATAGAAATTTGGCTGGGTGAAAGCAGTGACAGCACATAGTAGAAAGTAGATCAACTTAACTGGACTTCACTATAAACTGAAAGCTCTTCTAATCTCATCCTAATATTGCAAAGATTGAGTAGCGGGGGGGGACTGTGGACCATGCTCTCAGGTGACACTGAGGTCAACTGGCATAACTAGCCTATTGCTAAGACAGTCTTCACACCCCATATTGGTGAGTGGTGTCAGGGGTCTTAACAGCTAGCCAGCTGCCATCAGGGTACACACCAAATGGTCCCAACTCATCTGGAACAGATGATGACTGAGAACAACAAAGACATGAGGAAAAAAGAGCTCAGGAAAGAAAGGGACCCATGTGAATGGGAAACTGTATCACCATGTGACCAAAAGAGCCAGTTTGTGCCCAGCCATTACCAGACTGCCATGAATGGGCACACAATGTTTAGTCCCTGTTGCAACATAAGAAAAAGAGGGGTGCAGCTCAAGAACTCTACTAAAAGACCACAACTGATGGTCTGACAGCCTGGTGAATGCCCTGGGAACATGGCCCCTAGACCTGCTGCTGCCCCTGTCCTGAGGTCAACTCTTTGGACAAAAACGGACTGGACACAGGGACACAGTGTGACCATATGGTGTGTGTACTTTAGGGTTCTATGCATTTACAGAAGGCTGTCCTGCTGATTTCTTTCTAGATGGGAGAGAAAGAGAGTGGGGAGGAGGGGACAAGAACTTGTTAAGAGTATACCACAAGTACAGACTGAAGAGGAGGAGTGTGCTGTTACCGGCAAGGAGAGCACAACCTGCAGATAGGCGGGCATGCAAAACTGATTCGGATCGGATATGTTCACTTAATCATAATTTTTTTAAAAAAAGAAGAACACACAAACATCAAACATCCTAGGCATTAGCGAGATGAAACTGATTGGTATTGGCCATTTTGAAGCAGACAATCACATGGCCTACTATGGCGGGAATAACAAAACTGAAGAGGAATGCTTTCACATTCACCATCAAAAAGAACATCTGAAGATCGACCCTGAAGTACAATGCTGTCAGTGATAGGGTAACATCCGTACGCCAGTAAGGACGACCAGCTAGTACAACTATTACTCAAATGTATACACCAACCATGAGGCCAAAGATGAAGACACTGAAGATTTCTACCAAACTTACCAATTTGAAATTGATCAAATACGCAATCAAGATGTGTTGATAATTACTGGCAATTAGAATGCAAAAGCTGGAAACAAAAAATTGATAGTTAGAAAATACGGCGTTGGTGACTGAACTGACTGCAAAGAGCACATGCCATACTTGTGAAAGACCAATGACTTAATTCATTGGAAATACCTTTTTTGACAACATAAGTACAGGCTATATGTGTGGACCTCGCCAGAGAGAATACACAGGAATCAAATCAGCTAGATCTGTGGAAAGAAATGACAGAAAAAGCTCAATATCATTATCAGTCTGAACAAGGCCAACAGCCAATTCTAACAGACCATCAACTGCTTATATGCAAGTTCAAGTTGAAGTTAAAGAAAATGTAATATTACACAAGAGCCAAAATATAACCTTTTATATATCCCACATGAATCTGCAGAACATCTTAAGAACAGGTTTAATGCCTTCAACACTAATAACCAAAAACCAGGCAAGTTGCAGAATGACACTGAAGAAAGTAAGGTCATTAAAAAGACAAGACAAGACCAAAATAGATGTCAGAAGAAAGTTGCTCTGAAACACAGAGTACCTAAGCAAAAGGGAAAAATGATGAAGTAGAAGAACTGAAAAGATTTCAAAGGGCAGCTCAATAAGACAAAATACAGTATAACCACGAAATGTGCAAAGACCTGGAGATAGAAAATGAAAAGGGAAAAACAAGCTCAGTATTTCTCAAACTGAGAAACTGAAAAAAAAAAAATTTCAAGCCTCCAGTTGCAATACCAAAAGATTCTACGAGAAAATACTCAACAACACAGGAAGCATCAAAAGAAGACAGAAAGACAGAGTCACCGTACCAAAAACAACTGGCTGATGTTCAACCACTTCAGGAAGTAGCATGAGATCCAGACCGTACGAAAGAAAAAGGTCCAAGCTGCACTGACGGTATTACTGAAAAACAAGGTTCCAGGAACTGACTGCATACCAAATGCGATGCTTCAACTGCAAAGTACTCATTCATCTGTGCCAAGAAATTTGGAAGACGGCTACCTGGCCAACCAACTAGGAGGGAACCGTATTCGTATCCAGTCCAAAGAAAGGTGATCAAACAGAACACATAAATAACAGTAAGGTTTTGCTGAAGATCATTCAAAAGTGATTATCACACTGACAAGGAACTGCCAGAAAATTCAAGGCAGATTCAGAACAGGACACAGAACAAGGGATATCACTGCTAATGTCAGATGGATCACAGCTGAAAGCTTAAAAAGATGTTTTCCTATATTTTATTAAAACCCACCCAAACCCACTGTTGTCAAGTTGGGTCCAACTCATAGTGACCCTGTAGGTCAGAGTAGAACTGCCCCCATAGAGTTTCCAAGGAGCACCTGGCGGATGTGAACTGCCAACATTTTAGTTAGCAGACATAGCAGTTAACCCACTATGCCAACAGGGTTTCCCCTGTATTTTATTAACTATGCAATAAAAAACAAGATTAACTGTGTCAAAATGAAGCAGCTTAAGCAGGGACATCTCCTGAAGTACTAAAACTAAGTATTTAAAACATCAAAAAGTGGCTGTCATATCTGTGTCCAACAATAACCAAAGATAAGCAAATCAAGGGAAAGGAAAACAACTATTGTTTATGGAATATCTGTAAGCACTTTGGTTAGCAGTTCTAATCCACCAGCTGCTCCTGGATACCCAAGGGGCAGTTTCCCTGTTTCCTACAGGATAACTATGAGCAGAAACTGACTCAACAGCAATGGGTTTGGTTTTGGGGTTTTGAATACACACTTTATAAGTTACTTGTGGTAAAGGCACTGTTTTCCTTTTAACATACATAAAAACTGCAAGTACTGTGAGCCTCCAGTCACACCGCTATCTATTAGAATTTGTAAAGGAACTGCCAGAAAATTCAAGGTGATGTTACAGGTGACAGCTGAATCTAACTGCAAATCTTTCTAATGAAAGCAATTTAAGTCTGAAGAACCCAAAATACATAGAATGAGCATTACTACAAGGGCATAAGACTTCTCTTACATTCACTTAAGAAACAAGCACCAATTCTGCTGATTCAGAGAAAGCTATGGATACAATAAAGAATTGGGATTTAGTCTCTAAGACTAGCTGAAGGAATCTACCCCAACTATGACATCTTCAGACATTTGCCAACAGTCCAATTTAGAGTTCTATGTAGTTCATACCATCAACGTATGAAAAACAGGTTAAGAGTGGTAGAATGATGTATGCATATCAAACAAAATCAATTTCTTTTTAATTTTGTCCCCTTCTTTTCTACTTCAAACACCAGTTGTATGTGTGGCACTCCCCGTGACTCTAACCACCCAGCAAAAGGTCAGATCTCATAAGTTCAAGGGTGCAGTACTCCAGATTATCAAGTCTACCTTGCACTGACAGCTACAAGCTTAGGAGTCCCACAAAGCCCTCATTTTTGACCTGCTGGCTACAATTTCAGCTTTTCCCACTACCCCTTTAGTATGCCAGCTATAAGCTCAGCGGTCACCAGAACCCTCTCATGTTTAACCTACTGGCTCCCACTACTCCTTTATATTTGATAATGTGCTAAGCAATTCACAGAGCTCAAGGAAAGCCAGCCAAAAGCCAAGTGCCGTCGAGTTGGATCGAAGTTATTTTATTATATCAAAGAAGATACAAATGAAAAGTCACAAAAGGTGAAGTCTAGGAGGGTTCTGTATGTTTCAAGGCAGAGCTTCCACATACCAAGAAGGGACACACTACCTTCCCTCATGCATCAATGTCTTTTAATAACCAGGAAGCTCATGAGCACCGGTGTCCAGAGCCTTTATCAGATCTCACTACAGAGGCAAGATTTAATTAACCTCTTTCTCCTAGGTCAGCTGCTATCACACCCGTTCTTTTGGGCCAACACCCACCCAAGAGGCATTCATTTACACAACCTGTTTAGTTTGCTCTGGAGGCCTCATCAAAGATACTTCAATTACTGGGGAAATTCCAAGGACAAAGACCAAATTCTCTGGGTAAAGTTATACCAAAAAGGATGTTTAATTCTACTTATGAAGGTGTAAGGAAAATCTGAAAGGCTTGTCTCCTGATTAAAAGTAAACTTGTAATATATGCTAGAAAAAAGATGACTCTTAACAGATTCCCTCTCCCCCCATACATTCCACTGTCACTGGTCCACCAGTTTAGCATGATATTAAGTCAAATTATCTTCTAAATTATTATCTTCTAATGATTATCTTCTAAATTAACTCTTTTCATCCAGCATCACCACACTGATCCCTCCTAAAAAGCATGATTTTCACATTGATTAAGGGCAAAAGCTGCAGAGCCAATTAATGTAACTATTGTCAAGTTAGTTGTACACTTGTAAAAGGTTGAACTGGCAAGTGTCACATGACAGACACATTTAAACAACAACAACAAAAAGCAGCTACTGAGGCTGCTTACATCTCATGGGATTTGGTTTCTTGGTCTGGGGGTTTAGGGTCATAGTTTCATGAGACATCCCAGCTAACTGACTTAATATGTGTTTAGTGCCTCTCTTCTACTGCCTAGTATGCTGTGTAGTGCCCAAGGTCTTAAAAGCTTGCAAGTCACCACCCAAGACACAACAATCGGTCTCTACTCATCTGTAGCAACAGAACAGAAAATGAAGTACAGCTGATTACCTTCATGAACCACCACCTCCTTTGCCATGAGACTAAAAGAACTGGATGGTGCCTGGGTACCATCAGTGAACATTTTGATCAAAGATTTTATAGAGGAATTCTGATCGAAACGTGAAAATACTGGACAGAATTTCAAAATCTCACAGAATCCACACTTTCTGAAGCCACAGAGGCTAGATGAACCCCCAAAACTATTACACTGAGGTAATATTTAAGCATTAAACCAAAAATATCCACTGAAGTCTTCTTTAAACCAAACAACAGCTTAATTAGTAAAGAATGTTTGCGATGAGCATTGTGCTGTTTTCAGATATATTGAGAAGAACAACTCAAAAGACTAGGAAACTTAGGGGCAATGAGTTTATATTAATGTGAAACCAGAGACTGAGGTGTAGGGACTTAAGACCAAGGGCCTGAGAAGCACTGTTTCAGATCCACCACCCCCAACCTGCATGGGAAACATGACTTGCACATTCCAGTAGGGCAGGGCTCTCAGAGGCTGGAGGGCAGATTTAGCAAACTATAGTCTATGAATGCTTCCTCTTGTCTTGATAACTGGGCTTTAACTAATGATAAAAGTACTAAGCAGGAAGCCTAGGAGAACAAGGAAGTGACTTGCTTTTAAACATTCTTCTTCTTTCAGGTTGCTAGCCAGATGGCATCTATTACCACTTTGTTTTTCCTTGATGGCCAGTGATGACCTGTGAGCCTGGTGACACTCTTATGGTCTGGATGACCTAGGAGCTCAAAGGACAGAAGGAACCCAGCCCCTCCTCAAGACCCCTTTTGAGCCCCTTTACCGGCATGCAGCCTCTCCCTTTAAAAATGCTGACCTTGCCTGTCAGCAGCAGACAGGCTTTAAGGACAAAAATAGCTCCCCGACCCTTTACATACCAGTTTACAAATAAACCTTTGATTAATTCATCCAACCTCCTATCTCATAGATTGCCTTAGCAACAGGTGACACAAACTCTAGAGTTTTTCTGGTAACAAATGGTGAAGGAACAACTGGAAAAGGTGGGTGAGAATGCCTGCACAACTTGAAGGAACTAATCAATGTCACTGAATTGTACACACAGAAATTGTTGAATTGGTGTATGTTTTGCTATGTATCTTCTCAACAACAACAAAAATAAATTATTAAAAAATAATTTGAGTTTTTGGTAATTAAAAATAACACTGTTTTAAAACACTAAGATTCAGAAGATGACACAAAATACCTAAGGCACCTTGACATAATAAATATTCTAATTAGCCACATGTGTGCAGATAATTTCAATTTTTACAAATTTTGAGTTTTCAAGATTCTCCAGACTAATGTCTTACCTCTTTTCTATTGAAAGCATGTACACCCAAGCCCTGTAACAAACCGAGAGGAGCAAAACCTTAAGAACACTAGCTTACAATTTATTATTGCTTACTAACACAAAACTAAGGCAATCTGGTGGGTCACTGCCAACTGTTCAACGCTCAGCTGCTCACTGATGGAGTCAGCAGTTTAAACCCACCAGCCATTTCATGAGCTTCCATACAGATTACAGCCCTGGAAGCGCTAGGGGGCGGTTCTACTCTATCCTGTAGAGATAGACTGGGAGTTAGAGTCAACTCAGTAACAGGTTTAAGACAAAACTTGAACACACTGGATTTTTTTCAGGTAAAGACTGCTGTGGCTATATGCTGTCAAGTCACTTTCCACTCACAGCAACTCTAGAGGACAGAGCAGAACTGCCCATGGGGGTTTCCAGGCTTTAATCTTTACAGGAGCAGTCCACCAGGTTTCTATCTCACAGAGCTGGGCTGAACCACTAACCACTGGGTTAACAGCCAAGAGTTGAACCACTGTGACACCAAGGCCCTTAGTTAACGAGTAGTGTAATTCCACAACTACTTGTTCTATCAAATGAATCCCTTGAGATCAAAACATTTTTCTTTTTCTTTTTTTTTTAAAGAGACCATGTAAGGCTGATCTGAAGACAGATGACCAAGCATCACACAAAAATAACACTGATTATATTTATTTTCTCCACAAGATTGTGAACTTGGGGAACAAAGAGTATGACTTCATCTTTGTTCCCCAAGTTCTGAATATTAAACAACAGTATAACTTCAATATTTGAACTGATGTTATCATTTCCAGTGTTAATGCCCAGTTCAGTATACAACTGAATCCTCACAAAGATTCCCTATGAGATAATGCGCCACAGAAAGTATCACTCCCTTTCTCACAAGAAAAAACAAAAGCTGAGAGAGCTGAAGAAACCGGTTCAGAGTCACAAGAGTATGAGAGCCAAGAGTAGACTAACAATACCGTCTCTCAGGTGTATGCTCTTTCCAAACAATCACTACTGTCGTAACTGAAACTTTTAAATTTCACTGAAATCTACAAAGCCACACACACGGTAATTCTTAAAGTACTTAAAATGTTTTATAGTTGTTGTATCAAGCATCATTATTCAAACACTAGAACACCCCTTCTCATCAGCATCAACAAATAAAAAAAAGACCAGTGCTTAATTGACTCATAGCGACCTATATAATACGTATGAGATTAATAACCTCGAAGTGCTTTTACAACCAACCATTGTCTGCTTTTCCTAGTTAAAAAAAAAAATCCGCGATCTCACTTGATCATACATTGAGCTCCTTTACCTTTCCAAAATTTTTATCCAGTACAACTGCAGTTTATTCTACTTAAGGACCACAAAGGACCTCCAAAATCGAACATTTATGTCACCAGTAATTGATTTTTCAATCTTATTTTTACTTTCACTTTCCAACTATACAGACTGCAGCTTCATATACCAAACCAGAAAACCAAATCCACTGCCGTCAAGTTGATTCTCACTCACAGCAACTCTGCAGATGAAGTAGAACTGCCTCATACAGATTCCAAGGAGCACCTGCCAAACCTTCTAGTTAGCAGACGTAGCACTGAACCACTATAGCTTCCAGCAGGTTGATATACACAAGCAAAAACAGAGAAATATTTTAAGAATATATAAAGTGAACCCACTTTTCCTATTTTTTTATTTCTGAAAAGGACAATAAAAGATGAGACAGCTCTCTAAAAAGTATTTAAAATCAAAGAGATAAGAATACATACCACATATACAAAAATAATATGTACAGCAGAAGCTAGATAATAACCCAGCATGAAAGATTTACAAAATTTCCTTCTCTAATACTAATCCAGTAACTTCCATTAAACCATCTTGTAAACCCACCACATTTTCCTCAATCTAAGGCTTTTTTATTCAAACTAGTTCATCTATCAAAAATATTCTCCCCTGTGCCTCCTGCTCTTTGACTCTCACTTAAGTACCATCCTTGAAGGGGCCTCTTCCAACCACTCAATCTAATGATCTTCCCCTGATAATACCTTCCGGACTATACTTGGGGAACTCAGTCCCTGGAACTCAGGGAGGTTTAACCCAAGTGCAGCTATTTTATCCATTGATCAGACCCCACCATTAGCTGAAAACAGCCTGGTATGCCCCACAAGCACTTGACCGAAAAACCATAAACAACTTTTGCATCAGCCATCCCCCATCTCTTTATCAGAGCTTTCTCCTTACTGGTCCGATACAAAACCATAAACAATTTTTGTGTCAGTTACCCCTCACTCTCCCAGTGGAGCTTTAAATTTATAAAATTTTCCATACAGGCAGGTGGGCTGAACCACATTTCACTTCAGATCCCATTTTCTTTCTCTTCAAACAAACGTCACCCCCAGACCGGCATGCCTCCACCCCTGTTTCACACCATTCTATTACCAACATATACCATTCCTTTGCTCTAAAATGTTCATCACAAGTTTTATTATATTTTTATTTCTAAATCTATTTAATGTCTGTTTCTCCTAGAATGTACACTCCTTGAAGTCCAATGGTGGGTTTTCTTTTAACTGCTTTATTAAGATACAATTTACATATCATAGAAACTACTTGTTTCAAGTGTGCAATTCAGTGATTCCTAGTAAATTTACAGTTATGCAACTATCATCTCATGACTTGTGTTTTGCTTCTCAATGTATTTCTGACACTTCCAAACCAAAAAAACCAATCCACTGCCGCAGAATCAATTCTGACTCACAGCAACACTACAGAACAGAGGAGAACCCCTGCTGAATTTCCATCTCTGCAACCCTCGTGGAAGCAGACTGCCACATTCTTCTCCAACAGAGTGGCTGGTAGGCTTCAACTGCCAGCAGCCATCCATTTAGCTGCTGCACTACCAAAGCTCCTTCTCCGACACTCAGCAAGAACTAAGTAAGTATCTGATGGATGAATAAATCAATCTAACAATGAGTTAATCTTGTAATCCTCATTCCACTACTACCTAGTGTACTATATAAAATGAGTCAACGCATAAAACAGCTTTATTGCATTCAGTTCCAAATAACCATTATTTCTATTTGCAAAGTCAGATCTTCTACAAGGCTCCAAAATAAGTTTAACGAAAAAAAAAAAAATAAAAAAAAACCTGCCATAAAATATATTCTGACTCATAATGGTCCTGTAAGACACAGCAGAACTGCTCATAGGGCTTGTAAGGCTGCAGATCTTTACAGAAGCAGATTCCCCAAAGCGGCTGGTGGGTTAAAACCGCCTTCCTTTCAGTTAGTGGCCGAGTTGCTTAACCACTGTGTGACCAGTGGTTAAAATGAGTTTACACAGGTACTACTCTCTTGGGGAAACTCCATCCCTCGGAGTTCAGGTGCGCTGACAGTCAAATTTATGCAGGCAGACTACACTACCTGTCTCTCCAAGTAATCCTTTCCTCTGCCCTAGCCAAGTTGAGAGTTCATAAGCAAAAGAAAGTTCTTTCAGGAACTACAATCTTATTCACTGGTGAGAGAATACGGTCTTTATTTAACAGGTAAGCCTTTGTAATAATCAAAATAATAATAAGTTCTTCATCCTGATATATGTCTAGTTGAAACCTAAATATAGTGTGACCTGCTAATCAAAAACTTTTTTCAAATATAAAAATCATAGTTTCTTTGCTGTTTATCCATCTGTAATATAGGAATTTTGTTTCCTAAAAGGAAAAAAACTTTTTGTTTCTCAGTCCTTTTGCATACCCACTAAGTTTCCAGACAAAAGATTCAACTCATACACAAAATGACTTTAAAAACTGTAACTACAGAAATTCTTATTTATATATTCCCCAATATTCAAGTTAGGGTGCAATGAATGGGCACCAATGCATGGATTGGTTATTCATAAAATGATAATAAAAGTAGTTGTCAAAAGAAAACAGGAAGGTTTCAATAAACACATAACAAGTGAAGAAATCAAATCAGTGATCAAAAAAACTTCCAATAAAAAATTCCTGGACAAGATGGCTTCACTGGGAAATTCATTTAGAGAACTGATACTGATGTTGTTTAAAATCTTCCAAAAGAAAGAGACAGAAGAAATATTCCCTAATTCATTCTCTGAAGTAAATATAACCCTGATACCAAAAGCAGACAAACATTACAAGAAAACTACACCCTAAAAAGCCAAGCCAAGTGCCGTCTTATAAACAACCAAAAAAAAAAAAGCCTAAATCCATTGCCATCAAGTCAACCTGACTCATACTGACCCCAGGGGACAGAGAACTGCCCCAGAGTTTCCAAAGACCACCTAGCAGATCTGAACTGGTGACCTTCTGGTTAGCAGCTGTAGCACTTAATCACTACAGCACCAGGGTTTTTACCACATCAACAGAACAAAGGAAAAGAACCTTTTTGTGCACGCATTTCATTAAATCCAATGCCCTTTCTACTCTGACCTTTAGGGTCGCTGTGAGTTGGACCCTACTCGATGGCAGTGGGTTTCTTGATGAAAATTCTAAAAGAATGGAATAGAAAGGAAATTCCTCAATATGATGCCGGGCATATATGGAAAGCCAATAGCTAACATCATACTTAATTCAGAAAGATTGAGAGAGAGCTTCCCCCTTGAAAGCGGGAACAAGATAGGGGTGCCTGCTCTTACCACTTTAATTCAATACTGTATTAGAAGTTCCTAGCAGAGCAATAAGACAAGAAATAAAAGGTATCCAAATTTGAAAAGAAGAAATAAAATTACTTCTATTGAGGATGATAAGATCCCCAAAGGGTCCAAAAGAAAGCTTCTAAAGCGAACAGAGGGATTTAGAAAGGTTGCAGGGTACAAAATTGTCTCAGTTCTCCAGTACTTCTCTAACAGAAATACCACAAGTGGATAGCTTTAACAAACAGAAATTTATTTTCTCAGTTTCCAAGCCCAAACCCACTGCTATTAAATCGATTCTGATTCACAGTAACCCCAGAACACAGAGCAGAACTGCCCTTAGAGTTTCCAAGCAGTGCCTAGCGGATTCTAACTGCCAATCTTTTGTTTAGCAGATACAGCAGTTAACCACTACACCACCAGGGTTTCCTCTCAGTTTAAAAGGCTAGAATTCAGGATGCCAGCCTTGAGGGAATGTTTTCTCTCTCTGTCAGCTCTGGAGAAAGATCCCTGTCTCTTCTGCTTCCGCTTCCTGGTTCTCTGGAAATTGCCATGTGTCTTGGCATCTATCTTACCTACTCTCTGCTCTGATTACCTTTTTAATCTCTTTTAATATCTGCGAAGAAACTGATTCAAGAAATACCCTACACTAATTCTGCTTCATTAACATGACAAAGTCAACCCATTACCAAAAAAGATAACCACAAGCATGGAGGTTATGATTTACAACACATGCTTTAGTGGGATATAAATCAATCTATAACAAAACTTAGCAATCAAGAATTAGCTGGGTTTCTATACACCAGCAATGAAAACTCTGAAAGGAAAATTAGGGAAACACTTGCATTTATGATAGCAACTAAGTGAATAAAATACCTAGGAATAAAACTAACTAGGGACACAAACAATTTATACAACAAAAACTAAAAAACACTGCTGAAAAAGATTAGAGAGGACTTAAATAAATGGAGACATGTTCCATATTCCTGGATTGATAGACGTAATACTGTAAGATGTCAATACTACCCAAAGCAATCTACAGATTAAATGCAATTTCAATAAACAGCCTTCTTTACAGAAACAGAAAAAACAATTCTCAACTTTATATGGAATAGCAAGACGACTGAAATACTAAATTAACATTGAAAGAAAAGAATGAAGGAGAACTCACACTTACTGATTTTAAAACATACTACATAGCCACAGGAAACCCTGATGGCATAGTGGGTTAAATGCTACCTCTGCTAACCAAAAGATCAGCAGTTCAAATCTGCCAAGTGCTCCTTGGAAACTCTAGGGGGCAGTTCTACTCTGACCTCCAGGGTTGCCATGAGACAGACTCGACTCCACAGCAATGGGGTTTTTTATACAGCCACAGGAATCAATAAAGTCTAGTAATGGTATAATAACAGACACACAGAACAATGGCATAGAACTGAGAGTCCTAAAATAAACTTACACATCTATGGTCAACTGATTTCCGACAAGGGTGCTAAGTCCATCTGATGGGATTAGAAAAGTCTCTTCAATAAATCGTGATGGGAAAATTGGATTTCCACACACAGAAAAATGAAACAGGATCCATGCCTCACACCATACATAAGCGCAAATTCAAAATGGATTAAGGACCCAAATGCACAAACTAAAACATAAAATTCTTAGAAGAAAATGCTGTCAGGCCTAGGTTTTAACAATGGATTATCTAATATAATAACAAAACCCAGCAAGACACAATGCAAATGAGATTTTGTAAAAATTAAAAGCTCTTATTCATCAAGACTTTACCATTTTACCAAAAATAATAAAAACATAAGCTACTGACTGAGAGAATATCTTTAAAACCCATATACCCAATAACAATCTAATAATCAAGATATACACAAAACTTTTAACAACATAACAACAAAAAGGCAAATCACCCAATCATAAAATGGTCAAAGGACTTGAACAGACATTTCAGCAAAGAGGACACTCAAATACATTAGCCACTGAACACATGAAAAGATCCTCAGCATCATCAGCCATCAGAGATGCAAATCAAAATCACAATGAGACACCATTTCACTCCCACTCCAATCGCCAAGCACTGCTAAGAAATTCTATGGAGCAGTTCTACTCTGTCCTATCGGATTACTATGAGTTGGAATTGACTCAACAGCAGTGAGTTTTGGTTTTTTGGCTTAGGGTACCAAAAACCCACTGTCTATGAGTCGATTCTGACTCTTAGTCAGAACAAGAGCATTTATCAAGACTTTATTTTTCCTACTGGCTGAGCACTATTCCATTGTTTGTGTCATAGATTGAAATGGGTCCCCTAACCATCTTGGTTAGGCCATGATTCCCAGTGTTACATGATTGTCCTCTATTTTGTGACTGTAAGTTTATATTAAAGAGGATTAGGATGGGACTCTGACAAGAGCAAGGCAGAACTGCTCCACAGAGTTTCCAAAGACTGCCTGGAAGATTCAAACCACTGACCTTTGAGTTAACAGATGTAGCACTTAACCATTACGCCACCACGGTTGTCCCTACCAGGACAGTTAAGATTGAAAAAGAGAAAATAACAAACATTGGCAAGTATGTGGAGAAACTGGAATCTTTACCCATTGTCAGTAAAACAGCACAGCCCTTGTGGAAAAGAGGGTAGCAGTTGTCCAAAAAACTAAAAACAGAGCTACCATATAACCCAGCAATTCCACTTCTAGGAATGTACTCAAAAGCATGCGAGCAGAGTCTCAAAAAGAAACTGGTACACCAATGTTCACAGCAGCACTGTCCACAACAATCAACAGATAGAGACAAGCTAAATGTCCACTGACAGATGAATAAACTAAATGTGGTATTTACATACTATCTTAGTCATCTAGTACTGCTCTAACAGAAATGCCACAAGTGGATGGCTGTAAGAAAGGGACATTTATCTTCTGACAGCCTAGCAGGCAAGAGAAATTCAGAGCAATACCTCCAGCAGAAAGCCGTGTCTCTGTCAGCCCCCAAGTTCATCCATCTTCCCCTGGACTAGGAGCTTCTCCAGAAGGAATCTCAGGTCCAAAAGATACCACAGTTCCTCTGCTTGCTTCCCTTACATCTCTTGTAAGATAAAAGGTAGCGCAGGCTATACTTTAGGGAAAGTCCGTGTACTATGGATCAGGGATGTTACATTAGTAAGGGTGTCAAAGAGTCCCATCCTAATCCTCTTTAATATAAACTTACAGTCACAAAATAGAGGACAATCATGTAACACTGGGAATCATGGCCTAACCAAGATGGTTAGGGGACCCAATTCAATCTATGACACAAACAATGGAATAGTGCTCAGCCAGTAGGAAAAATAAAGTCTTGATACATGCTATAACACAGATGGATCTGGAAGACATTATGCTAAATGAAATAAACCACAAATGGAAAATACTGTATAGCCTCACTTATATAAAAAAACAAGAAAAAGCAAATGTACAGAGGTCAAAGTTTATTACTGGTTACCAGGGGCAGGAGGGAGGGGATAAGGAAGGGTTTACTAGTGATGGAAATATCACATCGATAAAGGGTAAGGTTGCAAAGTGAATTACAGTAATTAAGTTACACACCTGTAAAGACTTTAACTAGCAAATGCTGTGTGACAGAAATATTTATGAGAAAAAAAAATAAAAAGAGTAGCTGCTGAGGCTGCTTATATACAGGTAAATACTTTATGGGATATGGTTCCTTCATCTGGAGGTTCAGGGTCATAGTTTGATGAGACATTTCAGTTAACTGGCTTAATAATATATTTAGTACTTCTGTTCTACCTCCTAGTTTGCTGCATAGTGTCTGGGCTTTTAAGCTTGCAAGCGGCCATTCAAGACATAACAATTTCTATTCACTGGGACAACACAGCAAGGAAACAGTAACAGGAGGAGGATATGGAATGTGTGGCTAGTTACTCCATGAATAGGTACCTCCTTTGCCACAAGACCAGAAGAACTAGATAGTGCCCAGCTACCATCATTGAACATTTTGATCAAAATTCTGTAAAAGAACTTTGATCAAAAGGGGCAAATGCAGAAGAGAACTTAACATTCTCATGGACTCCAGACTCCTGGTAATCATGAAGGTTGGAGGAACCAACCCCTGAAACTGCCCTGAGATAATCTTTAAACCTTAAATCAAAAATACCCCCTGAAGTCTTCTTAAAACTAAACAACAGTTTTGTTTAACTAATGTCTGCCTTAGAAACCTTGGTGGTGTAGTGGTTAAGAGGTAAGGTTGCTAACCAAAAGGCTGGCAGTTTAAATCCACCGGGCACTCCTGGAAACTATGTGGGGCAGTTCCACTCTGTCCTATAGGGTTGCTGTGAGTTTGAATGACAGCAACATGACTTATTTGGGTTTTCGTTTTTGAGCATTACGCTCTTTTAAAAACGACCTACATGGGACCAAATTGATAACAGCAGCTCGAAAGATCAGACAAGAACTTAAGAGGCAGTGAATTCATGTTAAGAAGGTGAGGAACAACTCAGAAAGGGCAGGTGGCAACGGCTGCACAATGTGAAGAATGCAATCAATGTCACTAAATGGTACATGTAGAAACTGTTGAATTGCTGTAATTTTCACTGTGTATATTGGCAACAGAATATATATATATTTGTTTTTAAGTATTAACCACAGAGGAAAATTAATTGACATTTTATTGGTGGGGAAAAAACTGAGAAATCACCATGTATTTATTTCAGGGTATTCTCTGCTCTAAAACAGCATTCTGATTAAAAAAAAAAAAAAAAATACTGTGTAACATTCAATGAAGAATTTTATGCCACTGTGATATGCCTTTCTACTCCTTTCCAAGGACTTACGCAGTGTCACAGAAATCCTTAATTGGTAACACAATTAAACTGGGAAAACACTGCCCCAATTTTAAAAGAACCACAGCTTAAGATAGACAGAGCTCCAATGTGTATATCGAGTTTATTAATTCCATTAAATAAGTATACCAACACCCATTGCTATCAAGAAGATTTCAACTCATAGCAACCCTCAAGGCTAACCAGAACCGCCCCATAGCGTTTCTAAGAAGCAGTTAGCTGATTCCAACTGCCCACTTTTGGGTTAGCAGCCAAGCTCTTAACCACCGCGTCCACCACCATGCCTCTGCTTCTGAACCAAAACCAAATCAAACCCGTTGGCGTCGAGCAGATTCCAACCACAGTGACTCCACAGAACAGAGGAGACCTGCCCCAAATGGTTTCCAAGGAATGCCTGGTGTATTCAAATTGTTCACCTTTTGGTTAGCTTCTGTACTTCTTAACCACTATGACAGAAAGGATTCCAAAAAAAAAAAAAGGAAGAAAGAAAACCCAAACATGTTGCTGCAGAGTGGGTTCCGACTAAGAACAACCCTACAGAACAGAGAACCGCTCCACACGTTTCCAAGAAGCCTCTGGTGCATTTTAACCGGCAACCTTTAGTCTGCAGCCAAGCTTTGCACCACTGTGCCACCAGGGCTCATTCTAGGTGCACCAAACTAAAACCAAACTCTGCAGCTCACAGCGATCCTACAGGACAGAGAAGAACGGCCCCAATAGGTTTCCAAGAAGCGGCCCGCACATTCGAACTGCTGGCCTTTTGCAGTGGTAGCTCTCTGTAACTCTTATAACTACCGTCCCACCTGAAGCCCTCTAAAGTGCACAGTACCTGTGAAAAACTCAGGCCTTCATACAGTATTGCAGATCTGCAAAAAGGAATTAAAGACATATTCTCACATTAACCCAGCCACAGAAATTCAGTAATTCAAATTTGTCCTCTAATGGCTGCCTCTAAAACCAAGTGCATCCCAGCTATTTAATGTCCATAGTCTGCATTACAGTGATCCTAGTTGCCATTTTAGGCTATCAGCTTGTTGAAAGCAGGATAAATGCCCAACTCTGAGTATTTTCTTCACTGATTGAAAGGTTAAATTGAACAAAACTATGCAACTGCTCTGAAAAAGACAGTTTGGTTTCTAACTGACGATAGCTAAAAGGAGTTTATCAACTCCCCACCGGGCACATGTGCCAATCGATGCAATTTCCTATAATCTTATCTTGGAAATCAGGTGCCCCATCTGAAACTGAATGTTATACAAAGCGTCCCTCTGGCCCTGACCCATACGGTGCGCGTTCTAGACAAGTCCCCACCGCAACAACAGCCCAATTTTGGCTATATTCTGAGTGATTTAAGGAAGTCAGCAACCACTCATCTCACGTGATCTTAAAAAGGGGAGCAGCTGAGCCCGGAATAAACCACACTCTCCTCTTTTTTCTGCATCAACTTCATTGCCCAGCATGAAGGAAGTGAGCAGGGGCAGGCGCAGAACTGGTGTGCAGGGGAGGCTAGCAAACAGTTGAGAGTTGTTGTGCCTGATCCTTTGGGGGAGCCAGGAGGTGAGGCGGCACACCCGCTCACGCGCACTGCAGCGGCTGAAAACCGTTGCCACACCCCCTCCCCCCAGCAACCAGGGGCATGCCTTCACCTTCTTCTCCCCAACAGAAAGGGGGCCATCTCTATGGAATGCCACATACCCTGGTTCCCCATCACTGCCCCCTCCCCACCTCTAAATGCAATGCCCTTGAGCCTGGCGCTGATGGGACACAGCATCAGGGGGCTGCAGGGTGGGGGGGCTGCCGCGGCGACAAGCGACCCGCGCATGCGCAGATATGGGTACCCGCCCGTTTACTTACCGTTGGAACCGCGATGACCCGTTCCCGGGCCGCGGCCGCTTCTCCAGGACCCGCGGCGACGGCAAAAGAGCTAGAACTGAGGCCTCAAGTAGCTCCGCGGCCGGTGAGCCTCTTCCCAAGGTGGCCGGTGACAGGCGGCTGAAGCGACGGCAGTGGCGCAAGGCCAGCCCGGTAAGCGACCCTCAGGTCCCCCCGAGGGCGGCGGCACAGGCAGCAGCGGCGGCAGCGGCAGAGATGCAGGAGAGGGGCGGGAGCGGAGGCGGGAGTGGCGGAGGAGGCAGCGTCTAAGGCGCAGAGCCTCCCTAACGGCGAGCGGGAGGAGCTCGAAGGGCGGAGGGCGGGTGGAGGCTGGGCCGGACGTGACGTAAGGAGGGGAGGGGCGGGGCGGGGAGGAGGAGGGGCAGGGGCAGGGGCAGGGGTAGGAGCGCAATGAAGACTGCTGCTAGTCATCCACACCAGCTTCTCGGTTCATGTGGAGTCTGCGGGCCTAAGAACCGTTGTGTTTACCCTAGTCCAAATCTGGGCCCCTCAGCTAGGGCACGAGAAGCCAGAAGTGTGCCTGAGGAAGGTTGGGAAGGAAAAACGAAAATGGGAAAGGGATGTAGGAGAGATAAAGGGAAAATCTGGAAGACTGGTGTCGCTCCTGGTCTCTCTGTGCCTTAGACGATCGGAAAACCAGAGATGTCCGTACCAAGGTGAGGAGTACAGAAACAATAAAAAACGGCCGGCGCAGATCTGAGCTGGGACTCTTGTTCCCCTTCCTTCCCAGCGATGTGGGTGAGATGGGGACGTCGGCGCCGAACCTGCCCGCACCCCAATTTTCCCCTTCACTCAAGGACGTAAGGGCTTGACCTGGACTCCAGAGAGAAATCATGTCTTTGGTGCAGACAAGATCTGGAAATATGAAAGTCGATAGGCTATGTGCTCGTAATGAACTTCATATACTATTAAATAGAACTTCAGAGTCTGAGCTAAGAGGAGGTAGAAAGAATGAGGAGCTCCCTGAACTGAGTTTGTACCTTCTTACATAGCCGCCCAGACCAACCCTGCAGCTCTCTTGCTGCTCACAAAGGTATGAATATCCAGACAAGCTCTGCTTTAGTCTCTGCAGGACTTTGAGATCTTCCACAGAGTAAAACGCAGTATTCTGCCTTTGGACTCCTTGACGGCGGGGTAGATCCTCACCTGAACAAAAAACTCAGGGTCTCTGTAAAAATATAAACTGCCACAATTCAGTTGTCCCCTACCTGCCTGGGCTGGAAGTCAGTAACCGGAAAATGTAAAACAAGAACTCGCATAGAATTTGGGACAAGATTTTAAAAAAATTTTAAAAGTCACCCTATGAGATGATCTGTAAATGTGTTACAGCGGCCAGGCTGGCCTCTTTAGAGAGACTAAAATAAGTCATCTGTAACCTAAGTATCACATGCCCAGCTGATGCTGTCATAATAGGAGGGTGGAGTCCACAAAGATTCTAGAACCAAGAGAGTCTGAATAAGAATCTGTCCAGAAGAGAGACCTAATCAGCAGTAACAATACTCATTACGAACCGATACTCATTACCAGGGCACCTAAAAAGTTTAATTCAGATTCAGTTACTTATTCAAAAATAGTTATTGAGTGCTTACTGTGTTCTAGTCTCTTAGGACACATCAGCAATTAACATCCCTGTCCTCATGGAGCTTATACCCTAGCAAATTTAAATTCCAGATATCTTTTATGAACATACAAAGGCCCATGCTCTGATATTCATCAAGTAATCTTCCAAAGGGTCTCTAGAGTAAATCAACACAGCCAGTGAGAGACAGCTGTCCAAGGCACATGACTGATACTAGTTATACAGTCTTTGTCAATTAATACATTCATATTATGGTTTATAAATCATCTTCTATTCACTAGGTTGAATTACAAAGCTGTTTTATTCAAATTAACTTCCCAGAGCCTGATTCAACTTGAATGAAGTAAAATGTAAGTTTCTGAATCTGCCAAACTGAGAACCAGACAGACCCTGGTTTCATAGCAACCCAGTGACAATGTAGCCTGTGTATTCCAGCCTTGAGTCTCTCTTTAAGCATCTTAAATGGCAGTTTTACCTGTAATTTCATGCTTGGCGATCAGGAGCAACGTAACTGCCTCTAAAGTTTAACCGTAAGATAGTAAAAATCATAAGAGTTAAAAACCCACCTGAACTACCCTAACTATGTCACACAACCTCTTGTTGACATAATTGACTGTGATGTATTTTACTCAAACTGTGAAACCCAAGATTGTAAGCTCTCAGAGGACAGTGACTCCCCTACATTTATGAACTGTACCCCAAAGTATGGGCTCCAAAAACACGAATAAATTGATTTGGTGACCATTTTTCATCTGTAGAACTTGTCCTTGAAATACATCTTTTCCAGATCCTCTTTTGTAATATGTAACCAGTATGTTCAACACACAGGACTCAAAGGATATTAAAACAAATAAACAAACCCTTTATTTTTATCTCTCACCATCCCCCTAAACCCATGTAGGGAACAGAAATGTCACGCACTTAACTGAAAATACACGCAGGTTCTATGACTTCTCTACTTCCCCTTAGGTAATAGGACATCATTTTGTTCACAAACACACAAAGGGAAACTTTTCCCTCTTGTCCAGTGGGGCAACTGGCTCTCTGTGTACTCTGGAGAAGAGAATATAGTCTTCTCTGAGTCTGCCTAATCTTTCTAGTTCTTACCCATCTTGCTAACCAGACTCAAAGGAAGGGGAAGAATAGAAAGGGGAGCAGACAATTTTTTAACTTTTACTTTCACGTGATAGATGAACACTCAGCAGGCCCCGGAGATGTTTGATACTGACTTTCTTCTCCTGAATACTTTTATGTTGATTTCAGAGATCACTAACATCCCCATCTCTGGTGGTTTCTTATCCACTGTTCCTCTCATCTAAATAAAAGAACTCTAATTCTGAAAGTTCTTTACTCCCTCTGCAGCCTTCAACTTCCTGTCTGTTGAAGCCTTTTGATCTCTGTAAGGAACCCTGTTAAAATAGAATTTAAAATAACTATCATACTGGCCCATTTGCTAGTGACCCTAGGGCCACCCCATATGGCTGTGCAAGGCTGTGCCCTCCATAACCTTTCTACCTACCTTCCAATTGCCATTGAGGCAACTCCAACTCATGGCAATGTCAGAATAGAACTGTCTTCTGTAGGGTTTTCAGTGGCTGTTTTTTCAGAAGTAGATCATCACACCTTTCTGCCAAGGCATCTCTAGTTAAACCAGGACCTTCAACCTTCTAATTAGCAGCCAAGTGTGTTAACCGTTTGCACTCCTTGGGGTTCTATAACCCTAACCAGTTGTCATTAAGTTGACTCTAAGTCATGCCGATCCCATGGGTGCCAGAGTAGAACTGTCTGCTTAATAGGATCTTCCACTGGCTGACTTTTTGGAAGTAAATCACCAGGCCTTTCTTCCAGGGTACCTCTGGGTAAAGTCTAATCCTCTAGAGTGCTAATTGTAGGTTTGTTTATTTATTTTGACAGTTTTCCAGCAGATGGCAGTAAAGTACTTTGTCCAAAATAAATAAGTATATGATGACATTTTCCGGTAGTTGGAAGCAAAGTATCTGGACCAAGGGGAGGTTTTTTCTGATAGTGCTGTTTTGGCTAGTGGGAGCTGTGTATGACCCATATCTGTTCTATGGGAGGTTCTCACATAATTTTGTACCCAAACAAACTTGGGAGTACAGGCCAGTCCCAGATGGGCTTCAGTTATGCTCTGCTCTGCTGCCAAAACAGCTGCCAGCCCTTCCTTCCCTTGTTGTCTATATCTTCCATGCTGGTGTCAGACACATGTCTACTGTGCCCATCTAACTGCACGAGACACATCTCGGAGCACTCTGAGTAGTCCTATTAAAGGCCCCTGTCACAGGGATTGAGGTCAGAAACAGGCAAGCAGGCAGGCACCTGTGGTAGGGATCGCACTGTACCAGCAGCAGTCTCCAAAGCAATCTTGACCTCTTATTACTTGCTGTTGTCTATCTGGAAACCCTGGTAGCATAGTGGTTAAGAGCTATGTCTGCTAACCAGAAAGCTGGCAGTTGAAATCCATCAGGCATTCCTTGGAAACTCTTTGGGGCAGCTCTGCTCTGTCTTACGGGGTCACTATCACTATGAGTTGGAACTGACTTGACACCAGCGGATTTTTTTTTCTTGGTGGTGAATTTTGTTGTTGTTGTTGTTATCTATCTGCCTTTTCCTAAATCCCCGGAAATTTTCAGAAGGGTTCCATCTCAGAACTTACTTCAGCAATTTTTTTCTTTTGTTTTGTTTTATGGTATCTTAGTGTTTCAGTTAAAAGAGTAGTTCTCAACCAGAAGTGCTCTTTCTGGGCAATTTCAATAGACTGCTTTGGTTATCAGAACTGGGAAGATGTTATTGGCATCTAGTGGGTAGAGGTCAGGGATACTGCTAAACATCCTATAGTGCACAGGACAGCACCCCCAACTCAGCTCCTCAACAAGAAATTAGCTAGCCCAAAATGTCAGTGGTGCTGAGGTTGAGAAACCTCCTGTTAAAACTTCTAATGTACCATCTTGTAACAAATAAAAATCCTAAACTTGGCTGTCATTAAGAAACTGCATCAGAATTACATCACTTTTCTTCTTTTTTCTGACAGATGCTTCACCTGCACAGGTAGAGGTGCTATTTTAATGTTACCAGAGTAATCAACATTTCAGATAGCTGCTTGCCCAGGATGAGGAGTCACTGATATAGTCCAAGCCCGTGTGTTTCTAAGAATCCCTCTGGAAGTGAGGCTATGCTAGGAAAATTATTATTTGAGGCAGAATTTTTCTAGTTATTTCTTTGCAAGATTTCTTATTTGGGGGAGGAGGGAGGTGTGAAAAGAACTTTCTTGTGTGATAAAATATAACAAAACATTTTTACATGTACAGTTCAGTGACATTAATTATGTTCACTGTGTCATGTAGCCATTACCACTATCTGCTTCCCGCTTTTCTCCTTACGTCTGATAGAAACTCAGTGCCCCTCAAGCAGTAGCTCTCCCTTCCTGCCCTACCCTTGCAACCTACATCTAGTAAGCACTATTAAACTTTGGCCTCTATGCATTCGTCTGTCCTAGATATTTCATAAAAGTGAAATCATACAATATGTGTCCTTTTGTGGTGAAATGATTTTTAAAGCCCAGAAGAAACAAACTTTGACAGAACTGACCTGAGAAGATAACTTATGTTTCTCAAAAGCAAGGTCATTTTGGTGACTAGTATCTGGGGTCTTAAAAACTTGAGAGCAGCTATCTGAAATACATCCACTGGTCCCATCCCATCTAGAGCAAAGGAGAATGAGGTAAACCAAAGACACACAGAATATATTAGCCCAAAGAGCTAATGGACCACGTGAAGCACAGCCTTTGCTAGCCTGAACCCAGAAGCACTGACGGTGCCCAGCAACCACCACCTACAACTTTGACAGGGATCACAAGGGGGAGAAAAATGGAGAAAATGGAGAAAAAAAATCCTACACACACACTCACACGCACACAACACAAACTTACTGGTCTGACAGAGACGGGGGGAGACTATGGCCCTTGGATACCCTGCTAATTTAGTACTAAGGCCACTCCCAAAGTCCTCCTTTCAGCCAAAGATTAGACAAGCCTATAGAACAAACAGCAGCACGTGTGAGGAACGTGTTTCTTAGTTCAATAAAGTATACCAGACCGAACGGGCAACACTTGTCCAAAAGCAAAGACAAGAAGACAGGAAGGAACAGAAAAACTGAATGAATGGACATGGAGAACCTGGGAAAGAGCATTGACTCATTGCGGAGATTGCAGCAAGTGTCATAAAACAATTTGTGCATAAATTCTGAATGAGATACTAATTTGCTTTGTAAACTTCCACCTAAAGCATGATAAAAAAAATTTTTGAAAGTAGTCATGAACAAATCACGGTAGAAGGAATATACGGTAAAACCTGCTGAAGCCAAAGCCTGTGTAAGGCAGAAAGCTGTCAGAGAAGGAAAACACAGATATTTTCCAAAAAAATGAGCAATAGAAAGCAGTAAGACTTTGCTCTGTCAACGGCAGAAAACTGAGGAGGCCTGGAAAAACAAGGAAGTCCCAATGAGTTCCAGTTCTTACAGGTTTCACTGTATATTTGCTACAACCCCAGCTAATAGCCCAGATGCCAGGGCAGACCTCAGCATGTCTATCTCTCCAGGGTGGCAGGTATCACTAGGATGAAACTGAGCTCAGGGAAACCAAAAACCCAAGCCCACTGCTGTAGAGTCAATTTTGACTCACAGAGACCGTATAGAACAGAATAGAACTGCTCCATGTATTTTCCAAGGAGCACCTGGTGGATGTGAACTGCTGACATTTTGGTTAGCAGCCACAGCACTTAATCACTACACCACCAGGGTTTCTAAGCTCAGGGAGCCGTTCTCTGTATCTGTAGTCTCTTCACAACTGGCGCCATAAATATTCATGGAGAATGCAAATACACTTATTTGCTCACTTGTCACTAGTTTGAATTCAGCTCTTCCAGATATAACAGCATGTTGACTCCATCTCTTGTTCCATCAGTAACAAAGTTTTCCTTACTCAGACGTCCTTATTACACACCTGACTGACCTTCATCTCCCACCAAGGCTATGTGAGTATTGAGTACCAAACCAAAATCCAAACCCACTGCCATCAAGTCAATTCCAACTCACAGCAACCATATAGGACAAAGTAGAACTGCCCCATAGAGTTTCCAAGGACCACTTGGTAGATTGCAACTGCCAGTCTTGGTTAGCAGCCATAGCACTCAACCACTACACCACCAGGGTTATGGATTAATAGTTGTTCAGTGAAGGCTGCCATTATCTTTTTCAATAGAATGTTATTAAGGAACTGAAGCCACAGTCATCAGCAAAAGCAAAAGAGGACACTTCTCATTTCTACCAATTCCATCACTTAAAAAGTAAAACATACAACAAACATTTCATACAGGTAAATATTGGATTTTGGACTGTTGTTGTATTGCTGTCAATTGCCATTGAGTCAATTCTGACTCCCGGTAACCCCATCTGTTGCAGAGTAGAACTGCTCGAGTTGTTTGGCTATAATCTTAAGTGAAACAGACTGCCAGGCCTTTTCCTCCACAGTACTGGGGGTGAGGTAGCAGTCGAACACAAATCATAGGAACCCCCTAGAGACCAGGCTGGACTTAAAAGAAAAACATTTAACTGAGAATAAGTTCTCCCTCTATCACTTACTAGCCATGTTAACTGTGGTCAAGTCAATTCACTTAATAGCAGCTTAAAATAAATTAAAATAGGAAAAAAATACTTAAATATTTTATAGGCATGAAAGTATCCGGTAAGGTGTATGCTACAATTTTTTCGCTATGCCTGCTCATGCTGCTTTTGGAGGCCTAAAGTAGTCTCTGGAAACATTTTGCCATCACATTTAGATTTTTGTTACTGAAGATGAGGTCCTATGTGGGAACTTTTCTTAGCCAAAATTGCTAAGTACTTGCCAATTTATGTCTATACGAAAACCAAGAACCCCCAGACTCTTGCAGCTGTCTTTAAGATCTTCTGAACCTCATGAATTACAGTCAATAGAGGAAAACCTTAGAAAACCAGAACTGGCAGATAGCTGAAACCTGTCAGAGAAGGAAAATGCCAATATTTTCCACTAAAACAAGTGATAGAAAAGTGGTAAGACTGCACCCTGTCAAAGGCGGAAAGCTCATGAAAGCCAGACAAACAAAGCAGTCCCATTGAGTCTGGCTCTTAAAGGCTTCAATATACACACACACCTCCTCCCTAGTTAGAAGCATGTTTACACTGCCCACTAACAGAGTAAGACATGATGGATGGGAAAATATGTAGTCTTGTGCAGGAGAAAACTTCAGTACAAGGGAGGTGAGACTGTAACTACTCTGACTCCCTCACACCAATAAAACTCTATCACATTCAATCAAACTTGGCCAATGAATGTTATTTTTCTTGAAGTGTTCATCTCAGTAGAGAAAAAGGAAAAAACTAAAAACCCAACAAAATGAACACGTTCTGATAAAGGAGAAAAAACAACTCACCATTAAGGAGTGGTATCACCAGCTCTTCTGAGGAATGCAGTGGAAATCTCTATCACTTTCCCGGGAACTGTGGTGCCAGTGGATGACAATGTGTGTTCTTCATAAACAGAAAAATATTGCTAGCTGCAAAGAGAAGAATTGTTGGTGTTCAAATCCCACGCCAACTTCCAAAATAATGGCAAATGCTGTTCTGATCCTAGCAACCCAGAGTAACCTTTGGGCCTTTTATTTATCCGGCGCATACTTCTTGAGGAGCTATTAGGGGCCAGGCATTGTACTAGGGGACATAATTATGATCCCTGCCCCCAAAAGCCTTCGTCTTACATACCTCTGGGATAGAATGTTTTTGGAATAGAACCAAAGTTAACATAATGTTGATTTCAGCTTATGTATACACTCATACAGCCACTGGTGCCAGTCACATCCAGTTTAGGGGAGCTGGAACAATTGATAGTACCTCTCGTCTTGCCAAGTCCACATTTTTAGCCCCCAAACTTGGAATTCATTGTATGACAATATGAGCCGATGTTATCAGTTACAAGACTTAAGTTGTTTTAGTTTCTTAATTAAATTTCTATAATTAGATTTTTTTTTCCTACAATCAGAATCTCCATTGCTTAAAAAAAAAAGGTGTGACTAGATGACTAGATACCTCTCTTCCCCTCTTCCCTTTCCCTGTTTCCATGTGGGAAAGAAAAAATGCTCTGAGATTGAATGAGATAATGGCCTGTATAAAACTGTGGGTCTTACAGCTCTTTTAGCCAAAAATCCAAGCAGTAGAGTCTCACCATTCTGCATAACCTACCTCTTCCTTTGGGGCCTCCCTACGATTTAACCAGCCAGACTCCATCCCAAACTCCCTTCATGAGGACCGCACTTTCTGTGGCAAACCGAAGCCCAGCTGTTTGCAGATTGCAACCTAAGTGAACTGCCTTCATACCTGACTGCTCTATTCCATGAAAGACAATGGTATGATTTGCAGAAGAATTTCATTTTCCCAGTCTCCAAGTTCTTCAGCAGAGAAGCTCTGAAGCATGAAAGTTCATATTCATATCCCTGTGTTAGACTTTCATAGGAAAAGAGAAACCAATCTGTGTGCACGAAGGAGAAATGTTTCAGCTACTATTATCACATTAGAGTATGGCACTGTGTCCTAAATAAGTGCCTTACTGAAAACCAGTATTCTAAAGACACCCATCAAAAAAAGAAAGGCCTGTGGTTTAACCACATTTTTAATAAGGTTTTACTATTTGTTTCTTCTTGTTTGCTTTATCTGTATTGTAAATGAGAGCACAGTGTTACTTGTTCCTCACTTATTGAGCACCTACTGTGTGCCAGGTACTGTGTTAAATACCAGAGTCACAGCAGTGAACACATGATTCCTGCCTTGTGGGGAACACAGTCTATGCCTGTGGGATGACAGGCTTCTGCTTACTCTTTGATAAGCCCACGTTCAGCCTAAAAGTCTTTAAGTGTCAGAGGAGGTTCTTGCGGGTGCTCAGAATGTCCTCCCTCTTGATTGGAGTGGTGGTTAGTTACATGGCTGTTTGCTATACGCTAAATTATTTAGTTGTCTGTATATCTTTGGGGCATTTTTTTACACAAAGTTTTAACAATAAAAAGGATATTTTTTTATTCTGATTGAGTGAAAGTATACAATCCAAATCAATTTTGCATACCTGCCTATCCGCAGCTCCATCTGCTCTCCTCACCCTGTGACAGCACACTACTGCTTTTCACTCTATACTTCTAGTACACTTTTAATGAGCACCTGTCCCTTCCTCTCCACCCACTTCTCTCACATCTAGAAAGTAACCAGTAGAACAGGCTCCTAGAAATGTATAAAACTGTAAAGAACACACATAACATGCGCAGATTGCATCCCCAAGTCCAGCCCATTCTTGCCTTAAGTGTTGACCTCAGTACTGGATTCAGGTCAGGGCCAGCATCAAGTCTAGGGGCCATGTTCCCAGGGGACCCTCCAGGCTGTCAGACCATCAATTCCAGTCTTTTAGAACAGTTCTTGAATGGTACCCCTCTTTTTCTCGTATCGCCTCAGGACTCTACATTGTGTCCCTGATCAAGCTGCCTTTGATGGTAGCCGGGAACCACCTGGTCCTTCTGGTCTTGTGCTGACGCAATCTCCTATTCATACGGGTCCTTCTGCCTCCTGGGCTCATTTTTCCTCATGTCTTTGATGTTCTCAGTCATCAACTATTCTAGATGGGTTAAGACAATTTGGCGTACCTCAGATGGCAGCTCTCTGGCTTTTAAGACCCCATAAACCACTAACCAATATGGGGTGCAGAACACTGTCTTAGCAATAGACTACTTAAGCCAGTTGACCTTGATGTCCCCTGAAAACATGATGCCCAGACCCCTGTCCCTGCTACTCTACCCTTTGAAATATTGGGTTGTGTTTAGAAAACCTTCCAGTTTATGGTGTACCCCATGTATGCTGATCTGCTCTCTACTGCATGCTGCCACGTTCCCCACCTAACCCAATTCTTACCCACTGTCTAATCTGTGACCGTCCCTCTTGTAGCCGTCACCACCCTTGTAGCCGTCACCACCCTTGTAGCCATCAAAGAGGCTTTTCTTCTATACATAGGTCCATTTTTAAGTCCTTATAGCAGGGGTTGCATACAATACTTATCTAAAAAGGATATTTAAAACAAGCTTTTAAGAAAAGAAAGCTATACACAAAAATATGTTAGTGATATTTTAAATGAAACAAACTCTTTACCCGTAAGGAAAGCAGTGGCTGTCAAGTCAGTTCTGACTCATGGCAATGACACGCATGTCAGAGTGAAAGTGTGCACCACAGCGTTTTCAGTGACTTATTTTTCAGAAGTGGATTGCTAGGCTTTTCTTCCAAGGCACCCCCAAGTGGACTCAAACCTTCAGTCTTTCAGTCAGCAGCCAAGGACATTAACTGTTTTCACTACCCCAAGGATTCCAGCCAGCGAGAAAGGATGACTAAATTTAGCTTCATTAAGTTTGACACCATAAAAAGGGTGAAAAGTCAAGCTAGAGAACTGAAATAGATACAAAGCATTCAACCTAAAAAGAACTGTTATCCATATTACATAAAGAACTCATGGAAATCAATAAGACAATTTCACAAAACAATTGCACAAAGTAACTTTTTTGGAGGAATTGCACAATAGAGGAAATCCAAATGGCCAATAAATGTATTAAAAATATTCAACCTTATTACAAAGAACAATGATGATTTAAGGAAGCATTTCATAACCTGGTTTCAACTGGAAGACATTATGCTGAGTGAAAGTAGTCAGCAACAAAAGGACAAATTATTGTACGAGACCCTTGCTATAAGGATTTAAAAACAGACTTACGCACAGAAGAAAAGATTTTTTGATGGCTACAGGAGTAGGGAGGTAGGGAAAGGGTTGAGCATAGATTAGACAGTCAATAGAAATTCATTTAGGTAAAAGCAGTGACAGCACACAGTAGAAACTAGATCAGCTTGACTGGATTTCACCATGAACTGAAAGGTTTTCTAAACTCAACCTAATACCTCAAAGGGTAGAGTAGCAGGGATGGGGATCTGGGGACCATGTATTCAGGGGACATCTAGGCCAATTGGCATAACTAGTCTATTGCTAAGGGAGTTTTCTGCACCCCATGTTGGTGAGTGGCGTCTGAGATCTTAAAAGCCAGCAAGCTGCTATCTGAGGTACACCAAATGGTCCCAACTCATCTGGAACAGACGATTACCAGAGAACAATAAAGATACAAGAAAAAAAGAGCCCAGGAGACAGAAGGGCACATATGAATGGGAGACTATATGAACATGAGACCAGAAGAACCAAATAGTGCCTGGCCACCACCAAGACAGCCGTGTCTGGGGACACAGTGCAGAGTCCCTGAATCCACATGAGAAAAAGAGGTATACAGCCCAAGAATTCTACTAAAAGACCTGAATCGATGGTCCAACAACCTGGAGGATCCCCTGGGAACATGGCCCTTAGACCTGCTGCTGTCCCTGACCAGAAACCAGTAATGAGTCAACTCTTTAGACAAGAATGGACTGGACTTGGAGACACGGTGTGACCGTATGGTGTGCATACTTTGTGGCTCTATGCATTTACAGGAGGCTGTCCTATGGGTCTCCTAGATGGGAAAGAAGAACGGGTGAGCAGATGCTTGTTAGGAGGATACTAGATATATAGAGCGAAAAGGAGGAATGTGCTGTCAACAGGTGGGGAAAGCAGATGGAGCTGCAGATAGATGGGCATGCATAACTGATTTGGATTGTATATTTTCACTTAATCACAATTTTTAAAAATTCAACTTTATTAGCAATCAGGGAAAAGCAAACTGCAATTAATGCTGTACATCTACCACGATACACCCACCATAATGGCTAAAGTTGATGAGTCTGACATTGCCAACTATTGACTAGGATGTGGAGCAAGAGAATCTCTCATTCATTCCTGGCAATAGTGTAAATTCTTACAACTGTCCTGGAAGGCAGTTTAGTATTATCTACTAAAGTTAAAGACATAAAAACTCATATGACTCTGCAATTCCATCTCATTATATACCATGGAGAACCATATGCACATATGTACCAGAATACATATACAAATATGCGCACAGCTGCATTGATGTGATAACCCTGAACAAGAAACAACATAAAATTCCAGCCAAAGAATAATGGACCATATAATGAAATACCAGACAGCAATGAAAAATGAATGAACTAGACCTATACTTGTAGGTAACAGCCTACTTGAATTTTACAAATAAAATACAAAAAAACAATAAAATATAGAAAACATACAGTCTGATTCTTCCATGTGAAGTTCAAAGTCAGACAAAACTATATTATTTAGTGGGTCATAACCTAAGTGGCAAAACTGCCAAGAAAAACAGCTGACTACTATAAAAGTCAGAATAGTGGTTCGATCTTTAAGGGGAGGGAAGGGCTGTGTAATAGAAAGGGGCCACAGGGGAACTTTGGAAAGGAGAAGTTGTCAGTGTCCTATGTCTTGCATTGGATGGTGGTTACAGGTGTTTGCTTCATATTTCTTTATATTGTACATTTGTAATTTTTGGCCCCTTTTATATAATTTAAATGGTTGGAAACAACAAGGAGGTTAAGTGGTAGTATCCAAATTACCTAAGTTTGCTCCCAAAGCTCAAGTTGGAGCTATTGGTAAATGCCTAGAATTTAATGTCCAGATAATCCATTGAGTAGTCACTTTATATCCACCCACTGTTGTTAGATCAAAATAAGGGTATTTATTGTTAACACTTGCTCAGAAAAAACTCAGATCTGACAAATACAGGATGAACTGTTTGTAAAAAGAAACAGGAGATGATGCATATTTTTCAGATGGTGGTCAGAACAAGCATGTGACAAAGAAGTATATAAAGATGGCAGTGACGGACATAGAAATGGCACCCACCCCTGCCAGAGATGCCCACATCCTACTCCCTGGAACCTGTGGGTATGTTAGGTTACATGGCACAGGAGCATTAAGTTCCCAATCAACTGATTCTGAGATAGGAAGATTACCCTGGATTCTGACTAAGTCTGATGTAATCACAAAGGTCTTTGTAAGTGGAAGAGGAAGGCAAAAGAGAAAGGTCAGAGTCTGACTCAACCAGCAATTTAAAGATGAAAGAGGGCCATGAGCTAAGGAATGTGGACAGCCTCCAGAGGCTGGATCCTCAGCCTGGCAGCAGATGGTAAGATATTAGAGAAGGAAAAGGCCCCACCACCCAGATGGAGCCACACTTCTCTACCCACTCCCCACACTATACCTGCAGGTTGGCTTTGTGCAATGCCGGCACTGTGTATGCTGGCAGCCTGGCGAGGCTCTGTCAAAGGTTTTGTGACATTCTACTTCTCAAGCTAGGTGAGGAGTACATAGAATTTGTTTTTCATAATCTTTTGTTAAATTGCAGATATGTATACATGAAAACCCTCGGGACATAGTGGCTGAGTGCTAGTAGGGCTGCTAACCAAAAGGCTGGCAGTTCTAATCCAGCAAACACTTCTTGGAAACTCTATGGAGCGGTTCTACTCTGTCCTATAGGTTCCCTATGAGTCACAATCGACTCAGTGGTAATGAGTTTGGTTTTGGTTTACACTACGTGCTCTCTTTTGCATAAATGATATTGTTCACAATAAAAATGGTAAATATGCAGCAACGAGATGCATGCAATGCCAATGCACCCAGTGCAGACCTTTGCCAGTATGTCAGTCCTGTGTGTACAGAGGAAAAATCGAGGCGTTCTGAAGGATATTAACCAAAAACAAACCCACAGCCATCATCAATTCCAACTCATAGTGACCGTATAGACATAGTAGAACTGCCCCAGAGGGTTTCCAAAGAGTGCCTGATGGATTTGAACTGCCAACTTTTTGGTTAGCAGCTGTAGCACTTAACCACTATGCCACCAAGGTTTCCTCTAAAGGATAGTAGTGATACTTTATTAACTCATCAAAGCTCTTTTCACATTCGGGGTGAATTACACATGTACAGGAAAGCAGGATTCCCCTTCTTTCAGCTCCTGTGCTTATCTTAAATAAGAGACTTTTGTCTGTTTTCTCACTAAATTTACCTCCAAAGAGGTTTTATGAATTTATATTTAAAATTTACCAAAATGGGTATTATATATATTGTTATAAATACTGTATACGATGTCGTTCCAGCTCATAGCAACCCTGTGTACAACAGAATGAAACACTGCCCAGCCTTGCACCATCCTCGTGATCGTTGCTATGTTTGAGCCCACTGTTACAGCCCCCAAATCAATCCATCTCACTGAGGGTCTTCTTCATTCTTGCTGACCTCCTTTACTAAGCATGATGTCCTCTTCCAGGGACTGGTCCTTCTTGATAACATGTTTGAAGTCCATGAGACAAAGTCTCACAGCCTTCATATCCAAGGCCTTCAAATCTGGTTGTGTTTCTCCCAAGATGGATTTGTTAGTTCTTCTAGCAATTCATGGTATATTCAGTATTCTTTGCCAACACCACAATTCAAATACATCAATTCTTCTTCAGTCTCTTCTTTAGTCATTGCTCAGTTTTTGCACGCATATTAGGCAATTGAAAATACTATGGTTTGGGTGAGGTGTATCTTCAGCTGCAAAGTGCTATCCTTGCTTTTCAACCCTTTAAAGAAGTGTTAGGGCAGATTTGCCCAATGCAATGTGGCATTTGATTATTTGACTGCTGCTTCCATGGACATAAATTTGTGGATCCAAGTAGTATTAATGCCTTGACAACTTCAGTATTTTTGCCATTTATCCTGATACTGCTTATTGGTCCAGCTGTGAGGGGTTTTTTGTTGTTGTTGTTGTTGTTGTTGAAATGTAATGCATACTGAAGGTTATATATAGTCTTTAATCTTCATCAATAAGTGCTTCAAGCTCTCTTTGCTACTTTAAGCAAGCAAAGGTTGTGTCACCTGTACATGGCAGGTTGTTAATGTATCTCTTTACCATCCTGATACCTTATTCTTCTCATATAGTCCAGCTTCTCGAACTACTTGTTCAACGTGCAGATTGAGTAAGTATGATGAAAGGATACCATGCGGATGCACACCTTTCCTGATTTTAGACCAAGCAGTATTCCTTTGTTCTACTTGAACACTGTCTCTTGGTCTATGTACAGGTTCCCCATGAACACAATTAAGTGTTCTGAAATTACCATTCTTCACAACGTTATCCATAATTTGTTATGATCCACATAGTCAAATACCTTTGCATAGTCAATAAAACACAGGCAAACATCTCTCTGGTATTCTCTGCTTTCAGCCAAGATCCGTCTGACATCAGTAATGACATCCCTTGTTCGTTGGCCTCTTTTGAATCCAGCTTGAATTTCAGGCAGCTCCTTGTTGATGTACCGCTGTAACCATTTTTTAATTATCTTCAGTATAATTTTACTTAAATGTGATAATGATACTGTTTCATAATTTCTACATTCCATTGGATCACCTTTCTTTGGAACAAGCACATACATGGACCTCTTTCAGCTGGTTGGTAAGGTGGCTGTCTTCTAAATTTCTTGGCACAGACGAGTTAGCACTTGCATCCATTTGTTGAAATATCTCATTTGGTATTCCTCACTTCCTGGAACCTTCTTTTTCACCAATGCTTTAAGTGTAGCTTGGACTTCTTATTTCAGTACCATTGATTCTTCATCATATTATGCCTACTGGAATGGCTGAACATCGACCAGTTCTTTTTTGGTACAGTAACTCTATTCCTCCATTTTTTGATGCTTCCTGCATCATTCAATTTTTTCACCCACAGAATCATTCAATATTAAAACCCAAGACTTCGTTTTTTGTTTCAGTTCTTTCAGCTTGAGAAATACTGAGCTTGTTCTTCTCTTTTGGTTTTCTAGTCCAGGTATTTGCATATTTCATTATAATACTTTGTCTTCTCCAGCCACCCTTTGAAATCTTCTGTTCAGTCCTTTTTCTTCATTATTTCTTCCATTCACTTTAGCTATTCTACATTCAAGAGCAAGCTTCAGAGTTTCACACATTTTGGTTTCATCTTTCTTTACTATCATTTGAATAAAAGTCCTGAAAGCTCTACTCCGTCCTTGTCAGTGAGGTCGGCTCTACTTTGAGGAGGCAGCTCTTCCTCAGTCACATTTTGAGTGCCTTCCAGCCCGAGGGACTTATTTTCCAGTATCAGTGTTCTGCTGCTATTCATAAGGTTTTTCACTGATCAATTTTTTGGAAGTAGATCACCAGGTCTTTCTTCTCAGTCTGTTTTAGTGTGGAAGCTCCTCTGAAACCTATCCATCGTGAGTGATCCTTCTGGTATTTGACATACAGATGGCATATCTTCCGGCATCACAGCAGCATGCAAGCCAGCACAGTACAACAAAGTGACAGACAAGTGATGGATGTTATACAGTGATGGGAGCCAAATGCTTAAATCACAGAGAAGTCTGTGGGTACCGCTAATCCAAGAAGTCTCTCTGAAACCTAAAGAGCAGTTTTACCATCGGGGACCAGACATGTTCAGTTAAAACTGACGTGCCTACCTGAAGGGAACAGAGAGTCAGACAGATGAATTCTAAAGGTCTCTGCCAGCCCAGAACTCTGGACTCTGACATCCTGCAACTCTGGGATTTGCTTGGGCCTTCCACAGAAGTCCAGACACTTTCATTCTAAACATAGCACCTTAATAGTACAGAAGGCTCCAGAAACAGCTCTCCCCCACTCCTACTCAGTCCTGCAACCTTTAGAAAGGATTGCTTGGGTTCATTGGTGCAATAGTTCAAGTCCAAAACCATGAAGGAGAAATCTGCTTCTAAAATGTAAGCTCTTCCCACCCTTCCAGCCCGAGAACAGCCTGACTCTACCCAACAGATACTTCACAGAGGGACTTAAAGATGGTCTAGTTCAACATTATCACTCTTTTTAACCTTTATTTCAAATATAAAAATAATGTATGATTATGAAAATTCAAGTCATTTAGAATAAAGAGTAAAAAGCAAAGTTCTCCCTTCACTTCTAATCTTATTCCTATACTGCAAAGTAAACATTCTTTAATGTACATCCTCCCAAACTGTCTCCCTATGTTTATAAAATGCACACACACAACGATTCTTTCTTAACGTAAGTGCAATAATAAATAATGTTCCACAATATGTTTTATACACTTGACAGTCCATAGAAATCTGGCCATACTAGCAAATTTAAGTTGTTCATAGTTTTTCTCTATTGAAAGTAGTGCTGTAATAAATGTTTGTACATTCATGTATGTATTTGTAGGGAACAGATTCTTAGAAACAAAATTACTGTTGAAGAGTAGCACAGATGAATTCTGATGGACACTACTAAACATGCCTCCAAGGAAATTTTATAAATTTACATGGCAACAGTAGTATATAACAGTGCTTATTTGCTTAAACTTTCACCAACAATGGATATTAAAAATATTTTTATTTTTTGCTAATCTGACAAGCAAAAAAAAAAGTACCACATCATTTAACTCTCCCTAGTTACAAGTAAGGTTGAGTATATATACTTCCTGCCTACTTGTATTTCTTATTCAGTGAATAACCTACCCAACTCCATTACCTATTTTTATGTTTGCACCATCCAAATTTTGAAGTTAAGAGTAGCAAAGAAACACTGCCATCAAGTCAATTCCAGCAATCCAGCAATCCAGCAATCCAGCAAGACAGAAGAGAACCACCTCATAGGGTTTCCAGGGCTGTGATCTTTATGGAAGCAAACTGCCACATCTTTCTCCTGCAAAGTGGCCAATAGGTTTGAAATGCCAACCTTTTGGTTAGCAGCTGAGCATCAGCTACTGCACCACCAAGCTACTGTACATCAAGCACTTGAGTATGTGTCAGTCACTGTGCTGGGGGTGCTTGAACATACATTATTTCTCTAAACAACCCATTTTATATATGAGAAATGCATGGTGATGAAATTCAAATTCTGGTCTTTTTTTTACTCTAAAGGTTGCACTTTGCTGCACTACATCACTCTATCGGAGAGCCTTGTGTTCTTCAAATTTGGGAACCCCAGAGAGAAGCATCCCACTCCTAGCCCTATAGACATCCATCTCCATCTGACCACTCGTCGGCTTTTCACCACCCTGTTCTTCCGGGGTAAAAAAGGCCAAAAGCTGCCCAAAAGCTGTTCAGACAAACAGACTTGGCTGCTTATTATCTGTGTCTTTAGAGATAAAGAACCAACTTACAGGACAAGGGTCAAAGACAAATAAAATGGAAACACCAAGAAACACGGAGACCTTGGCCTCATTCCATCTATATCCCCATCAGAAAACATGGCCAATGGCCTTAGAAGTCAGCCCCAGGGACTGTGATGGTTTCTAGCTGTATCTCAACACCCGCCAGCCAGTGCTGCAATTTTTTAAAAAAAGAAAAAGAAACTCTGAGGCTGGGATAATTTTTAACCCCTGACATGAGTAGTCAGTTTGAAGCTCTGCTCTTCATAAAATCAAAAGATTATTACATAATTCTTTTATTAAATAACCAAGAATGTAAAGGAGGTGTCCCTAACAATTTGGCCTCTGTTTTTCTCAAATGTAATTAACCTCATCAGAAGTACAGGAAATGTGATTTTCTGAGTAAATTGTTCACGTTGATCATAATCTTCCAAAGAAAAGGAGAATGAGGCAAGTGATGTTGAAGGAGCTGCCAAACTCCCTTTCCTCCAAAGACAGAAACGCCTATGTAATGAGTCGATGATAGTTTGAAATGGGATGATGGGTACATAGAGACACATTATACTGTTCTTTATACTTCTGAATAATTAAAATTTCCCAATAATAAAAGAAAACAAGGGGGGGGCGCTTATACACCAGGTACTGGGTCCTTGGAGGAAACCCTGGTGGTGTAGTGGTTAAAAGTGCTACTTCTGCTAACCAAATAGTCAGCAGTTTCAGTTGTCCAGGAAACTCTATGGGGCCATTCCACTGTCCTCTAGGGTCTCTATAAAACATAATCTACTAAACAGCAATGCGTTTTTATGGGGCTGGGTGCTGGAGGTCTAGGGATGAATAGAACATAGTTTCAGCTCCTTTGAGGGGCAATAGTCACTTTCATCAGCATGTTATAGCTTACAAAGCACTTACATATGTATTATCTGATTCATCCTGTAAACACGCATACAGTATTATAAGTGTAAATTTAATCTGGAAACTTCCTGCTTTTTATTCTTCCCTTTCTTTCTGGCCTCTAGTTGTTTCCTCTGACAAATCCAATCTAGGGACTGCCAGATTTTTGTCAGTTTAAAAGGGAGGTGTGGCAGGGAGGGAAGAAGAGGATATCTTTATCCTGTGGGTGGTAGTCAGGGTTGGGTTTCAGGATACTTGAGACAATATTATTAGAATCTTAGATGCTATCTCTAGACTTTTGGACTTGAGCACTCAGAGTAAGCCTTTCTCTTACAAAATCTTCCTTCAAGTTCTGGTTGATGCTCCTATTTCAAGACAGCTAAACTGGGTCACAGAAATAGAGTCACTTTCACACAATTATATAGCAGAGTGGGATAAAATGACACGCCTCTCAAGTTCCAGAATCTCATTCTGTGAAGCTTAATCATGAGGGGAAGAGCATTGATACCTACAACTAAATTATGTTTCACATCAGATTGATCACTGGCTCTACAGAACTGGCCCACTGCCACTGAGTCAGTTCTAACTCACAGTGACACCCCGTGTGTGTCAAAGTGGAATGATGCTCCATGTGGTCTCTTCAATGGTTGTCATCTCCAGGCCTTTCTTGAGCAATGCTGCTGGGCAGATTAAACCAACAACCTCTCAGTTACTAGCCCCAAAGGTGCCCAAGTTTTGTAACACTGTTACCCTCTATTTACAGAATGAATTCGGCTATAGTACTCTTTCAGACACTTGTCTTGGTTTATTCTGTCTCTTTTTCCCAGGGAAACCCTGGAGGCATACTGGTTCAGTGCTATGGCTGCTAATCAAAGACTGGCAGTTGGAACCCACCAGGCACTCCTTGGAAACTCTATGGGGCAGTTTTACTCTGCCCTATAGGGTTGTTATGAGTCAGAATTGACTCTACGGCAACAGGACTGGTTTGGGGGTTCTGTTTCTCCCCCGTGTGATTTTAGAGTCCCATTCACGCACATGAATGTCCTCTTGTTTTTCACAGTGTTTAGCCATACTGGGTGTGCCCTGTTGCTTCTTTGCTGTCTAATTCTTAGAGTGTGAAAAGGAGCCTGAGTTTATAGGCAAAGACTACCCTGAATGTCAAGAGACAAGCACTTGCTTACTATCCCCACCCTACCCACAGTTACTTCATGCTTCTAGCCTCAGTTTCCCTATTGGTACACAGTCTAGAATCTGATGCCTCCTCTCTGTTCCCACGACGTTTGGACAGATTTTTATGTGGAAGCAGGACCAAGGGCTCTTGAAGCTCATTCAGAGACATAGGTAAAAAGTTGTTTCCTTGTCAAAAGACCCACATCTGCCACCACAATGCAAGCAACAGTTTCCCAGACTGGAGATAGATAACCTGAATAGCAGTGGACAGAAGAAAGATGTCTACAAAGAAGTATCAGTTTCTATCACCCCTGAAATCTTTGTGGGAGCTAGAGAGGCAAGTGGGCTGACTCACAGTCAGTGTTACTACTCCCAGCCCAAGGAAGGTTAAGAAATGAAACACTGCTGTCTCCCAAGGTCCCTGGATGCAGGGAGAGATTACGCAATAAGCAAGCTACACAGCAGCTTGCTTACTAGTACACAATGTCACCTGTCTTTCCCTGCAGAGGACAAGCAGGCTTTTTGCTCAGTTCCTCAGGGTTTAGAGTCAGCCTTATTGCTGAGAACTCTGAGAACTGACAAAGGGATGGGAATGAAGTGCCCAGCTAGAAGACACTCCTACAGCCCCAGGGATGAGAGCAGGCTCCGAATTGCAGGATGCCTAATTGTTCAAGAACAGAAAACCATTTTTTCCCCCGGGGTGATTCCAAGTACCTCTCCAAGCATGGCTTGTTTTCAGCAACTCTGTGCACCAGCTATGCTTCTGGAAGATTCTGTAGAGAGGGGGGAAGAAAAGCTCCTCTTATCCCTAAACAAGCTCCCTTCACTTTCCAGCCTCCGGGAGAACACCAAGTAAGGAAAAGGACAACCAATGAAGCGGGGCTAAAAGCATTACGTCATCACGGTGAGTCTCCATTGGCTGAAATTACTCCGGGTGGGGCTCACACAGCAGTAAATTAACCCTCTGCAGGAACATACACCCCTACGGGACTGCTTTCCTCCCCCACTCCTTATTTTTTTCAAATTACAAAAAAGGATGGACGGGAAACAATACATCTTACCCTAACATTTTTCTTAGCCATATGCAGTTATACAAAAGTTATGTTATCCGGTGCCTCTAGGACCAAAATGAAGCCACTTGTGACAAATTAATATGCTTGGGTTAGGGAGAAGGAGACAGTGGCAAAGAGAGTGACTGAATTATTAGTCTTATTCCATACCTATAGAGGAATTGTCAGAGAGCCGAAAACCAAAACGAATACTAAAAATCAAAACATCTCGAGACTGGTGAGAAAATGACCTGTTGTTTTTTTTGTTTTTTAACAGGAAATACAAAAGAAGAGTTAAGGGGCATGTCAGCCCAGGAGCAAGGACTGGAATGTGGGGGTTAGAGAGACAGGAATGCTGGTAATAGGGAACCCAGGGCTGAGAAGAGGAAGTGTTGACCTGTTGTGGGTTGTTAGCCAGTGCTGTAAAACATTATGTATACTGTTTATGAGAAACTACTTTGTTCTGTAAACTTTCATTTAAAATACAATTTAAAAGTTTTTTAATTTTATAAAGGCAAATAAAGCAGCAGACAAAAGTTCTAGTTTATGACTTGAATAATAAAGTGCTCATTAAACTTGTCTTCTTACTATCAAAATTCCATACTTGACAGAACCAAGAACAAAAGATCATTTTAAGTATGCTTCAAAAACTGCACTGAGTGATTAAAGTCGTGGGAAAAGAAAGCACATCTAAGACTGACTCGCGTCCTTCTATTATAGGTTAATAGCTCTCAGCTAAGAGCCGGGGTGCAAACAGTCAAGAAAAGCACTCTAATTTTAAAAACTGACAGCTAAGTATTTGAAAAGGGAGTCCTTTTTCTACACCATACCTCTTCCTCTCCAGTCAATTCCAACTCCTAGTGGCCCTATAGGATGGAACAGAACTGACCCAGAGGATTTCCAAGGAGCGCCTGGTGGATTTAAACTGCCGACCTTTTGGTTAGCAGCTGTAGCATTTAGCCACTAAGTCACCAGAGTTTCTAGACTGCAGGCAAAAGTTATTTTGAAAGACAATCATACCTTTTACCCTAAATTGCTTTGTTCTTAAAATTGACAGAAATACAGGGTCTGTTTTTGTTTTTATTTTGGTGGTGGTTGTTTCCCTACAGGCTTAGAAACACTAATTTTTTCATAATGTGGGCTAAACCAGTAACTTTTACTTTTGCCACAATGGAAATCACGCTCCAGACTCCCACTCTGTGGCCAGGTCTATTTTAAGCCCAGCCCAGACTGCAACCAGCAGGTTCGAGACCTGTCTGAATTTGTGGCAAATCCATCAAACTTGATTATTACAGCAGAGCAACTGAACCAGTAAAACAAGACTGAAGGCCAAAACTCTCTGGAGAGAACAGATTCTGATCTGGGGATATCATTGGGAAATAAGCTATGCACAATACAAACTGTGAGAAAGGAACAGAGATCCTGGGGGAAAAAATGATAATTCACTTCATGTGGTCATATCTCAGGTGCCTTGTGAAGCCCTTTATCTCTGATCCTCCACCCTCCTCCAGCTGACTTTTATTGAGCACTTACTACATGCCTGGTGCTCTCTTTAAAAGATGTGTTCTACTCTCTGGGAACTTATTTTGTACCCACTCCTCTTGAATCAAGCCTGGCTCCCACCTCTACCAGAAATACACAGTAAAAGAAATATCAGTGCACCTCTCATGCAAAATTCTTTAATAATTTTAATCAGTTGTTGAGCACCTGTTGTTTTTGTCATGTGCAGCCAAGTCCAACTCATGACAATCCTATGTGTGTCAGAGTAGAACTGTGCTCCATAGTGCTTTCAAGGCTGTGGTCTTTTGGAAGATACCACCAGGCCTGTCTTCGGAGGCACCTCTGGGTGGATTCTCACCACCAGCTAGTACATTTAGATGAGCACTTAACCATTTGTTCCACACGGGTACCTACTGTATGCTAAGTACTTACATAAATCAGAGGTTCTTAAACGTTCTCTGCTCACAGAGCCCATTTGGGTCTCAGTAATTTTTTGCACCATGACCTTAGGCTAAAAGAAATACCTAACAGCTGCATTTATTAAAAATCAGGTCTGTTATAGTGGAAAAACCACAAGGTCTGTTTATGTTTTAAAACAAAGAGTTTCTTATGGCAAAATGGCATTTTGCAAAATGAGGAAAACACAATATAAAGACGCTTTTGACAAAGTGGTCCAAGGGACTACAGTGATGCAGAAACTTAGGAAGGAAAAAAACCGTGAACAGAACACTACAGCTAAAATATTTTTAATTGATTAACGTTCACAAGGTTACAGGTGGCAAAGCCTTAGTTGACACTTTGTAGGAGTTGGCCTCCTTTGCATGGGTGGCTCTAGGAGACAGAATCTAACTGACCATGAGTTTCCTGGGACATTTAAAATAGTTACATAGAACACTGTAAGGGGATCAGAAAAACAATATATTTTTTTTAAATGAAGTCTAAAAGTGACAGTAGTTAAAAGCTGAAGCTGCTAACTGAAAGATCAGTGGTTCGAATCTACCAACCACTCCTTGGAAACCCTATGGGGCAGTTCTACTCTGTCTAATAGGGCCACTGTATGTTGGAATCAACCCAACAGCACACAGTAACAAAGGAACCTTAACTAGTGAAATCACTTGTTTAATACCTTGTTGAACACCTGTGCAGGTCCAAATTGACTTTTTCTAACATGAGCTGTTTCTAACCACAAGTTCTACTTCTCTGAACTTTTGGACAAGCAGATAGGGTGTGCAAAACAACATTTTCTTTGCAGAATTTTTCCTCTCTAGGTCAGAAGTACAATGGAAATTTTACAGAAGTGACAAACTACACTGCATGACGGAAGCTGCATTTAGAAAGCTAAGATACAGTTACTTAGGACAAGGAGGGATTTGACTAGACTTTAGTAAGTCCTAGTCTGTCAGTTGCTATGGGTCAGAATCGACTTGACAGCACTGGGTTTGGTTTTGGTTTTAGTCTGTCAGAAGCTTGAGCTTTTTAAATGCTCTTCCTTAGATCCAAGCTACGTGAGCATTTACACATCGATATCCTAGGCATTAGTGAGCTGACGTGAACCAGTATTGGGCATTTTAAGATGATCATATGGTCTACTATCAGATGATCATATGGTCTACTATGCCAGGAACAAAAAACTTGATGAGAAATGGTGTTGCATTCATCATCAAAAACATTGCAAGATCTGTCCTAAAGTACATTGCTGTCAGTGGTAGGATAGCATACATATGCCTACAAGGAGGGCCAGTTAATATGACTGTTACTCAAATTTACACACCAACCACCAAAGTTAAAGATGAAGAAAATGAAGATTTTTACCATCTTTTGCAGTCCAAAATTGATCGAATATGGAATCAGGATGCACTGACAATTACTGGTGATTGGAATGCAAAAGTTGGAAACAAAGAAGAAGGATCAGTAATTGGAAAATACGGTCTTGATAGAAATAATACCAGAGATCATGTGATAGAAATTTGCAAGGCTAACAGTTTCTTCCTTACAAACACCTTTTCTAATACCTCACCAGATGAAATACACAAGAATCAAATCGACTACGTCTGTGGAAAAAGATGATGGAAAAGCTCCATGTCAGCAGTTAGGACAAGAACAGGTGTTGACTGCAGTACAGACCATCAATTGCTCATGTGTAAATTCAAAATTAAGCTGAAGAAAATTAGAACAAGTCCATGAGAGCTGAAGTATGACCTTGAGTATATAAGTTCACAGACCATCTCAAGAATAGATTTGATGTGTTGAACACTTACAACTGAAGACCAGACGAGTTGTGGAATAACATCAAAGGCATCACCCAAGAGAGCAAGAGGTCCTTAAAAAGATGGGAAAGAAAAAAAAGACCAAATTGGATGTCAGAAGAGACTGAAACTTGCTCTTGAACATCGAGCAGCTAAAGCAAAGGGAAGGAATGACAAAGTAAAAGAATTCAACAAAAGATTTCAAAGGGCAGCTCGAGAAAACAAAATGAAGTATTATGACTTATGCAAAGAGCTGGAAAAAGAAAACCAAAGAGGAAGAACACACTCTGCATTTCTCAAGCTGAAAGAACTGAAGAAAAACTTCACACCTTGAGTTGCAATAGTGAAGGATCCTACAGGGAAACTATTAAATGACTCGGGAAGCATCAAAAGAGGATGGAAGGAATATATACCATCATTGTAACAGATGAAGTGCTGGAAGTGCTGACTCATCTGTGCCAAGAAATTTGGAGGACAGCTACCTGGCCAACTGACTGGAAGAAATCCATATTTATGCCCATTCCGAAGAAAGGTAATCCAACCATTTGCAGAAATTACCAAACAATATCATTAATATCATAAGCAAGTAAAATTTTGTTCAAAATCATTCAAAAGTGACTGCAACAGTATATTGACAGGGAACTTCCAGAAATTCAAGGCAGATTCAGAAGAGGATGTTTTAGTCATCTAGTGCTGCTCTAACAGAAGAAATACCACAAAGTGGGTGGTTTTAACAAAAAAGGTTATTCTTACACAGTCCAGTAGGCTACATTTCCAAGTTCAGCATGTTCACTCCAGGGGGAAGCCTTCCCCTCTGTTGGCTTTGGAGGAAAGCTCTTGTGTTGCATCAGCCTTTGTTCAGGGAGCATCTTGTCGCAGGAACCTCAGGTCTGAAGGATGCACTATTCTCTTAGTAGTGCTTTCTCGGTGGTGCAAAGTTCCCAATTCTCTGCTTGCTTTCCCTTCCTTTTATCTCTTGTAGGATGAAACAATAAACGGTGGTGCACCTTTTCTCCTGGGAAACTCCATTTACAGTGGAGCAGGGAGGCAATCCTAAGAAGGGATTTACAGTCCCACCTTAATCCTCTAACATACAGCATAGGAAATTCAAAAAATGGAGAATAATCATAAAATATTGGGAATCATGGCCCAGCCACAAGGTTACACATTTTGGGGGAACACAGTTCAATCCATTACACTCCAACTTTTGGACACCCCAAAATCACATCTTTGAAACATGTAACATAATCATCTCATCATAGCAAAAGTCATAGCAAAAACATGTCTATTCCATGTGATAGAAGTCTTAAATCTGTTATAAATCTGATATACAAAAACTCTTCCACATCTGTGAAACCTAGAATACAAGCTATTTGTTTCCCAAGGTACAATGACAGAATAGATACAAAGTAGACATTTCTGTTAGGTGAGTAGGGAGAGTGTTCCAATACAGTTTTTTGTTTACTGGCTGAAAACTCCCTCACAGACAACTATACAATTAAGTCTGTGAACTTGCCACCATGCTACTATGTGCAATAGCCATACCGTAAAGAGTTCCAAAACTGCTTTGAAGGGTGGACTAGGCACTGGCGTCAGTGCATAGCTTCCAAAGAGTACTTCAAAGGTGACCGTAGTGATATTCAGCAATGAAGTACATAGCACTATAACAATTAAATTCACAAACTTAATTATCAGACCCCATATAAATAAATAAATAGTGGTATTTTTATTTTATTCTTGTTGTTGTTGTTAGGTACCATCAACTTAGTTCCAACTCATAGCTACCCTAAGTCAACAGAAGAAAATGCTGCCTGGTCCTTCATCATCTAACCATCATTGCTGGGTTTGAGCTAGTAGTTACAGCCATGTTTGAGCCCACTGTTTTATTCTTAAAGTACCATAATCAGATATTAATGGGTGTCTTAGTCATCTAGAGTTACTATAACAGAAATAACACAAACAGCTGGCTTTTACAAAGACAAATTTATTCTCTCACAGTCTAATAGGCTGCAAGTCCAAATTCATGGTGTCAGCTTAGGAGAAAACTTTCTCTTTCATGGCTCTGGAGGAAGGTCCTCATCATTAGTCTTCCACTGGTCTAGGAGACTCTCCGTGCAGGAAACTGTGGTCCAAAGGCTGCACTCTATGTTGCTTTCTTGGTGGCATGAGGTCTCCAATTCTCTGCTTGCTGCTCTTTCCTTTTATCTCTTGTAAGATAAAAGGGTGGTACAGGCCACACCCCAAAGAAACTCCCTTAACATTGGATCAGGGATGTGACCTGAGCAAGGATATTACCTCCCACCCTAATCCTTTTTAACTACAGGTAGCGATTATGACTTACAACACACAGGAAAATCACAAAACGGAGGACAGCCTCACAACACTAGAATCACGGCCCGAAACAGCTGACCCATATTTGGGGGGAACATAATTCAATTCCTGACAATGGGCTATGTGCATCTATGATGCACTGCTTAACTTTTCAAACCTTGGAATCAGATTGGACTCCACTCCTTCATTTTGTGTCCCACATTAATTTTTATATGGGGTTTTACTTGCTTTTTATCACACCCAAAACCTGGTTTTGCAGAAATATGTTATCAAAAAGCAATGTGGCACAATCTAATGTTGAAACTATTGACTTCTTCTGGTACCCAGGATGGGTCATTATGTATCCTTCCCAAGTTTCATGTGTTTCTTGATGGTACCCGTGTGAGTTCACTGCAGAGCCTCAGGGTGGCTCGGCATACAGTTTGGGAATTGGGATATGCAATATCCCATTTAATCTTCACAAGACATCTGCAGTGTAGGCACTGCTATGATTTTATAGATAACAGGCATTGAGACTCTAAACAGTTAAATTACAAAGTTCAATGAGGTAGGGTGGTGGTACCACTAGGTCTGCCTGACTTGACACTCCCCTGCTCCTCCTGTTAGCCATACCACCTATCTCATCACCTTCACAGGACATTAGAATCACAGACTATCAGACCTGGAAGCAATCTCGGGGATGACCCAGTCCCAGTACTCCTGTTTTACAGATAAACATGTTGAGAAGGGAGGTTATTTGATCAGGCCCCACAACTGGCTAAAAGCAGAGCTGGAGCCCAGGCCTCCAGACTCTGGTCTAGACCGCTTTTCATTCCATCAGCCTGACAACCTAGAAGATGAGTGCAAGGAGGCGGAAAGTGGCCACAAGTAGTAACTATTCCCCAAGAAGTTTCTGTGTTGCGGTTCATGTGGCCCTAAGAGGCAAAGGATAGCTGCCCTCCAAAGGTGGAAGGCCACTCTCTGGCACGGCAGGTAGCTCTACTATCGTCTCATAGCACCCTCCGTCGGGGCCAATGCCCCAAGCAGACCCACAGCTCCAACAGCTCTTCTTCAGCATCTTGTCACCGTTAGATAAATCCCACCTCCTGAGTCCTCTCTCCTTTTAACCTTTGTCTGGCAGTCCAAGACAGTGTGGTTGAAGCACCTAAGAGAATGAGGGCTATTCTCATTCATCTTCTTTGCCATTTTTGTTGCAGTGTGAAATCAGTTGTACGAGAAATATGTCCACAGTTCACCTGACTGAAAATAAGCAAACTACCAACAGGTTAGGCCACGCAAATTTTTCATGAAAACAACTTCCAGAAAAACACCTCCTGGTTTCCAGGTTCACAATGAACTATTAATAAATACCAACTGCAGGTAATAAAGGAAACAAATCAGATAGTGGATCTTCCCATCCCACTGTTCACCTGGCAACTATAGTCGAAGCAGAGCAAGCAGAATATGTCTTAACTTTCTGCTACCCATATGTTTTCAAAAAAGGAAGTTCTGGATTCAATTTTTTGTCGGTGCAAGAATATAACTACTTCCTGGCCAAAATTAATCTTTCTGCATACTCTTCTGGAGTACATCACACATGCTTCTTAAAAAGACACCTTCATGGAACCCAGGAGCTGAGAGCACTTGTTCACAATTATTGTCAGGTGCTGTCGAGTCGGTTCCAACTCACAGCGAGCCTACGAACAACAGAACGAAACACTGCCCAGTCTTGCACCATGTCCACAATCATTTTTGTGCTTAAGCCCATTGTTGCGGCCACGGTGTCAATCCATCAGGACACGATGATGAGGATGATGATGTTATTCAGCTAACACTTATTGAACATGTGCTGTGTGCCAAGCCAGGTACTATGTTGCAGGTTTTACATTTATTACTTATTTTAATGTTTTTAAAACACTTATTTTAAAATGCAATGTACTCACAAAAGAGGCATAAAACATAGACATGACAGCTTAACAAACAGTTATGAAACTATTTGTAAACACCCACGTAACCCTCACTCAAATCAGAAAACAGAACAGTGCGGCACTTCAAAAGCTCGTTCCCTCTCCCCAACACAACCCCTAGCTTCCTTTTTAGAGGTAACCTCTATCCTGACTTTTCTAACCGTCATTTTTTCACATTTCTTTATAATTTTATAATGGAAACTCTGGTGGCATAGTGGTTAAGTGCTGCATCTGCTAACCAGAAGGTCAGCAGTTTTAATCCACCAGGCACTCCTTGGAAATTCTATAGGGAAGTTGTACTCTGTCTATAGGGTTGCTACAGGTTGGAATCAACTTGATGGCAGTGGGTTTATTGAGATACCCATAAACAATATGGTTAGGTCTTTGCCTATCTTTTTTGTTTTAACTTTATATAAATGGAGTTCTGCTATACGTATTGTTTTCAATGTCTTGCTTACATTTTTCTCCCAAGATTTTTTTTTATCCGTATATATTCTTGCAGCTCTAGTTTGTTCTTTTTATTTTTGTTTGTTGGGTTATTTTACTGCTCTATGATAACGTCTGTGTGATTATATTACAGTTTATCCTTTTTACTGTGGCTGGACGTGCTGGGTTGTTTCTGGATGTGGGCAGTTGCAAACACTGCACAAGGTATGCCACCGTACATGCAACCTAGCGACCACATTCCTCTTAGGTATACACTCAGGTGGAACTGGTAAGGCAAAAACTATGTGAATCTTTGACTTTACGAGATGATAAGCTGTTTTCTGAAATGGTTGTCACAGTTGTAATAACATTCCCACTAGCAGTTAATGAAAGTTCCTGTTACTTCATATACTAATGAACACTTGATTTTTCATATTTTTTTTAAAAAGATATGGTGAGCATGTAGTCATGTCTCTGGTTTTTCCTAATACTGAATTCGAGCATCTTTCGCTTATTGGCCATTTGGATATCCTATTCTGTAACAGGCCTGTTAAGTTTTACCTGTTTTTCTGTTGAATTTTCTCTTATACTTATTGATCTTCAGACTTTCTTTATATATCTTGGTTGCTAGTTTTCACAGGTTGAATCGTATCCCCCACCCCCACCCAAAGCTGTGGGTAGCATACTGGCTGGGCCTTGATTCCCACTATTGTGTGATTGCCTTCCGTTGTGTGATTTTCCTCTGTCTGTGACCGATAGATTAGCTTATGCTAAAGAGGATTAGAGTGGGACTGTAACACCCTTACTAAGGTCACCTCCCTGACCCAATGCAAAGGGAGTTTCCCTGGAGTATGGCTCACATGACCTTTCATTCTTTTATCCTACAAGAGAAAAGGAAAAGGAAGAAGGCAGAGAGTTGGGGACCTCACACCATCAAGAAAGCAGAGCTGGGAGCTAAGCATGTCCTTCAGGCCTGAGGTTCCTATGCTGAGATGCTCCCAGATGAAAGAAAGACCGATGTAACACAAGGAAGGATCTTCTTCCAAAACCAACAGAGACAGCATGCATTCCCCTGGAGCCACCTCCCTGAATTCAGACTGCGAACCTACCGACCTGTGAGAGAATAAACTGTTCTTTGTTAGAGCCATGCAACTTTGGTATTTCTGTTAGAGCAGTACCAGATAACTAAGACACTAGTCTTTGGTCTGCTATATAGATGCTGTAAAATCTTATCCCACTGTTAGCATGTCTTTTCACTATTTTATTGGTGTCTGTTGATTTTAACTGTGGGCAGTGAGTTTGGTTTAGTTCTGGTTTTAGTGACAAAGTGGTTCAGAGCTCCATTGCTCCCCACTCAAATCCACCAGTTGCTCCTTTGAAGCCCTGTGGGGTAGCTCTGCTCTTTTCCATAAGGTCACTATGATTTGGAATCAACTCCAAGGCAACAGGCTTTCTGGTTTGTTCGAAATGGTCAAAATTATCTATCATTCTCTTTATGGTTAGTGCTTCTTGTATCTTGCTTAAGAAATCTTTAACCACTCTGAAGTTAGACACTTACCATACTTTCTCAATTACTCTACAGAACTATCTCTATTCTGAGTTTTGAATTTGTTTCTGGCTTTACTATTCTGTTCTACCGATTTATTTTTCTAACCCCGTGTCAATATCTTGCTAGTTTCATTACTATAATTTTATAATAAGCCTTGCTACCTAGTAAATTAAGTCTTCCCTCTTTATCGTTCAAGAGTGCCTTGGCTGTTCTTCATCTTTTACATTTCAACGTAAGTTTTGGAATGAGATTCTCAAGTTTCACAAAATCTATTGGTATTTCACCTGGGACTGTGTTAAACTATAAATCAGTCTGAAGAGAACTAATATCTTTCACAATATTGAGATTTTTCTATTCACAGATCTATTTCCCCATTTATTTAGGCCTTATTTAATTTCATCCTTGAAAGTGTGTGGTAGGCAGCCTTTAAGATGACCCCCAGTGATCCCTTTAACTCAGAACTGGTTTGGTGTTTTTGTTTTTCGTCATCCTGCCAAACCATTGCAGTGTTCAATTCTGTCATCACTGAGGAGCTTTTCACTATGTAGACTGGGTCCTGAGCTTCCTGAGGAAGAAAAGAAGAGCAAGGTGTCAGACTGGGTGGGAACACGAGAGCTGAGGACACAGCATGAACACAGTTTCTACTTTCTCTCAGTGCAAGCCATTTAATTCTCCACAGCAGGGACACTGTGCCTTCAGACGTCACTGCATCCACTCAAATGAAACCTGAATGCTTCTACATGATAGTGTCTGATAAATACAGGAAGCCACTGGTAAGAAAAGAAGGAGAAAGTAAGGTGGGGGATGGAACATAAAAGAGGAGAACAGAGATTCCAAGTACTTTTCTGACAAACATAATATTCAGTTTTATTGCCAGCAAAGCTCATGTGACACTGGAAAGCTTCCTTCTTCTCTCTGGACCTCAGTTTCTCCTTTGTATAGTGAAAGGGTTAAATTAGATAAAACCCTCAGGCTCTAGAATTTCGTGAATATTTTGCACTAAACTTCTACTCCCAACACAACTTCACTCAATAAATATTTATTGGATGCCTGCTATGAGTCAAGCACAGTCCTAGACACTGGGATATAGCTTCCAAAACTCATTGCCATTAAGTCAAGTCTGACTCATAGCAACCTGTGAGATACAGCAGAATTGCCCCATAGGACTTCCAAGGAGCAGCTGGTATATTTGAACCGCCAACTTCTTAGTCATCAGCTGAGCTCCTAACCACAGCATCACCCGGGCCCCAGGATATAGCTGAGTAGTGAATAAAACAGAAGAAAATCCCTGTGCTGATGGACTTGACATTGAATAGTATGCTTACATAGTGCTTACCTTGTGCCAAGCAGTGGCCTAAATGCTTTAGACATATAAACTTATTTAATCCTCAAGAGAGTCTTATGAGGTAGGTAAAAACCAACTAAACCCCTTACCACTGAGTCAATTCTGACTCATAGCAACCCTATAGGATGAGGTAGAACTGCCACATAGAGTTTCCAAGGAGCACCTGTTAGATTTGAACTGCTGACCTCTTGGTCAGCACCTGTAGCTTTTAACCACCACACCACTGGGGTCTCCACGAGGTACGTACGTGCTATTACTTATCATCATCACTGCTTTAGAGAAGAAGGCACAGAAACTCAGAAACTTTAAGTCACACTAATGTGCTTCAGAGCTGAGGTGTGAACCCAAGCATGATGGCTCTAGGCAGCAGTTATACCCTGTCCTATACGGTTGTTATGAGTCAGAATTGACTCAGTGGCAATGGGTTTAGTTGGTTTTTACCTCATAAGACTCTCATGAGGATTAAATAAGTTTGTATGTCTAAAGCATTTAGACCCCTGCTGGGCACAAGGTAAGCACAGTGTCCAGACTTTTCTGCTACCACTCACTCTGGGAAAGTCTAACAGAACTACTTTCAAAATTTGCTGGTTTTGAAATTCTTGCCGAGATGACGACCTTGTAAAACCAGCATTAAAAAAAAAAAAAACTTTCTGAACAGTACGATGTACTTGAGATTTACAGCTGAGAAAACGTTTTCTACTTGATGCTGACAGAAATGTAGAGACAGAAATCATTCTTCTAGCAGTCAAGTAACATTTTAAATAGAAATGATAGCCACCTGTCATTCCAGTAGAATTGTAAAGGCTGTAATTGAAATGAATATAGTGCCAACTTGGAGGTTTGAGAAGCTTGTTATTTTTTTTACTATGTTTCTTACTTTTTGGTTTATGTATTCTTTGAAACAATCTGAACACTAGGTATATCCATTCTTTAACTTATTTTGTAGGTGACTGCTTGATGATGATAATAACTGACATTGTTGCTAGAAACAGAGGGATTCATAAGAAAGGAGGGTCCCTTTAAGAAGAATGGAGACAATGGTGGTTCAGTGGTAGGCTTCCTGCACTCCTTGTGGAAAGTCTGGTTGGATTCCTGACCAGTGCACAGAAGGCACATGCACCACCTGTAGGTCAGTGGAAGCTTGCATGTTGCTATAACACTAAACAGGTTTCAAAAGAGCTTCTAGACTAAGATGGACTCAGAAGAAAGGCCTGGTGGTCTACTTCTCAGTGAAGACCCAGAGAAGATCCCAACTGTTCAATCTCACTCTGCATGGGGCCATCACAATGAGAGGCAGCCAACAGCCACGTAAGAGGACCATATTGGTCTCTGAACTTCTTAGTGCCCTCTGGTGGTGTGACTGGTTCTGCCCAAGCTCATAACAAGCTCCAAGAGCATGTCTGCACCCATCAGAGCAGCCTGGGCACATTCCCAGATTGTACCCCATCAGAGTTGAAAGTTCCAGAAGGGCTCTTAGATATCATCTTGTCCAGGTACTCTCCTTTACAACTGAGGAAACTGAGGTCCAGAAAAACCAAACCCACCATCATGGAACCGATTCTAACTCACAGAGCAGAGCTACTGCAACAGGTTTCCACGAAGCTGGTGGATTTGAACTGCTAACCTGTCGGTTAGCAACCTGAGCTCTTAATCACTGTGCCACCAGGGCTGATAGGTTCAGAAGAGAAGAAAATTAATGATGGATGCAGAGCTAGAGCTCAGGCCTCCTGACAGGGTGACCCACTATGTTAGTTATCTAGTACTGCTATAACAGAAGTATCACAAGAGGAAGACTTGAACCAATGGAATTTCATTTTTTCACAGTTAGGAAGCTAGAAGTCCAGATTCAGGGCACCAGCTCTGAGGGAAGGCTTTCCCTCTGTTAGGTCTGGGGGAAGGTCTTTGTTGTTCAGTTCCTTAATGATCTCTGCTGTGACATCTATCTCCCCCTATCTCTGCTTCCTTGCACAGTTTGCTTCTTTTATATCTCAAAAGTGATTGATTCAAGACACACCCTACTCTAATAGTGTTTCATTAACAGAAAGTTCCCAGGTGGAATTATGACCACAGGTATAGGAGTTAGGATTTACATCACATATTTTGGGGGGACACAATTCAGTCCATAACACAACTGTCCTAGTTTTCCCAGAACTGAAGAGTTCCAGGGATACCCTCTGGTCTGGCTGTCCAGTGTTCTTTTAAATATTTTCCAGGGAGCTATATCAGTCCCTGCTGATCCTCAGCTCAGGAAGATTAGTCTTTTGAATTTTACATATAACAAAACATGTCTTTGGAAACTCTGGAGGCATAGTGGTTAAGAGATACAGCTGCTAACCAAAAAAAAAAAACTACCAGGTGCTCCTTAGAAACCACCTGGGGCAGTTCTACTCTGTCCTAGAAGGTACCTATGAGTCAGAATCAACTCAGTGGCAATGGATTATTTAAACATGTTCACTGGGCTCCCCTGATGTCACTTGAATGGAATCCTGGCTTCCATCACCCTTCTTCCTAGCGACACAGACTAGAAAATACTGAGGTTGTGAAGAAGGGTGAATTAAGTACCAAGACATAACTGGCTCTTCCTAAACAACATTTCTCTGTCTCTCTTGCCACTCCAACACATTGTCCAGAGAGCAGTCAGATCAATCTTTTAAAAATGTGAGCTCTTACACTTAAAACTCTGCAGTGACTTCGCACTGTGCCTAGACTAATGTGCCCACAGGATTGCCTGCCTTCTGCCCCACCATCCCACCTTTCACAGATAGGGTAGGTAGGATATAGGCAATCTCAGCTTTCTCTCTCCTGAAGTTCATCAAATTCTCAGAACATTTGCTCTTGAGGGTTCCTGCGCCTCTAGTCTTCTGTCTCCACTCTTTGCATGATTCATTTCTTGTCTTTCGTTTTTAACCCAACTCCTAAGTATTTTGGGAAATATCAGATGGGCTATTTATCTCCCATATACAAGGTTATACTTGAGCTTATACCTGAAGTGACTGGCTGTGTTCTCTTCAGCCTTTAGTATAGATTATACCTGAACATGGAGCACATCTGATGTGATAAACAACCTCATGACAAATGGTGAAGAAATTGAAATTGTCAAGGATTTCATTTAACTTGGATCATTAATCAATGCCCAGTGAAGCAAGAGTCAAGAAATCAAATGATGTGTTGCACTGAGCAAATCTACTGCAAAAGATCTCTTTAAAATGTTAAGGAGAACAAATGGTCCCAACTCAGCAGGAATGGATGCTCACCAAGGACCAAAATGACATGGGGTAAAGACAACCCAGAAGATACAGAGACCCACGTGAGTGGGTGCCTCCATCGACTTGGGACCAGAAGAACTGGATAGTGCCCGGCCACCACCAGTGGTAGCCATGATGGACCTCACTAAGTTGAGTCTCACTGGCAACACAAGAATAAAAAGGGGTGCATCCTGAGATTTCCACTAAAAGACCTCAATTGACAGTCCAGTGGTTTCGGGGTTCCCCAGGGAGCATAGCCCCGGCCCTGATACTGCCCTTGCCCATAAATCATAACGAAGGTCCACTCTTCAGACACGAATGGATTGGACTTAGTGACGCAGAGTGACCATATACTGGATGCACTTTATGGTTCTATGCATCTATAGGATATCATCCTGCTGACCTCTGGCTGGAGGAAGGAGAGTGGGTAGAGAGGAGGGGAAAGGAGACTGTTGGGAGGATGAGACATGTATGGAGCAGAGAAGAACAGTGTGCAGTCACTGGACAGGGAGAGCAGTGGAAGCTGCATATAGGTGGGCATGTAAATTTATACAGGAATGTACATTTTCACTCAGTCATATTAAATAAAAAAATTTCAAAAAAATTTTAAGGAGAAAAAGAAAGAAAGAAAAGATTTTGGTGGCTCAGATGCACATGACTAGCCGTGGCCTTTTCTGTTGCCTCCTATGGAAGTGAAAGCTAGATAATGTAAAAAGACTGGAGAAGAATAGACACATTCAGATTGTAATGTTGGACCAATGACTGCCCTGACAGGGAATACAACACTGAGTCCTTGATGTAGCAGGAGAAAAATGAGTATGCAGAACTCAAACTCTATTAAAAAAAATCAGACTTGATGGTCCCACAGACTGGAGGAGTCCCAGGAGACATGGCCCTGGAGTCTCTGTTAGCCCAGAACTCAAACCAGTCCCAAAGCTGACTCTTCAGACAAAGATTGGACTGAACTATAAGACATAAAAGGATACTGGTGAAGAGTGTGCTTCTTGGTTTAAATAGATATATGAGGCTAACTGAACAGCTCCTGCCCAGAGGTGATGTGAGAGGGTTGGATGGGAGCTGGTTGGATGGGCACAGGAAATACAGGGTAGAAAGGAGGAGTGTACTATCACAGTGTAGGGAGAGCAGCTGGAGTTACATAGCAATGTGTGTCATGTTTTTGTATGATAAATTGACTTGGATTGTAAACTTTCACTTAAAGCACAACAAAATATTTTTTAAAAAAACTCTGATGTTGCACATTTGATGGTCCAGGGGCTTCGGGGTTCCCTTGGGAGTATGGCCCCAGGCCCTGATGCAGCCCCTGTCCATAAATCATAATGAAGGTCAACTTTTCGGACAGCAATGGATTGGAGTTGGCCATGCAGAGTGACTGTACCTTGTGAGAATTTTATGGTTCTATGCATCGATAGGATGTCATCCCGCTGACCTCTTGCTGGAGAAAGGGGAGTGGGTGGAGAGGAGGGGGCAGGAGACTATTGGGAAGATAGGACATGTATGGAGCAGAGAGGAAGGGTGTGCTGTCACCGGGCAGGGAGAGCAGTGAGAGCTGCATATAGGTGAGCATGCGAATTTATATGGGAACGTATATTTTCATTCAATCATAATTAAAAAAAAAAACTGTGGTATTGGAAAAATATATTGAATATACCACAGACTGCCAGAAGAACGAATAAGTCAGCCTTAGAGGAAGTACACCTAGCCAACTCGCTCCTTAGGAGCGAGGATAGCAAGACGTGGTCTCCTCTCGTTTAGACACATTATTAGGCAAGAACAATTGTTGAAAGAGCAAATCACATTTGGTACAGCAGAGGGTCAATAAAAAAGAGGGAGACCTTCAGTGAGACGAACTGACCCAATAGCTGCAGCAATGGACTATAAAACATTCCAAGGACTGTGTGTGCAGTGCAAAACCAACCAGACAACATTTCATTCTGTCATATATAATGTCCCCATGAGCTTGAGATGACTTGATGGCAACTGACAATAATTGTCATATCATGTATATTTTAGGTGCCCATCACATTTTTCTCAGTTCATATGCACTGCTAACATTGGACGATTCTTGGAAAGCTGATGTCACCTTTCTTGGTGCAACTCAATATAAAACTTAGAAAATTGCTCGTGAAAAAGAGCTCATTGCTTTGAATTAACTCTCATGAAGATATAGATGATTGATACAGCATCTTGACCCAAAACACAGGATAATAAATTTCTGATGGGAGAGGAGTAAGGAAAAAAATTACAGGAGCAGGCAGCTGGTTGTGGGTGAGCATGCTGAGAGAACTAAAGGCAAACATTTTACAAAAATGCTGATGCTGATAGATCCATCTGTAGATTGGCTCAAATTAAAATTTCTAGTTCTCTCCCCTTATCAGATCTTGAAGTTCTTCTATCAAACAGCTTCTGAATGCAATTCCTTTCATGCTACTTAAGAATGAGGTTGTGTTATTACCGGGGTGGGGTGGGGGGATATAAAACTGCCCCATAGGGTTTCCTCAGCTGCATCCTTACAGAAACAGGTCTTTTCTCCCACAGAGCTACTGTACTGGTGGGCTTGAACCACCGCCCTTTCAGTTAGCCCCCCACCCCCAGCACTTAATCGTTGCACCAGCAGGGCTCATTGAATCACTTACATACTTTTTAAAAAGCACTTTTCTTGATGTGTGCCCTTTCAAACATTTGTCACTTGGTTGATTGATAACTTTTTCAGCTATATGCTTTATCTCCACAAATACACTTCAAGTTTCTCAGGAACAAAGATCATTTTATAAGCTTCGCTGGTATACCCACCACAGTGCTAACCACAGGGCAGAGTACCCTTAGGCAGGGGGCTCAATGAAGGGTTTAATTCCTGTTAATAAAGAGCCTGTTATTCCATTTTCTGCCACCAGATGGCAGGTGTCTTCCAGAAGTCCTCTCCATGACCTAACCCTGGTGGCACAGGGATTTGAGAGCTATCACTGCTAACCAAAAATGCTGACAGTTCAGACCCACCAGGTGCTCCTTGAAAATTTTATGGAGTAGGTCTAATCTGTCCTATGGTGTTGCTCGGAGTCTGAATGAACTCAATGGCAGTGAGTTTGGTCTTCAGCCTTTCTAGAGCTCTTTATCTCACTGTATTGTTATAAACTAAGTTTCTGTCTCAGACCACGTAGAGTACTCCTTCAGGAAAATGTATCTTCTAATTTTTTTATTCTGTAAGTGTTTTTTGGAGTAAATAAATGGATAGATGAATACATATTTCTCTCAAGGCAGATAAAATCCCAAAGCTAGCTCCACACTTGCTTCCTCAATAATCAGGAAATATTTATGTCTCATCTTCAGCATCCAGAAGATGGGAGATGAAAACAACAAGAGAATAAAATAAAATTTTAACCAACTGAAACCCCAACTTGCAAGAGCTCCTCAGCCCTTCCTAGACTAATGATGAACACACAACCTCTGTCTTCTGGGAGTCTCAGTCTGATGGAAGAGATATGCTGCTCTCCTTGGGGAGGTTTCCTTCTGGATGGGATTGACAAGGCCTGGCTTTGGGAAGCTTCCACACTGACAAAGGAAAGAGACCTTCTAAAACTAAACAGATCTATTGGCTTACAGACGTCAGACCCTTTCCCCAATGTACTCCAGCCCTCACAGCCCATGTGTTCCACAGACCACCAACTACTCCCCTTTTCCTCACAGAAAGTCCTCCTAACTTCCCCCCCAACCTCTAACCCTGGATCTGAAAGGGGAAACAGCAGTGTTCCCCTCTTCCGTCAATGAGAATATTATTGAGGAACTTTGTGAGGCACTGAGGCTAAATTGGGACCCAGAGAGAGGGGCAGAGGCTCAAGCAGCTGTGGCATTTGGGCTGGGAGTCAAGTGTCCCCAGGAGGTGGGAAAAGAGACTGAAAACCTCAGAGCTCTGCTCAGTGTCACAGCTCAGAGGAATATGCATGGAGGCTCTTTCTCCCCCTTCCCCATACCCTCCCTTATCTAATTAGCAGAGAAGTGTCAAAAGTCAGAAATCCTATCTCTTTCCCTTCTGTCACCTCCACCCCCTTCTCCCTCTCTCCCTACCACTAACACCTCCTACCCACCACCTTGGAACCCCAACCCCCCCAATACAAACAGTTGTTTCATAGTCTAAGCAACCCTTATCAACTCAGGGAGCCTCAAAGAACACGCAAAAGAAATGCACGGGAACTGAGGATTTGGGAAGTTTAGGGAAAGTGGAAAGAGGCATTGGCCTGAAATGTGAGCAGTTGTAAGATGCTCATCAACCCAGTTTTGCCTAGGACTATCCTTGTTTTAGCACTGGAAGTCCCAGACCATGAGATAACCCCCATCCCAGGCAAACTGGTACTATGGGATCCAGGCTTCCTGGCACAGTTCATCATTTGATCTCTTTAGGTCTCCATTGCCCACTGGTAAAATGGGACCCTCTAGTGCAGTCACTCTGTAGGTCCCAGAATCAGTCTCTAGATTCCCTAAAGCTGGGCACAGTAGTAGCAGCCCTGACTTAGTCCTCATTGATTACAGCCCAGTGCTACTCTAGGGACTCCTGGAATCTCACCACCCTAAAACATCAGAGGCGGAAGGAGCCTTCAGGATTACCTGGTCCTGTCTCCTTTCTAGCTCTGTGTGTACTTTAAGTCACCTAGTCACTATATTCCACTTACACTTTCTGCCCTGCATTATGGTGGACACATGTTGTATTTCCTGTTTACTAGACAAGTAAACTCCCTGAAGGCAGGCAAAGCCTAGGGCTCAGCAAAGATTAAAGCCTTTTGCAAAACTGGAACAAACAAATATTTATTGTTAAATTCCATAGAGAAATCTCTTGTAGTTTATCTCCTGGTAGCATTAAAGGATGACACAGGGCTCCGACAGTATGCTATAGGAGACTTGTCCTGGCTCCTGGGAGCTCACTGTTAAATTTTCAGGGTTTTGGCAAGCTGATTGTAAAATACAGCCTTTATTTAAAATTAAGTTCTATCAACTTACAATTATGTAAATTACCTTAAAAATAAAGATAGCTAATATTGAAATACCTTGTAATTATTTTACTATGCCAAGCCAAGTGCCATCGAGTCAGATACTTTGTTATTATTTATATTCTTGAAATATGCTAGAAATATGAGCTGCTTCTACCACATTCAACATTTACCAGCATACTACTGCTTAATAGACACTGTTATTCCATCTTGTCATGGGTCTGTCTTTGTTGTCAATTTGTACTTTTGTCTTCAGTTCTAAACTAAGAGAAATCAAGAGTTGAATCATTGCTTAAAAACTAATAACATTTTTAGTGCTTCTATTCTACCTCCTAGTTCACTGAGTACTGCTTAGGTCTTAAAAGCCTGCAAGCAGCCAGCAGGGCACAAGCAGCCTCTACTCATCTGGAGCAACAGAGAAAGAAGGCAAGTTCAGAAGAGGAGGAAGATATGGAATGTGTGGCTGATGGCCTCAGTGAACAACTGCCTCCTTTGCCATCAGTCAGACCAGAAGAAATGGATGGTGCCCAGCTACCATTGCTGAACATTTTGATGAAGGATTCTATAGAGTAATCTTGATCAAAAGGGGAAAAATGCAAAACAATTTCAAAGTCTCATGAACTCCAGACTTACTGGAGCCACGGACGCTGGAGGAACCCCTGAAACTCCTGACCTGAGATAATCTTTAAACCTTAAACCAAAAATATCCCCTGAAGTCTTCTTAAAACCAAACAATAGTTTAACTAGTAAAAAATGTCTGCCTTGAGCCTTGTACACTTTTAAAAACTATCCACATGGGATCAATTTGACAACAACAGCCTAAAAGATTATACAGGAACCTTAAGAGGCAATGAGTTTACATTACCAGGGAAGGAACAATTCAGAAAAGGAAGGTGAGAATGATTGTACAACTCTCAAAGAATGTCATTGATGTCACTGAAGTCACTGAATTGTACATGCAGAAACTGTCGGATTGGTGTTTGTTTCATTGTGCATATTCTCAACAACAGCAAAATAAATTAAAACAAATGGGATGTGAGAATGGTTGTACAACTGAAACAATGTAATCCATGTCACTGAAATGTACATGTAGAAATGGTTGAGATGGTATATGCTTTGTTAAATGTATTTGCATCACAAATACACACACACACACACACACACATATGAGAATGAGGTCTGACAATTAAGTTAGAGAACTCATCCTAGAGAAGTGCTACATACCTCATTGCTGAATATCACTACTGTCACCTTCAAAATCTCCCCTTGAGAAGCGATGCACTGACGCCAGTGCCTAGTTCACCCTTCAAAGCGCATCTTCTAGGGTAAGTTTGCGAACTTAATTGTCAGACTGCGTGTCTACACACACACAACTAATACAGCCAGGTATAAGAAAACTGTTGCATGGGTTGATTGCAGATTATCCGTAGACTACAGTAAGAAGTAGAATCCCTGGTGGTGCAGTTGTTAAGTACTATGGCTGCTAACTAGAAAGTTGGCAGTTCAAATCTGCCAGGTGCTCCTTGGAAACTCTATCAGGCAGTTCTACTCTGTCCCATAGGGTTGCTATGAGTCAGAATCGACTCAACAGCAGTGGTTTGGGTTTGGTTTATAGTATGAAGTATTTGCCTCAGGCACTTCTCTCCTTTCAGGGGAACCTCTGTCTGCAATGACAGACTTTGCGCAGTCCAGCATAGGTGTCTTAGGTGGGCAGACACACAAAGGACTCAGAAGAAGGCTGTAGTTGTCCTAGGTGTCTACAGTAAAGGTCCATCTTGATGACCAGCTGAAGGATGCAAAGGTGAATAAGATGATCCCCAAGCTCACAGGTAGGGAAGGCAAAAATTTTCCATTTCTTATCTGCAGTCACCTTCGAGACTAAAAAATTCTGTAAATTTTGAATTTAGAATCACAGCATTTCAGAGAGCTTGGATGGGTCTTTAAGGATTATTCAACATTTCTCCTGCTCCTTCATTTTTCAGAGGAAGAGATGGGGTCCGCATGGTAGTAAATAGCTTGCCCTAGATCACGTAACAAATCAGTGGCTAGAACCCAGGGCTCTTGAGACCTGATCTGGGATCTTTCCTTAATATCCTAAGTGTCTTTTAGAGAATTGTATCCGTGGAAGAAAGGCCTGGTGATCTACTTCTGAAAAATCAGCCGTTGCAAACTGTATGGAGCACAGTTCTGCTCTGATACACCAGAGGTCACCATGAATCAGAATCACCTCACTGGCACCTGGTTCGGGTTCTGTATGCTCTTTAGAGAATCTGAACAGGAGCAAGCACAAAGTTTGCACACAAAAACTCACACACTGCTTTTCCCTCTGCTTCCTGGCAAATAAAAGAATGTTTTCTTCTTTTTTAAATTTTGTATTAAATATAACTGAGTGAAAATGTACATTCCCATATAAATTTACATACTCACCTATATGCAGCTTCCACTGCTCTCCTTGCCCGGTGACAGCACACTGTTCCTCTCTGCTCCATACATGTCTCATTCTCCCACAGTCTCTTTTTTCCCTCCTCTCCACCCACTCTCCTTCCTCCAGCCAGAGGTCAGCAGGATGACATCCTATAGATGTATAGAACCATAAAGTGCATCCAATATATGGTTACTGCATCGCCAAGTCCAATCCATTCCTGTCCGAGGCATGGAACTTCGTCATGATTTATGGTGAAGGGCAGCATCAGGGCGAGAGGCCATGCTCCCAGGGGAACCCCGAAACCACTGGACCATCAATTGAGGTCTTTTAGTGGGGATCTCAGGGTGCACCCCTTTTTAAAGAATGTTTTTTATAGAGTGCCAGCTGAAGAGCAGGTACTGTAGAAAGACATAGAAGATCCAACCACCCCACCCAGGAAGTAAGGGCAGAGTCTCTCCTAAAACTCTGTCAAGGGGTAGGGCCGGGTACTATCTTGTTTCTACTACCGTTTTTACCCTGCAGTGAACGGCACAGAAATCAACCCTGCTGCCCTAAGAATACTAGAATTCTTAAGTGGGAAAAGTAGGAGACTGAGCATCTGTCATGGAGTGGGTTGTGTGCCCCCCCAGAAACGTGTGCAGTTATTTGGCTAGGCTGTGATTCCTGGTATCGTGTGATATTCCTCTATGTTGCAAATCTTGCCCCTAAGATGTTAATTAGGGAGAATGGGTGGCAGTTGTATTGGTGGGGTAGGATTCAGGCTTACATTGTATTGCGCTTTAAGGCATTTGGAGGGACATAAAGGGAAGCAAGCAGAGACTTGGGGACCTCATACCACAAAGAAGCAATGCTGGGAGCAGTACTGGGAGCAAAGGACCTGGGGGTCCCTGCACCTCCGAAGGTCCCAGTTGAAGGTAAGATTGAAGACAAGGATCTCCCTTCAGAGCCAGCAGTGAAAGCTTTCGCTGGGGCTGATGCCCTAAACTTGAACTTGTAGCCTACTGAACTGTGATGGAATAAAATTTCTATTTTTAAAGCCACCCACTTGTGGTATCTGTGTCATAGCAGCACTAGATGACTAAAACAGCACTTTTACCCAAGTGATTCAAGCCTGGGGCACCTTTTTAACCTGTGCTATGGAACATTCGAAATGTTTGAGTCTATCTGGGCTGGTGATGCTTTGGCCTAAGGCAAGCAAAGAGGCCTCTTAGTCTGTTAAACACATTCTGCATTTGCAACATTTACACCCATTCTATTAGGAAAAACAGGGAACCACAAAGAGACATACAGGAGCTTAAATTTCTTATTAGTAGATTCAACAATCCTGAAGTATCCCGTCAGATCGCTGTAAAATTTGTAAACACTTTCAATTTCCATGTTACCTGTTGCAGAAGGAGAATCAGTTCACAGCTCAGCAGCAATCCTGTTCCACACTTGGAGGACACTGACTTGGCCCCTGGAGCCCCTTTGTTGGGAGAGATGGATGAGCTCCTTTTCCTCTGTCCAACCAGGTCCGCAGTGTTGAGAAGTGGTCTGGATACTACAGTGGTCACAGAACAATGAGTTCGGACTATGACCAACTTCCCATTTGTACATTCCTTTGAATCTTTCTAGTCTTCTTTGAGCCCTAGAAAAGAGCGTCACCAGTCAAGGAAGGCCTCAGTCCCTTTCGCTGCAGCCCCTCACCGTACCTACTGGCACCTGGAGTCACTAATAGAACCACAAATTTTCCCATTCATTCATTCGTTCACTCATTCAGGTACCTTCTTAAACACTAAGAATACAAAGTGAACTTAAAACCTGTTCCTGCCTAAGGACACTGACTTCTCAGCAATACAGTGATGTCAGAAAGAATGGCACCAGTCTTTTCAAATACAGCTCTGAGTGACCCATAGGTTGAATTCTTCACCATATAGCAGTTAACAAATCAGAGATCTAGCCCTCAGATACAAAATATGCCTTTAGAGACTCTGAGAGGGTGCGAGTACAGAATTTGCATACAAAAGACTCACTACCCACTAGGAATGGAGGAAACCGACCAGCACTTTCTTTGGTAGAATGTGGTAGAAGGGATTGCTGCAGAAGTGGCTTCTGTTACTGCCCCCATGGTCCCAGATGTTTCCATGAATTTAGTCACCCAGAGAAGACGTTGGAATGGAGGACTTGCTTACTTAAATAAACAGTAGGGGCCCCCAAAGAGGGGTCCTCTATCATTAGCAATGTCTTGGGAAGGAAGGCAGGGCAAGGCACGGGGGTCTCATTGACAGTTAAGGGCACTGCAGCGCAGAGGGATAAGCGCCAAGACTGTGGGGTTAGGAGCCTAATCAGCCCTTGAGAAAGGAGCCCTCAGGTAGGAAGAGACACAACTCTGACTTGCAGAGGAAATAAACCCTAAGGATACAGCAAAGCTGTCAGCCCCTCTCTCCTTCTGGGAGGGAGGCAAGCGGGGCGGCTGGGCTAGCCAGGGTGGGCGGGGCTTTCCTTGCAGGCTGCGGACTGAGTCCCTCCTCCCTGGCCCCCCATTGGGTCAGTGGCTCCTGCAGCCCTGCCAGTGAGGGACAAATGAGAAGAGCTGTTGATTTTCCCCCTTTGGCCATTCAGAATTTCCCCCACATAAATACTGGGGAAGACCCTACCCTCTCTTCACTCCTCTGGGCTTGGCCCTGGACTGGACCTGGTCCTTGGGGGTGGGCGGTGCCATGAGGGACCTGTCTATGCTCTGGGTGGCCATAGGCATATGCTGTGCCACCTATGGTGCTTCTGCCTGGTAAGTCCTTTCCCCTCAGTCCCTCTTCACCCCACAGGAAGATATTGACTTCTACATCATCCCTAGCCTGGTGGTCTCATCTGCACTCACCTATGTCTTGTCTTCTCTCTTTCTGGTAGGTCAGTGAACAATTTCCTGGTGACTGGTCCCAAGGTATGATGGTCTCCAGCTCTTCTACCCATCTGGGTTCCTAAGCAGACTTAGGAGAAGGAAAAGAGGGGTTAGGGAGAGAGTGCCAGAAGAACCCCTGGATTATTCCTTAATGGAGAAGTAGCCCACAGGATCCCCACCTGTTTCCTGAACTAGGGCAGAAGCTCACAGCCCTTTCCCCTTTGCCAGGCCTATCTGACCTACACCACCAGTGTGGCCCTGGGGGCCCAGAGTGGCATCGAGGAATGTAAGTTCCAGTTTGCTTGGGAACGCTGGAACTGCCCTGAAAATGCTCTCCAGCTGTCCACTCACAACAGGCTGAGAAGTGGTAAGTGTGTGCAGGACCACGCTTGTACAAAGGGATATATGTGTATGTGTGACATTTATGTGCACAGTGAAATGAAAAGTTACCGGTGATCAACTGACCTGGCCCTTCTGTGCTGTGTGACCTTGAGTTACTTCCCTTCTCTCAGCCTGATTTTTGTAGTTTAGGCCATTAAGGCCAGCTCTGTTTATCTTCCCTGGGGTACTGCAAGGATTGAATGAGGTGGATAGAAAGGCATCTCTACACAATATGATTGCACGGTTGTGTTTGTGTGTTTGTGCACACTTCAAGCAGACCTGCAGGAACTAAAACCAGGGGAAGGGCTCTGTGTCTCCAGCACTTGAAGGAGTTTCACATCTGCCCTCCTATCCGCAAATCCCAACAACAGAGACCACAATTGAGTTGCACCCTTGGTGGAGGTGGTCTACTTGTGTGTGTGTGGGTATGTATGTGTCTGTGACTGCTTGCACACCTATGTAGCTATCTGTAACTATGGGCAGCAGTCTGCATGAAAATCCTCTATGCAGAAACCATAGAATTGCTTGGCAAGAGTTGGTGGCAGGGGGCTTAGGGATGATGTAGAAGTTAATATCTTCCTGTGGAGTAGACAGATGGAGTATGTGGAAATGAAATGTGGCAATATTGAGCCAATGGCTGCTACAGTCATGCCACAGAGGGATAAATGAGATTTCTCTCCTGGACCCTTCAGAATTTTCTCCACATAAATACCGAGAAAGACCCTACCAACTCTTAACTCTCTCTCTGGAGTTTACTAAGTGGTTGACAAGGTTGTTGTTTCATGATCAAGATGATTACAATGTCCTTCTCTCTTTACTGAGTCTACCCCGTGGCCCTGAGTCCACAATGCCCCAGCCTGGGCATGAGTGGCAGTGGCTGCTGCACAGAGCTCTAGCCTGGACCTCAGGAGAGCAGAGCCCTGGTTCCAACACCACAGCTGGTGAGAAGAATGGTCTCGGTCTCATTCACCATCTCTCTTGGTTTTGCTTTCCCCATTGGTAGCATGGACGTTCTCATTCCCGCCTGGATGAAGTAAGAATGCTAGCAAAACATGTGTTGTTCTCTCAAATAAAAGAGCATCCTTCTCTTAAACCCCAAATGGGTGGGGGATAGAGAAAAACACATAGCGCTATTTCTGCAAAGCTTTGCTTTAGATTATTATGGGGTTCGAGTTTCCAATTTCCTCTTTCTCTCTGAAGCCACTAGGGAGACCTCCTTCATTCATGCAATCAGCTCTGCTGGGGTCATGTACACCATTACCAAGAATTGTAGCATGGGAGACTTTGAAAACTGTGGCTGTGATGAGTCAAAAAATGGAAAAACAGGTAAGTTAGGACCTCTGATAGATAGGGGTAGGAAGTGGTGAAGAACTGTAGGGTTGAGCACAGGTTAGAGTGTTTCAGGGAAAGGCTAAAGAACACAATTCCTTCAAATCCCCAACCCCAGAAGACCATTTGGGGGAAATCCTGGCTCTAGAGTCTCTTGAGAGTTGAGCATGGGTCTATGAGTCCAGAGATTAGCAAATATTACCAAGTTCCAGATCTAACAAGGCAACTCAGAATGAGGAGAGAGACCAAGAAGAGTCTAAAACTAAGCCTATATATTTCAGGCTTAGAATGGACTACCTTTAATCCACAGCTTCTCCATGATTTGTAGGCCACCTAGGAGACTTACTTGGAAACCCTGGTGATGTAGTGGTTCAAGGTCAGCAGTTCAAATCCACCAGGTACTCCTTGGCAGCTCTATGGGGCAGTTCTACTCTGTCCTATAGGGTTGCTGTGAGTCAGAATAGATTTGACAGCAACATGCTTGATTTTGCTTTATAAAAACTTAGATTTGTTACTAATGAAGGATGAGGATGCTCTTCACAAGACCATTGTAGAATCACAGAACAGAATCCCACAGTGTTTGCACTGGCCTGAACCTTCAAGATCATCTAGTCCAGTCCCAGTGCTGCTGCCTTTGCTGTGGGTGTAGAGACTAAGGCCTACAGCTAAGAAGTACTGGAGGGGTGAGCCACTGGCCATGGGAACAGGACTCCCTCCACCTACTCTCATCACCTCTGCTTCCCTGCCTCACCTTGAACTTTACAAGGTTTTAGGGCTCTTGCATATAGTTTGGCTCTATCAGCCTAAATGACCATAATTCTTCTTCTGGGACTCAGCAGAAAGTCGTATGCGGAGTTTATTCTTTCCTTTATGTGTAGGAGGCCATGGCTGGATCTGGGGAGGCTGCAGCGACAATGTGGAATTTGGAGAAAGAATCTCCAAACTGTTTGTGGACAGCCTGGAGAAGGGAAAGGATGCCAGAGCCCTGATGAATCTTCACAACAACAGGGCAGGCAGGCTGGTGAGTATAGGAGTCCCCCAGGCAGCCACTAGGTTCAGGATTGGCTACATCCTCCCATCGGAGGCTCTTTATAGCTCGCCAAGAGCTGTCTCATGCCCATACATTTCATCCTCAAGCCGCCCCAGGACTGGGCTGGTTATCCCTAGTCCCTGGATGATGGAGGCAGTTACAGTGTGAGCTAAGTGGCTTGCAGAAACTCTGGTGGCATAGTGATTAAGTCTTACGTCTGCTCACCAAAAGTTAGCAGTTCAAATCCACCAGGCACTCCTTGGAAACACTATGAAGTTCTATTCTGCCCTATAGGGTTGCTATGAGTTAGAATCAACTCAAAGGCAGCAGGTGTAAGTGGCTTGTCCAAGGCAGCACAACTAATAAGCATCAGAACCAGGCAAGGAACTTAGGTCTTCTAACTCCCAGGCTAGTTCTCTTATCATTAATTTCTTCATCTGGCCCCCTCCACAGGCAGGTTTCTAAGAATACAGACCAATGCAGACTCAAGGCCTTGCTTCCATACATTCAATCTTTTGATCACTTCAACTGCATGTTCTAGGAGATGAACTCAGGTTTATTTTCCAGTATTGTGTGCTCAGGTCTGTCTGGGATTGGCAGGTCCCTCCAGATCCAGGTTTCTCCAGAACAGTCTGTTCCCCCTCTAGGGGTATAATTAATTCACCCCTGAGGCTTCTGTAGGGTAGCAGTCTCAGGAGTATTAGGACCTCAGATCTGGAAGCATGCTGGACTCAGAGCCAAGAACATAGAACAAGAACATAGAAATTGCCTTGTGAATCTGTATCTAGATGTCCTGGTTGCCAGAGGAGGGTAGGAGGGAGATGACACACTTGAAGAAAATCACAGCCAGGTGTTAGGAATAGAGGTCTGACTCCAGCACCTTCCTCACCTGTGAGGAGGGAAAAGCCAAACCTCCACAAATACCCTCTACTCCAGCTTCAAGACAGTAATAGCTACAGCAATCCTATCTCCTGTTATAATTTACAGAGTACTTTCTTGATCATTATTTTATGGGATTCTTCTTCCCTTCGGCAGATACAGAAACAAGCTCAACAAGTGACAGAGCTGGGCCAGGAGCCTAAATTCCTGCTCCAGTCACCTTCTCAGCACTTGCCTGGGACTACATCAGAATCATCTAGGGGAGCTTTAAAATTGCCAGTACAAGGGCCCTTAGCCCCCTCGCGTATGCTAACCAGAAAGATCTAAAGGAAACCCTGGTGGCTTAGCACAGCTGCTACCCGAAAGGTCAGCAATTCAAATCCACCAGGCACTCCTTGGAAACTCTATGGGGCAGTTCTACTCTATCCTATAGGTCGTTATGAGTTGGAATCGACTCGACGGCAGTGGTTTGGGTTTGAAGTAGGACCCAGGCATAAATATTTTCTATGAGCTTCCCCAGAAATTCCTCTGAAGCTAAGAAACATAGCTCTAAAATATTCTATTTAATCACCAGCGCTCAAACTTCCCTACCCACCAACATTCTTGATTTCTTTCTGTTTCTCTCTGTGTACAGGCAGTGAGAGCTACCATGAAGAGGACCTGTAAATGTCACGGCATCTCAGGGAGCTGCAGCATCCAGACCTGCTGGCTGCAGCTGGCCGGCTTCCGGGAGATGGGAGACTACCTAAAGGCCAAGTATGACCGTGCACTGAAAATTGAGATGGACAAGCCACGGCTGAGGGCTGGGAACAGTGCTGAAGGCCACTCGACACCCACTGAGACCTTCCTTCCTAGTGCACAGACTGAACTGATCTTCTTGGAGGAGTCACCAGATTACTGTATCCGCAATTCTACCCTGGGTATCTATGGCACAGAGGGTCGAGAGTGCCTGCAGTACAGCCACAACTCGTCCAGGTGGCAGCAACACAGCTGTGGGCACCTGTGCACCGAGTGTGGTCTGCAGGTGGAAGAGAGGAGGACAGAGGCTATCAGCAGCTGTAACTGCAAATTCCAGTGGTGCTGCAGGGTGAAGTGCGACCAGTGCAGGCAGGTAGTGAACAAGTACTACTGCACACGGTCCCCTGCCAGTGCGCGGTCCTCAGGAAAGGGCACAGCCCAGTAGCACTGGGCACAGACTCACTTGCTCTGTTGCATGACAGAGGAGGGGGACACAGCTTCTCTTGGGGAGAGATAAACTGGAAAACCATTGCAAAATTACAGGGTTACCCTATAGGTGTTGTGATTACTGATAGTAAACGAGAAAACAGAGGCCTAAGATTATACAATGTATTTTTGTTACAGTTGAAGCTGGAACCTGGGCTTTCCAATTAGGCAGACCTCTTTTCATCTTTCCTTCAAGTTATTTCCTAATGTTTGTGTCTGTATTTATACAGCTTGCTAATGGGAGACTCTTTTTAGGGCCTATATTCAGAGGGACCCTCCAAGTACTTGTTCCTTTAGAGGAACAGAGGGAATGGAAGCAAAAATAAAAGAATTTGGAGCAAATCCTGAAGGAGCGACTTTGCCCTAACTGTGGCCATCTCCAGAAAGAACCAACTACAAGCTCATGCAGATCAATGGGGCTGAGACCACCTGTCTAACGGGAGGTTTTTAGGGTGTTGGGTTTTCTACCTGAGTATGCACTTTTGAAAATTCTTTCCACCCAACGCCAGGGAAGGCAGGACCCAACACAGCCTAAGGACTTCTTCAGCTCATAAACCATCTCTAGAACCATCAAGAAGAAATGGTCACAGTTAGTGGACAGGTGACTACAACTTACCCAGACAAGGTCTCACAAGAGGGATTCCCTGCCCCACCCACAGAGCTGTAAAATGACCCTGTTTTGTATCCTGCTTCAGTTGTCCATCAGCCTAAGACAAAAAGTAGAAGTACCCAAACCCCTTGATTTCAGTGTTTGACAGATCATAAAATTGAGATCCAAGTCTGGAAAACAATCCAGACTCCCAAATTAAGAAGGTGTTATTTTAATACACACCAAGCAACTTGGTGAGGAAAGAAGCTCTTTGAACTTGAACAATATTCAAACGGCTTCTATTCAAATTGGACTTCCATATTAACTTGGGCTTCCTGGGGTGCCTGTACCTCAAGGCTTGGGCCTCAGGATAAATGATTGGGAGAGTTGTGGATTCTACCTTTCTCATTTGCACTTCCACATCTTACCATAAAGAGAGTAGTGAGGGCTCAGTCACTGGTGTAACTCTGAATATCTCAGCCTTGGGTGTCTCCCTATCTGCTTATGCCAGCACCTTGTAGGAAGAAGTATGTCAGATATTTGAATAAACTAAGCAAAATGATTGATCCCCAAGAGTGAGAGAAACACCCCCAGCTCATTGCTTTAAATTAGAAAACAATTTAAATATTCAACAGTAGGGTAAATTAGTTAAATCATGGCCCTACATGGAATATACTTTAACCACAAAATATTGGCAGAATGGAAAACGTTTATGATTAGCTAAACAAAGCAGATCACAAAATGGCATTTTTATGATAAACTCCATTTTGTTAAACAAATGCATGAAAATATCTGCCATCATGTAAGACCAAAATACAGTGGCTTTTGTTTTCATTTTTGTGTTTTCCTGTATTTTCAATTTGTCTACAATAAATAAGTATTGTCACCAGAAAGAATAATAATTGTTATTTTTAAAATTCCAAAAGGGAAATAACCAATCCAATTTTTTTAAGTGTTCATTTAGGAAACGGACATTTTAAGCAGGAGTCTTGAACATCTGCTCTGACTTCTGTTGCTTCTGTACATTTAAAACCATCACAGATGCCAGGAAGGAGCCTGGGTAATGTAATGGTTAAGTGCTCAGCTGCTAAGTCAGCAGTTCAAAACCACCACCAGCTCCAAGGCAGAAAAGACCTAGCAATCCGCTCCTGCAAAGATTACACTTTAGGAAGCCCTATGGGAGTCTACTCTGTCCTACAGTGTCTCTATAATTTTTCACTGACTTGAGAGCACGCAACAACACAGATACCAGAAACCAGAGACAATCATAAATCCATGAAATCCAACCTATGTCAAGGAAATTGAAGATCTTACCTCTGTCCTTCTAGGTAAAAACACACTAAAGTTAGTGGCAAGAAAGTGTGTGCAGTATGGGTGTGCACTTGTGTATGTAGTGGTGGGGAGGGGGATGGAAGAGACTCCATACCCAAAAAACTGTGGTGAAGACAGACAACCAAAATAAAAAATTATTTCCCTGGGGCTCCAATAAATAAATAAATGTACTATGTGTCCCTGAAGTTACACACTCAATAAATATAGGTAGCAAACTACAGAACATGAGTTATGACACTGATGAGTGAGTGGATAAATTGGATTTTCTCCCTTTATTCCTAACTAAGTTTCCATCCAAAGGATCCAGGCACCTGCTACTTTGACATCTTCCCCCAGGACCATGCTGACAAACCCAAACAGTCTGAGGAGAGATTTTCAGATACAAAATCCTCCCTGCTGGCCTATTCGAATGGTGGTTCAAGCAGAACAAGCCTTGTTTTTGCTGTGGGCTTACAGCTGATGTTTTCACTAATAAAACCCAGAGCAATGAAAACTTCATGGAAAGTGAAATTCCAAAAAAAAAAAAAAAAAACTCGTATTCTCCAGTCTGCACTGCTTCCAGCTCCTTTATCTTCATCCATCTTCCCCTCATGACAATCACATCAACAATCTTCCCACATGGACCTTGGGCCAGAAGCTAAAGGAATTTGGGTTTCTCGACATCAATCACCTTCCTTGTCAGAGATTCTTTCTGAGGTATTACAGAGTCATTCAGATTCATTACTTGCTTGCTCCACACCCCTTCCTTCGGTTCATCAGTAACAGGCTGGGTATCATTAAAGTGACACAATTACAAAACTCCCATGTTTGACAGGTTCGAGGCCCAAGACAGGCAGATTGGCCACAGTCTGATGGCGGGACTTGAAAATCTGCCGAAATGGGATCAATTCAAAGAGAGAAACCTGTAAACAAGCCCATTCCCATACTTCTGTAAATTCAGACCCTACATCACTCACCTGGAGGAGAGAAGCCTGTGTGTTCTCTCCAGTGAGATTTGTAAGGAAAATATGCTTATGCTTACTTAGCCCCTACAAAACTGCTGCTGCTCTTCCTCCTTCTTCTAATCCTGTATGATCTTTGAAGCAGAGAAAATCAAGGACTCTTCAGAAAATTCTGGTGGTACAATGGTTAGGAACTCCGCTGCTAACCACAAGATAGGCAGCTCAAATCAACCAGCCACTCCCAGCAAGCCAGATGAGACCGTTTTACTCTGTCCTACAGGTTTGATATGCATTGGAATCGACTTGACAGCAACAGGTTTGGGTTTTCCTAGTTAAAAAAGCAAAATCCTAGATGGTGTAAACCACGATCATTTGACTGCTAACAGGAAGGCTGGAGGTTTGAGTCCACCCAAAAGTGCGTTGGAAGAAAAGCCTGGTGGTCTACTTTTGAAAAAAAAATGAGCCATTAAAAACCATATGAAGAACAGTTCTACTCTGACACACATGGGGTTTCCATGAGTTGGAATCTACTCAAAGGTAACCAGTTACTGGTTAAGAAGACTCAGAGGCAGGGGAGGGCAGTGATGGTTCAGTGGTAGAATTCTTGCCTTCTATTCAAGAGACCAAGGTTCAATTCCCAAAAGGAATTAACTGAGCACTTATCAAGTGTCAAGAGCCTTGGTGGTGCAATGGCTAACCATTCGGATGCTAACCAAAAGGTCATCAGTTCGAATCTACCAGCAGCTCCTTGGAAACCCTGTGAGGCAGTTGTACTCTGTCCTATTGGGATGCTAAGAGTTGGAATCGACTTCACTGCAACAGGTCAATACATACAGGTATCCAGTGTCAGTATACATCATCTCCAATACTCAGAGCAATTCAGATAAACAGGTATTATTCCCCTCTCACTACTGAGGAAACTGTGGCTCAGAGAGGCAACTCATGGTTAAACAAAGGGAGGTGGATTTGAACTCAGATCCGCCACTTTGTAAATGCCTACTTTTCCTTTTATCACACATTTTGGGAGCCTAGCAATCTCAGGCAGCATTCCTAACCTGCCTGCCTGCTTTGTAGAATGGCCACCATTCACATGCAGTGAAAGGTGTCCCCTCCCTCCCTCTTCTGGAAGCAGGAGTGTCACATTTCTCAGCCCTTCTTCTGAATGAAAAAACAAAATTTTTGGCTTGCAAAAACCCTCCTTAGCATGATAAAGCAGATAGCCTGGTTCCCGCTGCTTGGGAGGGCAGACACCTAGTTCTCCAAGGGATACTAAAAGAAAAAATAAAGGCTAACCTTTATGGTCTGTACTAGGGTCAAAGTTTCAAGAAGGAATGTGAAAGAAAGAGTGTTTATTTTGGAGGACAAAGGAAAAAGAAAACAGGGTCCAGAAACAGATGAATAAATTTCTAGCCCCAAATCATAGACTATTCAAAATCTTCACTGGCGACAAAAGACCTGAAGCCCAGATGTCTGGGTTTGAGGAAAAGGAAGTAAAAGCAAGGGGTTCTGAGAAAAGTTAAAGACCTCAGGGTAGGAAAAGAGTCCTAAACCACCTAATCCAATTACATTCCCTGCCACAGAGAAGATACGACTAGACTCCAGGGCTCTGGCCACTGCGTGTAGTGCCAGCTGCCCCTCTGAAGAGAATGAGAGAGTGATCAGGAAAGGGACTGACTCATGGACAGCAGTGGGAGAACTAGGCCGGTGATAGGAGAGCCTCAGATGACCCGATAAGCGAGGCAGTAGGGAAGATACAGGTAGTAGGGAAAGTGGGACAGGAGTAGGGAGTGGGTGGGATGTGGATAGGAAAGACCAAGTCATATACCTCACAACCAAATTCCACATTACCCTCATACTCTCAAGGACTTGTATAGATCTACGCATGATGGAATCCAATAGCCTTAAGAAGGAAGGTCCCTTGTTCATTTCTTAGAACTCTGCTGGCACAGTGGTTAAGAGCTCATCTGCTAACCACAAGGTCAGAAATTCAAAGGCAGCAGCTGCTCCTTGGATGCCCTATGAGGCGTCTACTTGGAACTATAGGGTTGCTAGAGTTGGAACTGATTTGACAGCAACAGATTTTTTTTTTTTAATTATTTGTTAGTCAGGAGCTTCTTGCAAACTAGCAAGGGATCACTAGAGTCAGCCACCTGTTCTTAACAGGAGTGTTCCTACTCCAAGACCAAAGGTAGATGGGCACATTCTACCTCCTGTTTAGAAAGACTGTCAGGAAGGGAAAACCACTGCCTACCACGAGCCAAGTGCTCACCAGGAACTCTGCTGTTTATCTCACCTGAATCAGTACTTTCGTATCTTAAGCCTACCAAATCTTCTAGGACCTCTCATTATGGATTCAAAGCCTTCAAATGTTTTCTCCAAGCTGAGTATCCTCAATCGCTCTAGTTTTCAGCTGGTTCCCTCTTACGCTCTTTTTCCTAAACTGTCTTCAAATGCACCGACTGCAGGGAGAAGTCGGGTGGGTCATGAGTCAGGCCATGAGTCCTTCTCAAGCCCCACCCCCTCACCTGTTACCTCTTTGTCCTCCCGGTTCTGAAGAATCTCCTCTTTGCTGTCACAGAGCTCTGATTGCTCCCTCGGACCCCAACTGCCTTTCTCACCTGCCCTATTTCAGACAGATTAACTGACTCCATGAGTCGGATCCGACTCGACAGCACTGCCTGGCTGCTCCATTTAGGTGAGTCCAGCTGAGTTGGAAATGCTTGTGGTGCAGAAGATAAGAGCTATAGCTGCTAATTAAAAAGTCAGCAGTTCGAATCCACCTGATGCTCCTTGGAAACTCTTTGGGGCTGTCCTACTCTGTCCTACAGGGTGGCTATGAGTTGGAAATCAACTCAACAGCAGTGGCTAGTGGGTAGCTAAGACGGGGCTAGCAGAACAGCCTCAATTGTCAAGGTCCTCTCAAACTGGGGGCTTGTGGTGGTGCCACAGTGAGAGCACAGAACCAACAATCGGAATAGCCAGTCCCATGGTTCATGACCTAAGCTCTACAATCAGAATGCTGTTCTATGTCTACCTTACTCCTGACTCTGTTTGCCTGGTCCAGCTTTTATCTGCCAGGTTCTGACGTGGCCTGGACCTTGTTCCCCCTTTTAGAATCTGGCTATGCCACAACCCCAAGCTTCGCCCCTCTCCAACCTCTGCTTTCTACTCCTTGCCCCAGCTTCTGCCTGCTCGAAAAACCTCTCTTCTGCCTGGTATATCCAGCTACACCCAGCTACATTATCTCCAGATGGTGGCTGCTGGCTGCTCAAGAAAAGCTGTTGCTACATTCCTACATGCCTAGCATTGATCCCAATTTATCAACTACTGCAGTCCTTTCTCCTTCAGCTTTTACTCACTTGACTATTCGCTGCTACTGAAGACTCCTCACCCTCTGACCACCCACCACAGTTACCTTGACATTTTCTAACCCAGGGTCACTTTAACCATTGTTTTCTACCCTCTGCATTTCTGGGAACTCCCCTTCAGTGGTCCCTTTAATCTACATCTCTCTTGATATTGGTCTCTCTGTCTTCAGATATGCAAGGGGATACCTAAAACAAGAAAAGGCTCTCTGGATCCTGCTGTCCTTTCAAACTTACATCCGACCCCCCCCCCCATTTGAATCACTTGATCTCTTACTATAGAGCCTATAGTCAGGGCTCCAATTTCCTTAAAATCTGATTGCTATTGAATCAATTCCATTTCCAAGACTATAATCTTTACAATGGCCCTGGTTGCTCAGTGGTTAAGCATTTGGCCACTAACCAAAAGGACAGCAGTTCGCACTCACTAGCCACTCCTTAGAAACTCTATGGGGCAGTTCTACTCTACCCTCTAGGGTTGTTATGAGTTGGAATCAAGTCTACAACAATGGGTTTGGTTTTTGGAATCTTTACAGAAGCAGACTACCACGTTTTTCTCTCACAGAGCTGCTGGTAGGTTTGAACCACTGAACGCTCACCACTGTGTGTCCATCACTTAACCACTTTGCCACCAGGGCTCCTTTTCCAATATCTTTTATCTTCCCTTGTCCATGGGTGGCTCAAAGAGCTAAGGGCCCAACTATGAGCCAAAAGATTGGCAGTTCAAGTCCACCCAGGGGCATCTTGTAAACATAGCTGGTGATCTGTTTCTAAAACTTCACAGCTTTGAAAACTCTATGGAGCAGTTCTACCCTACACACATGGAGTCACCATGAGTCCAAAATGACTCAAGGGCGACTAACAACAACAAATATATGAATGTATTCTTATAAAGTTTCAAACAGTATCAACCACACTCTTCCTCTCCTAGCCCACTGCTCCAGCTAGACCACGTTATGACAATTCCCTGCATACATCATTTCCACGTGACTTCTGTACCCCAGTTAAGACCATTTTCCTCCCTGAAACAGGGTTGCCCCACCTACTGCATCTTCACATCCAAACACTCTCATGAGGTCTATTTCCCTGAAATTGCCTTCCTTTTATAACATTTATATATCACTGCCTATGACATCCCAGGTATTACAGTTTTTGATATCTCAAAAACAGGTTGACAAATCTCCTTGTAGGTAGAGCAATACTGTCCCTGTTGGTGTCCTCTGCAAGCCTCTCACAACGCTTTGCATGTCGTGGGTGATTAGCATGCTCTCCTGACCCTAAATCCATTTTGTCCTTTGATGGCTGTGCGGGAACATGGCACCTTAGAGCTAGAGAAAACCTTAGAAGTCGTCTCCAATAAGCCCCACATTTTGCAGAAGAAGGACAACAACACTTTCCCTCATTGTGTGTATCTCTTGTCCCCTTCAAGACTGTCCTTAGTATTCACCTTAACTCAGCTTCGCCTGAATAAAAAAGTTGTGGGATACTGAGTCAGGGTCACCTTGGACTACAGACATCCCTGGAAACCCAGTGCTCTCTCTATTAGTTTATGATTCATGTCTATTATCTCTAATACAATTGTGACTGTACCTCCTTTTACTCTGAAAAGTACCTCAGTCTGATGATAAATTATATAGTCTTCTTATTTATAATTGTTTCATTCATTTAATAGTTACCAAGCATCTGTCCACTCTGTTACAGGCACAGGAGAAACACGACGAATAAGTTTATGATACAAATAATGTCTTTTCCCCTGGAGCTAGGATTCTAGCAGAGATCACATATAATGAGTAAATAAAAAAGATAATTATTATATGTTGAGATAAGTGCCATAAAGGAAAGAAATAGCAGTCTCTTATAACAAGACATCAACATCTTTAGAAAGAGTAGTCAGAGAAGTTTCTCTGTGAGGTTAACCTTTAACAGACAAAGTGAAGCCAGTATAAGAACTGTAGGAAGACTATTTCAGACAGAAACAATGAGCAATAAGGCCTAATGCAGAAAAGAGCTTGAAATATTCTGCGAACTGATCAAAGACTGATTTGACTAAAGCATAGTTTGCATGTAGTGGCACTAAGTGAGCTTACAGTCATGAACAAGGATCAGCACAGGCTGGTGACCACAGCAGAGAGTTTGGATTTTATTCTAGAGAAATGGGAATTCATGAAAAAGCTTTAAGCAGGGTGGTGATATGATCCTGATTACTTTTTTGAAAGCGTTATACTGGCCACTATATGGAAAATGGACTGGAGAGGAATGAGAGCGAAAGACTGAAGACGCATGAGGCAATTCTATTAATCCAGATAGGAGCTGATGATAGCTTGCAGTAGATAAGGGACTGAGGGGATAGAGAGAACTGAAAGATGAGCAGTATGTATGAAAAATGTAAAACCAACAGATTTGCTTGCTGATGGATTGCATATGGTGGGTGAGAGAAGGGGAGGAATGTAGGATGACATCAGTTTTCAGTTGTAGTAACTAAGGTGCTTCCATTGATGGACATAGGCAAAATGAGAGAGGACAAGGTTGGGGCTAATAGAAATCAAGAGTTTCGTTACAAACATGTTAACTTTGTAATTTTTCTGAAATGTTCAAGTAGTGATACCAGGCAGGCAACTGACTATTAAATCTCTGAAATAAATTTCAGCAGAGGTACAAGTTTGGAAGTCATTAATATAGACCTTCCGAAGCCATAGGAGTAAATGAGACAATCTAAGAAGAGAGTAGGAAGCAAAGGGCAGAGCATGATGGTCTAAGTACTAACAAGCCCCACATCTCCCCCAGGGATAGAAGTCCCACAAGTCTCCAAGCAGGAAGGTGAACAACTGGAATCTCTTTTGGATTCCAGGCAAAGATAGCTACAGACTTGCTATTAGGTGGAGGAGTAAATAACTGTTATTGTAAGGTGCCATCAAGTTGGTTCCAACTCACAGCAACACTACACAACAGAACGAAACAGTGCCCAGTCCCCTGCCATCCTCACAACTGTTGCTGCTTGAGCCCATTGTTGCAGCCACTGTGTCAGTCCATCTCATCCAGGGTCTTCCTCTTTTTTTATTGATCGTCTACCAGCATCTTGTCCTTCTCCAGGGACTAGTTCCTCCTGATAACATGTCCCAGGTATGTCAGATGGTGTCTTACCAGCCTCACTTCTAAGGAACATTCTGGCTGTACTGTTTTTTAACTGTGCTTTAAGTGAAAGTGTACAATTCAAATCAGTTTCTCATATAAACAGCCAAAAAGGCTTTGGTTCTATGACCATGTCTTACAGTCCAACGTAATCTTTGAAGAGTTAGCCTTGGGAGTAGTTTTTGTCGTTGGCTAACAGAGCCTGGGAGTCATGTCTCCAGGAATACCTCCAGTCTCAACTAGACCATTAAGGCTTCTTACTAGAACTTGAGTTCTGAACCCCACTTTTCTTCTGCTCCATCAGGTACTCTGTGCTGTATTTCCTGTCAGGGTGGCCATTGGTGTAGCCAGGCACCATCTAGTTCTTCTGTCTCAGGCTGACGGAGTCTCTGGTTTATGTCTCTGGCCCTGTCTCTTGGGCTCATATTTTCCTTACATCTTTGATGTTCTTCATTCTCCTTTGCTCCAGACGGGTTGGGACCAACAGATACATCTGAGATGGTCACTTGTTCACTTTTAAGACCCCAGACACCATTCACCAAAGTGGGATGCAGTACATTTTCTTAACAAACTTTATTACACCAACTGCCACAGATTTCTCCTGATGTACTTCTTTAGAGACAGATTTGTTCATTCTCCTAGCAGTCCATGGCATATTCAATATTCTTTGCCAACACCAGAATTCAAAAGCATCAATTCTCCTTTGGCTTTCTTATTCATTGTCCAGCTTTTCAATCCATATGAAGTGATTAAAAATATCAGACGTTTGTGTGGAGACCTCATCACTATATTCATTCACTGTACGCCTTCGTTAGGTCAACAACTATGCTAGGCGCAAGGAACATAAAGATGAAGGGACACAGTCCGTCCCAAGCAAGAAGGATGAAGGGCATTCCTAGTGCCCACTGGTGTGACAAACATTCTAATGGAGGTGTGCACAGCAGTAGTGGGAACACAAAGATGAATGTCCGCCTGGCTGCGACGGAAGCAAAGTTCAGCTAAGCAGTGAGAGGGGTCAAACCTTACAAGAGTGCTCTTGAGGCCAGAATGGTCTTTTTCTCCCTCTGTTGCTTTGTGTTTTATTTCCAAACAAAATCTTGTGCTTCCAAGAATAAATGTAAAGTCATGACAGGTTGGTAGGGACTAAAGAAGGCTTTAGTTCTATGAAGCAATCACTAACAATAGAGAACAGCCCTTTCCAACAAGCCTGAATCAAATGGTCTGGGTGTGGGGTAGGGAAAAGGGTTAGAAAAAAAAGTGGAGGAAAAGAGTGGTTTATTGTTGTTCACAAGAAAGGCAATAAAATACCTTGCCCTGAGCTGCAAAAGGGTCATAATCAGTATGATAAACTATCATTTAACATGAGGAGGAAATTGAAGTTTCACTTCCTTGCTTTTGTGGCACCCCTTGAATTGAGTTGATGATACCATTCAGTCAGTCAGCATGAGGTCTGACTTACCAATTTTGTTTTGCAAAACAAAGCCAGTCATGGTCAAACTCTGTTGCTCAATTCCATAGATTAACATGAGAGGCCCCAGGAAAGCAAGACAGCTAGGATAGATCTGGCTGGGAACACTGGGTTAATCCCAGGCCAGCTTGGCAGGGAGCTTCATCAGATCTTTCAGGCCTCCTGGCTCCATTCCACTGCTTACCCCTTTAAGAGCTTGCCACACTGACCAGTGTCCTGCAGTTGACTTGACAGCTGCCTCCTTAGGCTGATTTCTTTGCACCCCGCCTGGGTAACATGATGTAGTAGAAAGAGCAGGACCTAGAATCTATATATGCACAAAATGGGAAGAAAAGAAGATGGAAAAAAATAACAATAATATGTAATTTCTCTCAAATCCTGGCCTCCAATAGGTACACAACATACACAGCCTAAAGAAAACAGTGAGGGTGAAAATACCACTAAAGTTCTACTGAACGACCAGACATTTCTTGTTGCTTCTGTGCCGAAGATACAATCCCAGGCTGTTTCTCTGTGTCCAGAATTTCACAACATGGAGCTCTTCAAAGTTAACATTTAGTGGAGATAAAACTCCATTGTCTCAGTCTTTCTGTTTGGACCTCTTGCAAAAAAGAAACTCTGACAATAAGACAGGAGGGCTGTCAGAGGGCTGAGGGAGTCTGCACATGCACAGAAGCTACCTGAATAGCGATTCATTTTCCAACAGAGATGAAAGTGACGTTTTAGTTCCTTGAAGGCTGTACTTCATTTTTCCAAAAGGATTCATTCCTGTAATCTTATGTGTCTATCAACACAGTTTAATTTTCAGGAAATCAAGGGAGGCAATTTAGTACTGTGGGAAAGGTGCTGATAACTTTGCCAAAGCAAATATTAAAAAAATGTTTTTTATTGTGTTTTAAATGAAAGTTTACAATTCTAGTCAGTTTCTCATACAGAAACTTGCACATACTTTGCAAATAACTTTCTGGATTTCAAAATATTATAAAAAATGGGGGCTGAATTATGTTACTTTAGATAGTCACAAACTTTTCTTCAAATTCTAAAATTCTGTTTGGGGACTCTACTTTTTTTTCCTATCCTGACAGTCCTGACCTTCATGTAATGATGCATGCCAAATGCCACACAGAATAAATTAGACTTAGTTCTACTTCCTAGAAACATATGCACATAAAATAACAATAGCTGGTTGTTCTTGATGTACAAATAATCTTATGGTTAGAGTTCACTATTTTGAATTTTGTATGAATGAAGCTTATTTGTACCTTACATTGAAAAAGGGTTTACCCTTAACACCAGAAATTAGATAGCAAGTGGAGGTTTTTAACTGCTTAGGACAGCTTTTCCAAGTGATGCTTCTCAAGGGGCTGTAAGGCACCTAGCACAGGCAAGCAGCACTCTGCATGTGAGCCCAGACCCTGAGTCAGTAGAGGTTCAGCCATTAGCTTGACTGGTGACCTTGATCATGCTTCTTAGCCACCTTGAGCCTCATTTGCTTCAACTATAGATGAAGGGGTTGGACTATATGGTTTAAAACTAATTGACAAGACTTTTTTTTTCCAGACAGATCTATAAGCCAGTAGTAGCCACATGTAAATGAAGTCATTAGTGTCTTTAATGATGTGGTAAATAAAAAGAGATTTGGAGACATTTTCTGAGCAATCAGTGAAGAGAACTTATGATTGTCAGTCACAAAAAGTAAAAGCATAGACTGAGTATAAAGCCCCAAGTTCAACTCCACTGATTTATATACAACAAATGCGTTACATGAATATACTTGGTCTGTACCCAAAGTAGGCCCTACGGAGGAAATAAGAAGCTTACCATATCTGTGAAAAAGCACCATGAACTAGGAGAAAGGCTTCAGAGCCAAACATAATCGAGTTTAAATTTTAGCTCCACTAATTCCTTGCTATGACCTCCTAATCAGTATCTAGATATAAAAATGAGTTAAATGAAACCATTAGAAGCTAAATAATAGTAGCTAATATTGAGTGTTTATACTACTCTAACCTCAAGGGCCACTGTGAGTTGGACCTGACTCGACAGCATTGTATCAGGCACTGCACTTTTATATGCATTATCTCATTTAACCCCACCCTATGACATGGGTACTAATATTATCTCCAGTTTATGTTGTTGTTATGAATCAACTCAATGCTGACTCATAGTGACCCTACAGGACACAGCAGAACTGTCTCATAGGAGATCCTATGCTTGAGCACAGTAGTTAAGTACTCAACTGCTAACCAAAATGTCAACAGTTCAAATCCAGCAGCTGATCCTAGGAAACCCTATAGAGAAGTTCTGCTCTGTCTTAAAGGGTCACCATGAGTTGCAACTGACTTGATGGCAGAGGGTTTGGTTTTTCATTTACAGGCAACAGATGCCAGGTCTTTTGTCCTTGCAGAGCCACTGGTGGATTTGAACTTCCAACCTTTTGGTTAACAACTGAGCACTTAACCACTGTACTACTAGGGCTTCCTCTCCATTTTATAAACATAGAAACTGAGACTTGAGATTAAGCAACTTTCCCACCGCTACAAAGTTAGAAAGTCAATCAAAACTGCTCTGCTGCCTCCAATGGCCAAATGCTAAACTACTATAGCATACTGTGCACTACAGTTAAGTCAAACCCAAAACCAAACCTGTTGCTGTCGAGTTGATTCCAACTCATTACAATCCTATAGGACAGAGCAGAACTGCTCCACAGAGGTTCCAAGGAGTATTCGGTGGATTCGAACTGCCAACTTTTGGTTAGTATCCGTAGCACCAGGGTTTCCACATTATGTCAAGGAATTATATCATTAAGTGCCAGACAAATCAGAATTAAGCAAGAGTAGCTTACAAATGAAGGGCCCTGGTGGTGCAGTGGCCCACACTCTGCAGCTAACCAAAAGGTTAGTGGTTCAAACCATGGGAACTCTTGTAGAGAAGGTCTTGTGTGTCCTATATAGAGTACTTAAGAGCTGGTATCAGCTCAACAACTTTTTTGTTTTTAGTTTACAAGCAAGTATCCTTGGTGGTGCGGTGGTGAGGCAGCTGGCTGCTAACTAAAAGGTCTTGGCAGCTTGAACCACCAGCTGCTCTGTGGGAGAAAGAGGTGACAGACTGCTTCCTTTAAGATCATAGCCTTGGAGACTCTATGGGGAAAATCTACTTTGTCCTACAAGGCCACTATGAGTTGGAATCAACTCAATGGCAGCTGATTAGTTTAAAAACACAGAGACAATGTATTAGAACAAAATTTCAGGCAGTTATCTCCCAGGCAGAGAAGAGAGAAAACTATGAGAGTCTCCCAGGGTTGGTGATGTGGGGGGGAGGGAAGAAAGGAGGAAAACTGCTTTAGCAAGTGAATGAGAGAGACACCACTAGAGTTAGCAGTGAGTCCCTAAAAGCAGGTTCTGAGGATGTTATATTTGGAAAGATCAGCACCAGTCAGTCTGTGGCAGCCCTGATTGGAAGATCAACAAATATATTTTTTCACCATATTAGATACACACTAGATGATCCGTAAGTATTTGATTAAACATCAGGGAAAAAAAAAAAGCAGAAGGGGATGAATTTCAAACCTAGCTACCCAATGGAAGCAGAAACTTGTTTTTAACAAGAGCTATATCCATTCAACTTGAGTCTCCTGGCCAACTTCTGGAGCAGCAACAAATCCCATTAGATCACTCTTCTTAATTCCTCCCCTCTGTAATATAGTTCATAATTTCAAAATCTTCACAGCAGCTTATGTGGAAGTCAGAGGTGTTCTAAACCCATTGATAAAGATGAAGGGAAGAGATCAAAATGACCTTAGGAAAAAAGACTTCAAAAAGAAGAGAGCTTGTAAAGAGGGCATGGAATCCAAAAAAAAATCCAGCTCCGATAGCTCAGGAGAACCCAGCAACAGACCTCAAGAGTTAGTACTCACTGAAGAGCCAGAAAGGAAGGCTTCAAAGCACCTAGAGTCTGAAGGAAGCGGGACAAAGTGTTTTAGCTTCTTATACACAAGAAAGTGTTCAGGTTGGGATCTACTACATTAGCAAAAGAAAGAGGAATATGATTTCACCAATGGATACACCCTTAATGATAACTACATTTTTATTTAATTTAGGATATATAATGTGTTTCTTGGAAATCCTGGTGGCGTAGTGGTTAAGCGCTACAGCTGCTAACCACAGGGTTGGAAGTTCAAATCCACCAGGTGCTCCTTGGAAACTCTATGGGCAGTTCTACTCTGTCCTATTGGGTCCCTATGAGTCAGCATCGACTTGACGGCAGCGGGTTTGGTTTTTGGTTTATTGTGATTCTCACCATGGAGACCACGATGATTTCCGATATTACATTTTCTCAAACCACCCAAGAGGCATGAAGGAGCTCATAATGCTTTTCACTTAATGTGTTGACTCTGTGGCTCCAAAACGTGCCAACCAGCTAAGTTAATAGCATAAACTAGAACTTGGAGGTCCTACTAAATACAATGCTTTATTTTAATGGTACTTGAAACAAAAGACTGGAGCTTGAAAATTTTTCATTTGTGACATTTAGTCTATACGGAGTCAATGGATGGTTACGAGCTTGGCATGACTAATTCACAGTCCATTTGCTAAATGACACATTATAAAAAGTACCACTGAAAAGGATGTGTTTGTTTCCAAAGCTTCAACCTCATAGTAGACTGATTGCTTTACACTGGTCTTTGTCTAACCATTTTATGGCACAAAGAGGCTCTAACCACATACATATGTTAAAGATTCCTTGAAATGTTCTCACATTGGCAAGGACCAGAAATACTGGATTAGTCCAGAGGAGCTGTCATTCTGGTCCCAACATAAAGACCACCCAGAAAGATCAGGGTTTTACAATCCTGCATAAGACTTACCTAAAATGGTTATTCTTACAAAGCAGCCTAATTCTCTCCATCCTACAATTTCACAGCTAATATTGAAAATTAACGAGCTTCTAGCAGAACTAGCTTGTTAATTAAACTCAGTAGGGCAACTCCAAAATTTAAAAACTAAATAGTGAAAGAGAGATCAAAATTTTGATAAAAAGTTAAAAGGAAGATCCAGAAATTGTGGTTTAGGTTGACATGATGTTGGTAGTTTATATTTTTCAAGGACTGTGTTCATTTCATCTAAGTTTTCACATTTATAAAATTGCTCACAATAATTCCTTGTTATCCTTTTAATATCTGTAGTGATCTGACAGCTGTTGGGCTGAAGGAGCATAACTGGTTTAAGGAAAAAAAAAGGAAAAATTGTTGACACTGCTTTGACTGATCATATCAAGTCATAACTTTTCCAAAGAGCATTCCCCCCACCTCAGCCAAGGAATGAAGACGAGTCAAGTGGGGGGCAGGGGCACGCAGAAATGATGGTCTGATTAGCTGCCCATTTGTCTGTAAGCTGCTTTCCCCTCCCATGCTTACTCCTGGCCATTAGAGTGCAGCTGCTGGCCAGGAAGCCTGAGGAAGGGGGTCCCTCTGGAGCTGATGGCAGTGGCACTTTGGGAAGTGCTGGCAGGAGGTGGGCTATAAAAAGCAATTTGGCCTGGGAACAAAAGGCATCAATCACAGCAGTGTCATCAACTCTTGATTTGGATGGGGCGAGAACTTTCTGGGTCACCCTGGAAGCAGGAGAAGAACACACAACATCTTTTTAGTCACCTCCCCTTTCCAAAGGACTAAAAGTACTGGTCACAGGATCTAATTAATTTAATAGAGAAGTGAATGCCTCACTGCTTCAAAAAGATCTTTTTCTTTACTCATGTCTGTTAGTGAGGCAGAAGAAACCTATCTCAATTTGCAGCCTCTATCTGAAATCACAGAAATCATCACTGGACTTCAAAAGCAAACTTGTCTGTGAAAGACTCTCATAAGCCTGGGAAGTTTAATTAACCTTTGGAAAGCAATTACTATATGGCTATTCACTGGAAGGCCCAAAATTAGTAGTGAGACCAAAAAAACCAAACCAACTGCCACTGAGATGTCAGACAACTAATGAAAATAAAGAACTCAAAAAAAACAACTGTAGTCACAGAGATAACAAATGAAGAACAGAAAAACTGGGCTACTTCTGCATAAAAAAAAAAATCAAAGCTTAATCTAAACGTTCTGATAAAGAGATAACTAACTACATAAGTGAAACGGCAATATGTTTGAGCTGGGAGAAAACCAAAAAACCTAAACTCGTTGCTATCCAGTCAATTCCAACTCACAGTGACCCCAAAGAACAGATAAGAACTGTCCCACAGAGTTTCCAAAGAGCACCTCGTGGATTTTAACTGCTGCCCTTTGGGTTACAGCCATGACATCTAACCACTACATCACTGGGGTTTGGGAGAGTACTTCTCAAATACATCGTTGACACTTTCAAATCAAGCTGGTCCAAGGCAGAAAGGTACTGCCTTGGGCTCTGTTCTTCAAGTATGGCCTGTTTTTCAAAACCCCCCAAAGAGAGGCTAAGGTAAGAGTGCCCAGTTTAGACATGTACCATACTTATCATTTCTAGACTAAATACAGGAAGACTGGTTAAGAGATCTGCACAGAGAGGAAGTTCTGGAAATCTCCCTAGGTCCCTAAAACAGAGATTCAAGAACTAAACTTCAGTTCCAAGTCATAAGTAAGCTGCATGCATGCTTGTTTTCTTCACTGGATCTCTTTCATTTGAGTCCTGCAGAAGAGGAACTAAATAAAATATCGTGATTAACAAGAATACCACACTATTTGTCTATGTGAGGAAGATGTATTAAATCACCAGTACTTAACAACAACACATATGTCCACAGCACCCAGGGACACTGTGGAAGAAAGTCCTGGCAAGCTGCTTCCATAAAAATTACAGCCAAGAAAACCCTATGGAGCATTCTTTTCTCTGCATAACACATGGAGCTGCCCTGAGTTGGAACTGACTCAACAGCAACAGGTTATTTTGGTACCACCTCACAGATTATGTTGGAAGGCAGACTTCCCTTCCTAGATACCTAAGAAGGTGGTCTTAAGAAGGTAGTTTAAATCTCAAGTACCTTTTAATCTAAAACATTTCTTTTTCTCATGATATCAATTTGTTGAAAAGACCAGGGCAACTGTTCTACAGAGCGTCTCATCTTCTGAATTTTTCTGGTTGCTTCTTTATGGTGTCCCTAAGCTAGATGTTTGATTTAAAGGCTTGATGATTTTCAGGTATATGGTTCTGGCTAGAACATATTGTAGAGGAGTGGTATATTTCATTTTGCATCAAATTCGGAGCTATATAGTATCTAAATGTCTCCCCATCAATGACTGGAGAAATTGATCACCACATAATGGTAAGGGCAGCCAGATGTTTACTTTTTTTCTGTTAACTTTATTTTATGAAAATTTTCAAAACACAGAAAAGTTGAAAGAAAAGTACAGTGAATACTCATTTACTCACCACTTCTTTTGAAGAACTATATTTTGTTAGTTTTCTTTATATGTGTCTAAAATATTTCTTTTTTGCTGTGAAAATAAGTTGTAAGCATCATAAACTTTATCCCTAGCAAATGCATCACCTACAAAAAAATGGCATTCTCCTTTTATAGCCCCATAATTTTCCCTCTAAGAAAATTAGCAATTATTCCCCAAGATCACCTAATACTTAGTACATATCTAAATTTCTTTGACTGTCTTCCAAAAATCTTTTAGAGCTTTTCTTAAATCCAGAATCCAGTTAAGATTCACTCTTTGCATTCGGCTGACTCTTTAATCTCTTGTACTGTTTTAATCTACAGTAGTTCTTTCTCATCTCCATTTTTCATTTTATAATGAAACTGACATTTTGAAGAGATGAGGCCAGTTTAAATATTTACTCTTAATAAAAATGCTTTACAATTTGAATCTTTTTTTTAACAAAATTAAAATTTCTTTGAGTATTCAGAATTTTACAACATTTTTTTGAAATTAGCATCTTGTCACAAAAACATAATTACGGAACACTAAACTTAGACTGTTTAGCAGGGTAACCAATCATCCAGTTTGCTTGCCACTAAGGAGGCTCCAGGGACTTAGGACTTTCAGTGACACAACCAGGAAAGTCTCAGGCAAATGCAGATGTGTTGTCACTCTACCAATTGGTCACCCTTGGAGGACACTTATTAATATGTAGGAAATAGTTATGTAAATAAATCAGTTTCGTTATACTAAACAATTATTTGTATACTCACACCTTTTTAAATAAATTGAGTTAATTAGGCATTCAGATACAAGACATATGTTTGTGAAAATACTATAATTAAAATTCTATATCTTACTTTTCAAACTTAAGAAAAAACATTTAGAAGCATCTTAGATCAGCTATTTATTGCTCAATTTTACACCACTGTTAAAATCAACCCCAAATCCATATTTTACTTTAGATAATATATCTGTGGCTTAAATACAGTGATGCTTCAAAAACTTTATTTTTAAAAAGTAACTTATTTCATATACAGTTACTTAAATCATAAAAATTAAGGTTTTTTTTTTTAAAGCAGAAGCCCACTGTTTTATAAGTTTGTAATTTGTTCTTCAGAGGACTTGATTTTAATAGGGCTCTTCTGTAAGTGGACGGTGATCAAGTTTAGGTTTGTTGGGATTATTTTCTAGCAGCCAATCAGCTAGCCAAATCTATGGATAAAAGAAAAATATTCTTCAATTAATAAATATTTAAATAGGCAACTGGAAACTTAAACAAGTATCAAAGTTACTTTAAGGACAGTAGGAAGATGACCATTAAAAACTGAAATACTAAGTTTTACATTATGCAAGTTTCCCAAGCACATACATCAGTCTTGAAAATAATATTAAAAGGAATTATTTACTGTACTCTTTACTTAGAATATACAGATCCATGTAACAGAATATAAGTGCAGATACATAATTTAATATGTGATAAAAAAAGGCTTCACAAATCAGTACAAAACACACTGGTAAAAAAATAAATAAATTTAGATCATCATTTTATGCTACACACAAAAATAAATTCCATATACATGAAAAAATTTAAATACAAAAAAATCTAGAAATGAACATTAAGCAGAACGTTGGATGGGACAGAACTTTCTAAACTTAGAAGGAAAAGGAAAACTCACAATGGTAGAGGATGTAGGTTTGAGTTTTGAATAGTCTTCAAAAGATGAAAATTGAAAATTAATACCAAGTGAAATATTTTTGCAGCAAATAATATCAAATGATGATAATATACAAAGAATTCTAACAAGACCTCAATGGAAAAGTGGACAAAACATAAACACATAATTCATAAAGAAGGAAATACAACATTAAGGAGAAATGTTTAACATCAGCAGTACAGTAAATATACACATGGAAGCAAAAACAGTCACCATCTTTCTTTTGCCTATTATTGAATCCCCTCCCCTAATATTTTTTAACCTACACCTAATATTAGTATGAATGGGGTAAAATGAGAATTATCATACAACACACAGTGTGTGACACACATGCACTGGGAAACCTAAATCTAATGTCTGGAAATAATCTTTAAACTCTGAAATGAAATGATCCCATGAAACTATCATTAAACTAAACAACAGTTTAGCCCAATTAATAAAGAATGTTTGCTTTGAGCATAGTGCTTTTATAAAGATTTATAGGAGTGTAACCCAACAACAATTCATTTAAAGCACAGATAAGAACTTGAAGGGGCTGAAAGCCCAGATTAATGGTGATGAAACAATATGGGTAGACACAATGTGAAGTACATAACCAACGCTACTGAAGTATTCATGAAGAAATTGTGAATGCATGTATAAGCCCTGACAATTAAGTTCTCAAACTCATCCTAGAAAAAGTGCTACATACCTCATGGATGAATACCACTGCTGTCACCTTCGAAGTACTCCCCTTGTATGCACTGAGGCCAGTGCCTACAGCATCTTTCAAATCAATTCTGGAACGCTTTCTGGAATGGTCATCAGAGCTGTCGTCATATTACCCTTGGTTCCTGAGTGTCATCAAAATGTCTTCCTTTCAGTATTTCCTTTATCTTTGAGTAAAGAAGAAAGTCACAGGGGGTCAGATCCGGTGAGTAGGGAGGGTGTTCCAATACAGTTATTTGTTCACTGGCTAAAACTCCCTCACAGACAGCTACACAATTAAGTTCATGAACTTGCCACCATGAGCAATGGCTATTCCAGAAAGAGTTCCAAAATTGCTTTGAAGGGTGAACTAGGCACTGGCATTGGTGCATAGTTTCTCAAGGGGAGTGCTTCAAAGGTGACCGTAGTGACATTCAGCAGTGAGGTGTGCAGCACTTAGAACAAGTATGTGGACTTTGTGGTCAGACCTCATATGTTTGGCTGTAAAAAGAAATAAAATATTATTTAAAAAGAAAGTAAAACAACAGTAGGTGTGATAACTGGAAAATACGCATAGTAAAAGTGATGATGCAGAAAAGACAAGAAAGTTCTAAAAAAGAAAAGCAATTGGAAAGCTTACAGCTACTTGATTTAAAAAGTATGTTTACAGAGCTATAATAATTGAAGGAGTGTGGTAGTGTGGTATACATACATGAACAGATGCACAGACAAGTGAATCAGAAGAGAAAATACAGAAATAACTCTAAACACATGTGTGAATTTAGCACATGTTAACAGCGGCATCTTAAATCTGTGAAGAAAATATGAGTGGTTCAATAAGTGATGCTGGTCAACTGGGTAACCACATGGAAAAGAAAATCACACTGGCTCCTATGTCACTCTTTACAGCAAAATAAATTCCAGACAATCAAAGACATAAAGAGAGGAAATCACAGAATGTGCTAGTAGAAGGCTGCTGAGGCCCATCACCCACAGAAGCCTCTGTAAGCAAAGTCTCACGCCCATGTGATGGCGGGCGGAGGCATCTCACCCTTGGCATATTTTTGGCTACACTCTCCCTGATGATATTTTGCAACCTAATTAAACCTTCCTCAAAAATACCCTCTCATCTCCCGGCACAAGGATCAAAGAAGAAGGGTTTTACTACCCCCTTGGCTTAATGAATTCTGACACAGCACGCCCAGCCCAGGAATATTGAGGCTGGCCCGGCTCCGGGGGCTTCCCCCAACTGCACTTCCCCCTCCACATGTGAAAACACAAGCTACAGGAAAGCCCTGGGAAGCTTCCCAAGGACAACCCTCCAAATAGCCCTTAGAAATAGACATCTCACTCCCTATATCAGGAAGATAGATAGGCTCCCAAGTTCATTATAATTGGTATGACAAATGAGTAAATACTAAAGAAATATCCTTCTTAGAACAGCTTAAGGGTGGGGGACGGTGGACGCTTACTATTCTCACAGGAAGAGATAGAATAAGAACAAAGGAGGAACACATAGAGACAGCTGGCTTTGGATGAGTCTACCCTTCTTTCTGTACTCTTGACCTCGAGACATGAATACAGCTGATTGAGCTCCAGGCATAACTTTGTTTTCACTGTTACTTATCACCACAATATACTTGCCTCGGGCCATTATCTAGAAGGCCTTGACAAGTAACATGAAAAGAGACTACGAGGTGTCAGTTTCTTACTAGTCAACAGCTTACGTGGCCAAAAACCCCAGTGAAATTACATCACTTCATTGATTATAAAAAATAAAGAAAGGCAGGTCCTAACGGGCTGCTGTTCTCCAGATCTCTGGTTGTCTCAGTCTCATTTTCTTTCTTCTTCACCAATGCCACCCGTCCCTTCATGAACCCAGACCCTGCCGAGGCTGGCTCCCAGCAGAAGGCAATATGGGGCAATTTAAAAAAAAAAAAAAATCTTAGAGTAGGAGACTTCCTTTAAATAAGGCCCAAAACCCAGAGGCTATAACAGAGCTCAATAAATTAAGCTACATTAAAATTTTAAAAATTTACATGGCAAAATACATCATGAAGATAGTCAAAAGACAAATGGTAAGTTGAGAAAACTCCTGGAAAATACACATACCACAAAGGGTTAATTTCCCAAACACATGGATCTCCTATACAATAAGGAAAATGCCTTGACCCCAAAAGAAAAATCTGCAACGGGCACTTGCAGGAAGTTCACAGAAAAGGAAACACAAATGGCTTTAAGTAGCATATTAGATGCTCCAACTCATTCAGAATATAAGAAATACACATTAAACCATGAGATACCACTTTTCATCTATCAGTTTGGCAATAAACACAAAGGTTGAAAATATATCGGCTACTCTCATTCATTGCTGATCAGTATATAAAATAGTACAATCACCGTAACAAGTAATTTGGCATTATTTACCCAAATTAAAAAAAAAAATCACATTCTTTTTGATTCAGTATTTTCATTTCTAGGAATTTACCCAACAGATAAATGGCTTGCTGACATGGATGAAGATATTTCTTGTAGCACTGTTTGGAATAACAAACGAGTGGAAGCCACCTTAATGACCACCTATATGTGACCAATTAATAAACTGTAAAACTCCCATACAACAGAATACTGTGAGATCTACCTTGTAGCAGTGTCATTCTTTAAAAAAAAAAATTAGGTATCATGAAAAACTAAAATGTTGTGAACAACATTTTGACAGATACGTATAGCTCTCATTTGAATTATCATATAAATTATATACAAAAACAATGCTTAGCACTGAAAATACATTTTGACACACAATTTTTTTAACAATTAACCGCAAGAAAATAAATTATCAAAAGTTATACAAGGTCCGACAATTAAGTCTGTGAACTTAATCATTCTAAGTGCTACATATCTCATTGCTGAATATCACTACAGTCACCTTCAAAGTACTCCCTTTGGGAAGCTATGCACTGATGCCAGTACCTAGTTCACCCTTCAACGCAAGTTTGTGAATTTAATTGTCTAGCTGTCTGTGAGGGAGTTTTTAGCCAAAAAACCAATAATTGTATTGAACACCCTTCCTACTCACCTGATCTGTCCCTCAGTGACTTTTTTCTTTACCTGAAGATAAAGGAAATACTGAAAGGAAGACAGTTTGGTGACATTCAGGACACCACAGTTAATATGACAGCAGCTCTCACGGTCATTCCAGAAGAAGAGTTCCAAAATTGCTTTGAAGGGTAGACTAGATGCTGGCATCATTGTATAGCATCCCAAGAGGAGTACTTTGAAGGTGACAGTAGTGATATTCAGCAATGAGGTATGCAGCACTTTTTCTACAATGAGTTCACTAACTTAATTGTCAGACCTCATATGTAAGGCCCTGGAAAGGGGAGAAGAATATCAAAGACACAAGGAAAAATGAGCCTAAGAGACAGAAAATGCCACATAAACCAGAGAATCCATCAGCCTGAGACCAAAAGAAGTAGCTGGTGCCCACTTACCACCAATGACCACCCTGATAGGGAATAGCAGAGAGGTCCTGATGAAGCAGGAAAAGTGAGGTAAAGAACAGATATTCTAGTAAAAAGGCCAAATGCAGTGGTCTGACTGACACTACAGGAACCCCAAAAGACATGGCCCCCGGACTCTCTGTTAACCCAAAACTAAAACCATTCCCAAAGTCAACTCTTTAGACAATGATTAGACTGGACTATAAAACATAAAATGATGTGTGTGAAGAGTGTGCTTTTTAGCTCAAGTAAATACACGAGACTAGGTGAACAGCTCCAGTCCTGAGACGAGATGAGAAGGCAGAAAGGGCCAGGACCTGGCTGAATGGATGCAGGAAGCACAGGGGGAGAGGTGGAACGTGTTGTCACATTACAGAGAGAGCAACTAGGGTTACACAACAATGTAGGTATAAATTTTTGTATGAGAAACTAACGTGAATTATAAACTTTCCTTTAAAGCACTCAAACACAAAAAAAGATCAAAAAGAAACCATATTTGTCATTTTCACTGTTCCTTGAGCTCAGGTCCTTTGTAGTTTTTTTCTTTAAATAATTTTATTGTGTTTTAGGTGGAAGCTTACACAGCAAATTAACTTCCCTTTACTTTAGCAATTTTCCTTATATATAAGGAAGATCTAAAATGGATATGTGATAGGTTTTTGTGACTTTAAAGTGATTCTCAATACTTACACCATTTTAAAGAATATAACATCTTAAACACAAATACTACAGACAGTACTTCTTTAGTGTGAATTAAAAAAATCTCTTACATAAGGATCTGCTGGTTTTTGCTTACAAAGCTCCGTGAGTCCTTTAAGCAGAGTTGGTGTTACATATAAATTCAGATAATCCTTAGCAGCTTGTCCGACTGGAACTGGCTCAACTATCACTGCAAACACAAATGTATTCTCATTAAAGTAAACAAATAATGAAATACTATATGGTTGTTAAAAAAGATACCTTTAAAGAATTAACAGCATGAGAAATGCCTATAATAAAAAGTTAAAAAAAAAAAAAGGAAACAGAACTATATGTATAGTAGAATAAAACAAACTCCAACTCATAGGAATCCTATAGGACACAGTAGAATAGCCCCATAAGATTTCTAAGGAGAAGCTGGTGAATTCAAACTGATAGTCCTTTCTGGTTAAAAGCCAAGTGCTTAATCACTGTGTCACCAGGGCTCCACATAATGGCTTGGTCAAAAACGCACATACACACATGCAGAGAAATAGCAAGTCTAGATAAGACTAGCAAGAAGCACACCAAAAAGTTAACCATGATCATCCATAAGATTCTGGCTGACTTTGTTTTAAATTTTTTCCCTTTTTGCATTTTCATGCTTTCTACAATAAATACTATCTTTTTCTATTGTGATTAAGTAAAAGCATACAATCCAAATCAATTTTGCATGCCCGCATATCTGCGGCTTCTTCAGCTCTCCTTGCCCAGTGACAGCACACTTTTCCTTTTCATTGCATACTTGCCATATCTTCCTAACAAGCTCCTGTCCCTTCCTCTCCATCCTCTTCTCTCTCATCTAGAAAGAGACCAGTAGGACAGCATCCTATAAATTCACAGAACCATAAAGTACACACACCACATGGTCACACTGTGTCCCCGAATCCTGCTCATTTTTATCTGAAGAGTGACCACAGTAGTGTTTTCTGAAGCAGTAGCAGGTCTAGGGGCCACGCTCCCAAGGGATCCCCTGGGCTGTTGGACTAGCAATTGTGGTCGTTTAGTAGAGTTCTTGAGCTATACCCCTTTTTCTCATTTGCCACAGGGACTCAACATTGTGTGCGCCGTCACAGCGGTCTTTGGTAATGGCTGGGTACCATCTGCTTCTTGTGGTCATATGTTGATAAAGTCTCTCATTCACACAGGTCCTTCTGTCTCCTGGGCTCTTTTTCCCTTGTGTATTTGTTGTTCTCGCTGGTCATCTGATCCAGATGAGGTGAGACCATTTGGTGTACCTCAGATGGCAACTTGCTAGCTTTTCAGACTGCAGATGCCACTCTTCAATATGGCATGCAGAAGATCCTCGTAGCAATAGCAATTGGCCTTGATGTCCCCCAAGAACATGGTCCCCAAACCCCATCCCTGCTACTCTATCCTTGTAATATTGGGTTAAGATCAGAAGAGCTTTCAATTAAACTGATCTACTTTCTACTGTGTGCTGTCACTGATTTCACCTAACCAAATTTCTATGAACTATTTATGACCAACCCTCTCCTTCTCTCCCCCGCTTGTAGCTGTCAAAGAGTCTTTTCTTCTGTACATATGTCTATTTTTAAGTCCTTATAGCAGGGGTCTCATACAATATTTGGCCTTTTGCTGCTGACTGATTTCACTCAGCATAAAGTCTTCCAACTGAAACCAGGTTGCGAGATGCTTCCTAAATCATCATTATTGTTTATCATTGCATAATGTTCCATTGAGTATATGTACCATAGTTTGTATATCCATTCATCTGTTGATGGGCATCCAGGTTGATTCTATCTTTTTGCTGTCATGGACTATGCTGCAATCAATATTGGTGTGCATGTATTTGTTTGTGTGACAGCTTTTGTTTCTGTAGGAAACAAAGTAGTGGGATTACTGGATCAAATGGCATATCTATTTCCAGCTTTTTAAGGAAGTACCAAATTGCTTTACAAAGAGGTTTTACCATTTTGCAACTCCACCAGCAGTGTAGGAGAGTTCCAATCTCTCCACAGCCTCTCCAGCATTTGTTGTTTTGTGTTTTTTGGATTATGCCCAACCTTGCTGGGGTAAGATGGTATCTCATTGTAGTTTTGATTTGGATGTCTCTGACAGTGAATGATGGTGAGCATTTCCTCATGTGTCTTTTCTCTGACTGGATGTCCTCTTTGGTGAAGTGTCTGTCCATCTCCTTTACCCACTGCTTAATTGGGTTATATACCTTTTTCTTGTTGACATAAATACTATCTTTATAAGCAATATTATTAAAAATGAAAACATAAAAACTAGAAGATGAATGTAATCATTCAATAAAAATTATTCAAAGCTCACAACATAGTAGGCACTTTTCTATGTGACACAAACAGAACAGTGAATAATATGTAGCTCTTGTTTTCTTACAGACTAGTGAATATACTAATGAAGATCAAAGACCATAGCCTTCGGTATGAATTGCACCTCCACATCAAGAAAACAAAAACCCTCACAACTGGACCAGTATCCAACATTGTGAAAAACGGAAAAAAGACTGAGTTATCAAGCATTTCATTTTACTTTTTTCCACAATCAATGCCCATGGAAGCAGCAGCCAAGAAATCAAAAGGTACATTAGGGAAATCTGCTGTAAAGGACCTCCTTAAAGTACTGAAAAGTAAAGATGTCACCTTGAAGACTAAGGTGTGCCTGAATTGTGATGCTGGAGAAGAATATACCATGGACTATACCATGGAATATACCATGGACTGCCAAAAGAACAAACAGATCTGTTCTGGAAGAAGTACAACCAGATTATGGAACCATGTAAAATGAAACCCTTGACAACCTCATTCCTTTGTCCATTACGATGATGTTCCTTACTGGTCCAGTTGTGAAGATTTTTGTTTTCTTGATGTTGAGGGGCAATCCATACTGAAGGCTGTGGTTCTTGATCTTCATCAGTGTTTCAAATCTTCTTCACTTCCAGCAAGTAAGGTGGTGTCGTCTGCATAACACAGGTTGTTAATGAGTCATCCTTCAGTCCTGATGCTTCATTCATCTTCAGAGAACCCAGCTTCTCAGGATTATTTGCTCGGTATACCGATTGAAAAGGTATCATGAAAGAACACAACCCTGACGCACACCTCTCCTGACTTTAAACCATGCAGTGTCCCCTTGCTCTGTTTGCACAACTGCTTCTTGATCCACATACAGATTTCTTAAGAGCACAATTAGGTGTTCTGGAGTTTCCATTCTCTGCAATGTTAGCCATAATTTATTATGATCCACACAGTTGAATGCCTTTGCATAGTCAATGAAACACAAGTAAACATCTTTCTGGTATTCTCTGCTTTCAGCCAAGATCCGTCTGACATCAGGAATGATATCCCTGGTCGCACATCCTCTTCTGAATCCAGCTTGAATTTCCGACAGTACCTTGTCAATATACTGTTGCAGGCACTTTTGAATGAGCTTGAGCACAATTTTACTTGCATGTGATATTAACAATATTGTTTGGCAATTTCCTCATTCAGTTGGATTACCTTTCTTTTGAATGGGCATAAACATAGATCTTTTCCAGTTAGTTGGCCAGGTAGCTGTCCTTCAAATTTCTTGGCATAGACAAGTGAGCACTTTCAGTACTGCATCCATTTGCTGAAATATCTCAGTTGATGTTCCTCCAATTCCTGGAGCCTTGTCTTTTGCCACTGGCTTCAATTCAGTTTTGACCTCTTCCTTCAGGACCATTGGTTCCTGAGCATATGCTACCTCTTCAAATGGCTGAATATCAACTAGTTCTTTCTGGTATAACAATTCTGTATAAAGGGCTGAATATTGACCAGTTCTTTCTGGTATAACAATTCTGTGCATGCCTTCCATCTCCTTTTGATGCTCCCTGGGTCGTCTAATAATTTCCCTGTAGAATTCTTCACTATTGCAACTCGAGGAATGAATTTTTTCTTTAGTTCTTTCAGCTTGAGAAATGCAGAATGTGTTCTTCCCTTTTGGTTTTCCATCTCCAGCTCTTTGCATATGTCATTATACTTTCTTTGGCTGGCTGGCTTTGTCTTCTCAAGCCGCTCTTTGAAATCTTCTGTTTGGGTCTTTTACTTCGCCATTCCTTCCTTTTGCTTTAGCTCTCGATGTTCGAGAGCAAGATTTAGAGTCATTCCTGATATCCAATTTAGTCTTTTCTTTCTTGCCTTTTTTTCTTTTTCTTTTCTCTTTTTTATTATCACTGAGTGAAAATGTACACTCCCAAATAAATTTGCACGCCTACCTATATGCAGCTTTCACTGCTCTCCCTGCCCTGTGACAGAACACTATTCCTCTCTGCTCCATACATGTCTCATCCTCCCAACAGCCTCCTTTACCCTCCTCTCCACTCACTCCCTTTCCTCCAGTCAGAAGTCAGCAGGATATCCTATAGATGTATAGAACCATAAAGTGCACCCAATATGTAGTCACTCTGTGTTGCCATTCCTTGCTGTCTGAAGAGTGGACCATGGGCAACGGCAGCATCAGGGCCAGGAGCCATGCTCCCAGGGAAACCCCGAAGCCGCTGCACCATCAATTGTGGTCTTTCAGTGGAGATCTCAGGGTGTACCCCTTTTTATTCTTGTGTTGCCAGTGAGACTCAACTTAATGAGCTCCATCGTGGCTATCACTGCTGGTGGCCAGGCACCATCTGGTTCTTCTGGTCGCAAGTCGATGTAGGCACCCACTCATGTGGGTCTCTCAGTCTACTGGGTTGTCATTTTGGTCCTCGGTGAGCATGTGTTCCTGCTGAGTTGGGACCATTTGCTGAGCCCTCAAATGGCAGATTTTAAGACCCCAGATGCTATTCACCAATGTGGGATGCAGAGAGCCCTCTTAGCAAAATGCTAGTTGTGCCAATTGGCCACCATTTCACCTAAGAGCACGGTCCCCTGCCCCCCACCCCAGCTACTCTGTCCATGCATTATTGGGTTAAGATGGAAGGAGTACTCAAGCTATGTTGAAGTCCACTTAATATTGTTCTTGTTTCTAATGTGTGCTGTCACCAATTTCACCCAACCAGATTTCTACCAACTATCTAATCTAAGCCCCCCCCCACTCTTCCCCCCCTCCCTTGCAGTGATCAAAGAGTCTTTTTTTCTAAGCAGAAGTCTGTTTTTGAGTTCTTATCATAGGGGTCTCATACAATATTTGTCCCTTTGTCGCTGACTACTTTCACTCAACATAATGTCTTCCAGTTGAAATCAGGTTAGGAGATGTTTCCTGGAATCATCATTGTTCTTTATCAATGCATAGTGCTCCACTGAGTATATATAGTTTACCTATTCATTCCTCTGTTGTTGGGCATCTGGGTTGATTCCACCTTTTTGCTATTGTGGACTGTGCTGCGATAAACATTCTTGTGCACGTGTTCGTTGGTGTCAATGGCCTTGATTCTGTAGGATATATTCCAAGTAGTGGAATTACTGGGTCAAATGGTATATCTAGATCCATTTTTTTAAGGAAGCACCAGATTGCTTTCCAAAGAGGCTGGACCATTTTGCAACCCCACCAACAGTGTAGGAGAGTTCCACTTTCTCCACAGCCTCTCCAGCATTTGTTGTTTTGTGTTTTTTGGATCATGGCCAACTTTGTTGGGGTGAGATGGTATCTCATTGTCATCTTGATTTGAATTTCTTTAATAACTAAAGATCGTGAACATGTCTGCATGTGTACTTTCGTTGCCTGGATCTCCCCTTTAGAGAAATGTCTGTCCATCCCCTTTGCCCATCGCTTAATTGGATGATTTATCTTCTTCTTATTGATATTTTGTAGTATCTTATAGATTATGGAGATGAGATGTCAGTCTGACATACAGTTGCTAAATATGTTTTCCCATTCTGTAGGTGGCCTTTTAATTCTATTAATAAAGTCTTTGGATGAGTAAAAGTGTTTGATTCTTAATAGTTTCCATTTATCTATATTCTCTTCTGTTGATTGTGGTTTGACAGATTTTGAAGTCTGTCTACGTTGTATATTAAAACTTCTATTGTTGTTCCTACATTTTCTTGGATGAGCTTTATTGTTTTAGGTTTGATATTTAGGTATTTTATCCAGTTGGAGCTGGTTTTTGCATAAGGTGTAAGATATGGATCTTGTTTCAATTTATTGCAGATGGATATCCAATTTTGCCAGCACCACTTGTTGAAGATAATTTTTTTACCCCAGCATAATGTCTTAGGGCCTTTGTCAAATATAAACTGTTTATAGGCAGATGGTCTCATCTCTGGGGTCTTGATTCTGTTCCATTGATCAATCTGTCTGTTCTTGTACCAATACCAGGCTGTTTGGGCCCCTATGGCAATGAAATAGGTTCTGAAGTCGGGTAATGAGAGGCCTCCCAGTGTGTTCATTTTCTTTAGTAGTACTTTATTTATCCGGGGTTTCTTCCCTTTCCAAACAAAACTGGTGCTTTGTTTCTTCATCTCATTAAAAAATGATGCTGGAATTTGTACTAGGATTGCATTCTAGAAGTAGATTGCTTTGGGTAAAATAGACATTTTCACAATGTTAAGTCTTCCTATCCGTGAGCAGGGTAGGTTTCTCCATTTATCTAAGTCTCTCTTAGTTTTCTGTAGTAAGGGTTTGTAGTTATCTTTGTAAAGGCCTGTTATTTCTCTGGTTAGATAATTCCTAGGTGCTTTATCTTCTTGGGGGCTATAGTAAATGGTACTGATTTGATGATTTCTTCAGTAGTAGTCTCACTGTTGGTATAAAGGAATCCTACTGATTTCCTTATGTTTATCTTGTATCCTGAGACTTTGCTGAACTCTTCTATCAGTTTGAGTAGTTTCCTTATAGATTCTTTGGGATTCTCTGCATATACAATCATATCATCAGCAAACAGGGAGATTCTGACTTCTTCTTTGCCGATGCAGATGCTCTGGCTAGAACTTCTAGTACTATGTTGAATAGGAGATTTGAGTGGGCATCCTTGTCTAGTTAGTGTTCTCAAGGGAAACTCCTTCAGTCTCTCTCCACTCAGGATGATGTAGGCAGTTGGTTTTGTATAAATGGCCCTTATTGCATTGAGGAATTTTCCGTCTATGCCTATTTTGCTAAGAGTTTTTAGCATGAATGGGTGTTGGACTTTATCAAATGCCTTTTCTGCATCAATGGACAAAGTCAGGTGATTCTTGTCTTTTATGATATTTATGTGGTTAATCACATTAATTGTTTTTCTGATGTTGAACCAGCCTTGCATCCCTGGTATGAATCCAACTTGGTCATGATGGATTATTTCTGGGATATGTTGTTGTATTCTATTGGCAAGAATTTTGCTGAAGATTTTTGCATCTAGATTCATGAGTGATATCAGTCTGCAGTTCTCCTCTTTGGTTGGGTCTTTCCCTTGTTTTGGTATCAGCGTTATGCTGGCTTCATAGAATGAGTTTGGGAGTACTCCATCCATTTCTATACTGTGAAGTAGTCTCAGTAGTATGGGAGATAACTCTTCTCTAAAAGCTTGGTAGAATTCTGCGGTGAAGCCATCTGGGACCAGGCTTTTTTTGGTTGGCAGTTTTTTGATGACTTTTTCAATCTCTTCCTTTGTGATGGGTTTAATAAGTTGCTCTGCTTCATGTTGTGATAATTTGGGTAGGTGATATGAATCAAGGAATTTGTCCATTTCCTCTAGGTTTTCAAATTTGTTAGAGTACAGTCTTTCATAGTATTCTGTTATGATATTTTTAATTTCTGTTGGATCTGTTGTGACCACTCCCCTCTCATTTCTAATTTGGGTTGTTTGTTTCCTTTCTTGTTTTTCTTTAGTAAGTTTAGCCAGTAGTTTGTCAATTTTGTTGATCTTTTCAAGAAACCAGCTTTTGGTCTTTTCAATTTTTTCAATTGTTTTTTTATTCTCTAATTCATTTAGCTCTGCTCTAATCTTTATGACCTGGTTTCTTCTGGTGCCTGAGGGGTTCTCTGTTGGTCTCTCTCTACTTGTTCAAGCTGTAGGGTTAGTTCCTTGATTTGGTTTCTTTCTTCCTTCCAGATGTGTACATTTATATGGAGATAAACAGACCTCTGAGCACTGCTTTGGCTGTATCCCATAGGTTCTGGTAGGAAGTGTTTTCATTCTCATTGGAATCCATGAATTTCTTCATTTCATCCTTGACTTCTTCTATAACCCATGGTTTTTTGAGCAAGATGTTGTTCAGTTTCCAAGAGTTCCACTTTCTATCTATGTTTTTTCTGCTATTGATTTTGATTTTGATGCCTTTATGATCTGAGAAAATGCTTTGCATTAATTCAATGGTATGGATTTTGTTGAGCATTGCAGTATGTCCTAACACATGGTCAATTCTGGAGAATGTTCCATGTGCACTGGAGAAGAAGGTGTAGTTGTCTGCTGATGGATAGAAAGTTGTGTATATATCGATGAGGTTTAGTTGGTTAATTGTGGCAATGAGATCTTCTGTATCTTTACTGAGCTTTTTCTAGATGATCTGTCCAGTACTGAGAGTCGAGTGTTGAAGTCTCCCATATTACTGTGAAGTAATCTAACTCTTTTTTGAGCATAGTCAGTGTTTCTTTGATGTATTTAGGTGCTCTGATATTAGGTGCATAAATATTTAATATAGTTAAGTCTTTCTTGGGTACTGAACCTTTCAGCAATAAGTAGTGTCCAGACTGCCAGGTCCTTCTTCCTAGTCTGTCTTAGTCTGGAAGCTCAGCTGAAACTTGTCTACCATGGGTGACCCTCTAGTACCTAAATACCAGTGGCATAGCTTACAGTATCACAGCAACAAGCGAGGCTCCACTGACAGACAAGTGGGGGCTGCTCACTCTGTCTTTATCCTCCTTACCTGATGCTGTTATCCTCCTTAGCTGATATCTAATAGTCTATAGGGGCTGACAAATGGACAGCCCCTATCCAGAAGGAGGATAAAGAGGGCAGCAAGGGAAAGGGACTAGTTGAATGGACACAGGGAACCTGGGGTAGAAAGCAGGAGAGTGCTGTCACACTGCAGAGATTGTAACTAATGTCACAAAACAATATATGTTTAAATTCTTCTATGAGAAATTAACTTCAGCTGTAATCTTTCACTTAAAGCATGAGTTTGAAAAGTCCACAGGGCTGTTTCTGTATATCCTCACCACTGATTATAACCGTTCTAGTGGATGTGTCACTTCCTTTCGACACAATATCAGAAGAAATCAATTGCTGGAGAAGAACATCATGCTTGGTGAAGCAGAGGGCCAGGGAGGGCATGGGAGGCCTGCAGTGACGCGGACTGGCATGGCAGTCACAATACGAAGATGACTGCAGGACTGGCAGTGTTTTGTTCTGTTGTACCAAAGGATGCCACAAGCTGGAGTTGATGTGACAGCTGCTATCTATCTATCTCTAGCGGGTGTATAATGGTATTTACTGTAGTAGCATTTCCCTAAAGACCAATTATATTGAGTATTTTTTCACCTGCTTATTAGTCACTCCTGTATCTTCTTGTGTGAAATGCCTACTCAAATCTTTTGCTCATTTTTTAGTTGGCTTATTTGTCTTTTTACTCAGTTGTGAGAGTTCATATATTTTGGATACAAGTGCATTACCTGACACATGATTTGAAAATATTTTATTCTAGTTTGTAGCTTTCTCTTTTCCTGGTATTAATGATGTATTTTGAAATACAAAAGTTTTTAATTTTCATGCAGTCCAATTTACATTTTCTTTTACAGATCATTTGTTTGGTGTCCTATCTAAGAACTCTTTACCCAACACAGAGCTACAAGATTATCTCCCATGTTTTCTTCTAGATATTTTATAGCTTTGACTCACATTTAGGCCTATGATCCATTTTTAGTTAGTTTTTTTATATGGTGTGAACGCATAGTATACACTCATTTCTTTTTGCATGTTGATAACCAACTGTCCCAGTACCATTTGGTGAAGACTAATCTTTTCCCCAGTAAATTGTAATTGCATGAAAAAAAATTGACCATAAATGTAAGGGTTCATTTCTAAATTCTCACGTCTACTCCACTGATCTATATGCCTAACCTATGTCAGTATCACACAGTTTTTGGTTACTGTGGCTTTGTAGCAACCTTCTGAAATTAGGTAGTTGAAATCCTCTTTGTTCTTCTTTTTCAAAATCACTTTAGCTGTCCTTTGCAATTCCATATGCATTTTAGAATCAGCTTGTGAGTCTCTCCATAAAAGTATACATGGGTTTTGACAGGGACTGCATTAAGTTTATTAATTTAGGAAGAAATGCTATCTTGACAGTATCGAGTCTTCTAATCCATGAATCTGTTTGATGTTATTGTGAATGAAACTGCTTTCTTAATTTCATTTTTAGATTATTCATCACTACCTGCATTAGTTAACTAGTGCTACCATAACAGAAATACCACAAGCAGGTGGATTTAACAAAGGGAAATTCTATCACAATCTAGGAGGCTACAAATTAAAATTTAGGGCACCAGCTCCAGGACAAAGCCTTCTTTGCCAGTTCTGGGGAAAGTCTTTGTCATTAATATTCTCCTGATAAGGAGCTTCTCAGCACAGGGGCCCCAGGTCTACAGGACAATGCTCTGCTCCTGGCACTACTTTCTTGGTGATATGCAGTCCCCCAAGTCTCTCTTCTCACTTCTCTCTTTTATATCTTAAAAGAGACTGACTCAAGATACAATCTAAACTTATCGATTAAGTCCTGCCTCGAGAACATAACTGTGTCTAATCCTGCTTCATTAACGTCACAAAGGTAGGATTTACAACATATAGGAAAATCATATCAGATGACAAACTGGTGAACAATAACATAGTCCTGGGAATCACAGCCTATCCAATTTAACAAGCATTTTTCAGAGACACAATTCAATCCACAACACTAGTGCACCTATTCATGTTTATATATACTTTTTTTTTTTTGCTGTGGTAAATAACAAAATATTTGCCATTTCAGCATTTTTAACATGTACAATTCAGTAACATTAATAACAGTTATCATGTTGTTCAACTATCACTACTGTACATTTCCAAATTTTCACATTACCCTTAACAGAAGCTCAGTATCCTCTAAGCAATGACTCCCCCCCACTTGTCCCTTGTTATGACTAATCAATTTTGGTCTCCATACATTTGCCTATTCTAGACATTTCATGTAAGTGTATCATGCAATATTTATCCTTTGGTGACTGGCTTATCTCACTGAGAATTACATTGTCAAGAGGTTCATCCATGTTGCAGCATGTATCAAGACTTCATTTCTTCAGTGCAATTCTTATACACTGAATAATATTTCACTGTATGTATACACCACACCTTGTTTATGAATTCATTTAGGTTGTTTCTACTTTTGGCTATTGTGAATAGTGTTGCAATGAACTTCAGGGTACATGTGTCTGTTTGAGTCCCTACTTTCAGTTCTTTTGGGAATATACCTGGGAGTGGAATTTTTGAATCACATGTTACTTCTATGTTTAACTGTTTGAGGGCCAGCCAAAGTTTTTTCCACACCAATGGAACAGAATTAAGAGTCCAAAAATAAATCCATGTATCTATAGTTAAATGATTTTTGACAAGAGTGGTAAGTCTACTCAACAGTAAAAGTATAGTCTCTTTAATAAATGGTGCTGGGACAAGTGGATTACCACGTGCAAAAGAATGAAACTGGAACTATACCTCAGACTACATTAAAAAATTAACCCAAAATGGATCATAAACTTAAATGCAAAAACTAATACATTAAACTTTTTTTTTTGAGGAAACAAAGTTTTATTGATAAGGATGCTCATCTATATTATTTATGATAATGAACAACTGGAAACAACATAAATGTTCAATAGCAGACACTTGGTTACAAATGTGTGTTACATTCATATGATAAAATCCATTAAAAATGAAAGCATGCAAAACTTTTACATTTTATAGAAAATGTGATAGAAAAAAGCCACAAAAGAGTATGTACTGAACGGACCTACTTAGGGCGAGATGCATAAATGTACAACTATGCATAGAAAAGAGACAGGAAAATATTCACCAAAATATTATCTTGGCAATCCTAATATTTGTGTACTTTGTTATTGTTGTTGTGAAATCAATATCCTATGAAACAAAAACAAAAACCATTGCTGCTGAATCAATTCTGACTCACAGAGAACCCTATAGGACAGAGGAAAACTGCCTCACAGAGTTTCCAAGGAACTCCTGGTGGATCTGAACCACTAACCTTTTGGCTAGCAGCTATAGCACTTAACCATTAGGTCATCAGGGATTCCACAGTGTCCCATAAAACTCTTGAAGAAAACCCAAGGCTTGTATTGCAAGACCTAGTTTTTCCAAAATCAATTCTTAAATCATTAATTCTTAAATATACACTTAATAATATTTCACTGTATGTATACCCAACACCTTGTTTATGAATTCATTTAGGTTGTTTCTACTTTTGGCTATTGTGAATAGTGCTGCAATGAACATTAGGGTACACACATCTGTTTAATTCTTAAATATGATGCCAAAAGCATAGCTGACAACAGACAAAATCATATAAATAGAATTTCATCAAAATTTAAAACTTTCCTTCATCAAAGGACTTTATTAACATGAGGAGACACCTTACAGATTGAGAGAAAAATTCTGGGAACCATATGTCTGATAAGTATTCAATATCCAAAATATATAAAGAATGTCTACACATCTACATCGTAACAACATAAAAGACAGCACAATCAAAAACATGGGCAAGGGACTTGAATACACACATCACCAAAGAAAAATACAGATGACCAACAAGCACATGAAATGATGCTCAACACCATTAGTCATTAGAGAAATGCAAATCAAAACCACAATGAGATACCATCTCATCTCCATAAGAATGGCAATGAAAAAAATAAAATAAAATACTAGGTACTGGGGAGCTTGTAGAGAAACAGGAACCCTCATTCATTGCTGGTGGAAATATAAAATGGTATAAGACACTGTGGAAAAGTTTGGTGGTTCCTCAAAAAGTTGAACTTAGCACTCACTGTGGCATTGTTCACAATAGCAAAAAAAAAAAAAAAAATGGAGATGACCTGGATGACCATCAACAGAAGAATGGATAAACAAACTGGTACTTATACATAATGGGGTACTACATAGCAGTGAAGAACAATGATGAATCAGTGAAGCCTTTCATAACATGGAGGAAACTTGAGGGCATTAAGCTGAGTAAAATAGAACAATCACAAAGGAAAAATATTGTATGAGACCACTACTGTAAAAACTCATGAAAATATTTATACACAAAAAAACAATCTTTGATGGTTACAAGAGAGGAGAGGAGTCAGGATGGAAAAACACTAAATAGACAACAAGTAACTGGTAACTCTGGTGAAGGGTGAGACAGTACACAATACTGGGGAAGGCAGCACAACTTATACAAGGCAAGGTCATGGAAGCTCCACAGATACATCCAAACTTCCTGAGGGACTGAACCGTTTGGCTGAAGACTGTGGGGACCACGGTCTTAGGGAACATCAAGCTCAACTGGCAAAACATAGTTCATAAAGGAAATGTTCTACATTCCACTTTGGTAAACAGTGTCTGGGTTCTTAAAAGGCTGTGAGTGGCCATCTAGGATACTCCATTGGTCTCATACCTTTAGGAACAAGGAATAATGAAGAAAACTAAAGCTATATGGGAAAGATTAGTCCAAAGGACTAAAGGACCACATTTACAATGGCCTTGACCAGACTGAGTCTTGTACAACTAGATGGTGCCTGGCTACTACCATTGACTGCTCTAACAAGGGTCACAACAGAGGTTCCCATACAAGGCTGGAGAAAAATGTACGACACAATTCTAACTCAAAAAGAAAGACCAAATTTGCTGTCCTGACACAGACTAGTAAAGCACTGAGAGCATGGCCCCTGGATGTCCCTTTAGTTCAGTAATGAAGTTCACCTTTCATCTAAAGATTAAACAGGCCCATGAAACAAAAACAAGACTAAAGGGGCACACCAGCCTAGGGGCAAATACTAGAAACAGGAGGGGACAAGAAAGCTGGTAATAAGGAACCCAAGGTTAAGAAAGGAGAGTGATGACATGTTGCGGGATTCTTAACCAATATCATAAAACAATATGTGTACTTTTTATTGAGAAACTGTTTTGTTCCATAAACCTTCATCTAAAGTACAAAAAAAAATTAGACAACTCAATAGTAAGTCAAAGGAGCACAATTCAGGCAATGGAAGCCAGAATTAGTAAGACTGATGATAAAGCACCTGACACCAACATATTAGACAAAAAATGAAAGAATTTTTAAAAAAATCAAGGAAACTCTAAGAATTATGAGAGACTCTGTCAAGAGAAATAAACTATAGGTGACTGAAGTACCGGGATGGGGGAAGGGAGTACCTTAGTCTTCTAATATTACTGTAACAGAAATATCACAAGTGGATGGCTTTAATAAAGAGAATTTGTTTTCTCACAGAAAAGCAGGTTAAAAGTCCAAATTCAGGGCATTAGTTTCAGAAGTCTTTCTCTGTTGGCTCTGAAAGAAGGTCTTTGTCTTCAATCTTACCCTGGACTGGGAGCTTCCTAGGAATAGTGACCAAACCCTTTCTAAAGAATGTGCTGTGCTTCTGGCATTGCTTTATTGGTGCTATGTGGTCCACAACTCTCTGCTTGCTTCCCTTTCCTTTATATCCCAAGAGATTGCTTCAAGGCACAATACAATCTTACAGATTGAGTCTTTCCCATCTTCTCTCATTAACATCATAGTGGCAGGATTCATAACATATGAGAACATCATGCAATACCAGGTCTCATGACCTACCCAAACTTCTAAACACATTTTTTGGGAGTCACAACTCAATTCATGACGGGGAAGATAACAGAAAATACAGAGAGAACTGTTGAAGATTTACTAACAAAAAACTCCTCTGGTGTTGTGAAAGATGAAAGCATAGCTAATTCAAGATGCTCAACAAACTCCACACAAGGTAGATCCCCCAAAACTGACACGAAGACATACTATAAACAAACTTCCCAAAACCAAAGATCAAGAGAGAATTTTAAGAGCAGCTAGGGATAAACAGGAAACTCCGGTGGTAGACTGGCAAAGTGCTACAGCTGCTAACTAAGACATCAGCAGTCCGTATCCACTAGCTGCTCCTTGGAAACTTTATGGGGCTATTCTACTCTGTCCTATAGTGTGTCTAGGAGTTGGAATGAACTTGACAGCAATAAGTTTTGTTTTATTTCTCTTTAGGGATAAACAAAAAATAATCTACAAAGAAGACTCAATAAGGCTAAGCTCAAACTACTTAGCAGGAACTGTGCAGGCAAGAAGTCAATGCAATGACATATACTTAAGCACTGAAGGAAAAAAAACTGCTAGCCAAGAATTATATGCCTATCAAAACTGTCTCTCAAATATGATGGCAAAATTAGTACAAACAGATAAACAATATTTTAAGGAATCTACAAGAACTAAACCAAAAATCACAAGAAATACTGAAGTGAGTCCTTCAGTTAGAAAACCAGTAATATCACATACTGAAGACTAGAACACAGGACAGAACAACCACATATCAACCCAAATATGGAAATCACAAAAATAAATCAAAGCTAAACCACTAAAAATAGGGAAACAGAGACACATTTATGTAAAAGATGACAACATTATAACAAAAAAACAGGGAATAAAAAATGTAGTAATAGATCTTTCATATGGAAAGGAAGTCAATGTGATATAAAGAAATAAAAGACTGGTTTAAATTTAGAAAAACAGGGGTAAATATTAAGGTAACCACAAAGGAAACCAACAGCCCTATACATTAAAATAAAAAAACAAGCAAAACATAAAGACTCAGAAAATACAAAAATCAAAAAAAAATGAAAAAGAGCTAAAGAAAATACATAAAGAGAAATAATTCAGCACAGAAAATTAAGTGGAAGAAAGAAACTGTCCACAATGAACAAAAAAGGCATCAAAAGACAGCACTAAACTCATACCTATCAATAATTATGCTGAACGTACACGAATTAAATGTGCCAGTAAAGATACAAAGAATGGCAGATTGGCTTAAAAAACGCAATCTGTCTACAATGCTGCCTACAAGAGACACATCTTAGACTTAACGACAAAACAAACTAAAACTCAAAGGATGGAAAAAATATATTAAGCTAACAACATTGAAGATAGAGCGGGACTGGCCATATTAATTTCTGATAAAATAAGACTTCAAAGTAAACTTCACTGTAGTGGATAAGGAAGGAAACTATATAACGATTAAAGGGTTAGTACTCCAGGACATAACCATATTAAATATTCACACACCCAACGAGGCTCCTAAGTACATAACACAAACTCTGACAACACTGAAAAGAGAACTAGACAATTCCATAGTGACAGTAGGAGGCTGCAACATGCCAGTTTTGGTGACTAACAGAACATAAAGAAGCTCAATAAAGACATAGAAGATTTACATGCCACAGTCAACCAACTTGACCTCATAGACATATACAGAACACTCCACCCAACAGCAACCAAGTATATTTTCTTTTCCATGGCACATGGAACATTCTCCAGAAGAGATCACGTATTGGGCTACAGAGCAGGCTTTAATAGAATCCAAAGCACTGAAATAGTACAAAGCATCTTTTCTGACCATAAGCCATAAAAATAGTAATTAGTAACAGAAAAAGCGAGGGAAAAAAAAATCAAACCCATGGAAACTGAACAACGCTTTGTTCTAAAAGTACTCAATTACAAAAGACTTCAAAGAAGGAATAAAGAAATTCACAGAAATCAAATGAGAATGAAAATATACCCTAACATAACCTTTGGGACATAGCCAAAACAGTACCCAGAGGTCCATTTATAGCAATAAATGGACATATCCAAAAAGAAGAAAGGGCCAAAATCAAAGTATTAATTCTACAACTTGAACAAGTAGAAAGAGAGCAGCAATAGAAGCCCTGAAGCACCAGAAGTAAATAATAAAAATTAGAGCAGAACTAAATGAAACAGATGAAAGATAAATGAAGGAGTTAACAAAACCAAAAGCCAGTTCTTTGAAAAGATCAACAAAAACAATAAACCACTGGCCAAACTGAGAACAGACTAACAGGAGAGAAAACAAATAATCTGAGTAAGAAATGAAATAGGCAATATCACACTATAGAACTGAAATTTTTAAAAATCGTAACAGAAACAACAACAAAAATAACAGAATATTATGAAAAATTGTGCTCTAACAAATCTGAAAACCTAGAAAAAATGGACAAATTTCTAAAAACACATTACACCTAAACTAATAAAACAGATGCAGAACAATCAAACAAACCCATCACAAAAGAAGGGATTGAAAAGGTTAATTAAAAAACTCCCAACCAAAAAAGCCCTAGCCTGTGGGGACCATGCTCTCAGGCAAAATCGAGGCCAATTGGCACAGCTAGCATTTTGCTAATGAGGACTCTCTGCACCCCTCATTGGTGAGTGGCATCTGGGGTCTTAAAAGCTGCCAAGCTGCCATTTGAGGGCATAGCAAATGTTCCAAACTCAACAGGAACAGGGGATCACCAAGGACAAGAACAACATGGGAAAAGAGAAACCAGAAGACAGAGACACCCACATGAGTGGGTCTCTACATCTACTCGTGACCAGAAGAACTGGATAGTGCCCAGCTACCACCAGTGATAGCCATGATGGAGCTCACAAAGTTGAGTCTCACTGGCAACAAGAGAATAAATACGGGCACACCCTGAGATCTCCAATAAAAGACTGCAATTGACGGTCTGGGGGCTTCAGGGTTCCCCGGTGAGCATGGCCCCTGGTGCTGATGCTGTCTCTATCAATAAATCATATGAAGGTCAGCTTTTGGACAGAAGTGGATTGGACTTGGTGATGCAGAGTGACTGTATCTTGTGGGAATTTCATGGTTCTATGCATCTATAGGATATCACCATGCTGACCTCTTGCTGGAGGAAGGGGAGTGGGTGGAGAGGAGGGGATAGGAGACTGTTGAGAGGATAGGACATGTATGGAGCAGAGAAGAGGGGTGTGCTGTCACCGGGCAGGGAGAGCAGTGGGAGCTGCATATAGGTGAGCAGTGAATTTATAAGGGAATGTACATTTCCATTCAATCATAATAAAATAAAAAAGCCCTGGCCTGGACAGCTTCACTAGAGAATTCTATCCAAAAGAGTTAATACTACTATTACTACAGCTATTTCAGTACATAGAAAAAGATGGAATACTCCCAAAGTAATTCTAGGAAGCCTTCATAACCCTAATACCAAAACCAGGTAAAGACACCACTAATAAAGAAAATTACAAACTGGTACCTTCATGAACTCACATGCAAAAATTCTCAACAATATTTCAGCCAACAGAATTCAACAACATATCAAAAAATAATTCACCAGGACCAAGCAGGACTCACACTAGGGATGCAGGGATGATTCAACGTTTGAAAAACAATTAGTGTAATCAATCACATAAATAAAACAAAAAACAAGAACCACATGATTTTATCAACTGATATAAAAAAGGCAGCTGACAAAGTTTAACACCCACCCATACTAAAAACTCTCAGCAAAATAAGAACAAAAGAGAAATTTCCCAACATAATAAAGGTCATTTATTCAAAGCCAGCAGCCAACATCATCCTAAATGTAGAGACTGAAAGCATTCCCATTGACAACTAGACAAGAATGTCCCTTTGTCACCACTTGTATTCAACACTATGCTGGAGGTTCTCATCCAAGAATCGGACAAGATAAATAAAATTTTTAAGAAATAACACAGAAGGAGAAGAGAAACCTAGACTCTAAAAACATCTAGTTGAAGAAAAAGAAAGGAAAAAGTAAACTCGTAGGAGAGTTCCTACAGAGCACAACTTGGTTCTGAGAGAAACACTGAGTTCTTCATTCTTGGCTTCAAGTTTTTAAGCAACTACAAGTTAAATCTGATAAAACATATTAGAGAAAAATCCTGTTATCTCTCCTCCCACCTACATTCTCAAATAAAAGAAAAAGCAAATAATACGCAGATAGAATTGACAAATTATTCATATCTAACTCACCTTCAGGAAACATGAACCGAATTTCTCTTTCAGCAGCAGCAAAGTCATTACTTCCATGAAGTGCATTTCTTAGATCATCTGTGCCATATACTGCTCTTAGACTAAAGGCAAGTTAGAGATGACAATCATTCAGTCTCACATCATTTCCTCATGTTTTACATGAGTCTTCTATTTAGGAATTTTACCTAAATAGAGCACGGTCACTTCTTACACACAGAGGCTTTAATGTATTTTTAAAATTCAGATTAAATCTATCTGGATGAGGGTCAAATATATTCAAAGAGTAGGACAGATACACTGGGAAAACAGCAGTTCTGGGTGATGAAGAGATGTTGTTTTAAGAGAAGTCAAAAAGCCATGCCTACTCAAAACTGCAACAATTCATTGACTTCATGTTTTCAGATATTAGTGATAATGCTGTTATTTTGTATTTCTGGTCCAACATTACCAATATTCTTTTAATACACCATATCAATTTTCCTATGAAAAACCCTACTTTGGGGTAAGGTGATAGAAGAATACGGTTAATCAATCATAATCAGACATCTTCTGAGTTCTTTTTGATATCTGGATTAAGATACATATTTAAATGGTTAAAATTTAAAATGAATCCTCTCTTTTTTAAAAAAAAGAAAAGAAAAACTTCCAAATGAAAGGAAATTCCTATTACAATAAAAGTAGAATTTTTTTGTTTCATTTTCACATACAGATTACATACTTTTCTCCTAGGAAAATTACCTGTCTGGATGTGTTTCCTTAGCTACTAAGCTGTTACTTGGTCCCAGAAGTTCTTTCCAGTAAGAGATGGCTTTATGTCTAGCTAATATCATAGCAACAAGTGGTCCAGAACTCATGTAAGCCGTTAAATTGGGGAAAAACATTTTCCCATACTGTTCCACATAAAAGTTACTGCAGTGTTCAGGGCTGAGATGTAGTTTTCTTCTCTACATGAGAAACAAATAAAGTTAACAAAAGCATTTAAAATTACAGTTCAATAATACTTCATTTAGTCAATTCTATCTCATGGCAACCCTATAGACAGAACTGTCCCATAGAGTTCTAGCCATTAACTGAGATTAGTACCAATCCAATTACAAATTGGAGGTTTATCTTTGTATTATGAAGAAAGGTAGTAAGAAAATAAAACATATTCTGTAAGAGAAATTACTTAAGCTACATAATGTAAGAAAAAAACTATTCCAGTTGAGTAGCCACCTTCAGCATATAACCATATGCTAATGACAAATTCATCTCTTAAACTAACATTCCAATTATCAATATTTCATTATACATTAAAGTAGCAAAAGCAAGCTTTAGAATTTTTTGCTTCCCTGTAGTGAAATTTTCCTCCCCTATTTCAGAATCTGGTCTTATATGGTACTTAGAATTAATTCTGGTCTCATGTGGTACTTAGAACACAGCGTAACAATGCAGTAAAAAGTTTTTCACTTAAACATGAAAGCTGCATATTCTTTTTTTCTGGCTCTGTCATAAATACATTAATTCATTGTGATCTTCAGAAAAAATTAATTGATGTCATGTTTTTCAATTTAAACAACTATGAAACATATTTTGGACAAATACTATTTTCTTTACAAATGAGAGACTATAAAAGCAATTCAGTAAATTAAAAAACATAAACCTAAGCCAATCACTCTTCCAGTTTCCAAGTAGCAGTCTCTCCTCAGAAGCAGCCATTTTCAAGTGTATAACATCTACACTGCTATTTTCCAACCGCACTGTATGTGGACCAGGAGGGAAAACATAACAGAAGGATTCAAAGTAGACATTAAGGAAAAATGTCTTGCTGGAGTAACAATGGGGAGATATTAGCATAAGCTGCTAAGTTCAGGCTAAACAATCTCCATGATTAAGGCAGAAATCAGTCTTTCTAAAACAAGTTAGATTTTCTGGAGAGTACATTGCGAATTTTACCAAGTGACCTACCTCTTAAGGCTCCTTCCAAAATTAGGTTCCCTCAGGTTTTAGAAACTGGGTAAAATTGCTTGCTTTGTACTGAGCAAGAAGCCTGGAAAAATGCTTTCCAGAGGCGAAGTCAAGATGGCGGACTAAGCACACGTCTCCTTATATCCCTCTGGAAACCAAGACCTGAATTCATAATCAAATGGAGCGTTCTGGTCATCTAGTGAGCCCCCAGGACACGGCACAGGGCTGTTAATTTAGATTTCATACCGCTGAGCGAAAAACCTCCTCTCTTTCGCTGACTTGCGCTCCTGGCTAGCCCGGCTCTCATGGACTGAAAGTAAATGCACAATTTTGACTTTTCTTTTCTCTGTCTTGGCAGCAGACAGAGCTGGGTCTTGCCTAGCGGCTAGACTCAGACACACTCCTGGTGGGATAGGCAGGTGAAATTGTTGTATTTTGAGAGCCAGGCTTAGGACTGTGTTCATCTAGCCACTTTGGGCCTGTCTTTTTATCACGGCCACAGTGTGGTTTGTACGGAATCGCAGTGCCTGTGTGCGGGACGCCATATTGGACACAGAGATTATAACAGGACCTACTTCTTAGCCCAGGAGCCAGTGCCTGCAAACAGCACAGCGCTTCTCTGACAGAAAAGCAGTAGTTTACACAGTGTCACCTACGGTGGAGACCTGGCAACAGAGGTGGAGGACTCACTACTCCTCAGCACCTTTAGCCCCTCTATCTGCCAACTGTGTGGAAGGCACCATCTTAGACACAGCGGCTGCAGCTGGACCTATTTCTTAGCTTGGGAGACCGAGCCTGCTTTTCTACCAGAAAAGTAGTAGTTTACAGTGTCGCCTAAGGCAGGGCCCTGTCAGCAGAGGCGAACAGGGCAGTGGCATTGCCGTATTTTGAACCAGTTTGTATCATCTGGGGTTGGATATAGTGCTGCTTACTTTGCCAGTTGGGAAGAGGGACTTCTACACTTGAAAACCTGACTGACTTGGGAAGTGGTTAGATACCTTTTGTTGTACATTTTAAGACAGCCTACAGAAACATCTGCAGTCCATCCTCACAGAATCTCTCCCAGCCTCTACTTACTCACATGGGACCCAAAAAGCAACAGAGACTTGTCTCATACAAGAAATCACCCATGACTTCAGAAGGCTCCCAAACAAAACAACCAAGGAGTTTTCCAGATGAAGAAACTTTTCAGAAACCATCAGAAGGTGAATACAAAAGAACATATACAGAGCCATTCTAGACCTTATAAAAAAGGCAGCAGAAAAGGAAAAATTAAGCAAGCTGTTTGATCTGATGGAACACCAGTACTCTGAAATCCAACAGATTAAGAACAAAATCAAAGACATAGAAACTCCCACGCAAAGCCAAGAAAACAGAATGGAACAAATGGAAAAAAGAATTTCTGACTGGGAAGACAGAGCTACTGAGGCCAGCGTATATGAGCAGAAATCAGAAAAAAGAAACAAGAAAAATGAAGATGCATTAGAAGCATGTGGACTCTATTAAGAGTAATGACCTTGAATTAATTGGAGTCCCCGAACAGGATGAGACACCTGAGAACACAGAGAGTATCACTGATGAGCTGCTGACACAAAACTTCCCAGAAATCATGAAGGAAGAGAATACAGATATCCCAGATGCATATCATACGTCACAAAACATAGATCTCAAAAGAAAGACTCCAAGATATACTATAGTCAAGCTTAACAAAATGAAACATAAGCAGCAACTCTTAAAGGCAGCAAGACTCAAAGCAAAGTTAACATTCAGAGGGAAACCCTGTAGGCTTTCATCAGATTTCTCAGCAGAAACCATGCTGGCACGGAGACAGTAGCATGGCACATTCAAAGCCTTGAAGGAGAAGAACTTCCAACCAAGAGTTATATATCCTGCAAAACCATCTTTCAAATATGAAAACGAAATCAAGACATTCCCAGATAAACAGAAACTCAGCGACTTTGTAAAAATCAAATGAAAACTACAAGAAATACTGAATTCTTGGCTTTGGCTTAGAGGAATAAAACCACTAACTTTATATTTCAGAATGACACATTATTCAGAACTCAGTTAGGGAAGGCTCCAAATTCAATCACAGCTTTAACACTGAAAGAAACAATTCAGTGATTATCATGAAAACTATGGTGCCATCATATTAAAAAGAGGGATGTACTACAGTTGTTACAGTCCTTCCAGATGGAGAGGAAGTCGACAAGACTGGTAGCAATTAAAATTGGGTTTATATACAGTTTATTCAGGGTGATCATGGGGCAGCTGTAAAGCACAACAAAGATGTAACATGCCATTTCAAGAAATGTAACACAGGAGTCTCAACAACCACAAAAAAAACTCTGAAAAAGGTGAAAAATCAACGCACAAAAAAGAATGTCCCAGAACACACTATAATAAGAACAACAGAGAAAACATCAACACAAAAATAAACATATCACAATGGCAGCAGTGAACACATACCTATCAATAATTACATTGAATGTGAATGGACTGAATGCTCCAGTAAAGGGACATCGAGTGACATCTTGGGTCAAAAGACATGACCCATCCATATGTTGTCTACAAGAAACTCACTTGAGATGTAAAGATAGGAACAAACTGAAAATTAAAGGATGCAAGAATATGCATCAAGCTAACAATGAACCAAGAAGAGCAGGCATGGCAATTCTAATCTCAGACAAAATCAATTTTAATGTAAAATCCACCATTGTGGACAAAGATGGACACTATTTATTGCTGAAAGTTTCAGTACACAAGCAAGACTTAACTATATTAAATATTTAAGCTCCTAATATCACAGCACCTAAATACGTTGAAGAAACACTGACTACACTCAAAAAAGAGTTAGATGACTCCACAGTAATAGTGGGAGACTTCAACACTCCACTCTCAATATTGGACAGATCATCTAGAAAAAAACTCAGTAAAGATACAGAAGACCTTATTGCCGCAATTAACCAATTAAACCTCATTGATATACACAGAACTTTCTACCCATCAGTAGACAACTACACCTTCTTCTCCAGTACACATGGAACATTCTCCAGAACTGACCATGGGTTAGGACATAATGCAATTCTCAACAAAATCCATACCAGTGAATTAATGCAAAGCATCTTCTCAGATCATAAAGGCATAAAAATCAAAATCAATAGCAGAAAAAACATAGATAGAAAGTGGAACTCTTGGAAACTGAACAACATTTTGCTCAAAAAACCATGGGTTATAGGAGAAATCAAGGAGGAAATAAAGAAATTCACGGATTCCAACGAGACTGAAAACACTTCCTACCAGAACCTATGGGATGCAGCCAAAGCAGTGCTCAGAGGTCTGTTTATCTCCATAAATGCACACATCTGGAAGGAAGAAAGAAAACAAATCAAGGAACTAACCCTACAGCTTGAACAAGTAGAGAGAGACCAACAGAGGAACCCCTCAGGCACCAAAAGAAACCAGATCATAAAGATCAGAGCAGAGCTAAATGAATTAGGGAATAGAAAAACAATTGAAAAAATTGAAAAGGCCAAAAGCTGGTTTTCTGAAAAGATCAACAAAATTGACAAATCACTGGCTAAAGTTACTGTCATGGTTTGAATTGTGTCCCCTCAAAAGTGTGTGCAGCCATGTGGCTGGGATATGGTTCCCAGTATCTTGGAAATGTCCTCCATTGTGTGGTTTTGCTAACCTGTGTGTTAAAGGATTAGGGTGGGGCTGTGAATTCCTGCTATGGGGGAAGTTTCCCTGGAGTATGGCTGGCCCCACCCTTAATGCTTTTAGCTTGCAAGGAATAAAAGGAAAAAGAACCAAGGACAATTTGAGAACCTCGCTACCATCAAGCAAGCAGCACCGGGAGCAGAGCGCGTCGTTCAGACCAGAGGTTCTTGCGTTAGGACACTCCCTGGACAATGACTGATGCAATACCGGACTTTCCTCCAGAGCCGTCAAGGGGAAAGTCTTTCCGTGGAGCGGACACCCTGAACATGGACTTGCAACCTACCGGACTGTGTAAGAATAAATCTTTCTTTGTTAAAGCCATCCACTCTGTGGTATTTCTGTTAGAGCAGCCCTAGCTGACTAAAACACTAAAGAAAAACAAGAAAGGAAACAAATAACCCAAATTCGAAATGAGAGGGGAGTGGTCACAACAGATCCAACAGAAATCAAAAAAGGTACTACTAAGGAAAAACACACTGGGAGGCCTCTCATTACCCAACCTTAGAACATACTACACTGCCACAGTGGTCAAAACAGCCCGGTACTAGTACAAGAACAGACAGATCAATCAATGGAACAGAATTGAGACCCCAGAGATGACACCATCTGGCTATGAACAGCTGATATTTGACAAAGGCCATAAGACATTAAACTTGGGTATACTACAAAATATCAATAAGAAGAAGATAAATCATCCAATTAAGTGATAGGCAAAGGAGATGGACAGACACTTCACAAAAGAGGAGATCCAGGCAGCCAAAAAACACATGCGGACATGTTCACAATCTTTAGTTACTAAAGAAATTCAAATCAAGACTACAATGAGATACCATCTCACCACAACAAGGTTGGCCGTGATCCAAAAAACACAAAACAAAAAATGCTGGAGAGGCTGTGGAGAAAGCGGAACTTTCCTACACTGTTGGTGGGGTTGCAAAATGGTCCAGCCTCTTTGGAAAGCAATCTGGTGCTTCCTTAAAAAAATGGATCTAGATATACCATTTGACCCAATAATTCCACTACTTGGAATATATCCTACAGAATCAAGGCCATTGACAGCAACGGACACATGGACAAGAACGTTTATCACAGCACAGTCCACGATAGTAAAAAGATGGAATCAACCCAGACGCCCAACAGCAGAGGAATGGATAGGTAAACTATGGTATATATACTCAATGGAGCACTATATAATGATAAAGAACAATGATGATTCCCCTGGTTTCAACTGGAAGACATTATGTTGAGTGAAAATAGTTAGCGACAAAAGGACAAATATTGTATGAGACCCCTATTATAAGAACTCAAAAACAGACTTATGTATAGAAGAAAAGACTCTTTGATCACTGCAAGGGAAGGGAGGGAGGGCAAGGAGTGGAGGGTTTAGATTAGATAGTTGGTAGAAATTTGGTTCGGTGAAATCGGTGATAGCACACATTAGAAACAAGAATAATATTAAGTGGACTTCAACATAACTTGAATACTCCTTCCATCTCAACCCAATATTGCAAGGACAGAATAGCTGGGGCAGGGGGCAAGAGACCATGCTCTTAGGCAAAATCGAGGCCAATTGGCACAACTAGCGTTTTGCTAAGAGGGCTCTCTGCACCCCACATTGGTGAGTGACGTCTGGGGTCTTAAAAGCTGCCAAGCTGCCATCCCAAGACACAGCAAATGGTCCTAACTCAGCAGGAACAGATGCTCACTGAGGACCAAAATGACGTGGGGTAAAGACAACCCAGAAGACAGAGAGACCCACATGAGTGGGTGCCTACATCGACTTGGGACCAGAAGAACCGGATGGTGCCCGGCCAACAGCAGTGATAGCCACGATGGAGCTCACTAAGTTGAGTCTCACTGGCAACACAAGAATAAAAAGGGGTGCATCCTGAGATCTCCACTAAAAGACCGCAATTGATGGTCCAGTGGCTTCGGGGTTCCCCTGGGAGCATGGCCCCTGGCCCTGATCCTGCTCTTGCCCATAAATCATAATGAAGGTCCACTCTTTGGACACGAATGGATTGGATGGGGCAATGCAGAGTGATCATATATTGAATACACTTTATGGTTCTATGCATCTATAAGATATCATCCTGATTACCTCTGGCTGGAGGAAGGAGAGTTCGTGGACAGGAGAGGAAAGGAAACTGTTGGGAGGATGAGACATGTATGGAGCAAAGAGGAATAGTGTGCTGTCACCCGGCAGGGAAAGCAGTGGAAGCTGCACATAGGTGGGCACGTAAACTTATACAGGAACGTACATTTTCACTCAGTCATAATAAAAAAAAAAAAATGCTTTCCTAGGTGGCTCAGCACTGCTGTGAACAGGCTGGGATGTACAACCATAACATTTGCAATAGTCTAAGGACCAGCTATTTTGAAAAGGTGCTGACATCTGTTCTCAGTGAAATTCATATAGTCAAGAAGCTTGAGGAATTTGAGAAATTATAGCAGGATGTGATTTATTTCCATCTTTGATTTTATTATTTAAATGAAGACATGGCAGTATTTATGATTCGTATGTATATTGATGGACTTTTCCCTTCAGTGAGTTTAAAAATTTCATCTGTGACAATCCAATACCTAGTCTGCTGCATGCCCTTACTACAAGCAGGGCAAGTGAACTCAGCAGGTGCGCTAGCTAAAGACACGATTGTAAAAAATTAACAGTTCATCTTTAATGAAAGTTGTTACTGAATCAATGATTCCATTGGTGGCTTTAAACTGATTATCGGGTAAAATTCTTTGGAATTAGGTTGAATATCTTCACAAAGAGAAGTGGAGACGATCAAATACCATCATGAGTGCAGTGGTTAAGAGCTCAGGTGTTAGCCAAAAAAGGTCAGCAGTTTGGATCTACTTGCTGCTCCTTGGAAACCCACCAGGGGCAGTTCTACTCTGTAGAGCAGCTACACAGTAGATTCGGAATCCACTAGTGGACAGCAACAGGTTTGGTTTATTAGGCGTGGAACCCTTAGCCTGTAACAAAGGAAAGACCGCCACCTACTGAGAGGATACAACATTATTCAAAAGGTTTGTCCTAGATGGGACAAGGAAGTCAAGTTCAATGGCCTCTCAACTACGATCAAATCTATTTTAAAATCATGGAATACATCCTGACTCTTGGTAGGAAATTTGCTGTTGACTATGGAAAGTATTAAATATTAGTATTTGTACTAATTAATAATCAACATTAACCATTTAGCAGCAGTCCGTCACTAGTTTTTAAATGTAGTCTTTAAAAAAATTTTATAGTAACATTTATCTTATTTGCATACTTCATTTTTCTATGATTCAATAAATTAATAGATAATACACTTGTTGCCCAGTGGTTAAGAGTTAGGCTGCTCGCAGAAAGGTCAGCTATTTGAACCCACCAGCCATTCCTTGGGACAAAGATGTGGCAGTATGCTTCCATAAAGATTACAGACTTGGAAACCCCATTTGGCAGTTCTGCTCTGTCCTACAGAATCACTGAGTTGACAGCAGTGGGTTTTTTGGCTACTTGTTGTTAGCCATATGCTTATAAAGAAGGCCAGTAAATACGACTATTATTCAAATTAATGCACCAACCACTGTTACCAGCTTCTGCAGTCTGACATTGATCGAACACGCAATCAGGACACATTGATAATTATGGGTGACTGGAATGCAAAAGCTAGCAACAAAGAAGGATCGGTAGCTGGAAAATATGGGCTCAGTGACAAATAATGCTGGAGATCACTTGATAGAATTTTACAAGACGAACAACTTCTTCATTGCAAATATCTTTTTTAATCAACACAAACAGCAACTGTACACATGGAATTCACCAGATGGAATACACAGGAACTAAATCAACTACATCTATGGAAAAAGACAATAGGTCCACAATCAATGCCCATGGAAGCAGCAGTCAAGAAATCAAAAGACACACTGCACTGGTAAAATCTGCTCCAAAGGATCTCTTTAAAGCATTCAAAAGTAAAGACGTCACCTGGAAGACTAAAGTGTGCCTGACCCAAGCCATGGTATTTTCGATCACATCATATGCACACAAAAGCTGGACAATGAACAAAGACAACAGAATTGATGCCTTTGTTGTGGTGTTGGAGAAGAGTGCTGAGTTTACCATGGATGGCCAAAAGAATAAACAGATTTGTTCTGGAAGAAGTACAACCAGAGTGCTCCTTGGAAGTAAAGACGGCAAGACTGCCATCTTTGGACATGTTGTCAGGAAGGATCATTCCATGGGAAAGGACATCAAGCTTGGTAAAGTGGAGGATCAGTGAATAAGAAGACCCTCAACAAGACGGATTGACACAGTGTCCACAACAACGGGCTTAAGCATAAAATCAACTGTGGACACAGCACAATACAGGGCAGTGTTTCGTTCTGTTGTTCATAAGGTCGCTATGAGATGGAACCAAGTCGCTGGCACCTAACAACAACAACCAATGCATCAGACTCTGACTCACAGCGACCTCATGGACAATGTCTCGTCCTGAGCCATTTCCATGATCAGTTGGGGATCTGACCACTGTGATCTGCCTTAGTTTTTTAGTGCTGCTATAACAGAACTATTACAAGTAGATGGTTTTAACAAACAGAAGTTTGTTCTCTCATGGTCTAGGAGGCTAGAAGTCCAAATTCAAGATGCCAGCTTCAGGAGAAGGCCTTCTCTCACTGTTGATTCTGGGAGAAGGTTCTTGTCATCAATCTTCACCAGGTCTAGGAGCTTCTCTGCACAGGAACCCTGGGTCCAATGAATGCACTCTGTTCCTAGTGCTGCTTTCTTGGTGGTAGAGTGTCCTCAACTTCCTTTTTAACTCACAAAAGGCAATGCAGGCTGTACCTCAAGGAAATTCCTTTCATATTGGATCAGGTCTGTGATCTGAATAAGGGTATTATATCCCATCCTAATTTTCTTTAACATAATCTTGCCTTATTAACCACAGGCAGAAATTAGGAATTATAACACATATGAAAATTACATCAGTCACAAAATGGAGATCACACAGTACTGGCAATCATGGCCTTAACCAAGTTGACATATATTGTTGGGGGACATAGTTCAATCCATGACATGATCTATAGGGTTTTCATTTGTTGGTTTTTAGAAGTAGATTTCCAGGCCTTTCATACTAGTCTATCTTAGCCTGGAAGCTCCACTGAAACCTGTTCAGTATCATAGTAATGAGCAAGCTCCCACCACACACAACGTATGCTGGTGAGAAATCAAACCTGAGTCTACTGCATGAAAGGGGAGAGCTTTACCAACACACTACCAATGACAGGGTTCAAAAACTCAAACAATATAAAAATGTCTATACTAAAAAATCTCATACTAATTCACCCTGTTTTCCTCTGACCTCAGTAGACAACCCTTTTTAAAAAAACAAAAATTACCTCCTAGTGTTTCATTCTGCAAATTCTGGCAAAAGAATAAGTACTACTCTTCTTTCCTTCACAAAAGGTTGCCACATACTGTTCTGCACCTTGCCTTTTTCCATAACAGCACACAGAGAGGTTCCTTATCCTTTTTACATTGAGTGGCCCAGTATTCAATTTGGTGGATTCACCAGGGTTTATTTAACTAATCTCCTACTGCTGGATTGTTTTCAGTCTTTCACTAGTTAAGTAAACAAAAAGCTCTAGGCATTTGCTGTTAATCAATTTCAATTCATGGCAACCCCATGTGTACCAAATAAACAACAAAACAGAAAATAACCTGTATGCAGGTCATTTCATGTTAATTCAAGAGTAGCTATAGCAAGGATTCCCAAGAGTAGGACTACTAAGTCAAAGGAAAACTACACCTGTAATCTTAGTAGATAACTGAGAAAGTTCCTACAAGAGGGGCTGTGACATTTAAAATTTAGGGAAACGGTATCTTAGTATGGTTTTAACTGGTTTTTTCCTACTAAGAGATTGAGCATCTTTTTATATATTTAAGAAGCTATGGTGGTGCAGTGGTTAAGCAGTCGGCTGCTAACTGAAAGCCTGGTGGTTCAAAGCCACCAAGCAGCTCCAATGGTGAAAAGACCTGACAATCCGCTCCCATGGAGATTACAGCTTAGAAAACCCTATGGGGCAGTTCTACTGTCTCAAATGGGTTCACTGTGAGTTGACACCAAGTCAGTGGTACCTACAAGAATCAGTTTTCTTTCTATTCATTTTTCTACTGAAGTATCTTTTCGAGAAACTCATTATACATTAGGCAAGTCAGTCCTTGATGATACAACTTGCAAATCTTCTTTTCAAGTTTGTCATTTTGTGTTTTGACCTTGCTTATGCAGTTTACTTGGCCCTGCAGAAGTTCTTAAATTTTATATAGTCTTATCAAGCTTTTCTCTTATGGCTCCTGGACTTAAGTCATAGTAAAAAAAGGCTGTCCCACTCCAAGATAAAAAGAAATCATCTGTCTTTTCTTCTAAGCATTGAAATCTCAGTTCCATCTGGAGTTTATCCCAGTATATAATATCTACATTCCACTTAAAAAAATGGCTACCCAATATTCCTAATACTGTTTATTAAAGTATTTTAATTAAAGATTTCCTTACATTTTCCTTGTACCATCCCTACTCTTTGCCACTACCTATTCTTCAAAGCTCAACTGAAGTCCTATATTTCCCAAGGACTGAAGTTTTCCCGTTTTTATTTTTTAAAATACTGACTAAATAGGCAATATGACACTGTAGAAATGTAAAAGAATAAAAATCTGGATATTTAAATAATGAATGGAACAAAAGGAAGATCAAAATATTCAATTCTAAAAAAATTCAATTCCATTTAATAATCTTCAACAGTATTCTTTCTACATTCTTTTCTATGCCTCTAAAATGACAACTTTTACCAACTGCAGAACAAATATAAGGCTTTAAAATCTTAAATGTTTATAAGAAAACCACTAACTAAAAAAATATCAACAACCCAAAAGACTTTTAAAAGTGAATATATCACGGTCCATCCACACAGAGGAGTATTACACAGAAATTGACGAGAATGAGATAGATTCTGTTGTAATATCTGGAATGCTGAGGGACTTTGTAAAAGGAGGCCAAGAGAGAGAAACTGTTTTCATTTAACGCAAGAACAATGTTTGCAAATGCATAGATAATCCCTGGAAGAACACAAGTGTTAATTAAACAGTGGTTGCCTCTGGAGACTAGGAGCTGGGGTTGAAGAGAAAGAAAAAGCAATTTTACTTTTCATTTTATATCTTTCTGAAGCATGAAAAAAAATATTTTACAACTATCACATGTTAACTTCTATAACTACATGAATAAACCTAAATTTAATGTTAAACACTAAGGATCTAAATGGATTACCGCCTTCTACGTTTTTTTAAAAAAAGGATCAAAAGAGAAAGCAAGCACGACCACTGTGCTCAGAAGTTACCTGAACAATGGTGAATCCAGACCTGAAAATAATGTCTTGTATCTCCTCTTCTTTGTCAACAATATCTGGTTTGATAAGGGCCAGAGTCTTTTCTACATATATCTGAGGTGGACTCATTGATATCTCCATCCTGGCTTTTCAGAGTACAATTTAATAGTTTCTTAACTGGTATCAACTGCAATGAGAATACCCCACCCACCCCAAAATTAATGTAACTGTGATTCAAAATAGCAATATTAGGTGCTTGATTTTAATTTCTCAGGTTAGAAATTGTCACATATCCTTCTATAAGCAGCATACTCTGTCACATTTCTATTGTTTGTGCAGGTCGTACGTTGGGTTTTTCGAGGTGCTTTCACCGCGACAGTGGGTTTGGTTTGGGCTCACCGAGGGGAAGCCAAGGGACAGCCAGAATACCTGGTGCTGTGGCAGACTCTGGGCGGGGAACCGGAGCACGGCGCGGCAGGCGGGCAACGCCGCTCCAGTGGCAGGTGAGCAGCCTCTAGTGCCCGGCTACCTTAAGGAAGCGACCCCACCCCACAGGGACAAGTGCGTGTTTACCAACAAGGCTGACTGGAAAGCAGGGTCCTTAGATCCTCAGGACTGCAGCTATCAGAGGCACTCACCACAGCACCACACCCTCCTCCGTGGCCACCAGTTGTTGCTAGGAAACCAGAAACTCCAGGTCTGGGATGGTGGCTGCAGAGGGCCAATTCTAGCAGGAGCTTCCACTCCTTTGCTGGTTTCCTTCATTTAAGAGAACCAGCTGCAGACATTTTCATAGCCTCTGGTTTGTGGGTCTAGACCTCCCGTTACTTATCCCCAGCTCTCCTGATAACTCTCCACTGCTGCCTGCCTTCCTGGAATACTTCATTTCACAGCTTATTAGACCTGGACCTAGTGAGGCTCTCGGCTTTCCAAACCAGTAGGTGCACTCAGGGCCTTGCATTACCCTTCAAGATAAACTATGGGAACACAAGGGCATCTCAGTATTATCTTTATTCTCAAACTTTCTGAAATAAGATTCCAAAAGCTATATTCATTTGTCTTGCAGTTCTCCATATACAGTACTTGAATCTGTTTCTTGAACACTACAGTTTTTTGGGGGCTCTCATCGTTTTTCTTTTAAACCCTGTTTGGTGACCTAGAGGTTGGGCAGTTCGAACACACCAAGTACTCCTTGGAAACCCTATGAGGTAGTTCAACTCTGTCATATGAAGTCTCTATGAGTCAGAAATGACTCGACGGCAATGGGTTTTACTGGTTTTTATTTTTACATTTTCTTCATAATTTATCTCATTTCTTCTTCCTTTATCCATCTGAGGTATGGTTCAATTATCCCGGCTTGACAGATGAGGAAGAACCCTTTTTGTGCAGTGGCTAGGAGCTCAACAGCTAAGCACCTCAGGAGAAAAGATAAAGCAGTATGTTCCCCTAAAGATTACATCCTTGGAAATCCCCTGGGGCACTTTTACTCTGTCCTGCAGGGATACTATGAATTGAAATCAACAAGTTTGGTTTTTTTGGTTTTACAAATGATAAAACAAATTAAAGATAGCTCCCTCAACCTCACCCACCTCGTTCCAGACAATATATGTAAGAAAGGTATTAAAAACCTTCTTCATTTCACGTATCATGCTACCCTCTTTATCCCCCAGCGTCTTAAATCATTAAACGCAGTCCAAGATTTGTGAAATAACTTTTATTTATAGATCAGTATACCAGGCTTAATCCAGTTACCCCTAAATTAAGCTTGTAGAACCAAGTTGTGGGGAACAATAGCAGCATAAACTCAAGTCTCAGCTTTCCTCTTTATATTATGTTCACAGGCATCTTTAACTCTTTGGGGATGAGTTAAAAGCTTTATTTTTATTGAAAAAAGAAAATGGAGAGGTGGCAAAGTATTGAAATCTTCTCTGGGTCAGAGTCTTAAGGAGAGGTCCAAACTCCAGAAAAAGTCAGGGTAGCAGCTCCAAGTTAAGAACACAGATTTTTCATCATCCACTGGGTTGTTCTCATTCCAGACTACTTAGATCTCTTCTTTTATCTAACCAAATACTCAGCACCTACAGGGTCAAGGCACAAATAACAAGCTATGAATCTTAAAAGCTACAGAGATTTGAATGCAATTTACTTCTTCTTCCAAACATAAATTTAACTATACTTCTTTTAAAAGTATGATGCTGCTTTTCTTAAAGTATGATGCTTCTGGCTTATAGCAACTCTATGTAACAGAAAAGAACTGCCCCATAGGGTTTCCTAGGCTGTAATCTTTATGGGACCAGACTGTCAGGTCTTCTCTCCTGCAGAGCTACTGGGTAGGTTGAAACCACCATGACATCTGGTTAGCAGCCATGTGCTTATTAGCCACTGCACCACCAGGGCCCCTTCCTGCTGTGATAGCAGAGTGAAATGTCTAGGCCTGTGGGTTTGGGAGTCAGGTTATCTTTTAATTGGAATCCAGGATATGTAACTTTGGACAAGTACTTAACCTCTTTGCAAACTCTGGTGGTACAGTGGTTAAAAGCTATGGCTGCTAACCGGCAGTTTACCAGTTGGAATCCACCAAACACTCCTTGGTGGTTACTATGATTTATTTGTTAAAAATGAGATCGTGTGAAGGTACATTAATATCAATAGATGTAGTAACCAAAAATGGTCTGTAACTCAAGCCTCTGGTTTCTACATGGAAGCCTCTGACTTGAGGCTGTAGAACCAGGACCTCCCATTACCTACCTATCCCCAGCTCTCCTGAGAGCTCTCCACTAGACTACTTTACTTTATAGCTTTAGAGCTCAGGTGTTCCAAACTAGCAGGACCACTGTCAATCCCTCAGGATCTTGATTTACCTCTAAAGATAAACTCCAGGGATACTAGGTCATCTTAGTAACATCCTTATTTCATAGACTTCTGAAATCATACTCCAAAGTCTATATGCCTTTTTCCTGCAGTTCTGTGTTCAGTACCTGAATCTGTTCCAAGACTTCTCGTTGCATCTCCACAGCCATGTGGTACACATGATGGTCAGAGTCATTGTACATCACAGCATTCTGGAACATCAGCATCAGGTCCCGCTGAAACTGGGCCATGGTGCGAATCCGTCCCTTAGACAGATTCCTCTTCAAGCTAGTTAAGTCCATGGGTCTGCAGGTAGTCAATGGAAACCAGAGGACATCAACATTCACCTGGAATATGTGGGAACTAACATGCTCTCTTAGAGAATTAATCAACTGTTAATGAAAATAATAGTAAACATAACAAACCTACTAGATAATAACAGAAGCCAACATCTGACCGCTTACCACAGACCAAGCACTATGCTAGGCACTTTATATACTAACTCAATCTTCTCAATAAACTTATCAGGTGTTATTCCCACTTGAAAGATGAAACTGAGATCTAAAGAGGTTAAACCCATAGCTGATGAATCAATTCTGACTGACAGCGACCCTGGAGGACAGAGTAAAATGGCCTCATTTGGTTTCCAAGGAGTGTTTGGTGGATTCCAACTGGTGAACTGCCAGTTAGCAGCCATAGCTTTTAACCACTGTACCACCAGAGTTTGCAAAGAGGTTAAGTACTTGTCCAAAGTTACATAGCCTGGATTCCAATTAAAAGGTAACCTGACTCCCAAACCCACAGGCCTAGACATTTCACTCTACTATCACAGCAGGAAGGGGCCCTGGTGGTGCAGTAGCTAAGCACATGGCTGCTAACCAGATGTCGTGGTGGTTTTAACCTACCCAGTAGCTCTGCAGGAGAGAAGACCTGACAATCTGGTCCCATAAAGATTACAGCCTAGGAAACCCTATGGGGCAGTTCTTTTCTGTCATACAGAGTTGCTACGAGCCAGAATCAACTCAATGGCACACAAAGACAACATCATAGTAGGAATCATGGCTCTTGGTGCCAGACCTGCAAAGAATCCAACAGTTTGTCACGTACTAATTACTGACTGATTATGATGTACAGTTTTATACTGGATAATTAATCTACCTTTTTTATTGCACAAATCCTAAGAATGTTTTTCCTCCTTTCACGAGAGTAAAAAGAAGAACGATCAGGTAAATAAGAAGATAAACTATTGTTCAGTGAGGCACTGAGAGTGGGTATATGGGGGGAGGCACAGCAGTGTCAAAAGAGGACTATCCTGGGAGGTAAGAATTGGGGCTTAGTTCTAGCTCTGTTATTAACCGTAAGTCATGAATACCGCTAAACCTTAGTTTCCTTATGTTTAATATGGAAGTGTTTGTATCCAAAGGTCCTTTTTTGATCTTCTATACTCTATTAACACATTGGTTTATGGCAGTACTTTACACTGGGGTATCAAAATGCAAAATAATGCAAACAAACAATATTGGTAACATCCCTTTGGATTACCATGTCTTCCTGAGAAAAACTGCTGGTCAAGTTTCGCTCCAAAAGAACAGTGTCGAAATCTACCGAAAGCTATTGGTAACAGTGTAATAAATGGTTCACATTACTTAAAAACATGGAGGAAAAAACCCCAGAAAACACCAACCAAAAATGTACTATCCTTCTGTTCCCTTCATTCCCTCTCAGAGGAAAAGACCAAGCTAACCATAATGTCATATTTTTAGCTGTAAAATGTATCCCGAGTAATGCAAATGAAACAATTATTTCACAGATTAGAAATAAATAAAGAACGAAAAGACACCATCCAAATCACAATAATTGGTCTACACTGACCCAGAAAGAAGCACAGTCAGGAACAGGAAGAAGAAATGGAATGTGTAGCTAATTACCTCCATAGAACAACTGCCTTCTTTGCCATCAGACTAGAATTGGTGGGTGCATGGAAACCATTACTGAATTTTTAAAAAAATATTTTATTGTGCTTTAAGTGAAAGTTCACAATACAAGTTAATCTGCCATGTAAAAAAACCCTGTAACACAACCCTAGTTCCTCTCTCCATCCTGTGACAGAACACTCCTCTCTTCCACCCTGTATTTACCCTATTCATTCAACAATATTTGCCCCCTCCTCTTTACCCTCCCATTTTGCCTTTAGAGAGGAGCTGCTCATACAGCTTCAAGTACATATTTAAGCCAAGAAGCACACACTTCACCAGCATTACCAGTCCAGTCCAATCTTTGGAGAGTTGGCTTCGCTACTGGTTGCAGCTCTGGGGTTAGCAGTGGGTCCAAGGGTCCATGTCCTTAGGGAACCCTCCAGGATGTCTGACCACCAAATCTGGTCTTTTAACAGAGTTGCAGATCTGCACCTCCATTTTTCTCCTGCTACCTCTGGGACTCTATGTTGGTGGTAGCTGGGCACTGATCATATGGCTCCTTCTGTCTCCTGGGCTCATATTTTCTTCATGTCTTTGTTATCCTTCATTCTCCTCTGCTCTAGATGGATTGGGACCAGCTGATACTCCTCAGATGGCAGCTTGCTTGCTTTTAAGAACCCAGATGCCACATATCAAAATGGGACACAGAATATTTCCTTAAAAAAAAATTTAGTTATACCAATTGACCTAGATGTCTCCTGAAACCACGGTCCCCAGACCCCTGCCAGCTGCTATAGTGATCTTCACAAGGTTGGGCTGTATTTAGGAAACATTTTAGTTTTTGGTGTAGTCCAGAACAGTTTATCTCTCTCCTGCTGCATACTGTCACTTCCTTTACTTACCCCAATTCCTATCTACTATCTAATTTATGAATATTCGTCTTCCTCCATCCTCTGCCCTGTAACTATCAAAGATTATCTTTTTCTGTGCTTAAATCTTTTCTTGAGTCCTTATAATAGTAGTCTCATTCAAAATATGTCCTTTTACAACTGACTGATTTCACTCAGCATGTCTTCCAGATGGCTCCATGTTAAAAGATGTTTCATAAAAATCATTGTTCCTTATCACAGCATAGTATTCTACTGTGTGAATATACCATAGCTTGTTTATCTATTCATGTGTTGATGGGCACCCAGGTTGATTCCATCGTTTTGGTACTGTGGACAGTGCTGCAATCAACATTGGTGTGCATGTTATCTATTGGTGTGGCGGCCCATATTTTTCTAGGCTATATTCCAAGCAGTCACGTTGCTGACTCATATGATATTTGTATTTCTAGCTTTTTAAGGAAGTGCCAAATTGATTTCCAAAGTGGTTATATCATTTTACACCCCACCAGCAGTGAAGAAGAGTTCCAGTCTTTCTACGTCTCCAACATTTATTGTTTTGTGTTTTTTCGATAAATGCCAGTCCTACTGGAGTGAGATGGTGTATCAGTGCAGTTTTGATTTGGATTTCTGTAAAGGTTAATGATCATGAACATTTCATCATGTCTTTTTCAGCTGCCTGCATATCTTCTTTGGTGAAGTGACTGCTCATATCCTTTGCCCATTGTTTAACTGGGTTGTCTTTTCCTTGTTGAGGTTTTGCAGTACCTTGTAGATATGGGGACTAGGCACTGATCAAATTTGTGGTTGCCAAATTTTTTTCCCAATATGTAGGTAGTCTTTTTACTCTGTTGGTGAATTCTTTGGGTGAGCCTAAATTGTTTCATTTTTAGGAGTTCCCAGTTACCTATTTTTTCTTCAGGTGTTTGCACATTATTAGTAATATTTTGTAGTCTGTTTATGCCATGTGTTTGGGCTCCCAGCACTTTCTTTACTTTTTCTTCCATGATCTTTATTGTTTTAGATTTTATATTTAGATCTTTGATCCACTCTGAGTTAGTTTTTGTGCATGGTATGAGATATGGGTCTTATTTCATTTTTTTGCAAATGAATATCCACTTATGCCAACACCATTTATTAGAGGCTGTCTTTTCCCCAGGGCACAGGTTTTGGGTCTTTCTCAAATATCACCTGCTCACAGGTGGATAGTATTATATCTGGATTCTCTTATTTTTTTCCACTGGTGTCTGTATCTGTTTTTGTACCAGTACCAGATTATTTTGACTACTGTGGCAATGTAATAGGTTCTGAAGTCAGGTAATGTGAAGCCTCTCACTTTGTTCTTCTTCAGTGATGCTTTACTTATTTGGGGTTTCTTCCCTTTCCATATGCAGTTGGTGATTTGTTTCTCCATCTCATGAAAAAGTTCCACTGGAATGTATACTGACATTGCAACTTATCTATAGATCGCTTATCTATAGATGAAAATGTCAAGTCTTCCTATCCATCAGCAAAGTAGATTCCTCCACTTGGAGAAATCTAGGTCTCTTTTGAATTTTTACAGTACTTTTGCAATTTTCTTTGTATAGATCTTTTACATATGTGACTAGTATTTTATCTTCTTGGGGGCTACTGTAAATAGTACTGATTTGGTGATTTCTTCTTTGATAGTCTCTTTGTTGTTGTAGATGAATCCAACGGATTTATTTATTGTGGTGGTCAGGATTATGTCAACTTGGCTACTCTATATCTGGCTGCTGTGTTAAGTGGCAGGGTGGGGTTTGTAGTAGCTTCCCACCCCTCAGCTCTCATCTCTTAACCTTCCGCTACTACTGCTGGTCTGCTCACACTGCCAGGAGCTCCTGCTCTCTTCCAGCATCTGGTTGCTGGACTTGAACTAGCAGCTGTTGGATTCATCAGTCCTTACAGTCAGCACTTCAGAGTCCTGCTTCCTGACCTGCTGATCCTGGGTTCGCCAGCCTCTGCCACTCCGTCTTGCCACCAGCTTGGGATCCACCAACTTACACAACCAGTGATCTAGAACTCTGGTCTCTAACCTGCTGACTTTGGGTTCCTCAGCTTCCGTGGCCACGTGAGGCTTATGCCAGAACTTGGGACATTCAGCTTCTGTGATTGCGTGAGCTGTTTCCTATATCTATCTACATATATATATTATCAATCTTTCCTTGTACCTACATGTGTTACTGGTTTTGCTTCCCTAGAATACCCAGCCTAAGACACTTACATTTATCTTATATCCTGATACTTTGCTGAACTCTTCTGTTTCAATAGTATTTTGTGTGGATTCTTAAGGGTTTTCTGTGTATGAGATCGTATCATGTGCAAATAGAGATACTTGGACTTCTTCCTTACCAGTCTGGATGTCTTTTGTCTCTTTATTTCATCTGACTGCTCTGGCTAGAACCTCCAAAATGATGTTGAATAAAAATGGTGACAACAGCAATCCTTGTTGGGTTCCCATTCTCAAGAGGAATGCTTTCAGTATCTATTTAGGATGACATTTGCTGTTGGCTCTGCATAGATGCACCTTACTTTGTTGAGGAATTTCCACCATATTCCTAGTCTACTCAGAGTTTTTAACAAGAATGGGTGTTGGACTTTGTCAAATTCCCTTTTTGCATCAATTAATAAAATCAAATTTATTTATGTGGTTAACTACATTGTTTTTCTAATATTGAGCCATCCCTGCATCCCTGGTATGAATCCTACTTGGTCACAGTGAAGTCACCATTTTTTTGATGTGCTGTTGAGGATTTTTGCATGTAAGTTCACGACAGATATTGGTCTGTAGTTTTCCTTTTTGTGCTACCTTTACCTGGTTTTGGTATTGGAGTTATACTGGCTTCAAAGAATGAATTTGGGAGTATTCTATTCTTTTCTATGCTCTGAATACCTTTATTAATAGTAGTGTTAACTCTCCTCTAAAGGTTCAGTAGAATTCTCCAGTGAAGCCATATGGGCCAGGACTTTTTTTTAGTAACTTTTTCAATCTCTTCTTTTGTGATGGGTTTACTAAGTTGTTCTACTTCTGTTTGTGTCAGTGTTGGTAGGTAGTGTGTTTCTAGAAATCTGTCTGTTTCTTCTAAGTTTTCAAATATATTAGATTCAATTTTTTATAGTACTCCACTATGATTCTTTTCATCTCAGTTAGATCTGTTGTGCTATTACCCATCTCATTTCTTAACTGAGTTACCTGCGTCTTCTCCTTTTATCTCTGTTCAGTTTGATCAATGGTTTATCAATTTTGCTGATCTTTTAAAAAAAAAAAAACAGCTTTTGGTCTTGTTAACTCTTCAATTGTTTTTCTATAATTAATTTAGTTCTGCTCTAATTTTTATTATCTGTTTTCTTCTTGTGCTTGAGGGGTTCTTTTGTTGCTCCATTTCTACTTGTTGAGTTGTAGGGTTAATTCTTTGATTTGGGCCCTTTCTTCTTTTTGGATATGTTCAGGGCTTCTAGAATGTCCTATATAAGAAGTTCAGTTTTCTGGTTCTTTGTTTTTAGAGGGATCAGAAAACACATGTGGCTACTCTGCCATCTTAAGCCCACCTCCCCGTAACTGAATATTTCGATCAAATATTCTATAAAAGAATCTTGATCAAAAGAGGCAAAATGCAGAACAGAATTTTAAAGTTTCATGGAATTCAGACTTTCTGCAGCGATAGAGGCCAGATGAACTCCTGAAACTATCACCCTGAGATAATCATTAAATCTTAAACCAAAAATACCTTGAGGAGCAAGGAAGAATAAAGAAAACAAAAGATACAAGGGAAAGATTAATCCAAACAAGTAATGGACAGCATCTACAATGATCTGCACCAACTAGATGCTGTTCAACTACCACCACAGACAGCTCTGACAGGGATCACAACAGAGGGTCCTCAACAGAGCTAGAGAGAAATACAAACCAAAATTCTAACTCAAAAAGACCAGAATTTCTGACCTGACAGAGACTGGAGAAACCCTGAGAATACAGCCCCTGGGCACCCTTTCAGCTCAATAATGAAGTCACTCCTGAGGTTCACACTTCAGCCAAAGATTAGACAGGACCATAAAACAAAATAAGACTAAAGGGACACATTAGCCAAGGGCCAAGGACTGGAAAATAGAAAAGGACAGGAAAGCTGGTAATAGAGAACTCAAGGTTGACAAGGGAGTGTTGACAAGTTGTGGGATTGTTAACCAATGTCATGAAACAACATGCATACTGTTTAATGATAAACTATTAGTTGTGTAAACCTTCATCTAAAGGACTATATGTGCGTATATATATCCTGTGAAGTCATCTTTAAACCAAATCATAGTTTAGCATCATGCTCTTTAAGATATAAACTATCTTCCAATAAAACAAGCTGTATAAATGATAAGCTTTTAATTGTTTTTATTTTGAAGTACATTTGATGGCACTGTGTGTGGAAAAGAACTTCAGGTAAGTGGTTGCCACAGTACCTTCCAAATGGGGCCCAAAATAATCAGTTAGCATAGCCTAATATCTTTCACCATTTATAGTTACAGCCTCTCCTCATTCATCTTAGAAAAAATAAAGGCCAGTGATTCTGTTGGACCAAAATCCACACCAAACAGTAACCTTTTGGGATGAAGTGAGCATTCTTGAATCTCCAATGGATTCTCATTGCTCAATTCATCCAAAAATGGGCCTCAGCACTGAAGATGATTTTTTGGCCAAAAGTGGGGTCCACTTCCAATTGCTCCAGAACCCAGTCACCAATGTACGCTGCAATCTATGGTCACTGTACTTTAATTCTTGAGTTAAAACGATTTTGTAAGGGTAAAGCTTCAAGTCCAGATGCAAAATCCGTGAAACTGTGGTTGACAAATGGCCCAGTTCTTGTGCTTGGCAAGAAAATAATTGAGATGGATTCTCACATACACTCTGACAAACAGTGGTGATATTTTCATTGGAACATGTGGTTCACTAATGCACAGGCATTGTCTGATTTGCAACAGACCTGGCTGTCTCAAATTTTTTGATTAAATGTCAATTTGTTCTCTCAGTGGGACAATTATGCACACTGTAAATTTCAAGTAACACACTGTTTGGCGAATGGAACACCCACTTTGATAATAAACTTTAATAATTTCTACACAATGTGGAATCATGCAACTTTTCATGGCTATCTGTCAAAGAAACACGACAGATACGGCTACTACAGCTTCACAAAATGGCTTCCATGAGCTGTCAAAAATAGGCCATCCTTATTGGAAGATCTTTTATCTATATGGATTCAAACTGATAACAGCAACTTGATAGATGATATAGGAACCTTAAGTGGCAGTGAGTTTATGTTACTGACAGAGGAACAACTCAAGAAGAGTGAGAATGACTGCACAACTTGCAGAATATAATCAATGTCACTGAATTATGCATATGGAAACCTGAATCGGTGTATGTTTTTGCTGTGTATATCCCCAACAGTAGCAACAAGAAAATAAAATAACTTAAAAAAAAAATTAAAAAACTGATATAAAAGCAACCAACCTTTCTTGACCCCTTTTCCACTGACCTTTTCACCACATCTTTGTATCCTGGGGCCTGCCTATCTGACACAGGCTTCAGAAATGGACTGCTGAACCTGGTAAGGGAAAAACCCAGAGAGAATGAGGAAACTCTGGCAAATTACTCCCAGTAAAAAGAGTAGCTATGAACCAGAAGACAGCATTTAAACTACTGAGTGTGGCTCACTTCAAACCAGAAGACAGCATTTAAACTACTGAGTGTGGCTCACTTCTTACTAGACTTTTCCTAGAGAAATGCAGACTATGAGTGTCATTAGGGATGACAATCAGTTTCTTCTTGGTGAACAGAAAAGAATTAAGGGGAAAAAAAAGGACTGTGAAGTATTTAACTGCTATTTTAATATAATGATTTAGTGCTCAGAAATTTACTCAAGGACCCTGAAGCTTTACGTCTGTGGAAATGCAGATGCCACCATATTGGAAGGAGGTATGTATTTTACGTATAAATTTTATCACATAATAGGAACCAATTTCTAGAGGCAACTCAAATGATACAGCAACTATTTCTTACATAGATTTGTGAAAGCAGTTGTGAGTACTCATGGATAAAACAGATTTAGATACAGGATTTTCCTCTCAACTATGAGGGGATAAACATATCTCCTTTTATGCTTATTCCCTAATACATATCACTGCTTCAGTTCTGAACATAATCCCATTACCACTTTGCATACCTACCTGTGACTAGCAATCATCTTCCAGACTGGCAGGAGAGTCTTCTTAAATAGTAAATGATCCAGAACAGGGTCATTCTGGCCTAGGTCTAACCTATGGGATAAAAACACAACAGAAAAGAATAAATTCATAAACAGTATTCTACTTCCCCTAGCTGTGAAGTTTTCTCAAGCCATAATATGAAAAAATGTCCTGAAGAAATATAACACTGTAAGAATAAAAATATGTTTAAGGCTTCTAAAAGGAACCCCAAGTTCAATAAACATTCTCTTACCTATTACTGTTAATCAATGAAGTAGTTACTCTCTCATAATGTATACTATAATACTACAATTATCTATGTCTTTTCAACTCTTGTTGATTTGCTTTTCAGCACCTGTGACTGAACTGGTGCATGAACGTATTCCCTGTTCACTGATGCTTCCCAAGTACCTGTAATAGTAACTGCCTAGCACATACTAAATACTTAGCATGTATTTGATAGATGAATCTGGCCTTGTTTTTATGCAGGAATATGCCACAATGACAAGTATCACTTTCATATTTCCACAGAAGGAAATTCTGGTTGCATATTCTAAGAAATTCTCTTATCTTTTACCTGACTGCTACACAACTTAATTATCACTTTTTGCTCTTTTCTGTACAGAGAAGAGCATAAACGATGAATGACACTGATTTATCCTCACAGCCCTTCCTTCCCTGGGATAAACTGTTTAATTTACTTACATTTTTTTTTCAGAAATGCTATGATTCATTGTTTTATTTCTTGGAGTTTCCAGTTTTCTACTCACTCTGAAGTTAATCATTACATTTTCTGCTTTATATACTGCATTATTCCCTCTAAACAGGTTCTCTTCACATCTAAGGTTGCATACTCTCATTTTACTTTATATACCATACTGGGTGTGCCCACTTGAGCAATATAACTCACATCTCAGCTGTTATGGATTGAATTGTGTTTCCCTCAAATACGTTGTAAATCCTAGCCTTTATGCCTGTTATAATCCCATTTGTGAGTGGGCTGTCTGTGTTATGTTAATGAGACAGGATTAGTATAGGGTGTGGTGTATCTTGACTTTATCTTTTTTGAGACATAGAAGAGATTAAACCAGCAGGCTGGCACAGATAGTCTATCTAGAAGAACATTATCTAAGCTACATGAAGACTATACTTCCTCCAAAGACGAGACAGAGAGAGAGCCTTCCCCCACAGCCAGCATCCTGAATTCAGGATTTGAAAAATATGGCCTTGGTGATAAAACGTGATGCCAGAGATTGCATGATAGAATTTTGCAAGACTGACATCTTCCTTACAAATACCTTTTTTCACCAACACAGTGACTATATACATGGACCTTGTCAGATGAAATACACAGAAATCAAATCAACTACATCTGTGGAAAGAGACAATGAGAAAGCTCAATATCAACAGTCAGACATCTAGCCTCCTATGAGAAAACAAATTTCTCTTTGTTAAAGCCACACACGTGTGGTGTTTCTGTTATAGAGCATTAGATAACTAAGCATTATCTTTCTCCAATTTGGGCATCTACATATAATTATTCATTGTAATTATGTAACATCTCACTTGCATCTAAATCACACAACACAAAAATCATACAAATTTCCCTATTGTCTATAGCTAATTTATTCTTAAATTCTATTATTTCTACAACTCTATAGGACAAACTTGGTGGCATAGGGGTTTAAGTGCTATGTCTGCTAACCAAAAGGTCGGCAGCTCACATCCGCCAGGCACTCCTTGGAAATTCTGAGGCAGTTCTACTCTGACCTTTAGGGTCTCTATGAGTCAGACCTGACTCAACAGCAGTAGGGTTGGGTGGTATAGAACAAACCATTTAAAACCCAAAGTAAACTTTTTTCTTTTTCTGGTTAGTTAACCTGAATAAATAAATAATTTTTAAAAAATTGTCATCGAGTTCAGTCTGATTCATGGTGACCCTAGAGGTCAGAGTAGATCTGCCCCCTAAAGTTTCCAAGGAGCACCTGGCAGATTCCAACTGAAATAAACAATAGTTTCTTGGTATTGGTGCATCCATACATCCATGCAACAGATGTTTAGAAGTTTCCATTAAATGAACAGCACTGTGTTTAGGTTCTATCACCTCACAATCCACCACTGTTGCAATGTTTATAAAAATAATCCCTTGTTTAGCTCTATTTACATTTATTTGGAAATGCATACCAACCAACTACAAGTCAAAGTGCGGGAGCAGACAGGGCCTGAACACTTGGAACTGAGTGCTCCAGAGGATCTACTTACCTTTACTTCTGAGAATTAGTACAGACTGAGGGAAAAGCCAGAGAAGAGAAATCTGCAGAATGTCTGGTTTTCCTAGTATTTTAATCTTCTGTGACAATAAGACAAGAACTCAGCTTTCTGTCTCCTCTGAAAGTATCTAGCCAAACAGACTCAATCACTAATATCTGTTGCATTCCCTCACTTGTCTGTCAGCTTGCCATATTGTAGGAGCTTGTGTGTTGCTATAATGCTGGAAGCTGTGCCACCAGTATTCACATACTAGCAGGGTCACCCATGGTGGACAGGTTTCAGCTGAGATTCTGAACTAAGACAGACTAGGAAGAAGGGTTCAGCAGTCTACTTCTTAAGCCAGTGAAAACTCTGAATAACAGCAGCTCATCTTCTAGCACTGTATCAACTGAAATAAACTAGTATTGGCCATTCTGAATTGACCATTTTGAATCAGAGAATAATATGGTCTACCATACCAGGGGTGGCAACTTGAAAAGCAAGAAGTTGCATTCAAAGTCAAAAACAACTTTTCAAGGAGGTAGGGTCAAGGTGGTACAGTATTCAGATGCTTCCTGTGATCCCTCTAAAACACCCAAAAGAACAAATGACTTGAGTACAGGTGACATTCTAGGAGCCCTAAACATCAAAGGGAAAGTTGAGAAACCAGACTGAGCAATGGGGAAGGGAGAGTCCTGAAATACTTACGATCAGCCAGACCTAACTCACAGAGAATCAGCCTTGGCCAGAGTGGTAAGCACAGTGGTGGTGTTTGGAGGGTGTCCTCTTCAGAGGCAAAGAACAGCAGAAAGCAGTCTTGAGGCTCCAGAATCAGTGAAAAGTGGCACTCAACAGTCAAAAGCTAAGTGACTGGCCTTCTATACATCCCACATGCAGATATAAATCTATCCTTCTGGATAAACCTCTCTCCCTTTTCCCAGCACCTTCCACCCCCCCCCCCCAGCACTGCACCTGGCACCAGAGTCTGATCTCATTAACTGAGCCAGAAGTAGGACACAGTAAGCCTGCCCTACGGCATTCTCCTAGACTCACAGAGGGAACAATTTAAGAAACTAGGAGAAGGGGAAAAAAAAGTCTGCTGAGTCCCTCAAGCCAGAAATCCCGGAAAATTACACTAAGTGAAATTAGGCATGTGCAAAAGGACAAATACTGTATGAGACAATTATTAAAAACACACAAGAAAATGTTCAAACATGGAAGAAAACAGTCTTGATGATTTTAAGGGTGGGGAGGCAGGGAGAGGAGTATTCATAGATTAGATAGTAAATAGGAATTGGGCCAGGTGAAGGGAGTGACAGCATGCAGTACAAGGGAGGTCAGCATAGCTGGACTAAGCCAAAAGCTAAGAGGCTTCTTAAATATAACCCAACACTTTGAAGGATGGAATAACAGGGACAGGGACCTGGTGATCATGATTTCAGTGGAAATCTAGGTCAATTTGCATAACAAAGATTTCTAAAGAAAATGTTCAGCAATCCACTTTGGTAAATGGCATCTGGGGTCTTAAAAGTTAACAGGCAGCCATCTAAGTAGCATCAATTGGACCCAACCGACTTGGAGCAGAGGAGAACGAAAAACATCCAAGATATAAGGAAAATATGAGCCCAAAAGACAGAAAGGGCCATATAATCCAGAGACTGCAACAGTAGGAGACCAGAACAATTAGATAGTATCCCACCACCATCAATATCTTCCCTGACAGGGAATACAACAGAGTACCTCACACAGTGGGAGAAAATGGGTGTACAGAATGAGAACTCATATTAAAAGACCAGACCTGATGGTCCAACAGACTAGAAGGTCCCTGGAAAACACAGCCCCTAGAATCTCTGTTAGCCCAGAACTGTAACCAGTCCCAAAGCCAACTCTTCAGACAAAGATTAGACTAGACTATAAGACATAAAATGGTACTGGTGAAGAGTGTGCTTCTTGGCTGAATTATATACATAAGGCTAACTGAGCAACTCCTGTCCAGAGGTGAGGTGAGACGGTAACAGGAGACAGGAGCTGAATGAATGGACACAAGAAATACAAAGTGGCAAGGAGAAGTGTGCTATCACAGGACGGGGACAGCATCTAGAGTTACAAAGCACTGTGTGTGCATGATTTTGTTATGACACATAGACTTGAAATGTAAATTTTCTCCTAAAGCAAAATACAATATTAAAAAAAGAACATTTCAAGATCTATCCTGAAGCACAACACTGTCAGTGATAGGATAATATACATTTGCCTACAAGAAAGGACAGTTAATATGACTATTGTTTAAGTCTACACACCAACTACTAAGGCCAAAGGTGAAGAAATTGAAGACTTTTACTAGCTTCTGCAGTTGGAAATTGATCCAACATACAACCAAGATGCATTGGTAATTACTGGTGATTGGAACGGTAAAGTTAGAAACAAAGAAGAAGGGTCAGCATTTGAAAAATATGGCCTTGGTGATAAGACGTGATGCCAGAGATTGCATGACAGAACTTTGCAAGACTGACATCTTCCTTACAAATACCTTTTTTCACCAACACAAACAGTGACTATATACATGGACTTTGTCAGATGAAATACACAGAAATCAAATCAACTACATGTATGGAAAGAGACAATGAGAAAAGCTCAATATCAACAGTCAGAAAAAGACCAGATGCCAACTACGTCACAGACCATCAATTGCCCATACGCAAGTTTAAATAGAAACTGAAGGAAATTAGAACAGCCCACAAGAGCCACCTGAGTTCAGAGACGATCTCAAGAATAGATTTGATGCATTGGACACTGATGAACAAAGCCAAGACAAGTTGTGGAATGACATCAAAGACATCATCCATGATGAAAGCAAGAGGTCATCAAAAACTAGGAAAGAAAGAAAAGACCAAACTGAATGTCAGAATAAACTCTGAAACTTGCTCTTGAAAGTTGAGTAGCTAAAGGAAAAGGAAGAAATGATGAAGAACCAAAGAGAAGATTTTAAAGAGCTGCTTGGGAAAGCAAAGCAAAGTATTATAATGACATGTGCAAAGAACTGAAGATAGAAAATCAAAAAGGAAGAACATAGTCTGTATTTTACAAGCTGGAAGAACTGAGGAAAAATTCAAGACTCAAGTTGCCATACTGAAGTATTCTATGAGAAAAAACATTAAATGACACAGGAAGCATCAAAAGAAGGTGGAATGAATACTCAGAATCACTCTACCAAAAAGAACTAATTGACATTCAACCACTTCAAGAGGGAGCATATGATCAGGAACTAATGATACTGAAAGAAGTCCAAGCTACACTGAAGACAGTGGTGAAAAACAAGGTTTAAGGAATTGATGGAATATCAATTTAGATGTTTTAACAAACAGAGCAGTGCTGAAAGTGCTCACTGGTGTATGCCAAGAAATATAGGGGACAGCTATCTGGCCAACTGACTGGAATAGATCCATATTTATGCCTAGTCCCAAAAGAGGTGACTGAACTGAACATGGAAATTATCAAAAGATATCACATGCAAGTAAAATTTTGCTAAAAATCATTGAAAAGCTGCTGCAGCAATGTACTGACAGGGAAATGCCAGAAATTCAAGCTGGATTCACAAGAGGATGTCGAACCAGGGATACCACTGCTAATGTCCAATGGATCTTGGCAGAAAGTAGAGAATACCAGAAAGATGATTATGTATGCTTTACTGACTATGCAAACGCATTCAACTATGTGAATCGTAACAAATTATGGTTAACACTGTGGAGAACGGGAATTCTAGAACACTTAACGGTGCTAATGAGCAATCTGTACATGGATCAAGAGTCAGTTATTCAAACAGAACAAAGTGCCACTGCATGGTGCAAAGTCAGGAAAGGTGTGCTTCAGAGTTGCATTTTTTCACCATACTTATTCAATATGTATGCCAAACAAATCATTCGAGAAGCTAGATTGTATAGAGAAGAATAGGGCATCAGGATTGAAGGAAGACTCATTAACAATCTGCATTATGCAGGTGACACAATCCTGGCTGCTAAAAGTGAAAAGGACTTGAAACTCTTACTGATGAAAATCAAAGGCCACAGCCCTGAGTATCAATGACACCTCAACATCAAGAAAACAGAAATCCTAACAACTGGACCAGTAAGCCACACCATGATAAACAGAAAAGTCTTAGGTTGTCACGGATTTCATTTTACTTGGTTCCACGATCAACACCGAAGGAAGCAGCAATTAAGAAATCAAAAGATACACTGCATTGCGAAAATTTGCTGCAAAAGACCTCTTTATAGTGTTGAAAAGTAAAAATGTGACCTGGAATACGAAGCTGTGCTGACCTAAACCATGGTATTTTCAATCATATCATATGTACGCAGAAATTCAACAATGAATAAAGACAGAAGAATTGACACCTTTGAATCGTGGTGTTGGAGGAGAATATTGAAAATACCATGGACTGACAAAAGAACAAACAGATCTATCCTGGAAGAAATACAACCAGAGAGCTCCTTAGAACCAAGAATGGTGAGACTACGTCTTATATACTTTGGACATGCTGTCAGGAGGGATCAATCCCTGGAGGACACAATGCTAAGTAGATGGTCAGCAAAAAAGGGGAAGGCTGTCAACAAGACAGACTGACAGTGACTGTACTCTCAGTGACCGCAACAACAGGCTGAAGGATAACAACTGCAGGCACAGTGCAGATCTGGGCAGTGTTTTGTTCTGTTGTACACAGGGTCACTATGAGCTGGAACAGACCTGACAGCACCTGACAACAACAACAACTGCCTTCTAACCAAGACTCTCGTCTAACATAACTTCCAAGATAAGGGTGCCAAGTTTGCCATCGTACAGGCTGCAATGTCTTGAGACAAAACGTCCCAGATTGAAGGTGTCTGGTTTTTGGATATTCATAACATATCTCAGCATTCTATTGCTCATACTTATACAGGGAGTTAGAAAAAGAAAACAGTGATTCTTTACCAAGTAGTTGTATTCTATTTGTATAGCAAAATTTACAACTTTCTAATTTACAAAATAAGTATGCACAGTTCAGCTGTATTCCTTAAAAAGAAGAATACTAGAATGATTACTGATTTTGCCTTCTTATAGACAGGTATGTGGATCTGGGATGTAGCAAAGAAAAATAACACTTCATATTGCACTCACTCGATAGATAGATACAAGAACAGGCCCACAAAAAAGAACTCTTGAGAGGAGGTGGGGCCAAGATAGCAGAGTGGTTGGATGTTTCCTCTGATTCCTGTAACAATAAACCCAAAAGAACAAATCATTCCATTACATATGACATCCTAGGAGCCCACAATGTCAAAGGGAAAGTCAAGAAATAGGACCGAACAATAGAGAAGTGAGAGTAAGATTTGCCAGGCCTGACCCACTGGAAAACAGCTATGGCCAGTGTGCTGAGTTGAGTACGCTGTTTGAAACTGGCCAGAGACTCCACTTGTGCCTCCAGAACCAGTAAAGAACAGGACAAGATCGTCAAAAGGTAAGTCTTTGTGTGTAACCTACTGCACTTGGGTCTAAATCTTTCCCTCAGGATAAACCTCTATCCCTTCTTACAGCACTTTCCTCTCCCTTCTCTGCACTGCAGAAGTCTGACAACATTAACTGAGGCAAAAGTAGGACTTCTTAAGCCTGCCTTGAGCCATTCTCCGAGACTCAGAGTCTCAACAATTTAACCAATGGAGTAGGGGAAAAGGAAAAAAAAAAAAAAAACCTGCTGATTCCTCTGAGTCAGAAATTCAGGGCAGAAAATGTTCCTGCAACTAGATTCAGACATAAGGGGACCCACCATCCTCCCAGACACACAGGGATGACTGTTAGCCCCCTTCCTTTCTCAGTGGTTGCAGCTAGATACCTGTACCTACAGCAATCACTCCTGCCAATCTAGGACAAAAGGTGAGAGCCTGCAGCATACACTTTGTGACTGACGACCTATACACCTGAGTTGAATTGATACAAGAAAAGTAAAGGGACTCTTGGTCTCACATATCTACCAACAGCTCTAACCAACTAGTGATAGGACATTAGAGCTTCAGAGGCACCAAACATGGTCAGCTATTTGGACATATCAAAACAAAACAAACAGTGAGAAAGCAATAAGCAAACATTAAATAAATAAGTTCAACAATCTGTTGATGGCTTGGAAACAACAGTCCATATCAAAGCACCAAAAGAAGCAGATCACAATAGTTTCAGAAAGCTCCAAAAACAAAGATCAAAATTTTACAGAGGAAAAGAACCTCCTGGACTTATCAGAGGAAGAATACAAAAGACTAATATTTGGAGCTCTTCAAGAGACCAGGAAGGAGACATGACAAAATGCAGCAAAGTATAATGACAAACTGGACAGACAGGAAGAAAGTATTAAGCGACAAGAATTAGCAGATCTGACACCATCTGCCTATGAACAGTTGATATTCGACAAAGGCCCTAAGACATTAAACTGGAGTAAAAACAGTATCTTCAACAAATGGTGCTGGTAAAATTGGATATCCACCTGCAATAAATTGAAACAAGATCCATATCTTACACCTTATACAAAAAACAACTCCAACTGGATAAAAGACCTAAATATCAAACCTAAAACAATAAAGCTCATCCAAGAAAAGGTAGGAACAACAATGGAAGTTTTAATACATCACGTAGACAGACTTCAAAACCTGTCAAACAAACCACAATCAACAGAAGAGAAAACAGATAAATGGGAACAATTAAGAATCAAACACTTTTGCTCATCCAGAAACTTTATTAATAGAATTACAAGAACACCTACAGAATGGGAAAAAATATTTGGCAACTCTATGTCAGACCAATGCCTGATCTCCATAACCTATAACATACTACAAAATATCAATAACAAGAAGATAAATAATCCAATTAAGCAATGGGCAAAGGAGATGGACAGACATTTCTCTAAACAGGAGATCCAAGCAGCCAAAAACACATGCGGACATGTTCATGATTGTTAGTTATTAAAGAAATTCAAATCAAGACGACAATGAGATACCATCTCACCATCTCACTGCAACAAGATTGGTCATGATCCAAAAAACACAAAACAACAAATGCTGGAGAGGCTGTGGAGAAAGTGGAACTCTCCTACACTGTTGGTGGGGTTGCAAAATGGTCCAGCGTCTTTGGAAAGCAATCTGGCGCTTCCTTAAAAAAATGGATATTGATATACCATTTGACCCAGTAATTCCACTACTTGGAATATATCCTACAGAATCAAGGCCATTGACACCAACGGACACATGCACAAGAATCTTTATCGCAGCACAGTCCACAATAGCAAAAAGATGGAATCAACCAGATGCCCAACAACAGAGGCATGGATAGGTAAACTATGGTATATATACTCAATGTAGCACTATGTAATGATAAAGAATAAATACAATACCAGGAAACATCTCCTAACCTGGTTTCAACTGGAAGACATTATGTTGAGTGAAAACAGTTAGCGACAAAAGGACAAATATTGTATGAGACTCCTATGATAAGAACTCAAAAACAGACTTATGTAAAGAAGACAAGACTCTTTGATGGCTCCAAGGGAGGGGAGGGAAGGAGGATGAGGGGTAGAGGGTTTAGATAGTTCTTAGAAATTTGGTTGGGTGAAATCAGTGACAGCACACATTAGAAACAAGAACAACATTAAGTGGACTTCAGCATAACTTGAATACTCCTTTCATCTTAACCCAATATTGCAAGGATAGAGTAGCTGGGACAGGGGGCAGGAGACGATGCTCTTAGGCAAAACTGACACCAATTGGCACAACTAGCGTTTTGCTAAGACGGCTCCCTGCACCCCACATTGGTGAGTGGCGTCTGGGGTCTTAAAAGCTGCCAAGCTGCCATCCGAGGGCACACCAAATGGTCCCAACCCAGCAGGAACAGATGCTCACCGAAGACCAAAATGACATGGGGTAAAGACAACCCAGAAGACAGAGAGACCCACATGAGTCGATGCCTACATAGACTTGGGACCAGAAGAACTGCATGGTGCCTGGCCACCACCAGTGATAGCCATGATGGAGCTCACTAGGTTGCATCTCACTGGCAACACAAGAATAAAAAGGGGTGCACCCTAAGATCTCTACTGGAAGACTGCAATTGATGGTCCAGCGGCTTCAGGATTCCCCTGGGAGCATGGCCCCTGGACCTGATGCTGCCCTTTCCCATAAATCGTAATGACAGTCCACTCTTCGGACATGAATGGATTGGACTTGGCAATGTAGAGTGACCATATATTGGATGCACTTTATGGTTCTATGCATCTATAAGATATCATCCTGCTGACCTCTGGCTGGAGGAAGGAGAGTGGGTGGAGAGGAGGGCAAAGGAGACTGCTGGGAGGATGAGACATGTATGGAGCAGAGAGGAATAGTGTGCTGTCACCAGGCACGGAGAGCAGTGGAAGCTGCATATAGGTGGGCATGTAAATTTATATGGGAATGTACACTTTCACTCAGTCATAATAAAAAAAAAAGAATTAGCAGTTCAGAAAATTAACAATAAAATTACAGAATCAGACAACTCAAAGGAATCCAAAGAAGCAGAACTGAGGAAATGAAAGACTGAAATAGTGAGATAGAAGATTAAACTACATGACAGTAATATATTTTAGGAAAAATCACATGAAAGAATAAAAAGAATCAAGAAACACTAAGAATTATGTGGAACTTTATCAAGAGAAGTAATCTATGAATGGCTGGAGTACCAAAAGAGGGGGAATAACAGAAAATACAGACAGAATCACTGAAAACTTGTTGACAGAAAGCTCCTCTGATACCATGAAAGATAAGAAGATATCTATCCAAGATGCTTATCTAACTCCACACTAGATTTGAAAAGAAAGACACCAAGACATATTATAACCAAATACGTTAAAACTAAGGATAAGGAGACAATTTGACAAGCACGTAGAAATAAGCAAAAAATAACCTACAATGGAAAATCAAGAAGACAAAGCTTGGACTACACAGCAGAAACCATGCAGGCAAAAATGCAATGGGAGGATACATACAAAACCTTTAAGGAAAATAACTGCCAGCCAAGAATTATATTTCCAGCAAAATTGTCCATTAAATACAATAGTGAAATTAGGACATTTCTAGATAAACAATAATTTAGGGAATTTGCAAAAACCAAACAAAAATTCCAAGAAATTCTAAAGGCAGTCCTTAGGTTAGAAAACCAGTAACAATCCCAAACTAGAACACAGAACAGCTGAATATCAACCTAAATAGAGGAAACACAAAAATACATTAGATAGTGAAACAGAGATGTCATTATATAAACATTATAATCAAAAAGAAGAAATTAAAAGAAAATGTAGTCACAGATCTTTCATACATAGAGGAAGTCAAGGTGATATAAAGAAATTAAGGACTGGTTTAAATCTAGAAAAACATGGGTAAATATTAAGGTAACCACAAAGGAAACTGTCAATCCTGAACTATTTCAATCTTGAAATAAAAAAAAAGGAAAAACGTGAAGCCTCAGCAAACACAAAGCCACCAACATTGAAAAACATGAAAAAACAGCACATAAAGAAAAACGACTCAGCATAGACAATTAAACAGAACAAAGGAATTGCTGGAGAAACAAATTAGCAACTTCACATGGAAAAGGTTTTAAGAAACCTTCTGTAAATAAAGCATTACAGAAGAACAAAGTGAGAAGCTTCATACTACCTGACTTCATAATTGATTACATTGCCACATTAGTCAAAACAGCCTGGTACTGGTATAAAAACAGACAGATACACAGATCAATGGCACAGAATTGAGAATCCAGATATAACATCATCCACCTACGAGCAGCTTACATTTTACAAAGGCCCCAAATCTGTAAACTGGGGAAAAGACAATCTCTTTAATAAATGGTGTTGGCATAATCGGATATCCATCTAAAAAAAAAGAAACAAGATCCGTATCTCACACCATGCACAGAAACGAACTCAAAATGGATCAAAGACCTAAGTATGAAATCTAAAACAGTAAAGATCATGGAACAAAAATAGGGATAGTACTGGGAGCCCGAATACATGGCATAAACAGACTGCAGAATGTTAAAATAATAATATGAATATAATAAATATTTAAATAATAATAAATGTGGAGAGGTTGTGGAAGGACTAGAACTCTTCTACACTGCTGGTGGGAATGTGAAATGGCACAACCATTTTGGAAATCAATTTGGCACTTTCTAAAAAAGCTAGAAACAGACATACCATATGACTCAGCAATCCCCCTGCTTAGAATATATCCTAGAGAAATATGAGCTGTCACACAAATAGATACATGTATACCAATGTTTATTCCAGCACTGTCCACAATAGCAAAAAGATGAAATCAACCTAGATGCCTATCAACACATGAATGGATAAAAAGCTATGGTATATTCACATAATGGAATACCACACAATAATAAAGAACAATGATGATCTTAGGAAGCAAAATATGGAGCCATCTGAAAGACATTATGCTGAGTGAAATTAGTCAGTTGCAAAAGGTCAAATTTTGCATGAGAGGACTACTGTAAGGACTCAAGAAAAGGTTTATTAAACACAGAAAAAAATAATCTTTGACGGTTACAAGTGTGTGAAGGATGGGTAAGGAGTATTCGTAAATTAGATAGTAGATAGGAATTAGGTTAGGTGAAGGGACAGTATGCAGAAAGGAGGTTAGCAGAAATGGACTACACCAAATATTAAAAGGCTTTCTAAATACAATGCAACATTTAGAAGGATAGAGTAGCAGGGGCGAGTGTCTGAGGACCATCATTTCAGGGGACAACTATGTCAACTGGCATAACTACATTTTTTTAAGAAAATGTTTTGCATCCACTTCAGTGAGTAGCGTCTGGGGTCTTAAAAGTTAGCAAGCTGCCATCTAAGCATCAACTGATCCCAATCCGCCTGGAACAGAGAAGAATGAAGGACCTCAAAGACATGAGGAAAATACGAGATCAGGAGACAGAAGCCACCATGATATGATCCAGAGACTTCATCAGCATGAGACCAGAACAACTAGAACGCGCCTGGCCACTGTCAATGACTTCTCTGACAGGGTACACAATCTCAAGTCCCTGAAGTGGTGGGAGAAAAATGGGTGTGCAGAACTAGAACTCTATTAATATAGTCCAACACACTGGAGGGTTCCTTGAAGACACAGCCCCTGGACTTTGTTAGCCCAGAGCTTAGACCAGTACTGAAGCCAATTTTTCCAACAAAGACTGGACTAGACTGTAAAACATAGAGCGATGCTGGTGAGGTATGTGCTCCTTGGCTCAAATATATACATGAGGCTGTCTGAGCAGCTCCTGCCCAGAGTTGAGATGAGATAGTGGGGGCAGACAGGAGTCAGTTGAATGGATACGGGCAGTACAGGGTGGAAAGTAGGAGTGTGCTGTTACAGGGTGGGGAGACCAGTTAGAGTTGTGTAGTGGTGTGCGTGCAAGAGTTTTATATGGCAAATTTGATATGGACTGTAAACTTTCACTTAAAACACAATAAAATATATTATTAAAAAATACTTATTAGCGATAGCCATGATGGAGCTCACAGAGAGGAGTCTCACTGGCAACACAAGAATAAAAAGAGGTGCATCATGAGATCTCCACTAAAAGACCTCTATTGATGGTCCAGCGGTTTTGGGGTTCCTCTGAGAGCATGGCCCCCGGCCCCGATGCTGCCCTTTCCCATAAATTATAACAAAGGTCCACTCTTTGGACAGCAATGGATTGGACCTGGCAATGCAGAGTGACCATATATGGGAAGCACTTTATGGTTCTATACATCTATAGGATATCATCTTGCTGACCTCTGGCTGGAGAAAGGGGAGTGGACGGAGAGGAGGGGAAAGGAGGCTGTTGGGAGGATGAGACATGTATGGAGCAGAGAGGAATAGTGTGCAGTCACCGGACAGGGAGAACAGTGGAAGCTGCATATAGGTGGGCATGTAAATTTATATGTGAATCTACATTTTCACTCAGTTATGTTAAATAAAAATAAAAATTAAAAAAAATACTTACTGCTGTAACAAAAATGACACCATTTTTCTGATTAAAAAATTCATTTCAGTAAACAAATGCTAAAATGCATCTTTTAGCACCACAATTATTTTTAAAAAGGCAATCAATTATATCATCATCTTTCCAAGATTTGTGAAAAAGAAACGAGAGATTATACCCCCAAAATAATTTTTAATTTCAAGTTATTAGGAGCTCTTTCAGTATTTTTAAATACAGGCATAATCTGTACCACATTAAACTTGAGGGACAACTGACTCAGCAATGATTTCCGAATAAATAAAGGTTGTAACTGGAGAGGAGAAGTATTTAAAAAGAGCTTCTTAATATTGATGAAATGGACTTGTTTTATAAGAGCACAGACACTTCTATTTATATGGTAGTCAAATTAACAGAATTCCATTTTTAATGTTTTCCAAATCAGATTTTCTTTTTTCTAATAATTTATAAAAGTAATTCATGTTCATGATGACAAAATCAAATAGGCATAAACAGAAGTATGAATCTTTAACAACCTTGGACAAAAATCTGTACTTACAGCTTTGAAGAGGTAGCATGGTTGAAAAGGATATCCACCAGAGGTGTCTCCTGAATGTTGAAGCCATCGTCACACTCACCTGAAGGGGGCTGGTCTTCCATGTCTGACACATACCCTTCACCCTGGTCTTCCTCTTGGGATTCTGGCTGAATATCCCCCTGGGAATGCAAGGAAACCAATGTAGAAACAGATTTACTACCTGCATGGTAATTTTACTTGCAGAGAATAAAGTAAACTAAGACTGATCTTCAGACATTATAAAAGCTACAAAAAAAGAGGTTATAAAAGAAATTATAGAAAGTAGGCTTAACTAGACCTAAGTCAGTGAATTCTTGTTAACAGTCCTGCTGGAGAACTTCAAACCTATATTTCCAAGAAAAATTAAAAAAGAAATATTTACTCAATTCCAGATGGATGCTGTAACCTTTAAAAACTACTCTCTCTTGTGGTTTCACAACTAACTGGCATAGCTGTCCACATAATGTAAACAATGATACAGGAGTTCTAAAATTTACTGATTGCTTATTATGTGCCAGGTACTGTAATAAGTGCTTTACACGATTTCTGTTATTTAAAGTTCACAGAAAACTTTTAAAGCAGGACACAGTTATCCTACTTCAAAGGAGAAAACTGAGGTTCTCAACAGTTCACTAACATGCCCAAGGTCACACAGCTAATTGGTATTAAAGCCAGGATGAGAATTCAGGTCAACTGTAACTCTCTGGAGACAGCCTATCCTCTAACCAACCACTTTTCTTCTGCTGCCCTGAGCAGAGACCCCATCATGTATGTTACTTACTTACCTCTTCATTCTCTGTGAGTAGTCCCTGAACTGCACAAAGATTTGAGGGAGCTGGAGCTGTCTCTCTCTCTCCATTTTCTCCCATGGGCTTCTTCTCAGCTACCAAGAGGTTTACCTTGGCTGAAAGCTCTTTCTTCTCCCTGCAGGGCTCACCTTCTCCTTCAGTGGTTTCAATTTCCTTTTTCTTTTGTTGCCTGGTGCCAGGTGGAGGGTAGCAGCCATCACTTGATTCTTTGCTGCTAATGCATAATGGCTCCATTAAATAAGCTACCTGTAATTGTAGTTCAATATTAGATGTATAGGAACACCAAAAGAAATCTTCATCTATATACATATATATATGTCAACACTGCCAAATGCTTACATGTGAATGAGTCTAAGATGGCAAAATAGGCTAACGAATCAACTCACTTAAAATTTATCAAACAGGCAAGATACATATGGCACTAGACATGTTGCTAGAGACTTGACAGTAAACAAGACATGGTTCTTGCCTCCTTGAGGTGCTTATGTTCTAATTTTTCATGTGAAATGTCTGATCATTTGGGAGTTGTTATCTAGAAAACTTGAAAATATTGTGTGCCATAGACAACTGTAGAAAGGACTGGCAATATGTGAACTGCATGTAGTAAAACCTGTGAAAGCTGGAATCTGTGTAAGGCAGAAACCTATCAGAAAAGGAAAATTCAAATATTATTCCCCCTAATAGAGAGCAACAGAAAAGTGGTAAGACTGCACCTTGTCAAAGGCAGAGAACTGGAGACTCGGAAAACAAGGCAGCCCTGTCAAGTTTCAGCTCTCCTTGATTTCACTGTACTCACTAAACTTAATCCAAATTCTCCCATAAATTTAAATTTTCTGTCCAGTTCTGTTTATTTCTGGTCATCAATCCTTAACCAGGATAAGGACACTTAAAAATACTGCCTTCCAACAACGAGACTGTTATGGAAGAAATTATCAAATCAATACCATTTACTATAGCCTCTAAGAAGATAAAGTACCTAGGAATTAATCTAATCAGAGACATAACAGACCTTTACAAAGAGAACTAAAAGCCCTTACTACAAGAAACTAAGACAGACTTAGATAAATGGAAAAACCTACCCTGCTCATGGATAGGAAGACTTAACATTGTGAAAATCTCTATTTTACCCAAAGCCAATAAAAGCAATCTATTTATATAATGCAATCCCAATACAAGTTCCAGCAACATTTTTTAATGAGATGGAGAAACAAATCACCAATTTTGTTTGGAAAGGGAAGAAGCCCCGGTTAAGCAAGGTACTACTAAAGAAGAAGAACACACTGGGAGGCCTCTCATTACCTGACTTTAGAACACACTACACTGCCACAGTGATAAAAACAGCCTGGTACTGGTATAAGAACAGACAGATCGATCAGTGGAACAGAACTGAGACCCCAGAGATGACACCATCTGCCTATGAACAACTGATATTCGACAAAGGCCCTAAGACATTAAACTGGGGTAAAAACAGTATCTTCAACAAATGGTGCTGGCAAAATTGGATATCCATCTGCAAGAAACTGAAACAAGATCCATATCTTACACCTTATACAAAAACCAACTCCAACTGGATAAAAGACCTAAATATCAAACCTAAAACGATAAAGCTCATCCAAGAAAAGGTAGGAACAACAATGGAAGTTTTAATACACAATGAGGACAGACTCCAAAATCTGTCAAACAAAGTACAATCATCAGAAGAGAAAATAAATGGGAACTATTAAGAATCAAACACTTTTTGCTCATCCGAAGACTTTATTAATAGAATTAAAAGAACACCTACAGAATGGGAAAAAATATTTGGCAACTCTATGTCAGACCGACGCCTGATCTCCATGATCCATAAGATACTATAAAATATCAACAAGAAGAAGACAAATCATCCAATTAAGCGATGGGTAAAGGAGATGGACAGACATTTCACTAAAGAAGAGATCCAGGCAGCCAAAAAACACATGCAGACATGTTCACAATCTTTAGTTATTAAAGAAATTCAAATCAAGACGACAATGAGATACCATCTTACCCCAACAAAGTTGGCCATGATCCAAAAAACACAAAACAACAAATGCTGGAGAGGCTGTGGAGAAAGTGGAACCCTCCCACACTGTTGGTGGGGTTGCAAAATGGTGCAGCCTCTTTGGAAAGCAATCTGGCACTTCCTTAAAAAAATGGCTATCGATACACCATTTGACCCAGTAATTCCACTACTTGGATATATCCTACAGAATCAAGGCCTTTCACACCAATGGACACATGCACCAGAATGTTTATCGCAGCACAGTCCACAACAGCAAAAAGATGGAATCAACCCAGATGCCCAACAACAGAAGAATGGATAGGTAAACTATGGTATACATACTCAATGGAGCACTACGCAATAATAAAGAACAACGATGACTCCAGGAAACATCTCATGACCTGGTTTCAACTGGAAGACATTATGTTGAGTGAAAGCAATCAGCAACAAAAGGGCAAATATCGTATGAGACCTCTACGACAAGATCTCAGAAACAGACTTGTGTATAGAAGAAAAGACTCTTTGACAGCTGCAAGGGAGGGGAGCGAGGGAGGAGGGGAGGGCTTAGATTAGATAGTTGCTAGGTATCTGGTTGGGTGAAATCGGTGACAGCACACATTAGAAACGAGAACAATATTAAGTGGACTTAAACATGAGTACTCCTTCCATCTTAACCCAATATTACAAGGATAGAGTAGCTGGGGCAGGGGTGGGGGACCATGCTCTTAGGCGAAATCGAGGCCAATTGGTACAACTAGCGTTTTGCTAAGAGAGCTCTCTGCACCCCACGTTGGTGAGTGGTGTCTGGGGTCTTAAAAGCTGCCAAGCTGCCATCCGAGGGCACAGCAAATGGTCCCAACTCAGCAGGAACGGATGCTCACCGAGGACCAAAATGACATGAGGGAAAGACAACCCAGAAGACAAAGAGACCCACAGCAGTGGGTCTTGGGACCGGAAGAACCGGATGGTGCCCGGCCACCACCAGTGATAGCCACGATGGAGCTCACTAAGTTGAGTCTCACTGGCAACACAAGAATAAAATGGGGTGCACCCTGAGATCCCCACTAAAAGACCTCAATTGATGGTCCAGTGGTTTCGGGGTTCCCCTGGGAGCATGGCCCCTCGTCCTGATGCTGCCCTTCACCATAAATCATAACGAAGGTCCACGCTTCAGACAGGAATGTATTGGACTTGGCGATGCATAGTGACCATATATTGGATGCACTTTATGGTTCTATACATCTATAGGATGTCATCCTGTTGACCTCTGGCTGGAGGAAGGACAGTGGGTGAAGAGGAGGGTAAAAAGAGACTGTTGGGAGAATGAGACATGTATGGAGCAGAGAGGAATAGTGTGCTGTCAGTGGGCAGGGAGAGCAGTGGAAGCTGCATATAGGTGGGTATGTAAATTTATATGGGAATGTACATTTTCACTCAGTTATAGTAAATAAAAAATTTAAAAAAAAAATATTGCCTTGACAGCTCCTGTCTGGAGATGAAATGAGAAGGTAGAAAGGGACAGGAGCTGGTTGAATGGACATAAGAAATACAAGGTGGAGAGGAGTGCATTGTCACATTGTAAGGACATGCCCAAGTCACAGAACAATGGGTATGTAAGTTTTTGTAACAGAATTTGACTTGAACTAGAACTTTTACTCAAAGTACAATAAACAAACAAAAGAAAAAATTGCTTTGAAGTCCTAACATTAGCTTCAAGGATAGATTAGGCAACTTTAACCTCCCATGACTCTGAAAGGATGAATTGCAAACATACTCATATGGCAGTCTTGAATACAGAAATCCTAATTCCTACGACTCTGGTCCCTAAATGACCAGGGTATTAGAACATTTAGTCAAAACGTATATTTAGCACATATTTTATGGTAGCACCAAGTACTGGGGACAAAGACTTTAGTCTCTGCCAGTGTGTCATTTCTGTTCTAGTGGACACAACTAAGAGTGGGAGAAACATGCAAGAGTAGGCACTCTCTTACACAGTTAAAGCTTTTCCACCATTTGGGAATAATGGTTCACCATTACCTCAGAGAGAAAGTGCAGGAGGTTCTGGTGGCTGATATGCTCTGTCTCTTCCTGAGACTCCTCACTGCCTCCATCCCCAAGAGGCTCACTAGATTCTCTCCCTGGGCCGCTTTCCTCTAGTTCCTCAGCCCCTGGCTCCTCAGTTTCCCTCCAGTTGCCCACATCCAGATCCAAACTGGAGTCCCATGAGCTGAAGAGGGATCTGCAGTCGTTGCTCAACTCAGAGTCATTGGGATAATCTTGCTCCGAATCCAACCAAACCCACTCATGACCCATCTGAAAATAGAGAAAAATTAAAAAAGGCATTAAATTAACTCATTATTCTAAGGCACCTCCACGTTCAGCAGAAAGATAAAACTAAAGCAGACCAGTTGCTGCTGAGTCAAATCTAACTCATGGCAAGCCCATGTATGGCAAAGCAGAACTGCTCTAAAGGGTTTTTAAGGCTGTGACCTTACAGAAACAGGTCACCAGGCCTTTCTTTAGAGGCACCTTTGGGTGAACTTGAATCACTAACTTTTCAGTTAGCAGTCAAATGCTTAACCATTTGCTGCCACCCAGGGAGTCCTGCTACTCTGCTAGTTATTAGGAAGGAAAAAAGCTAACTTAAGATGGGGAATATCAGGAGACGAAATAATGTGTCACCGGGAATAAAGAAGCAGCCTTATGTCTAATAGTGTAACAGAGATTGTCCAAAATAATTATTTTACTTGGATTTCCTCATATTCACACCAGAAGGGAATGAACTGGAGGTTAACAGAATTCTCTCCCTCTCCTCCCCACCAAAAAACAAAAACCCATTGCCACCAAGCCAATTTGGATTCATAGTGACTCCATAGGACAGAGTATAACTGCCCCAGTTTCCAAGGACTGCCTGGTGGATTCGAATTGCTGACCTCTTGGTTAGCAGCTGTGGCACTTAACCACTAAGCCACTTGAGTTTCTACTATCCCCAAAGCAACTCTTAAATTCAACTCTAATAAACTCAAGGGGACAAGGAATACTTTTCTCAGTGTACACACTTTTAACCTATCAACCATCAAAATACATGCTATCTTTGATATCCCTCTAGTCAAACCCAACTGTCATTTCTCAGAAATGAGAACAGTAACACCAAAAGCTTTTAAAAGGTGTTTTCTCTTCTTTCATTACACATTCCCAGTTTTCTTACACCTTTCAGTAAACCTTTGTTTTGGTCCTTTTCTTATTTATTAATGCATCTTCAAAAATACATACACTTTGAAGTTTCAACTTTGATTGACTCCCAAATCTCTCCACATTTATCTTCTATATGCTTTCTGGTCTAACTTCTCTATATATTCAGGTCACCTTTTGAATACCCTACCACTCGCTTCAACACTTCCAAAACCAAAATCACTTTTTTCCTATTTCCAAAATTTGTTTTTCTGTATTTCTTCATCATCACTATTTTCTTTTATCTATAGAACTCACAATCTTGTCTTGATTCTTTTTCTTACATTCACTAAGCAAGGTCTCAATTTTTGGCATAACTTTTCTTATTGCCCATCCACTGTTAACAAATGTCTCCTGGTTGGTTTCGCAGTCTCCCATCCAATCTGCAAACAACAAATTGTCTCCCTACTCAAGATCTTAGAATAGCTATCATCCTTATATATGCAAAATAGGAAATTTTCAGCCTGCCACTCCTACAGTCCTATTTGTTCCCAAGTTAGAACCCCTCTATTCTTTAGTATATTCTAATTGCATTTGTTTTCTCATTGGCCAAGATGATGGTTTCAACCCAGAAGGCTGCCCACCAGCTCAAAATCTGTATCCTTTATCATCGACCTTTACCAAACTTTTTCAAATTTTAGTCCTTCAGTGCTTACATCATATATCTGTTTGTGGACTGCTTTGGGAGTACTCTCTAGTTATTTCATTTCCCAAGCTTTAGTGCCTAAACTGCTAGAACTCCTTCCTTTCAGCTTACAAAGAGTTAACCTCCCACTCAGCATTGTAAGTTTTATAAGTCATTCTACTTAACGCAAAAAACTGGTCATTCTGTCTTAAATTCATCTTTCTTAAGAAAGCTCAAAGTGTAAGACCCTATGTTTTTCTATAAGACAAAACTTGTTATAATAAAAGCCTCAATTAGTTTTGCCACTGACTTTACAGAAGCTGGAATACAACTCAGATAAATCTGATTAATTCAAGCTGACTTTAGTATTCAAACACTAATTCTAAGAATTCTAAAATACCCAAGGGTCCCACACAGAGAAACAGATGAGAAGGAAATGGTAATATCCTATAAATATCATCTGCAAGTGTGATATTAAATGGGACATATGCTCTTGAAATAAAGTTCAGTGCTACCAATGTCCATACTCTAGTCTTCTTTAAGCAACACCATAAACAGAACTTTGAAATCTTAAAGCTGTACATTTTCCCAAACACTTCTGGGAAGCTGCAAAGGACAGTCTTTATTACACAGTGTGAATACTTTTAAACATTACAAATTAAATCTTGGTTACTTATTTTCACATAAGCTGCAGTATGACTGTTCACATTTATAACATCAAGTTTCCCTCTAACAATCGCATTCCCACAAACTGTGAGACAATTATACAGAAAAAATCAAAAAGTCTCTCTCTTGCACACACACACACACACACACACACACACATATACCACATAGACACACAGAGAACACACCAAAAGTTCAAGTTTTCTTTTCTTTCAGAGTTTATTGTATACAACACTTCACAGGTCTTTAAAAAAGTCTGTACACTTCACAAGACAGTACCAACTAGCCACAATCTGCTAGCTACACATTAGGACATTAACATAGCCCCTAACTGTTGCCCTAAAACAGGCAATTGGGCTACTCCAACTCTCTGAGAGAGATTTTCCTAGCTCATGTCACATGGCCCAGATGCCTTGTCTTCTGTAACTCCCACTTCTGGATCTGGGCCTGCGAGCCCAAGCTCTATCCTGTTTTCTTCTATGCAGGTTCAGCTCAGAAAAGGTCCTCTGAGGGTTCACTTTTTCATCTTCATATCTGCTTCAATGGCACAACGGCGCCCCCTGGTTCCTCCATCCTAGATGGCAGGCAGACAAAGAAAGGGAGCATGAGTGGGCTGGTTAGAACTAAGAGAAAAGGTGCAACATGAATAATGTGGGGGATTTGGTTTCCTAGGGAAGGGAGAGAATTAGCAGAAAAGTCCAGGGGTATGAGGGGGCATATTTCTGTCTTTCCAAAGACAGGTGAAAGAGCACTTGGTAGTTTGTGAAACAAAATGTCACACAGAATATCTTGCTCATACCACCAGAGGTTGCTGGAATTCACCTGGGGTCCCACAAAATGACTATGAATCAGCCCACCCAGGCCCCAAATCAGGAAGAGTAAAGAAAGGTGGGAGAGTCAGAAAAGGCAGTGGGTAATGAGATTCTTGGCTAACGTACCTGTCCAGCTGTTGGTCCCTATAAGAAAGGCCTTTCCTGCAGTCTGACCCTGGCACTACTTCCCTAGCACCTCCTGACAGTTGCTTTCCATGAGATCAGGACAATCTGAAGGCTTCTTTCCATCTGCTGCTCTCTCCCTGCAGCCCAGCTCCTTCATCTTGTGCAATACTTTGCTGTCTTCAATAGATAAAAGTTAGATCCTATTAACCAACCTTGCAACAGACACCCAACTGCTTGGGGATCCAGAGTCACTGTTGCACGCCAATAAGAAAGAACAGAGATTACAGTGTTCTGTCTGTAGCACAGGCTGGACGCCTGTGGGCAAGATGAACTAGTGAACACTTTTGCTGGGCCAGGCCATTTTTATATGCAAGGACTCTAAAATTTTTAGAGTTAAAGAACACAAGTTGCCTGTGAAGCAACAGTAAGAATAAAAATACCACCTTGCACTTGCATAACACTTTTAATTTTTTTTCCAAGTCATTTCCATACCTATTATCTCATTTTATCCTCACAACATCCCTGTGAGGTAGGCTGGACAGGTACCTCATTATATTAGCTCCATCACCCAGAAGCAAATAAGACTCAGTGAGATTATCCGATAAGTTTAAGATCAGTAGTCTTCTAGACTGATGGCCTCTCCACTACATCATGCCTCACTGCACCATTATGAGCAACAGAGTCATCGGATCATTTAATTCATGAAGAAAAGAATGTAATAGCTCTACTAATAAGCATCTGATTCTACCAGCCATTACTGTATGCAGTGGCCACTGTTACTGATATGATTCATGTAAATTTTACTGAGTTTTTGTGTATCAGACAGTAGTCCTGCAACTTAATTCTAGGACAAAAATTATGTGTCACATATCTGCCAGTATGAGAAACATTTTTAACAAGCCAGCTTAGCAGCTACTGCTCTAGACAATTTTCTGTTTGTAAGAACTGGCAAAAGGTGGAGTCAAGAAATGAGTGGCAAATGCATTCCACATTCTTTACCCCAATACCTCACTTTAGTCCCGTAACTCAACAACAGTCCCTACCGAGCCCACACACAACACACACACATGCAGAAGGAACAAGAATGCAGAAGAACAGACAGCTTCTTATTCAATGACTTGAATAAACAGACATTAAAGACACTGCCACAGTCTGCATACTGGATTTCCCTCTGCCCCCAACCCCAGCAGGAGCTGAGTATCTTTGTGGCAAAACCACCCCTTGCAGCCATTCAATACTTACAAAGAGAGAGAGAAGGAAGGCAGGAGAGCCCATGGGGACACTGTCCTGTTAGAGGACAAACAAACACTGATCAGGTTCCACAGAAACTCTCAGCCACAAGCACCCCAAACCTCAGGACAGAGACACAAGCACCACACACACAAAGACAAAATTTAAACACTTAAGAACAAGAGGAAAGAGATTCAAAAGCAATCTGGCCATTATGTCTTTGCAAAAGAAACTGATGGCCTCCAACCAGTGCAAGGTATTTCCCCCATCCTGAGAGCATTCTTCCAGAGGAACTAATAATTCATTTACTCAGCTGAGTTTCTCCCGTGTGAGTGGGCACCCCCAGTCACAACAGGTTTCTTCAGTGTTTGGATGACAGCAAACAACCACCACACGGAAAGAGAATGCCAGGGATTTGGGGAATGGCCTACATTAACACCCAGATACCTGCAAGTTCCTAAAAGAAATAACTTCTTAATTAGTCAGAAATTCATCTGATTATAAGCTACCAAAGTCTCAAAGACCTATATGTTTGTACAATCATTGGAATGCAGAAGCCTGGCAGAACCAGTAACATCAGGCTTTTGGGAGTTTTAGATTTCTGTCACCAGAACACTGGCCAACAGGCTCTTCTCCAGTCTCCCTACCTTCTCTGAAGAATCCTGTTTACGGGTAGAATCTCTTCCTCGAAGACTTTTTGCACTGATCCCAGATTCAGATGTTTGCATAATCAGTTGTGTGGCCAGGAATTGCTGTAGGGAGAACAAAATAGGATTGGCTTCAGAGAACTGATTGAGTAGGAAAGAACAATGACACTTTCGACTTTGTAACTAGAACTCTGTATGGTACTCTTCTGTAAACAGCACTCAAATACTTCCTATCTGGAAGTTCAATATAATTAGGTTTTAATCATAGGCACGTTAAAGAAGCCAAAAATCCTAAATGGCCCTAACTTTTGGGGGCTGTAATACTGTATCAAAATGTCTATTCTCTAAAAATAGGAAAAGGAATAAAAGTAGGATTATGCAATTCAATTCATTTTGCTGACTCTGAGAGATAAATAACATTTCTTGACGTTCAACCTTCCAAAGGGTAACTGGTTATGCAATGACAGAACAGTAGGACAGCAGGTTATACAATGTACCACTTATACCATGTACCAGTGCTTAACATAATTTGAAAACTATACATTAACCATTGTGTATGTAAGGAACTATGCCCAAGAATGATAGACTACCACAACTCTTTTACCAAACCAAAGAAAACCAACATGAATTCACCAAGAAAATGTTAAGCTCTTGTGTCACTGAGGGCTACTTTAAGTAAATGTCACAGAACCCCTTCCTATAACCAATGTGAATCCTTCCCATGAGCATTTTCATTTCATTCTTGCAAAACACTAAGGGTTTTCAAACTACCTGGATCTGCTCCAAGACATCCCGTTGCATTTCTACTGCCATGTGATATACATCATGGTCTGAGCTATTGTACATTACAGCATTCTGGAACATCAGCATGATGTCACGCTGAAATTCAGCTGTGCTGCGGATTAGTCCATTTTCAATGTTTTTCTTAATAGTTGACAAATCCATAGGCCTGAAAGGGCAACAGGGATAAATGACAGTGGAGAAAGGAAGAGGGTTCCCCTCAATCTCTAAACACATCATCACCATATAGGCCTTCGTTGCCAACTGGCAGGACTCAACACACCAAATCCTTACTCCCAAAAATATACTTAATCCAAAAAAATCAAAGTCAGCCTGCACAACAGGTGTTAAAGGGTAATAAAAGAGGTTAATTCTTCTAGACTATTTGTGGTTATCCAGCTGCTAGAATGGTTAGCTTAGCACCTGGTCACCCTCAGTCATATCAAAAACATTTCCTTTAAACTGACCACCTCAAGCAAAAATTCACTAAGGCTTGGCAATTTACAATCCACGTAAATCAAGACAATGGCTTACCTCTGTACAATGCTATGGTAACCAGGTGCTATGTCATCTGTTACAGGCTGCAGGAAGACATTGGCATACCTGTCCAAAAAGAGTAAGATGCAATTACTGACCTATTCTCCAAAAGCACCAATGTGGGAACTTGATGTAAGTAGCTGAAAGTTTAAGAACCAACTCTAACAGTCCCATATAAGCCTATTCAAACTTTTTTCTAGTCACAATAATGCTCCTACTGAATCAAGCAAGTTTACTCACCTGTGATTTGCTGCAGCTCTCCATACAAGCATGATGGCTTTCTTCCAGATTTTCTGGGCTTGAATGGCTTCCTGATCCTCACTACAGACCGAACTACAACAAACAAATACAAGAGTCTCATCAGGCATTAAGTGAAAAACAGTCCGAATTATTTCTTGTCAACTATTTATTTATTCCAGGCCATGAAAAGGAAGATAAAAAGTACGACTGAAGAAAAGATCCTCTCCCACTTTTCCCTTTCAGTGCCCTGACCACAAACAAAAAATTCAGATACTTACAACTGTGAGGAAGCAGGACTGCTGGGGATGGAGTCAGCCAGTGTGTGGGACTGCAGCGTAGCATTGTGGATGCTAAAGCCATCATCACTCTCACTCACAGGAGGTTCATTATCCATTTCTGACAAATAGCCTTCCCCTTGATCTTCTTCTTTGGGCTCCTCTAGGCTGGCTGCTTCACTGACTCCATCTTCCTCCTCATCCTCACCTGGGACATCCTTAGACACAGTATTCTCCAGTCAATAAATGCAAGCCAAGCTATCCAGCACAGCATCATTAAACACATCTGTCTTTTGGGTTAGATCACGTCTAGAAATGGCCTCACACTATGTTCCCTGACTGAGCCCTCTATCACTTATACTACCAACTATTTACAGACACTGAAGGACCAAGTAAGGTAATTTGGAACCTGGGCGAACAGTAAGACCCAGGACCTTTTAAAACAGAAGGAAAAAAAAAAGCTACTTACTTAAGGCTAAGCTAAGAGGCGTTCCTTCTTTCCCCTTGCTCTTGAGAGGAACTCTGACCCTGGGTACAAAGTTATCAAAAATAATTTTATTTTGTGTCTCACCCGATGGAGCAAGCTCACATCGCACTATTTAAAGTCTCTGTTCCTATAGCTTTAGTAATTCTAAAAAGAAAATTTTACGTGATTCTACATGGATAGTCCTAATTAATACTCTGACTTCTAGTTACGTTCTTCTCCCTGGGTCTAGTATCCCAATTCACTCCAAATCACTCTGGGTTTATCAAAGCTTCTTTGTGCACAACATGTAAAGAAAAGTCTGTGTACTATTCACAAACTCTTTCAGATGGAAAGTACATGTAGCAATGATACTCCCAGTATGTCTGATTGTATACTACTCATTTTCCCCATGCAACTCCTTAACCAGTCTCATCTGAATAAAGATTTGAGTTCACTGAAATTATTAAAAAGGTAGTGCTACAGGGAAACCTAGTCATGTGGCAAGAGGAATAAAGAAAAGTCTGAAATACCTTTATCTGGCTTCCAAAAATAGTCCCTGATTCTTCTTTCAATGAGTCTGCAGAGGAGAGAAAGACTACCTGAAGTTTTTTCCACCTTAGCCTTCCCCTTCCTGTGGACCATAATCCCCTGCAGCTCTCCTTTCCATGCTGACCTGCTCTAACTCCTCTGCTTGCCCACAACCCACAATCCCTCAGAAGCCAAAGCAAATGATCTCAAGTTAATTAATTACAGAGTAAGATTTCCTTGCCTTATTATTTACCTGACATTTCAAACTTGTGCTGAGTCTCTGCCTCTAAAGGATCCTCAATGGGATTTGAGCCATGTGATGGAGACAACAAGCTTTCAGGAGATGCCTGAAGACCAAAAAGAATATATACTCTAAGTACCAGTGAATCACTACAGCTCACACAATTCAATGACAGTGAGACTACAGAAGAAACTCTAAGTAACATAATTTTCAAGGTCAGCTTAACAGGAACAGGACAAGTATAGCACTGATGACAGCCTATGAGCTCTGGACACATCAAACATGTCAGAACTCAGCAATTAACAGGAAACTCAAAAACCTAAAGTGTCACTTCTTACCTAAGGTATAACCCCTCTATCTTCCCAGCCCCCTGATCTTAAATACCTCTGTCTTCACAGTTGTTAGATGGGTCTCATCTCCTTTCCCACTGGAAACATCAGCTTCGGCAATCTCTCCAGTTGCAGTACTTCTAGGATCTTCACCTAAGTCTTGACTTCTAAGTTCTGGTGGCTCCAAACTTAAGGCTGGGACAACCCCAGCTATTTCAGTCCCAGAAATGCCTTGCTCTGGTTCTGTAGGCTCCACTTTGATCTCAACACTGGGTTCCCTGATGTCCACCAGTTCATGAATTGCTTTGTTTTCTGTTTCCTCAAAGTCCAGCCTCTCTTGCTTGACCGTCATCTCTGGTACTGGAAGAGATACTGGCTTGTCCCGCTCCTGTTGTATAGGGTGCTCCCAGGGGCCAGGCAAGGACTGGGGATCATCATTCTCTTCACAGAACGATAATGCTGCTTCCACTGCTGCTACATCCAGTACTTCAGGATGATCATCTACCTGTCCCATAATACACAGAATGTTGAAGTCACAAAAGCAAGCCCAAGGACCTCAATTCTGTCAGCACCAAATGAGAAGCCCTGTATCTGCAGTTTCTCTCTCCACTTCTTCCACAGAGTAGAAGCAACCAACAAGCCAATAACACAGGATGGTTGAGGAGATGACTAGTATGTCAGCACCAAATGGCTCTGGGGTTACAGAGATGGAGATGAGCAGGAAAGCTGAAGTAATTCTTACTACCAGAAGCAAAGAGAAGTGAAGAAGGAAAGCCTGTGTATGACCCATGGAAGATTTGGGGCAGGGTGGGGGGCTTTGCTGAATACCTACCTTATCCTCAATAATGGCAATGATATCTCCAACAGTCTCAAAGTCCAACTCTTCACCAGTGTAAGATACAGCAATATCCATCTTTTCAGCCAGATCTAAATCTTCCTTCCCATCAATGCTCGGAGCTTTTGATCCTCCAGAAGCCTCTGCTACCCCTGAACGGAAACACTCTTCCTTGATAGAATTGATGATCATGGAGATCTCACTGCTATCCATGGAAACAGTCACAGTATGTGGATCCCCCACAGCCTCCATAGGAACACAGGTATCAGGCTGACTCACTTAGTAACAGGAAGAAAAAAGCATCTCAGAATCTCATTTGGTACTAAGTAACTACCTGGAGACCACACCAAAGCTGCAGACAGATGTCACATACTCATACACTCAGGCTCAGAAGTTATCTTATACCTGCCTATGTTTCCTTTCCCCTAGGTTTATCTAGAAAGGTGAGAATCACATTCTTTAGCCCTCTCATATTTATATTTTCCCCCAGTACTGAAATGCCCACCCACTTCTTAAAATAGCACTTTTTCTCAGAATAAAGATGGCACATGTCTATGAAGAACAGAAGCATCTAAACTAGAACTGATGCTCTTGGTCAGCTTTCTCTGTTGAAGCTCAAAATGAGATTTGGACCTAGTGACTGCTCAGGGCGTGGGTCAGGGACGCACCTGGAGCTACACTCTCAGGAGTGGAGACAGCTGGAGCAGAGGATGGTGCTGGCAGCGCAGGCATCATGACAATGGTAGCCTGGGACACAGACTCTACAGGGGGTGGCACAAGCTTAACTGGAGGCTCACTGGCAACAGTAGTGAAGGAAGCAAGAGGTGTGGTGAACTGTGTAGGACCAGCTTCTAAAAGCCGGGAAAGAGTGGGAGCACCTAACAGACAAAGAGGTATACAAAATGAGGTAAGAAGAAAGCACATGAACAAGAAGCAACAGCCACTTCAAGGCTTAACCAAGAGATTGTTTTACAGTCTCAAGGAATGAAAGCAGCTCTCGTGCTGAATAAGCTCATTATCTGTATCCTTACTTTCTCCAACCTTACTTAAGAACTACTTCTTCCAAGTTAAGAATGAGTCAAAATACCACAGCATACAATGTTGTAATTTTTCCTCAAAACAAAACTGGTACTTATAAACCTGCCACTTTTGCTGAAGTACAACATGCTATAAAGCATCCCAGTTCAATACAATTCAAATATCAGCATCTAATGTTTATAAGGTATTTTGTAGAGCTTTTATTTTTTCATTTTTCTATCTCAATTAATTCTCACCATAACCCTATGAAGTACATACTGAACATGTGCAATTAATAAAAGAGGAAACAAAGGCTCAACAGTTAAGTTACCTATTCGAAGTCACAAATCCAATGGGTGGCAAGCCCTTTCTCAGGTTTTAAATCTTTTGTTCATTTGTTCTATACATAATCTTAAGACATCTCTAAGCACTCATCTGACTTTGCAAGCCCCAGAAAAGCAGCCATTAACTTCATTATTTTTCTTATCAATTATCTATGCTGTGGACACAGATTTCATCTTTAAGATGAAATTAATTTACAATCTGTAATGCTACATGGTATAACAGGGAAATTGTAGCTCTGAAGCTGGGCTTTAAATCTAGTACTGACAATTCTAGGAAACCCAGAGCAGTCAGTGCTAAGTTCAACATTGTTAAAGTAGATCAGATGAGGGAAAGGGGTGACTTACCTGAGGCAGCAGGGGAGGCTGCAACAGTATTGGGTGCCTGCTGCATCTCCCCACCATGTATCACAGGAAGGACCCCGCCTACCTCCAGAAGGACACCCGTACTGTTCAGGTGGCCAGGAGTCACAGCCATTTCATTCTCACTGACCTACCAGGGAAGAATGGAGGTGAAGGCTACACTCAAGGATTCTATCACTACCACTTCCCAAAAATCTTCAGCTGTTGATCACACTTCATAAAAATTAGAAGTTAATATCCATAGAGAATAATTTCAGACCAAGGGAAATTCTAAACTATGATTTTCAAAACTTATGTGAAAAGAGTTTTCTTTGGAAAAAGAGTCAAAATAATTATGGTTCAGACACCTCAGGACCCAAAAAGACTATCAATTTAGTATTTTATTTAATTTTTTTAATTAACAGTTAACTAACAGACTTTTTTCCTCTTTTGAACTATTTTTTCCCCAGGTCATATTCTAGGTCCCAGGCACTCCCTTCCAAATACTAAATTACCACAGCTCTCAAACACCCACAGAAGTCTCCATACCAGTCTGGGGCTAGTAGGCAGGAGGCTGCCCTTCTTCAAGAGCTCTGACAGCAGAGGGGAGGGGGGTGGAGTTGCTTTCTGTCCAATCATCTTTTTCTGGGGTGAATCATCTGTTACTGGGGTCATGGGGGCTTCTAAGGGTGCAGAGCCTGGAGGAAGGGTGTCAGGAATCCCAGGAAACGAGGTGACTGGGGTACTCGGCAAAGTCCCAGGGGTTACCTAAGAGACAACAGAGAACCTTTATCTGACTTCTCAAACTCTGGAAGGTTCCCTACTACTATGGATGGATTACAGTCTAACTATCACTTTATTAGTCCTGAATGGAACTGCCCAGAAATCCACTACCCTTTCTTCTCTCAGCCATACACTTCCAACCTCCCATTTTTTTCTATCCACTCACTCAAACCCAGAATGATACAACCATTCCACCTAATTTGCCTTTATAAACTTCTTATCCACTACTAGTACTATATTTACAAGAGAACTGTCCCTTATTTTAGCAGGAATTTCATAAGACTAATATAATTAGGTTATAATCTCTTAACATCATCTTTTACCTGCTTCCCTAAGGGTCACAAACCTCAATGTTCTCAGGTCCACCCTTAGAGCATAGGACAGAGTAAATTAAGTATTTGGTATTCAGACCAAGAGAGGAAGTTCCCTCTAAGCCATAAATAATTTCCTCATCACTCAGCTCTCTGCTGGCTTACTGCCCCTTTGCTGGTAAATTCCTAAGGATGGAAATACACTCACCCCAGAGGTGGCCTCGTCCATAGTAGCTGAAGTCAAGTCCCCAAGTGGATAATCACCTCCCGGTGAAGCAGAACCTATAGGAGATCGGACCATCACAGCTGGTAACCTCCGAGGGGGTGTTTTTACTGCTTGACGAGCTAGAACAGGAAAGAAAACAATGTCTAAATCTTCAAGACTAAGTAAAACAAAACACTACTCTGCTATTACATAATAATGGACAAGCAGAGATGTTACATTACCGAAACAACATTGTAAGTCTGGATTAGAAAGTTTTATCATTTCTCTCAGATGAGTAACTTTTTAGTTTCATGTTTGTTAAACGCAATTCTTATATCACCACTAAACAACATGTACTACCCAAAAAATTCTTGGAGTGGGAAAGGAGTTTAAATACACTTCAATATTCTTTTTCAGCAACTTACTAAGGTTCTGCTTTTAATAAGATAAAGTCTTCATTTAGCTCAAAGTATGTATTCCTAGTAAGGTCCTCCCCTTATCCAGTGACAGAGCTATTTTTTAACCTTTTTTTAAAATTATATTTTAGATGAAGGTTTACAGAGGAAACTAGCTTCTCAGTAAAAAAATTTAATATACCTACTGTTTTATAACTTTGGTTGCCAACCCCATGACATGTCAACAATCTCCTCTTCTTGATCTTAGGTTCCTTTATTACCAGCTTTCTTGTTCCCTCCTGCCTTCTAGTCCTTGCCCCTGGGCTGCTATGTCCTTTCAGTCTAGTTGTGTTTTATGGGCCTGTCCAATCTTTGGCTGAAGAGTGAACCTCAGGAGTGACTGACTTCGTTACTGAGCTAAAATAGTGTCTGGAGGCCATCTCTCAGGGTTTTTCCAGTCAAGTCTGGTCTTTTGTTTGTTTTGATTTAGAAAACTTTTTCTACATTTTTCTCCAGCTCTGTCAAGGACCCTCTACTGCGATCCCTGTCACAGTAGTCAGTGGTGGTCGTCAGGCATCACCCAGTTGTAGTGAATTCAGTCTGGCAGAGACTGTTATAGTTGTGGGCCATTAGTTATTTGGGCTAATCTTTCCCTTTTGCTTTTAGTTTTCTTTGTTCCCCCTTATTCCAAATAGGGTGAGATCACTGGAGTGTGGCCACTCACAAGCTTCTAAGATCCCAGATGATGCTGACCAGAGTAGAATGTAGAACATTTTCATTATGAACTGTTATGCCAACTGAGCTAGATGATCACAGAAATCATGGTCCCTACTCCTCAGCCAAGTAATTAGGTCCCTCAAGAACTGTGGAGGTGTCTATGGAGCTTCCACGACCTTGCCTTGAACAAGCTAGGCTGGCTTCCCCAGTATTGTGTACTGCCTTACTCTTCCCCAGTTACCATCATCTATTGTCTGCTGAGTCATCCTCACCCACTCTTCTCCCTCAGAACCTTCAAAGATTGCTGCTTTTCGTCTATAAACATTTTCTTAAGTTTTTATAGTAGTGGTCTCATACAATATTTATCCTTTTGTGATTGACTTACTTTACTCAGTATAAGGCCCTTCAGATTTATTTGCATTGAGATGTTTCACAAATTCATCAGTGTTCTTTATCACTGCTTAATATTCCACTGTGTGTATGTATCAGTTTGCTTATCCATTTATCTGTTGATAGGCATCTAAATTGTTTCCATCTTTTTGCTACTGTGAAAAATGCTGCAATGCACATGGGTATTCATGTCTACTTGTGTCTTGGCTCTTATTTTCCTAATATACAGTCCTAGGATGATTGAACTAGCTTTAATCTTTGTACAGGCTTTGATATCTAAAACCTTAATTATACCTCCCGTCTTATCATCAAGCCTTGTGTCCTAAAAGTCAATTCAGAGTCTACCGAGATCTCAGAAGAGCTCATTTTCTAAAAGATCTTTCCTGGACACTAAGGGACATTTTTACTCTATAGAAAAGAATACGAGAGAGGGAAGTATACAAATAAAGTTGAACTAGTGAACCCTACCTTCTAAAATAATTTTCTTCCACTGTCATTAACATGCGCCACTATACAGTGATCTGTTTAAGTCCTTAGTTCCAGCTTACCCTGATACGCAGCATCCGTAGCCTTCCTCTTTACTTCAGCTTCCTCTTCCTCCAACTTCTTTTTCCTAAAGAGGGAATTAAGTGTTAGATACCAGCCAGCTCCAACTCCCCCACAGTTCACAGTGCTCGCACAAAAAAATGTTCTTGCAGGACAGCACTTTCTGGGGAAAAGCCCTAAACAGTAATTCTTATTAGCAAAACAGGGAATTAAGTTATATTAATTCCCAGATCCTCACCCAGGCAAACCAGGGCAGTTTTTAAGCTAGAACTAAGTTTTATTCTTACGTGGAAATGCTCCATCACATTACCTTTTAGTACTTACTACACCCCTGTCCAACCACCACCAGGCCCCTCAATAGCTCTCCCGTTCCAGAATCTGCCTAATGTCTAAAGGGATGGCAGGTGAATGAAATAACCCAAATTTCTCGATACTGGCAGGGGGGAGGGTTGGTTAAAAAAAAAAAAAGGAGGAAGGAGCACAGATGGAACAACATCACAATATAACCCACATTGCAATGTCATTGCAAAGTTCATCCAGTCTGCTGTCCATGTGTCCAGCTTGAATTAATTCTGCATCTCTTTTTAGTCGTCTGTAGGAAAGAAGAGTTTAATATTGTGTTTTTTTTTATCTGTTATTTAGAAAATTCTGACTAGTATCAGAAATGTGCTTCTTTATACCTATATTTTTCTTGTGTTTCCTTTATCACTTTCTTCAGTTCCTCAACTCGTTCAGCAGTCAGTTTCCGAACAATGACATCTTCAACAGTTTCCACCACTTCACCCTTTTCACCTCGTTTCCGTCTGCGGGGAAAAGAAAATCCACATTTGAATAAAAGAACATTTGTTCTCACCCTCACTTGCTTTCTTAGAGTCTTCTCTACCACCTAATCACAGATAACCTCCGGTTTTGCTTCTGAGGTTTTCGTTACTCAGGGTAAGCCATGGTCCAAAACTTTTAAAATATGTAGCATGATGAAATGTCATACCCTCCTGCTCCATCCTGGCCAGGAACCATATTCACCTAACTTTTATTACAGTATACTGTTATACTTCTTCTATTTTATTAGTGGTTACTATTGTTAATTTCTTACTGTGCTTACTTTATGAAGTTTATGAATTAAACTTTATCATAGGTAGGTATACGTAGGCAAAACACAGTACATATATGGTTTGGTACTATCTGAGGTTTCAGGCATCTATGGGGGGATCTTGAGACATATCTCCTGCAGATAAAGGAGAACTATTATACTTTTATCATGTATAGAAACCAAACATCCTCGGTAAACAACTTCCACAGAAGAGATTTAGCTGCAAACACTTGGTAAGTGACTGGCTTTGTACTCACTTTGGGGTCTCTGTAGTCTCTAGAAGCTCTGAGTACTGGGAAGCACAATGCTATGGAAAAAAGTGGAAATGTAATGAGCAAGCCTGGAAAAGAATGACTTTTCAAAGTTCTAAAAGCTTAGACTATATGTAAGATTTGAGTGCTTTCTAAAGCACAAACTACTTTTTGATTAAATCAGTCCGATATACAGGACTAACTTATGATGGGCTTCTGTTCAACGACTCCGTCAGAGGTCAGTTCTGACTTAAATCGAACCCCACTTTTCTTTCTAGTTTTCATTACTATTGCCTTTTATTATCAAATTCTTTATATAAAGCTTTGTCTTTTAGCACTGGAAACATTACATATAAACATATAAAAGTGAATACCTGAGAATGATAACATTAGTGAATTATGCACTCCAACACTGTATACAGTGAGAAACAAAGGACAGTTACGGGTGGTTTCTGATAACTCAAATGTCCTAAGTTGGGTACTACCTATAATTAAGTACCAGGACACAGAAAGGGATGTTTCTGACGTAGAATGTCTATATTTAGAAAGCAACAGCCACTGTTAATACCTACTGTGCAATTATCATATGCAAGGCACTAGACTGAATGCTTTACATGTATTGCTTCAATTAAATCTTTATAATATTGTGAAGCAACTCCTACCTGTTTTACAAATGGGAAAACTGAGACTCCAGGCCAAAATGTCTTTTTTAAAATAGATTTTCCTTTATTATGACTAAGTGAAAGTACATAATCCAAATCAATTCTGCATACCTATCTGCAGCTCCATCTGCTCTTCTTACCCTGTGACAGCACACTCCTGCTTTTCACTCTGTACTTCCAGTACCCTCTTAATGAGCACCTGTCCCTTTCTCTCTACCCTCTTCTCTCACATCTAGAAAGAAACCAGTAGGACAGCCTCCTGTAAATATATAAAACCATAAAGTACACACACCATATGGTCACAGTGTGTCACGTCCAGTCCATTCTTGTCTAAAGAGTTCATCTCAGTACTTGAGGTTAGGGCCAGCAGCAGGTCTAGGGGCCATGTTTCCAGGGGACCTTCCAAGCTGTGGGACCATGAATTCAGGTCTTTTAGAAGAGCTCTTAAACTGCGTATCTCTTTTTCATGTGTTGCCCCAGGGACTCTAAATTAAGTCCTCCATCACAGCTGCCTTTGGTGGTAGCCGGGTATCATCTGGTTCTTCTGATCTCATGCTAATGCAGTCTCCCACTCACACGGGTCCTTCCGCCTCCTGGGCTCCTTTTTCCTTATGTCTTCAATGTTCTTGGTCACCGTCTGTTCCAGATGGGTTGGTACCATTTGGTGGACCTCAGATGGCACCTTGCTAGCTCTTAAGACCCCAGATGTCACTCACCAATGTGGGCTGCAGAAGACACTCTTAGCTAAAGACTAGTTATGTCAACTGACCTCGATGTTCCCTGAAAACATGGTACCTAGGCCCCTGTCCCTGCTACTCTATTCTCTGAAATATTGGGTTCAGAAAAACTTTCAGTTTATGGTGGAGTCCAGTCACACTGATAAGCTCTCTACTGCGTGCTGTCACTCCCATCACCTAACCAAATTCTCATCAACTACCTATGAACATCCCTGTCCCTCCCTCCCTACTCCTGTAGTCGTCAAAGAGTTTTTCTCCTCTGTACTTAAATCTGTTTTTAAGTCCTTATAGCAGAGGTCTCATATAATACTTGTCCTTTTGCAGCTGACTAATTTCACTCAGCACGTCTTCTAGTAAATCATTACTGTTCTTTATCATTGCATAGTGTTCCACCTTGTACATGTACTATAGTTTGTTCATCCATTCATCTGCTGATGGACACCTAGGCTGATCCCATCTTTTTGCTATTATGGACAGTGTTGCAATAAACATTCCTGTGCATGTATCTGTTTGTGTGACTGCCTTAATTTCTGTAGGATATATTCTGAGCAGTGGGATTCCTGGATCATGTGGTTTTCTATTTCTAACTTTTTAAGGAAGAGCCAAATTGCTTTCCAAAGAGGTTATCATTTTGCATTCCCACCAGCAGTGTAGGAGAGTTTCACTCTCTCCACAGTCCTCTCCAGCATTTGTTGTTTTGTTTTTTTTAGATTACTGCCAACCTTGTTGGGGTGAGATGGCATCTCACTGTAGTTATGATTTGGATTTCTCTAACAGCTAATGATCGTGAGCATTTCTTCATTGTGTCTTTTGGCTGCCTTGGATGCCTTCTTTGATGAAGTGTCCATCTCCTCTGTGCATTGCTTAATTGGGTTATTTACCTTTTTCTTGTTAATGTTTTGCAGTGCCATGTAAATTATGGAAATAAGGTATCAATCCAACATGTAGCAGTCACATATTTTTTCCCATTCTACTGGTAGCCTTTTAACTCTCTTGATAAAGTCTTTGGGTGAGCCTAAGTATTTTATTTTTTTGTAGTTCTCATTTAATAATTTTATCTTCTGTTGTTTGTGCATTGTTGGTCAGATTTTGTAGTCTGTCTTAAGTCATGATTAGAACTTCCATTGCTGTCCCTATTTTTTCTTGCATGATCTTTATTGTTTTAGCTTTGATATTTATTTAGGTCTTTGATCCACTTTCAGTTAGCTGTTGTATACAGTATGCAATACAGGTCTTATTTCCGTTCTTTGCAGCTAGCTATCCAATTTTGTCAACACCATCTGTCAGAGATTGCTTTTACACCAGTTTACAACCTTTTGGCCTTTGTTGAGTATCAACTGTTCATAAAAGATGGTGATTATTTCTGGGGTCTCTATTCTGTTCCAATGGTTTAGATGTCCCTTTGGTACCAGTTACCAGGCTACTCTGACTACCACAGCAGTGTAGCAGATTCTAAGGTCAGGTTATGTGAGGCCTCCCACTGTGTTCCTCTTGTTCAGTAGTGCTTTATCCAAAGTTTCTTCCCTCTCCAAAGTTGGTGTTTTAGTCAGCTAGGCTGCTCTAACAGAAATACCACAGAGTGGATGGCTTTAACAAAGAAAGATTTATTCTTACACAGTCCAGTAGGTTGCCAAGTCCATATTCAGGGTGTCCGCTCCAGGGAAAGACTTTCCCCTTGTCGGCTCTGGAGGAAAGTCCGGTATTGCATCAGTCTTTGTCCAAGGAGCGTCCTCACACAGAACCTCTGGTCTGAACGACGCGCTCTGCTCCCGGTGCTGCTTTCTTGATGGTAGCCAGGTTCTCAAATTGTCCTTTGTCTCTTTTTCCTTTTATTCCTTGCAAGCTAAAAGCATTAAGGGTGGGGCAAGCCATACTCCAGGGAAACTCCCCCCACAGCAGGAATTCACAGCCCCACCCTAATCCTTTAACATACAGGTTAGCAAAACCACACAATGGAGGACAGTCCCAAGATACTGGGAACCATATCCCAGCCACGTGGCTGCACACATTTTTGGGGGGACACAATTCCAACCATGACAGTTAGTAATTTGTTTCTCCATCTCATTTAAAAATTACACTGGAATTTGTACTGGGATTACACTGCACATGTAGATGTTTTTGTATAAAATAGACATTTTCACAATGGTTAGTCTTCCTATCCATAAGCAACACAGATTTCTCCACTTATTTTAGGGTCTTGTAATTTTCTCTGTATAGGTCTTTTACTTCTCTGATTAGATTTATTCCTAGGCATTTTATCATCTTGGGGTCTATAGTAAATGGTACTGATTTCACAATTTCCTCTGTGACGATTCCTTTGTTGGTGTAAAGGAATTCTACCAATTTACTTATGTTTACCTTATATCCTGATACTTTGCTGAATTCTTCTATTAGTTCCAGTAGTTTATTTGTGGATTCTTCAGCGTTTTCTGTGTATATGATCATATCATCTGCAAACAGGGATATTTTTACTTCTTCTTTGCTAATACAGATGCATCAGTATTTCTTTGGCTCCTCTGGTCAGAAACTCTGGAACAATGCTGAATAGAAGTGGAGACAGGACACACCCCAGTCTACTTTCTGTTCTCAAGAGGAATTCTTTCAGTCTCTTTCCATTCAGAACGATGCAGGTGGTTGGCTTTGCGTAAATATCCCTTACTGTATTGAGGAATTTTCCTTCTAGTCCTATTTTAATGACAGTTTTTAATATGAATGGGTATTAAGACTTTGTCAAATGCCTTTTTTGCATCAGTTGGCAAAATCTGGTGGTTCTTATTCTTTGTGTAATCTATGTTGTTGATCACATTGTCTTTCTGATGCTGAACCATACCTGCATCCTAGGTATGAATCCAACTTTGTCATGATGAATTATTTTTCTGATGTTGTTGAATCATATTGGCTACAATTTTGTTGAAGATTTTTGCATCTATGCTCATGAGTGATACTAGTCTGTAATTTTCATGTTTTTCATTTTGTGGGATCTTTCTCTGGATTTAACTCTATGGGATAGTTTTAGTCTGGCCTCTAGGGTCACTATGAGTTGGATATAACTCGATGGCAGCATGTTTGGTTTTGGTTTTTCTCTGGTTTTAGTTATCACGTTATGCTAGCTTCACAGAATGAACTTGAGAATATTCCATCCTTTTCTACACTGTGAAATAGCCTTGATAGTATTGGAATAAACGTCTCTCTAAAAGTCTGGCAGAATTCTCCAGTGAAGCTATCTAGGCCAGAACTTTCTCTGCTTGGTAGTCTTTTGATTAGTCTTCCAATCTCTTCTTTTGTGACGGGTTTAGAAGTTGTTCTACTTCTCGCTGTGATAATTTCGTAGGTGACATGAATGTAGAAATGTGTCCATTTCTCCTAGGTTTTCAAATCTGTTAAGAGTACAGTTTTTGGTAGTATTCTGTTACGACACATTTGATTTTAGTTGGATCTGCTGTGACCTCTCCCCTCTCATTTCTTACTTGGGTTATTTGTTTCCTCTTCTATTTTGCAAATTTAACCAATGGTTTATCAATTTTGTTGATGTTTTCAAAAAACCAGTGTTTGGTTAATTCTTTCAATTGTTTTTCTATTCTCTACTTCACCTAGTTCTGCTGTAATTTTTATTATCTGTTTTCTTCTGGTGCCCAAGGAGTCCTTTGTTGTTCTCCTTCTACTTGTTCAAGTTACAAGGTTAATTCTTTTGTTTGGAGCCTTTCTTCACTCTGTGTATGCGCATTTATAAACTGACCTCTGAGCACTGCTGTTGTGTACCTCATAGGTCTGGATGGAAGTGTTTTCATTCTCATTTGATTCTATGAATTTCTTTATTGCACCTTTGATTTCTCCTGTAACCCATGAATTTTTGAGCAAGGTGCTGTTCAGCTTCCATCAGTTCAACTTTCTACTCATGTCTTTTTCTGCTATTCATTCCAATTTTTACAGCTTTATGGTCCAAGAAGATGCTTTACAATAAATTAGTGGTTTGGATTTTGTTGAGACTTGTTTTACAACCTAATATGTGTTCTATTCTGTACAATGTTCCATGTGCACTGGAAAAGAAGGTATACTTATCTGTTGCTGGGTAAAAAGTTCTATATACATCGATGAGGTCTAGTTAGTTGATTGTCACAATAAGATCTTTATGGAGTTTTTTTCTGGATGATATGTCCATTACTGAAAAGTGGAGTGTTGAAGTCTATTATTGTGGAGTGATCTTTTTTCAATGTTGCCAGTTTGTTCAATATATTTAGGTACTCTGTTATTGGGTATACAAACATTTAATACTGTTATATCTTGTGTATGTAATGAACCTTTACCAATAGTGACGATCTTTGTCCACAATGGTGGATTTTACATTAAAACCTACTTTATCTGAGATAAGTATCGCCACTCCTGTTCTTCTTTGCATGTCGTTAGACTGGTACATACTTTTCCATGCTTTGACTTTCAGTTTGTTCCTATCTTTGAGTCTAAGGTGTGTTTCTTCGAAACATATAGACAGATCATGTTTGTTTCTTGATCCAAGCTACTACTCTGTCTCTTTATTGGAGCCTTCAATCCATTTATGTTCAGAGTAATTATTGATAGATACGTGTTTAGTGCTGTCATTTTGGTGTCTTATTTTTGTGTGGTTGATTTCTTTGTTCCACTCAATATTCTCTTCTGGATCGTTTTTCTTTATGGGTTTTCTTTTCATCCTTTTCAGTGTTGGTTTTGTGTCTGTTTATACTCCTGTCTTATATTTCTTGTTTTGACATGCAGCACTGTTACTACCCTTTTGATCCCCCTTAATGTTTAAGTTTAAACCAGTCTTTAACTTCTGTATGTCTCCTTAACTTCCTCTCCATTTGAAAGGGCTATAACTAATACATCCCTCTTTATAGTGTGATGTTGTTGTTTACATGTTAAGATCTCTGGTTGTATGACAGCCTACAGCAGAAAGTAGATCAACTTAACTGGACTTCACCATAAAATGACAGCTCTTCTAATCTCAATCCAATATTGCAAGGATAGAGTATCAGGGGCACGGTCTGGGGACCATGCTCTCGGGGGACATCAAGGTCATTTGGCATAACTAGCCTATTGTTAAGGGAGTCTTCTGGACCTCATGTTGGTGAGTGGTGTCTGCGGTCTTAAAAGCTGGCAAGCTGCCATCCACCATATGCAAAATGGTCCCAAATAATCCAAAACAGATGGTGACTGAGAATAACAAAGACATGGGGAAAGAAGAGCCCAGGAGACAGAAGGACCCATGTGAATGGGAAACTGTATCAACATGTGACCACAAGAACCAGATGGTGCCCAGCCACCACAAAAGACAGCCATGATGGGGCACACAATGCAGAGTCCCTGTTGTAACACAAGAAAAAGAGGAGTGCAGCACAAGAACTCTAAGACCACAACTGATGGTCTGATGGCAAGGGGGTGGTTCCCTAGGAGCATGGCCCCTAGTCCTGCTGCTGCCCCTGATCAGAAAACACTACTGTAGTCAACTGTCCAGACAAAAATGGACTGGACTCAGGCATACAGTGTGACCATATGGTACGTGTACTTTATGATTCTATGCATTTATACGACGCTGTCCTACTGGTCTTTTTCTAGATGGGAGAGAAGGCAGTGAACAGGGGGTGACAGGAGCTTGTTAAGACGATACAAGTACAAAATGAAAAGGAGTGTGCTGTCACCAGGCAAGGAAAGTAGGAGCTGCAGATGGCAGGTATACAAAATTTATCTGGATTATATATTTTCACTTAACCACAATAAAAAAATAAAATAAAAAACCTCTGGTTCTCTACTTCTAATATTTTAGCTTTGATTAAGCTTAGTGACTTCCCTAATTGAGTAGGACTCTGTATACTATGTCCTGCACTGCATTACTGAGTTTATATCTGATGTTACTGACTCCCTAAACAAACAGCTGCTTTCAATATTTACTGTAGTTTTGGTTTGGTTTTAGCAAACTCTCTAAGCTTCAGTTCCTCTAAAAATGCCTTAATTTCACCATCGTATTTGAGAGACAATTTTGCAAGGTACATCATTCTTGATTTGAAATTTTTTTCCTTCAAGGCTTTGTATTATCCCACTGATTTCTTGCCAACATAGCTTCTGCTGAGAAACCAGAGGAAAGCCTACAGAGCTTCCCTTTCTACATTAGTTTTGCTTTAAGCCTAGCTCTGTTTAAGAGCCTCTCTTTATGTTTCATTTTATTAAGCTTGATTATAACATTTCTTGTTGTCTTTATTTTGGAGTCTAGCCTTTGTGGTGTTTAATAAGCATTTTGAATATCTATGTTCTCTCATGACATCAGGAAAGTTTTATGTTAACAACTCTTCAACAATTCTATTTTTTGCTATCCCTCCCTATTCAGGAATGCCAATTATTTGCACATCAGTCCTCTTGATAAGAGTCCCACATGCTTCTTAATGCTTCTTCATTTTCCTTGTTTCTTTTATCTGATTTCTTCTCATAAATGCTAGTGTCAGTTGCTTTGTCTTCAATCTCACTAATTCTACATTCCATTTCCTCAATCCTGCTCTTTTGGTTTTCCAGTGAATTGTCTCTGTAATTTTATTACTGATCTGCTGGATTTCAAATCACTGACATTTTAGCAGTTCATATAGCTTACTTAAATTTTCATTTTGTTCTGATGAACTTTGTTTAATCTCTAGAAGGGCTCTATATGCAATTCTTTTGTACTCTACCTCTGATAATTTCAGAAAGGAGTCTTCATCTGGGAAGTTTTTTGATTCTTTATTTTGGGAGTTTTCCAGAGCCACAGTGGTCTGCTTCTCTAAATGGTTAGATACTGACTACTGTCTTTAGGCCATCAAAAAGCTGTTCGGCTTCTCCGATTTTACATTAATGGGAGCTGTGGCGTAGCTCTAAGGTAGTGAATAATGACATTGCTGGACTTGGCCACCAGCCACCGCTGCCTTCTCTAGGTGCAGCTGACTTACGTACCACCTCTCCGGTAACACAGACACTGTCAAAACCCATGACGCTGCTGGGCTTGGCGCCTGGCCCCAGCTGGGTCCTCAGGGGTGGCAGGCCCCACCTCCTGGCTGATAAAGATGGTAACCTACTCATGCCAACTCTCTACACGCCAGTTGAGACTATGGCATAGCTCATGGAAGGGAGGAGACAAAGATGCCCCCACACTCGGCTGTCAGGGACCACTGGATTCTCTAGATGCATTTATTTTAAAAACTGCTTTTTTTTTTGTTGAGAGGGGTCTTGTCCAGTGGCAGCCAAAAGCAGCCGGCCCTCGGGGTGGCAGGTCCTACTTCCTGGCCAACTAAGGTGGTGCCCTAATTATAGTCTCTCAGAGGCTGTCAGCAGAAGCTATGATGTGGTTCAAAGAAGGGAGGGGTTAGGGCACCACCACACTGAGCTGACAGCCACTGCCACATTGTCTAGGTACAATTGTCTTAAAAACAGCTTTTCTGCTGGGAGGAACAGTGTCCAGACAGGAACTGCCGATGAGAATGGAAGTTAGCCCCAGTGAAGCCCTCAGGCATGGCTAACTCCATCTTTTAGCTGACAAGGATGGCGTCCCACCTGAGCCCCCTCTTCTGTGCTGAGTCAGCAGTATCTATCGTGCAGCTCAGAGAAGATGCTGAGGGAGGGGCACTGACACCCTCTGTAGCCATCCACTGCTGGGTTCTCTAGATGTGACTGACCCAACCATACCCTCTCTGCTGTGGGATACAGCAGCACAGGGACTACAGCTCAGCACAGCAGCCAGCCTGCACCTGACTCTCAAGCTCGGCAGCCCCACTCCCAGTCTCCCAGCTAACAAAGGTGTCTGTACCTGTAGTCTTCTCAGCTGCTAAATCAGCAGAAGTAGAACTCAGTGCTCCACTGTCTTGCCTCTGACAGAGGTAGTTTCACCCTTCTTGTCACCCAGTCTAATCCCACAAACCTACAACTGATCTTGGGGCTGCCACAATGTCCACACTGCCCTGTTCAATTATTTTTCTAGACCTTAGTTCTCACAGGGAATCAAAGAGATATGTGACTAGTCCATCATCTTGACCCTACCTCCAGGCCAAAGTTTTTAAGAGAGAGATTCATATGTGAGCCCAGATTTATCTCACTATTTGACTACACTGATAAGAACAGTGTGTAATAAGAGTATTTATACATATGCTGACAAACAGTAGAATGAAAAAGGTATTCTCAACTATTTTCCCTTTTCCTAGTATAAAAGCCTAATTACATACCAGGATTAAAGGGCAAACTCTGGAAGAAAACCTAATTCACATCTCCAACACTGCTCAAAAAAGAACTTCTAATGGAACTTACTTTCTGAGAGAACCAGTCTGGAGGGCGGCCAGGTTCTGCAAAAGGCTTGATTGCTCTGCTAACTGACACCCTACAAAATAAGAAAAGCCTTATTACACACCAAATAGAAAGGAAAAGGGGGATTAACACTGAAAGTTCAAGGTACAGAGGTTATGAAAAGTATTCTGTAATAAAAAGCTGCAGTTGGAAAGTATTACAGAAACTGGAAAATGACACAACTATTCAAAACTTATTAAGAGGGAATAACTGCTAAGCAGTTTTTCCTGGATGTTAAAACTAAGTATTAGGAAATAGCAAACCATCACTTCTGTTTATTTGGGGTACTGATTTTGTTCTGGTTTGGTTCTTTTAGAAAAGGTCTATCTTTTGAAAAGTGACTTGTAATACATTCCAGAATCAAAATTTTCTTACTATCTTTTAGCCCACTAATATATCTCCTAGACACATAATGTAAGGAAATACTTCATAATAAAAATATTCAGAAAACTAGGAATAGTAAGAAACTTCCACAACATGATAAAGGACATTTACAAAAACCTAACACTTACATCATTCTCAAGAGATGACATGATCCCACATACAGAAAATCCCAAAGAATACATAAGAAAGCACCTAGAGATAGTAAACAAATCCAGCAGTTTCAGGTTACATAACAACATGCAAAAATGAGTTGCATTTCTAGGTACCAGCAACAGACAATCCAAAACGGAAATTAAAAGATATACTCCATTCCTAGTAACACCCAAAGAAGAAAATAATTAGGAATAAACTTAGCCAAGGAAGTAAAAGACCTCTACAGTGAAAATTATAAAACATTTTGGGAAATAAAGACCTAAATAAATGAAAGACATCCATGATCATGGATAGGAAGATTTACCATTGCTAAGATTATCAATACCATTCAGAGCAATGTACAGATTCGACATAAACCTTATCAAAATTCTTTGTGCAGAAACAGAAAAGTTGATCCTCTAGCGTATATGGAATTGTAAAACCCAAAACCCATTCCCACTGAGTCAATTTCAACTCACAGCAATCCTACAGGACAGAGCAGACTGCACCATGAAGTTTCACTAAGGCTGCAATCTTTATGGAAGCAGGTTGACACATTTTACTCCTGCAATGCAGCTCGTAAGTTTGAACCACTAACCTTTTGATTAGCAGCTGCAGAGAGGCACTTAAACCACTGCACCACCAAGGCTCCTCATGGAATTGAAAGGAGCCTCAAAAAAGACCCAACAACCTGGAAAAATTAGTTCAAAGTTGGAGGGCTCTCACGTTCCAACATTCCAATTTCCAAACTTACTAGAAAGCTACAGTAATCAAAACACTTTGGTACTGGTTAAGTATAGACATACAAACTACTGGAAAAGGTTTAAGAGCTCAAAAATAAACTCATATATCTAGGACCAAACGACTTTCAACAAAGCTACCAAGACAATTCAAAGAAGAAACAAATAGTCTTTTAACAAATGGTGCTGGAAAAACTGGCTCTCCAGAAGAAAAAAAAAGCTGGACCCGTACGTACCTCTTACCATATATAGACATTACTCAAAATAATCAAAGACCTAAATATAAGCACTAAAACCATCCAACTCTTAGAAAAAAATATAGGGGAAATCTTCACAGCCTTGAATTTGCAATGGATTCTTAGATGCAACACCGAAACAACAAAGAAACAGATAAATTATACTTCATCAAAATCAAAAACATTTACCTCAGAGGGCATTATCAAGAAAGTACAAAGACCTTACAGAACAGGGACAACATCTGGAAATCATGTACCTTGGAAGGGCCAAATACATCAACACATCTACACGCAACAACAAAACACACACAAAAAATTTTTTTAATGGGCAAAGGACTAGAATAGGTATAGAAATGGCCAATCAAACCAAAACCCAGTGCCGTTGAGTAGATTCTGACTCATAGTGACCCTACAGGACAGAACAGAACTGCTCCATGGAGTTTCCAAGGCGTGTTTGGTGGATTAGAACTGCCAGCCTTTTGGTAAGCTGCTGTAGCACTTAACCACTACATCACCAGGGTTTCCAAAATGGTCAGTAAGTACAAAAAAGATACTCAATATAATTAGCCAATAAGGAACTACAAATAAAAACTACATGATACCACTTCATACTCACTACAATAGTTATTATCCTTAAACCTTAAATCAAAAAATATCACCCTGGAGTCGTCTTTAAACCAAAGTATAAAAAAAATAAATAAATTGCTGTTAAGTCAATTCCAACTCATGGTGACCCTGAAGGACAGAGCAAAATTGTCCCATACAGTTTCCAGAGAGCACCTGGTGGATATAAACTGCAACCTTTTTGTTAGCAGCCTAGGTTTTACACCACTTGATTTTCTAAAACCAAAGAATAGTTCAGCTTAATTAGCAAAGAATGCTCTTTTACGACTGTCTATTGGCATCATCAAATTGACAACAGACCTCCAAACAGGAAACATAAGGGGTACTGAATTTGTGCTGATGGGAGAGGTACAATTCTGTAAAGGAGAGCAAGAATGGCTTTCCCAAGTCAGCCAAGTGTCAACTTAAAAAAGGAACCAATTTTTGAACTGTACGTGTAACAATGGTTGACTTGGTATTTGCTGTGCTACGTATTACAAGCCCTGGTGGCACAGTGGTTAAAGTGCTCAACTGCTAACCAAACATTAGGCTTTCAAACCCATCAGTCACTCTGCAGAAGATGTTGCAGTCAGCTTCAGTAAAGATTTAGCACTGAGGCAGTTCTATTGTATCCTTTAAGGTTGCTGTGACTGGGAATAGACTTGCTGGCAAGGGATTTAGGTTTGACACTGTGTATATTCTCAAAAGCACCAAATAATGAATTTAAAAATGGAAAACAAGTATTAGAGAAGATGTAGAGAAACTCAGACTCTCATCCACTGCTGTTACAAATGTAAAATGGCACAGCCACTTTGGAAAACAGTTTGTTGGTTCCTCAACAAGTTAAATATGCAATTACCATGAACCAAACCAAACCCACAGTCATATGACCAAGCAAAAAGAACTGAAAGCAGGGAATCAAACAGATGTTTGTATACCAATGGTCACTGTAGTATTACTTACAATAAACCAAAGGAGAAAACAACCCAAATAACCATCAACAGATGAATGGATAAACATAGTATATCTGTATAGTGAAATATTATCCAGCTACAAAGTCAAATGAAGTTTTAATACATGCTATGACACAGACCATAAAAACATTATGTAAAATAAGTCAGACACAAAGGTATAAATATTGTATGATTCCACTTGCATGAAATATCTAAGGCAAATGCATAGAGACAGCAAATAAATTAACGATCACCAGGGGACAGAGGGGGAAAACAGGGAATTACTGCGTAACAGACACACAGTTTATGTCTAGGATGACACAAAAAGTTCTGGAAATACACAGTGGTAATGCCTGCACAACAGTGTAAAAGTAATGCCACTGAACTGTACACTTAAAATGATTAAAATGGCAAATTTTTTTGTATTTTACAATTCCAGTAATAAGCAAGTTGAAAACTATGTATGTGTTATGCTCCTATTTTCGTATTTTAAAAGAAGCTTAAATATATACATACAATGCATACAAAAATATCTGACAGGATACATCAGACTTGTCTAGAGCAGCATGAAGAGCCTTGACATGCCACTAACAGCAACATTTATGTCACAATTTAAGTCCTTTTTTTGGTAGTGGTGGTTGTAATAATTATCTTGATTATGGATAGTTTCCTGGTGTATACACACCTCAGAAATCATATTTATATTTTAAATGAGTGTAATTTTTTTATATCAATTATACCACAATAAAACTGTTAAAAAAAAAAACAAGATGACGGTGAGAGGCGAGATCTTACTTACCCCCATACTCTTCCTCCTCCTTCTTGTCCGTGGAACAGGATGTGATAGCTAAAGCTCAAATAGCAACTGGGGGCTTTAGAACCAAATTTACATTAAAAACAAGTATTTTACTTTTATTTCAAGAGGGCTTGTCTTATCCATGAACCTACAAATTCCTGACCCACAGTTGCTAGTAGTTTTCTCTCATCCAAAGAGCAGGCCTTTACGAAAGCCCAGGTAAGACGTGTTTCCCCCATGCACCTGTCCAGTTTGTTGTGCTCTGGAGGCTTGTATGTTACTGTGATAGTAGAAGTTATTTCACCAGTATTCAAATACCAACAGGGTCATCCATGATGACAGGTTTCAGCTGAGCTACAGAGTAAGAAATGGAAGAAGGATCCACCAGTCTACTTTTGAAAGGAATTAACCAGTGAAAACCTTATCAACAGCAGCAGAACACTGATACGGTGCCAGAAGATTAGATCCTCAAGTTAGAAAGCACTCAAAATGTAACTAGGGAAGAGAAGTCTCCTCAAAATACAATCAACCTGGATAGAGGTCAGCTTTCCAGGCTGTCATCTGCAGATGTGGCATGACTCAAAATGAAAAAAACAGCTGTCAACATCCATTAATAATAGGAATATGGAATGTACAAAGTATGAATCTAGGAAAATTCAAGATCATGAAAAAGAAAACAGAATATATAAACACTGATATCCTAGATACTACAAGGCTGAAGTGGACTAGTATTGGCCATTTGGAGTTGGACAATCACATGGTCTACTTTGCTGGGGATAGCAACCTGAAGAGAAATGGCGTTGAATTCATCATCAAAAAGAACATTTCACGATTCACTCTGAAGTACAATGCTGTCACTGACAGGATAATATCCACACACTTACAAGGAAGAATGGTTAATACAAGCATTATTCAAATTTACAAACCAACCACTAAGGCAGAACATGAAGAAACTGAAGATTTTTACTAACTTCTGCAGTCTGAAATTGATTAAACACGCAGCCAAGATGGACTGGTAATGTGGTGACTGGAATGCAAAAGCTGGTGGCCTAGACTGAACTGTGTCCTGAAAAACTGTGTGCAGCCATGTGGCTGGGGCATGATTCCCAATATTTTACGATTGTCCTCCATTTTGTGATTTTCCTGTGCTGTATGTTAGAGGATTAGGCTGGGACTATAAATGCCTTCATAACATCACCTCCCTGCTCCACCGTAAATAAGAGTTCCCCTGGAGTATGGCTTGCACCAGCCTTTATCCTTTCATTCTACAAGAGATAAAAGGAAAGCGAGCACAGAATTGGAAACCTCGCACCAATGAAGACAGCAGCACTGGGAAAACAGCCCCTCATTCAGTCCTGAGGTTCCTGCGTCAACATGCTCCCTCACCAAGGACTCATGTGCGACGGGGACGTTCCTCCAGAGCAGACGGAGGGAAGGCCTCCCCTCCGACAGACATCCTGAGTTTGGACTTGCAGCCTGTCAGACTGTGTAGGGATAAACTTTGCTTTTTTGAAGCTATTTATTCATGGTATTTCTGTCAGAGCAACACTAGCTAACTAAAACAGCTGGAAACAAAAAAGATGAGTTGCTGGAAAATATAGCCCTGGTATAGAAATTAAGCTGGAGATCACATGATACAATTTCCCAAAACCAAAAACTTCTTGCAAATACCCTTTTTCATTAATGTAGATGTACACAGACCTCCTTAGATGGAATACACAGGAATCAAACTGACTGCATCTCAGGAAAGTGATGATGGAAAAGCTCAGTATCATCAGTCAGAAAAGGGCCATGGGTTGACTGCAGAATAGACCATCTATTGCTCATAAGCAAATTCAAATTGAAACTGATGAAAATTAGAACAAGAGAGGGCAGAGTCAAGATGGCAGACTAAGCACACGTCTCCCTATATCCCTCCGGACACCAAGACCTGAAGTGATAATCAAATGGAGCCTTCTGATCACCTAATCAGCCCCAGTACATGGCACAGGACTGTTAATTTGGACTTCATACCACTGAGCGAAAAACCTCCTCTCTTTCACTGACTCCCATTCCTGGCTAGCCCTGGCTCTCACGGACTGAAGGCAAACCCATAATTTTGATTTTTTTTCTCCTCTGTCTTGGCCAGCAAACGGAGCTGGGTCTTGCCTAGCGGCTAGACTCAAACGCATTCCTGGTGGGATAGGCAGGCGAAATTGTCATATTTTGAGAACCAGGCTTAGGACTCTGTTCATCTAGCCACTTTGGGCCCGTCTTTTTATCTCTGCCACAGAGGGGTTTGTACGGAATTTCAGTCAGTGTGCGGGACACCATGTTGGGTAAGGAGATTTTAGCGGGACCTAATTCTTAGCCCGGGAGCTAAGACAGGACAGCGCTTCTCCGACAGAAAAGCAGTAATTTACACAGTGCCGCCTATGTTAGGGGCCCTGCAACAGAAGTAGAGGAATCACTACCTCTCGGCACCTTTAGCCCCTCTATTTGCTGCTGGTGTGGAGGGTGCCATCTTGGGATATGGTGGCCACAGCTGGACCTATTTCTTAGCTTGGCAGCCAGAGCCTGCCCACAGGAGAGTGCTTTTGTACAAGTAAAGCAGTACTTTACACAGTGTCACCTAAGGTTTGGCCCTTAGGCCAACAGGGTTGTTGTACTGCTGTATTCTGAAATAGTTTGTATCATCTGGGGGTTGGATATAGAGGTGCTTATTTTGCCAGTTGGGAAGAAGGACCTCTACACCTGAAAACATGACTGACTTGGGAAGTGGTCAGATACTTTTCGCTTTACATTTGAAGACAGCCTAGAGAAACATCTGCAGTCCATCCTCACAGAATCTCTCGCAGCCTCTACTTACTCACATGGGACCCAAAAAGCAACAGATACTTGTGGCATACAAGAAATCACCCATGGCTTCAGAAGGCTCCCAGACAGAGCAACCAAGGAGTTTTCCAGATGAAGAAACTTTTATGAAAGCATCAGAAAGTGAATACAAAATGATTATATACAGAGCCCTTCTAGACCTTATACAAAACACAGCAGAACAAAGGGAGAAATTAAACAAGCTGTTCGATCTGATGTAACATCAGTACTCTGAAATCCAACAGATCAAGAACAAAATCAAAGACATAGAAACTTCCATGCAAAGCCAAGAAAACAGAATGGAACAAATAGAAAAAAGAATTTCTGACTTGGAAGACAGAGCTACTGACGCCAGCGTCTATGAGCAGGAATCAGAAAAAAGAAACAAGAAAAATGAAGAAGCATTAAAAGCATGTGGGACTCTATTAAAAGGAACAACCTTTGATTAGCTGGAGTCCCTGAACTGGGTGAGACATCTAAGAACAGAGAGCATCATTGGTAAGCTGCTGACAGAAAACTTCCCAGAAATCATGAAGGAAAAGAATATAGACATCTCAGATGGATATCGTATGCCACCTAATATACATGTCAAAAGAAAGACTCCAAGACATATTACAATCAAGCTTAACAAAATGAAACATAAGCAGCAACTCGTAAAGGCAGCAAGACTCAAAGCAAAGCTAACATTCAGAGGGAAACTCTGTAGGCTCTCGTCAGATTTCTCAGCAGGAACCATGCTGGCATGGAGACAGTGGCATGACACACTAAAAGCTTTAAAGGAGAAGAACTTCCAACCAAGAATTATATATCCTGCAAAACTATCTTTCAAATACGAAAGTGAAATTAAGACATTCCCAGATAAACAGAAACTCAGAGACTTTGTAAAAACCAAACCAAAACTACAAGAAATACTGAAAGAAGTTCTTGGCTTTGGCTCAGAAGAACAAAACCATGAATTTTATATTTTAGAACAACACACTACTCAAAACTCTACTCAGTCAGGGAAGGCTCCCAAAGTCAATCACAGCATTGATAAGGAAAGAAGCAATCCAGTAATCATCATGAAAACTATGGTGTCATCATAATAAAAAGAGGGATGTACTACAGTCGTTATGGTCCTTCCAGATGGAGAGAAAGATGATAAGACTGGTAGTAATTAAAATTGGGTTTATATATAGTTATTAAGGGGGATCACAGGGGCAGCTGTAAAGCACAACAAAGATGTATCATAGCATTTCAAGAAATGTAACACCGGAGTCTGAACAACTACAAAACCAGCTCTGAAAAAGGTGAAAAATCAACTCACAAAAAAGATGTCCCCGAACAGACTAATATGAACAACAGAGAAAACATCAACACAAAAATAAACATATTACAATGGCAGCAGTGAACATATACCTATCAATAATTGCACTGAATGTGAATGGACTGAATGCTCCAGTAAAGAGACACTGAGTGACATCTTGGATCAAAAGATATGACCCATCCATATGTTGTCTACAAGAAACTCACTTGAGACCTAAAGATAAGAACCACCCCCCCAAAAAAATGATGGAAGAATATATATCAAGCTAACAATGAACAAAGAAGAGCAGGGGTGGCAATTCTAATCTCAGACAAAATCAATTTTAATGTCAAATCCACCATCGTGCAACAAAGATGGACACTATTGCTGAAAGGTTCAGTACACAATGAAGACTTAACTATATTAAATATTTATGCACCTAATAACAGAGCACCTAAAAACGTTGAAGAAACACTGACTACACTCAAAAGAGAGTTAAATGACTCCACAATAATAGTGGGAGACTTCAACACTCCACTCTCAATACTGAACAGATCATCTAGAAAAAAACTCAGTAAAGATACAGAAGACCTCATTGCCACAATTAACCAACTAAACCTCACTGATATACACAGAACTTTCCACCCATCAGGAGACAACTACACCTTCCTCTCCAGTGCACATGGAACATTCTCCAGAATTGACCGTGTGTTAGGACATAATGCAATGCTCAACAAAATCCATACCACTGAATTACTGCAAGGCACCTTCTCAGATCACAAAGCCATAAAAAATCAAAATCAACAGCAGAAAAAAACATAGATAGAAAGTGGCACTCTTGGAAACTGAACAACATCTTGCTCAAAAAACCATGGGTTATAGAAGAAATCAAGGATGAAATGAAGAAATTCATGGATTCCAATGAGACTGAAAACACTTCCTAGCAGAACCTCAGCAGTGCTCAGAGGTCTGTTTATCTCCATAAATGTACACATCTGGAAGGAAGAAAGAAACCAAATCAAGGAACTAACCCTACAGCTTGAACAAGTAGAGAGAGACCAACAGAGGAACCCCTCAGACACCAGAAGAAACCAGATCATAAAGATTAGAGAAGAACTAAATGAATTAGAGAATAGAAAAACAACTGAAAAGACTAAAAGCTGTTTTTTTGAAAAGATCAACAAAATTGACAAACCACTGGCTAACCTTACTAAAGAAAAGCAGGAAAGGAAACAACTCAAATTAGAAATGAGAGGGGAGCTGTCATCACAGATCCAACAGAAATCAAAAATATCATAACAGAATACTAAGAAAGACTGTACTCTAACAAATTTGAAAACCTAGAGGAAAGGACAAATTCCTTGACTCATACCACCTACCCAAACTATCACAACATGAAGCAGAACAACTCAATAAACCCATCACAAAGGAAGAGATTGAAAATGTCACCAAAACACCTCCAACCAAAACAAGCCCAGGCCCAGATGGCTTCACTGCAGAATTCTAGCAAGCATTTAGAGAAGAGTTATCTCCTATACTACTGAGACTATTTCACAGTATAGAAAGGGATGGAGTACTCCCAAACTCATTCTATGAAGCTAGCATAACCCTGATAGCAAAGCCAGGGAAAGACCCAACAAAAAAGGAGAACTACAGACCAATATCACTCATGAATCTAGATGCAAAAATCTTCAACAAAATTCTTGCCAACAGAATACAACAATATATTCCAAAAATAATCCATCATAACCAAGTGGGATTCATACCAGGGATGCAAGGCTGGTTCAACATCAGAAAAACAATTAATGTGATTAACCACATAAATAACACAAAAGACAAGAATCATCTCATTTTGTCCATTGATGCAGAAAAGGCATTTGATAAAAGTCCAACACCCGTTCATGCTAAAAACTCTTAGCAAAATAGGCACAGATGGCAAATTCCTCAACACAATAAAGGCCATTCATACAAAGCCAATTGCCCATGTCATCCTGAATGGAGAGAGACTGAAAGATTTTCCCTTGAGAACACAACTAGACAAGAATGCCCACTCTCACCTCTCCTATTCAACATAGTACTAGAAGCTCTAGCCAGAGCAATTAGACAAGGCCAAGAAATAAACGGCATCTGCATCGGCAAAGAAGTTAAAATCTCCCTGTTTGCAGATGATATGATTATATATGCAGAGAATCCCAAAGAATCTATAAGGAAACTACCCAAACTGATAGAAGAGTTCGGCAAAGTCTCAGGATACAAGATAAACATAAGTAAATCAGTAGGATTCCTTTGTACCAACAACGAGACTGTTAATGAAGCCGCCAAGCCAGTTAATGAAGAAATCATCAAATCAATACCATTTACTATAGCCCCTAAGAAGACAAAATACCCAGGAATTATCTAACCAGAGAAATAACAGACCTTTACATAGAGAACTACAAGCCCTTACTACAAGAAACTTAGATAAATGGAGAAACCTACCCTGCTCATGGATAGGAAGACTTAACATTGTGAAAATCTCTATTTTACCCAAAGCAATCTACTTATATAATGCAATCCCAATACAAGTTCCAGCATCATTTTTTAATGAGATGGAGAAACAAATCACCAATTTTGTTTCGAAAGGGAAGAAGCTCTGGATAAGGTACTACTAAAGAAGAAGAACACACTGAGAGGCCTCTCATTACCTGACCTTAGAATATACTACACTGCCACAGTGGTCAAAACAGCCTGGAACTGGTACAAGAACAGACAGATGGATCAATGGAACAGAACTGAGACCCCAGAGATGACACCATCTGCCTATGAACAGTTGATACTGGACAAAGGCCCTAAAACATTAAACTGGGGTAAAAACACTATCTTCAACAAATGGTGCTGGCAAAATTGGATATCCATCTGCAAGAAACTGAAACAAGGTCCATATCTTACACCTTATACAAACACCAACTGCAACTAGATAAAACACCTAAGTATCAAACCTAAAACGATAAACTCATCCAAGAAAAGGTAGGAACAACAATCGAAGTTTTAATACACAATGTGGACAGACTCCAAAATCCATCAAACAACCACAATCAACAGAAAATAGATAAATGGGAACTATTAAGAATCAAACACTCTATGTCAGACAGACGCCTGATCTCCATAATCTATAAGATACTACAAAATATCAGTAAGAAAAAGATAAACCATCCAATTAAGTGATGGGCAAAGGAGATGGACAGACATTTCACTAAAGAAGAGATCCAGGCAGCCAAAACACACATGCGGACACGTTCACAATCTTTAGTTATTAAAGAAATTCAAATCAAGATGACAATGAGATACCATCTCACCCCAACAAGATTGGCCATGATCCAGAAAACACAAAACAACAAATGCTGGAGAGGCTGTGGAGAAAGTGGAACCACCCACACTGTTGGTGGGATTGCAACATGGTCCAACCTCTTTGGAAAGCAATCTGGCACTTCCTTAAAAAAATGGACATCGATATACCATTTGACCCAGTAATTCCACTACTTGGAATATATACTACAGAATCAAGGCCTTTCACACCAACGGACACATGCACCAGAATGTTTATCGCAGCACAGTCCACGACAGCAAAAAGATGGAATCAACCCAGATGCCCAACAACAGAAGAATGGATAGGTAAACTATGGTATACATACTCAATGGAGCACTACGCAATAATAAAGAACAACAATGACTCCAGGAAACATCTCCTAACCTGGTTTCAACAGGAAGACATCATGTTGAGTCAAAGTAGTCAGCGACAAAGGGACAAATACTGTATGCGACCTCTACGATAAGATCTCAAAAACAGACTTGTGTACAGAAGAAACAACTCTTTGACAGCTGCAAGGGAGGGGAGGGAGGGAAGACGAGGGGGGAGGGCTTAGATTAGATAGCTGCTAGAAATCTGGTTGGGAGAAATCAGTGATAGCACACATTAGAAACAAGAACAACATTAAGTGGACTTCAGCATTAACTTGAGTACTCCTTCCATCTTAACCCAATATTGCAAGGATAGAGTAGCTGGGGCAGGGGGCAGGGGACCATGCTCTTAGGCTAAATCAAGGCCAATTGGCACAACTAGCATTTTGCTAAGAGGGCTCTCTGCAGGCCACACTGGTGAGTGCCATCTGGGATCTTAAAAGCTGCCAAGCTGCCATCTGAGGGCACAGCAAATGGTCCCAACTTAGCAGGAATGGATGCTCACTGAGCACCACAATGACATGGGGTAAAGACAACCCAGAAGGCAGAGAGATCCACATGAGTGGGTGCCTACATCGACTTCGGACCACAAGAACCTCATGGTGTCCAGCTACCACCAGTGATAGCCGTGATGGAGCTCACAAAGTTGCGTCTCACTGGCAACACAAGAATAAAAAGGGGTGCATCCTGAGATCTCCACTAAAAGACCTCAATTGATGGTGCAGTGGTTTCGGGGTTCCCCTGGGAGCATGGCCCCTGGCCCTGATGCTGCTCTTCCCCATAAATCATAACGGAGGTCCACTCTTCGGACACAAATGGATTGGACTTGGTGATGCAGAGTGACCATATATTGTACGCACTTTATGGTTCTATACATCTATAGGGTATCATCTTGCTGACCTCTGGCTAGAGGAAGGAGAGTGGGTGGAAAGGAGGGGAAAGGAGACTGTTGGGAGGAGGAAACATGTATGGAGCAGAGAGGAATAGTGTGCTGTCACCGGACAGGGAGAAGAGTGGAAGCTGCATATACGTGAGCATGTAAATTTATACGGGAATGTACATTTTCACTCAGTCATATTAAATTAAAAAAGAAAAAAGAAAATTAGAACAAGTCCATGAAATCCAAAGTACAACCTTGAGTATATCTGACCAGAATTTAGAGATCATTTCAAGAACAGATTTGACACAATAAACAGTGATGACCAAAGACCAGGCGAGCTGCGAAATGACATCAAGGATATCTACATGAAAAAAGCATGAAGTCACTAACAAGACAGCAAAGAAAGGACTAAAATGGATGTCAGAAGAAAAGCTGAAACCTGCTCCTCAATTTTGAGTAGCTAAAGCAAAAGGAGGAAATGATGAAGTAAAAGAACTAAACAGAAGATATGAATGGGTGGTTCGAACATAAAACATTGTAGTAACATGTCCAAATACCATGAGGTACATAATCAAAAGGAAGAACATGCTCAGCTTTTCTCAGGCTGAAAGAATTAAAGAACAAAGTAAAGCTTTGAATTACAATATTGAAGGATTTTCAGGATATATAATTAACACAGAAGTATCAAAAGAACTTGGAAGGAATACAGAGTCACTATACGAAAGAGAACTAGTAATGTTCAACCATGTCAGGAAGCAGCATATGATCAGGAACCAATGACAGATACTCAAAGAAAAAAACCAAAGCTGTACTGAAGGCATTGGTGAAAAACAAGGCTCCAGGAATTGATGAAATACCAATTAAGATATTTCAACCAACAGACGCAGTACTTGAAGTGCTCAGTCATTTACTCCAAAAAATTTGTAAGATAGCCATTTGGCCAACCAACTGGAAGAGACCCCTACGTATGCCTATTCCCAAGAAAAGTGACCCAACTAAATGAGGACGTTATTGAACAGTATCATTACTGTCATACAAAAGTAAAATTCTGTTGAAGGGTATTCAAAAGTAGCTGTGGGAATACATCCACAGGGAACTGCCAGAAATTCAAGTCAGTGTCAGAAAAAGACACAGAACCAAGAAAATCACTGCTGATGTCAGCTGGATCCTGACTGAACCCAGAGAATATGACAGAGATGTTTACCTGTGTTTTACTGACCATGCAAAGACATTTGACTGTGTGGATCACAGCAAGTTACGAGTAATAATGAGGAGAATGGAAATTCTGGAACACTTAACTGTGCTTCCAAGTGATCTGTATTTGGATCAAGAGGCAGCTGCTTGAATACAACAAGTAGATATTGTGTGGTTTAAAGTTAGGAAGGTTGTGTGTCCAAGTTGTACTCTCTCACCACACCTATTCAATCTGTATATTTAGCACATACTCTGAGAAGAGCGGAGCATAAGTATTACAGAGACTCATTAACCATCTATGCTACGTAGAAGACATAACCTTGCTTGCTGAAAATTAAGAGGGCTTCAAACCACGATGAAGAGCAAAAACTACAGCCTTCAGCACTGATTACGCTTCAACATAAAACAACTGGAACAATAAGCAACATCATGATAAAAGTAGACAAGACTGAAGTTGTCAAGGATTTCATTTTACTTGGATCCACAATCAACACCATGGAAGCAGAAGTCAAGAAGCAAAAGATGGACTGCTTTGGGCACATCTGCTACAAAAGACCTCTTTAAAGTGCTGAAAAGCAAAAATGTCACCTTTAGACTAAGGTGTGCCTGACCCAAGTCTGGTTATTTTCAATTTCCTCATATGCATAGGAAAGATGGATGGAAAAGGCAGGCCAAAGAATTGACAGCTTTGAAATGCAGTGCTGGCAAAGAATACAGTATACCACAGACTGCCAAAAGAAGTGACAAATCTGGGCTAAAAGTAGAGCCAGAATACTCCCTAGGAGCAAAGAGGGCAAGACTATGTCTTAGTACTTCAGACACGTTATCAGGAAGAACCAGTCCCCAGAAAAGGACATCATGCTTGGGAAAGGGTCAGAGAAAAAGAGGAAGTTCCTTTATGAGATCGACTCACACAGTGACTGAAACAACTGGCTCAAGCACAATAATCATTGTGAAGATGCCACAGAACTGGGCAGTGTTTCACTCTGCTGTACACAGGGTTGCTATGATCCTGAAGTGGCTCGAGCAGCACCTAACAAGCGGACTTCTTTAATTTGAATTTTAGGAGGTCTCAAGATTGCAGGCGGCTACAGGGGCAAACTTGATTATATTTTCCAACAGAATTTAAGGTCATCTTCATGTAATGAGGAAGGTGGAGCAGAAAGAAAAGACCCTGTCTGACATCATGATGAAGCTGTTACAGCTGTGGACTGCCTATCTCTAAACCTCCTGAAGGTGTGAAAGAAATACAATTTGTAACCCATTTCTTTCTTGCTGCTGTTTTTTTGTTACATTTTTTACAACACCTATATATTACTTCAAAAAATTTAAAAACAAAATATGCTACAAAGTAGGACAATCAGCAGTATAGAACTATGTTAGCGTGGCAAAACAGAAAAATTCAAAGTGCATGATAAAAAAGGGGGGGGTTTATGCAGAAAAGGTAAGATGATGACAGCTTTAAACTCTGTCCAGCACCACACAGTTGCTCAGGGCAAATGCATGCAAATAGACCTACTCTGCAACTAGATAAAAGTGTGCCTAGCCTACGACTCCCTTGGTATATAGGTAACAAAAAGAACAAAGCCATCACTTGGGGAAATGCATCATCCTGGGGCACCTGGAAAACTGAAGAAACATATTGTTAGTCTAAAACAATTTTTGCTGGAATTGAGTAAGAATGAAAAGACATACCTGAAGACATAGGAAGGGAAGGAAGATGGGAGGGGAAGAAGGGGACAAAGGGAGAAGGAGGGAATGGGGGGAGGGAGAGAGAGGGACAGAGGAAGGATGGACAGAAGGACAGACAGACGGAAGGAAGGAAGGAAAAATTACCTGTCTCACTTGTGTCTCTGAAATTTTGGTGTTTTTTTTTTTGTTGTTACACAGTCAAGAACTGCAGGGCCCTGGTGGTGCAGTGGTTAAGTGTGTGGCAGCTAGTCAAAAGGCTGGCAGTTTGAAACCACCAGCCACTCCTTAGAAATCCTATGGTGCAGCAAAGGGAAGAAGCCCCGGATAGTAAGGTTCTACTTAAGAAGAACACACTGGGAGGCCTCTCATTACCCGACCTTAGAACACACTACACTGCCACAGTGGTCAAAACAGCCCGGTACTGGTACAAGAACAGACAGATCGCTCAATGAAACAGAACTGAGACCGCAGAGATGACACCATCTGCCTATGAACAGCTGATATTCAACAAAGTCCCTAAGACATCAAACTGAGGTAAAAACAATCTCTTCCACAAATGGTGCTGGCAAAATTGGATATCCACCTGCAATAAATTGAAACAAGAGCCATTATCTTATACCTTATACAAAAACCAATTCAAACTGGATAAAAGACCTAGATATCAAATCTAAAACGATAAAGCTCATCCAAGAAAAGGTAGGAACAACAATGGAAGTTTTAATATACAACCTAGACAGACTTCAAAATCTGTCAAACCAACCACAATCAACAGAAATCCTATGGCGCAGTTCTACTCTGTCTGATAGGGTTAGTATGAGTGGACATTGACTCAGTGGCATATAATAACACGTTCTGTTTCGATAATAATTCTAGTTGTTAAGTGCTACCATTTTTTCCTTTTTTTATTGTCCTTAAGATGTAAGTTTACAGTTCAAGTTAATTTCTCATACAAAAATTTATAGTTATGTGACCCAAGTTTCAATCCCTATAATGTGATAGAAAGCACACTCTTTTATTTCCACCCTGCATTTCCTGTATCTATTCAAACCAGCTTCCATCCCTTTCTGCCTTTTCATCCTGCCTCCAGACAGGAGCCACCATTTTAGTCTCATGTATGCACTCAAACTAAGACACTCACTCTTAATGACTGTTATTTTATATTTTATAGTCAAGTTTAATCTTTGTCTTAAGAGTTGGCTTTCCGAATGGTTTTAGTTCTGGGTTAAGAGAAAGTCCAGGGGCCATGTCTTTTCAGCTTTCTCTAGTCTCAGACCACCAAGTCTGGTGTTTTGCACCACACTGAGTTCTGCACCACACTTTTTTTGGCTCCATCAGGGACTTCCTGTTGTGTTCCCTGTCAAGGTAGCCACTGGTGGGAGCTTGGCACTATCTAGCTTTTCTGATGTCAGGCTCATACAGTGGCCCTTCTGTTTCTTGAGCTAATATTTTCCTTATGTCTTCAATGTTCTTCATTCTCCTTCTCTCTGGGTGGGTTAGGACCAATTGTTGCACCAATCCCCCCCCCCACCCTGGGATTTCCTAAGAACTGATGTTCAGTTGGGCTAATTAGAAGCTCACAACTTAAATCTACAAAAGTGTTTTCTTCTATCTGTTAATCAGGCTGTATAAATATATCTAAACATTGAGAAAATCTAGTTCATAACCTAGAAAGAGTAGGCTCCAGTTTGAATCTATACTCACTAATCAAAGTACCTGAGACTGAGTATACGCAAGCACTAAAAATGAACCACTGAATTAACACAGAAATGGTTATGCTTTCCACTTAGTCTTTCTTAAACTATTTATGGGTTTTTTTGCAATCAAAATGTTACTTTATAATATACTGTGGGATGAAAGACAAAGTCTTGCCTTCTGTCTCTGGTTTTGGAAAACAGCCTTAAAAAGGTGTTCTCTGTCTAAAACAGCCAGGCCAAACTTAACAGGTAAATAAATAGGGTACTACAGAGGCACCACATGGCAACAGGCCTCAGGGAGTGAGATGAGGGCCATGATGCAGTCATGCACATTCATAGGTGCTCTAGTCACGCACCTTCATTGAGTCCCAAAGACTAAAGAACCCTAGACCCTGGAAGTCTCTTTTTCTGGAGCTTCCAGAATTGGTGAGACTGTACATCCATGGGAAAGGGTAGCAGGACCTCTTCTAGATTTTGCCTTATATGTCTCTACATTTCATTGTTTCTGATTATAACAAAAAGATAACTGCATATACACGAGGACAATTATGTTCACAAACTCACCCTAGAAAAAGTGCTACATATTTCATTGCTAAGTATCACTGCAGTCACCTTCTAAGTACTCTCCTTGGGAAGCTATGGACCAACACCAGTGCCTAGTCATGCTTCAGGGCAGTTTTGGAACTCTTTTTCTCGAATGACCATCAGAGTTGTAATATTACCCCTAATGTCTTGAATGTCATCAAAATGTCTTCCTTTCAATATTTCCTTTATCTTCATGTCAAGAAAAAAAGTCACTGGGGGCCAGATCAGGTGAGTAGGGAGGGTAGTCCACTAAGTTATTTGTTTACTGGCTAAAAGCTCCCTCACAGACAACTGTACAATTAAATTAGCAAACTTGCCACCATGTCACCGTGTACAATGGCCACTCCAAAAAGAGTTCCAAAATTGCTTTGAAGGGTAGACTAGGCACTGGCATCAGTCCACAGCTTCCTAAGAAGAGTACCTGAAAGGTGACTGTAGTGATGTTCAGCAATAAGGTAAGCAGCACTCAGAAAAATTAGGTTTGTGGACTTAATTGTCAGGCCTTGTAGGTATTAGCTTCCGTGAGTCCTGGGTAATTCTAGTAAATTACCAAACCCACCAGGGGCAGTGGCAGCCACCAGAGAGGCTGGTATTTATTCAGCAGAAGCTAGAAAGAGACAGTTCTAACTTGTGGAGACCCAACTCTGAGTGGTTAGAGTCACACAGACAATGCCACATGGGTGGCTTGAGTCAGAATAATGAATTGAGAAAGCAGGAATGACTTAAGTTCACATTTTGGAAATTAGCTTTGTCAACTATTATTCCTGCATTTACTAAGGCATTTCATAAATGTTTACAAATAATTTCAAGTTAAAAAGTTGAATATTTCTCCAATTTTACATGTGTGATCTTGGAGTGATGAGATATGGAAACAAGTTAAACAGTGAAGTCTTGCTTCTGAATTATTAACTGAACCAGATTAGACTGTTTTCATTCAGAAGCACCTTTAAGAAATTTTTCAAAAAATATACTATAATACTACAAATATACAAAGATGCAGAAACGCTAAGTGCAACCAACAACACTGCTCTGTAAACTCATCTGAATAATTAAAGTAGTAGAGGTGTACCACAAAAATACAAATACATACATTAAGTAATTATATGGCTTAAAACAGTTAAAGGTATCTTTAGAGCACGAAGAAAAACAAAGAAAGGCAAACCAATAAGCAGTTAAGGAAAACAAAAGAAAGTACACCCTGGTGGCAAAAAAAAAAAAAAAAATTGGGAAACAAAACCCTATTTTCTGGTAGTAAAAAATAATGAGTACAGACTAATACAATTCAGTAAAGAAAGACTAGTGTTTTCAACTAATAGTTCTGGGACAGTTAAACAGCCACATGTAGAAGAATGAAGTCAGATTCTTACTTCATCACAAAAATTAACTAAAAATGGGTCACATAATTAACTGTGTTGTTCTTGTTAGATGTCATTCGGTGAGTTCCAACTCACAGTGACCCTATGTACAAGAAAAACAAACAATGCCCAGACCTTGGCCACCCTCCTAATCCTCACTATGTTTGAGAAGCTCACTGTTGCAGCCACTGTGTCAATCAATCTCAATGAGGGTTCTCTTTCTCACTGACTCTGTACTTATTAAGCATGATGTCCTTCTTCAGGGACTGGTCACTCCTGATGATATGTCTAAAATATGAGAAACATGTTACTTCTAAGAAGCATTCTGGCTCTACTTCTTTCAAGACAGCTTTGTTCCTTCTTCTGGCAGTACCTGGTATATTTAATATTCTCACCAACACCACAATTCAAATGTATCAATTGTACTTTGGTCTTCCGTAATCACTGCTCACCTTCCCCGTTACAGGAGGTAATTAAAAATACCAATCATATAGGTAGACTCACTCACCTGTGTCCTCAAGGTGACCTCTTGGCTTTAAAACATTTTAAATCCTTTTTTTTTGCTTTGCAGCAGACGTGCCCAGTGCAATACACTGCTCAATTTCTTGACTGCTGCTTCCATGGGGATTCATTGCAGATCCAAGTAAAACATGTAGATCCATGTACCATGATGCTGTTTGTTGGCCCAATTGTGAGGACTTTTGTTTTATGCTGAGATATAACTCAAGAAGATTGTACACTTATCTTCATTTCTGATCTTCAAAACATCTTCACTTTCAGCAAGGTTGTGTTATCTGCATAACACAGGTTAATGATTCTACCCCCAATCCTGATGTCACGTTCTTCTTCAGTCCAGCTTCTCAGATGATCTGCTGAACACACAGACTGATGAAGTATGATGCAAAGATACAACTTTGACACATACCTTTTCTGATTTTAAGCCATGCAGCATCCCCTTGTTCTGTCTGAATAACTGCCTCTTCATCTACATACAGGTTCTGCATATGCACAAGTAAGTGTTCTGGAACTTACATTCTTGGCAATGTTATACATAATTTGCTATGACTCACACAGTCAAGTCCCTTTAAACAATCAATAAAACAAAGGTAAACACCTATCTGGTATTCCTGCTTTCAGCCAAGATTCATCTGACATCAGCAGTGACATCCCTCATTCCACATTACCTTTTGAGTCTGCTTGAATTTCTGACAGCTTCCTGTCAGTGTGCCATTGCAACCGTTTCTGAATTATCTTCACCAAAACTTCACTAGTGTGTAACATTAATGACACTGTCGGGTAATTCCTGCATTCTGTTGATCACCTTTGTTCAGAATTGGCACAAATATGGATCACTTCCAGTAGGATGACAAGTAACTATCTTCCAAATTTCTTGGCAAAGATGAGTGGCCACTTCCAGTGCTGCACTCACTTGTTGATGCATCTCAAATGGTATTCCATTACTTCCTGGAGGCTTTTTGCCAATGCTTTCAGTGCAGCTTGGACTTCTTCCTTCAGTACTACTGGTTCATGACCATACACTAAGTACCTTCTGAAAGAACTGAATGGGACCAACCATTGTTGGTATACTGACTATGTATTTCTTCCACCTTCCTTTGATGCTAGCTTTTGCAGCATACATTATTTTGCCCATAGAACTTTCAATATTGCAATTAATACTTGAATATTTTAGGCCTTTCAGCTTGAGCAATCAGAGCACTTTTGCACATTTCATTGTAATACTTCAGTCTGTCTTCTAGAGCTGCCCTTTGAAATCTTCTGTTCAGCTCTTTTATCATTTCTTTCCTTAGCCTTAGCTAATCTATCTTCAAGAAGTTTCAGAAGCTCTTCTGACATCCATCACAGTCTCTTTCCTGTCTCTGAGGACCTTTTGCTTTCTTCAAGTATGATGTCGTCAATGTCATTCAACTTGTCTGGTGTTTAGTCATCTGTGTCCAATACATCAAATGTATTCTTGAGACAGTCTCTAAAATTCCAGTGGGATACACTCGAAGTTGTACTTTGGCTGTCGTAGTCTTTTAATTTTCTTCAGTTGCAACTTGAGCTTAGTTATGAGCAACTGATGATCATCTTAGGTCCCTACCTTTGTTCTAGCTGATGATACTGAGCTTCTCCATCATCTCTTTCCACAGAAGTACTTGATCTTATTCTTGTGTATTCCATCTGGCAAGGGCTATATAGTCATCATTTAAAGGAATTTAAACATTGAAAAAAGGTTATTTCCAATGAACAGGCTGTTGGTCACGCAAAATCCTATCACATAATCTTTGGCATAATTTCTATACGAAGGCCATATTTTCCAACTAGTGATTCTTGTTTCTAGCTTCCCCATTCCAATCACCAGTAATCATCAATTGCATGTTTGATTAATTTCAGACTGTAGGAGTTGGTAAAAATCTTCTATTTTGGCATCAATGGTTGGTAGATAAAGTTGAACTAATCTTCCTTATAGACAAATAGACATTATCTTATTATTGTACCTCAGCACAAATACTGAATTTTTTTTTCTGACAATGAACGCAATGCTGTTTCTCTGTCATTCTCAACACAGCACACCACGTAAGTGTCCTAATGAAAGGGACACTACCAGTCTATTTCCTCTCATTAATTCCTACGATATCTAATTTCAAGCTTTCCATTTCATTTTTAACTTCAAATTTCCCTAGATTGATACTCTGTGCATTCCATGTTCTGATTACTAATGGATTCTGCAGCTGTTTCTTCACATTTTGAGTTCTGCTATCTGATGACGGACAAGTTAATAACTCATATAACTTAAAAATTAAAATAACCCAATTGAAAATGGGAAACCTGTGTACATTCTGTGGAGTTTTTCCTGTATAACAGATAGCTTTTGTGTGGCCTTTCCTGCTACAATCCCACCAGGTGACTGGACTGGACTGTGCACATCGGGTAATCAAGCCCACCATGGTTATTCGCCAGTTTTGCCTTAAAACAGAGCCAATTATAGAGCAAAGACAGGATTCCACCACCACCAAGGACGAACAGCCAGAAGAGGACCACACATCGTTTGGACCGAAGATCTCTGTGTTCAAAGTTCCTAGAACTAGGAGACAGTGAGTGAACTGTAACCAGGAAGACGGAGGAAAGTGTTAACAGGAGAGACCTGTAGGAGACTGCACAGGTTGCTTTCCAGCCCAGACAGCAAGAAAGCTGAGTGCCTTTAGAGACTTACTAGTAACGGCTAAAACACCTTTGTTAACATTTGTCTGAGCAGGGCAAACGCCTCAGGCCAAAGAGATGTGCACTGCAAGCACAGCTGAAAAGAGACTGTTCTGATAGAAGAACTATGTCAAGTGTTTCTTCCCTAATAGGTAGTGGAGAGAGGAGCCATGACTAACCACAATCTCATACGAATCAGTGTTGGGCTATTGATATTGATTCTCCTTGCCCCTTGTGAAGAGTGAAGAAGTGAGACTCTGTCCCCATGCCATTTTTACATACTCCAAGTATAAAACTATTCTAAAAAATAAAGTGGGAAAAAAAATTAAGCAAAGGACCTGAACAGATACACAAAGAAGATATATGTCCAACCAAAGCTAACCCCACTGCTGCCAAGTCAATTCTAACTCAGCAACTGTAGAGGAGAGAGCAGAACTTCCCCATCGGATTTCCAAGGAGCAGCTGGGTGATTTGAACTGCTGACCTTTTGGTTAGCAGACAAACACTTAACCATTATGTCCATCATATGTCCAACAACCACCTGAAAAGCTGCCCAGAATCATCAATTATCAAGAATAAGCATATCAAATCACAACAAGATACCATTTCTCACCCTTTAGGATGGCTACAAGCAGAAACACAACTACTGATGAAGGTAAGATAAAAATGGAGCCCTCATATATTGATAGGAATGTAAAATGGTACAGCCACATTTGAAAACAAGTTGTAATTGCTTAAAAAGTTAAATATACAGCTACTAGACTGAGCAATTACACTCTTAGATATATAGTCAACAGAACTGAAAACATTATGTCTGCACAAAATCTTACATAGAATGTTCAAAGCAGCATTATTCAAAATAACCAAAGTTGGAAACAATCCAAATATCAACTGGTGAACAGATAAATAAAATGTGGTATATCCATTACAACAGAATATTACACAGCCATAAAAAGGACTGACATGTCACAACCCCTACATGCTATGAACAGGACAAACCTTAGACGCATTTTGCTAAGTAAAAACAGTCTCAAAAGACTGCACATTACATGATTCTATTTATATGAAACGTCCAGAATAGACAAATCTATCAAAACAGGAGGCAGATCAGTGGTTACCTAGAGTTGGAAAAGTAGAGTGAAGGAAGGACTGTGGAGTGGCTGTTAAAAAGTGTCTTTTTGTAGTAATGAGAATGTTCTAAAATTAGCCTATGCTGATAGCTGCATAATTCTATGCTTACACTAAAAATCACTGAATTGTATACTTTATATGGATTGATTTTATGGTATCTAAGTTTTATCCCAATAGTTGTTTTTTAAAAATAAAACTACTACTTAAAGATTAACATAATTAACTACTTGAATCCACCAGCATGAAATAGTACCCTACAGTTTTCAACACCTAAGAAAACATACTTCCTAGATTCCTTACCAATTTTGATCTCCACTCCTCATAACAGAAGATGCCAAACACAGCTTCTCCCGGATCGACCATGGCTCTGTGGGGCCAGTACTCAGCAGCTTGTGTTCTAAAAGGAGAAAAGGCTTAGAGACAACCACCAATGACACTAGTTTGAAGCCTGAGACAACTGAAGGTCTGACACAAAACATTCCATTAGGACAAAATGAATTACTATGGCACAGTGGTTACGCACTCAGCTGCTAACCTAAAGGTCCGCTATTTGAACCTACCAGATGCTCCACAGGAGAAAGGTGTGGCAATCGGCTTCCATCACGATTACAGCCTTGGAAACCTTTTCTACTCTATTCCATGGGGTTGCTGTGTGTCAGAATCAACTCCACCCCTCGGCTGAAATATCACCGTTAGGAAGCGGTACCCATGCACTGCATGGGAACTGTACTCACTATAAAGCAGAAGTAGCCCCCGCAGCACAGTGATTGAAGCACTCTACTACTAACTGAAAGCTGAGGCTACTAACTGAAAAATGTGGCAGTCTGTTCCTCTAAAGATTATAGCCTTGGTAATGCTATTTGGCAGTTCTACTCTGTAGTATAGCATCACTGCACGTTGCAATCCACCCAACGACAATGGTTTTTTTAGAGCATTTTAGTTCCTCAAATGGCCCGACTTCAAGCTTTGCTTCATTAAAAAAAAAAAAAATACGAAATATCAGATGAAGACATTAACGTCAGATTAAGCAGATCTCTCCGCCTTAGAACCCCTGGTGGTGTAGTGATTTTAAGAGCTACAGCTGCCAACCAAAACGGGCGGTAGTGCTAATCCACCAGGCACTCCCTGGAAACCTTATGGGCAGTTCTACTGTCATGAGTCAGAAGTGACTCTACGGCAATACGCTTTTTTTTTTCCTCGAAAAGTCATCTTTTACTCATATTTTCTTACCGTTTTAAAACAAGAGCTTATTTCCCAGGATTCTGAGCGGCCACCCCCTCCTACCGCCCCGCCTCCTTTCCATCATAAACTTATTTCTCTCAGTGCCCCCTACCGTTGTGAGACCTAAAACTCCCTTTCAGTCTTCGAAACAGAGAAACGGTTGCGTTGCACAAAACGCAACTACTATAGAAGCAGAAAACTCGCCCTCTTAAAACATATTTCCAGTGCTTCACAGACGTCCGCTAGAAAAATGAATGGCTAACATGCCGGCCCTTCCTTAGGGCGCACAATGTCTATTTCTCTTCAAGCCCAGGTTTCTAAGGGGCTTTTAAACCTCTAGGATTCGTTGAGATGCTTCCCTCACACGCTCTCCCCCAGCGACACACGAACCTACACGTCTGGGCCCCAAACCGTTGGCCTTCACGACGCAGTAAAGCCCATGTCCCTGAAGATCCTAGGCTCTTAGCAAACTATTCCTCCCACTCTCTTAAAGTGTGTGACAGAAATCTGATGCCTAGACTCAGCTCTACTAAGACCTTCCACGCAAAACAAGCGCAGACACTCACTGCCCGTTCCTGCAGCCATCTTTGCTTCGAAGTCTCCAAACCACGACGAGAGCCCAGTAGAACCGAACCTTGTGGAACTCTGGGAAATAGAGTACGCGCTTTGTTCGCGGTGGCTCCTGGGAAGTGTAGTTCTTTCCTTTGGGAGGAAGCAAGCACACTCATCCAATAGAGTAGTATGCTCCTCGGAAGAAGTGTTTCTAAGGAAAGACAGGAGATGGCGATTGAAGCCTTAGGCTTTCTTTAGGCGTCTTAGGAAATAAATGTCTAGAGTTCAAGAAAAAGAGTTACCAGAAGATCCAACAACTTATTGGCGGCAGTTGATAACCCGGACGCTCTAAACAGGAAAGGTCAAACAAAAGCAAACGGTCTCCTAGTCCTGCCCGCCCTCCTTGCTTACACTGATTGGTAGCTGCTGGCTTTACTATCTGATTGGGCGAACGAACACAGCGCGTAATTTAAAACATTGTATCGGTAACAAAGCTGTGCCTCGTGGGCGGAGTCGTGCTTCACCGCCGGGCAGGTCCAGGTTCGGTCCCTGAGAGTTAGCTGGTATCGGAAGGGGAGCAAGCGTCTCGGCTTTCGGGTGAGTGTGCAACTGGGCTGGAACCCGGGTTACTAGCTCTTGCTGTTTTGGAAGTTGCTTTCAGGAGCGGAGCTGCTGCCATCTCTGTTTCTGAGTACTTCTGAATTCACGGTGGACCTTGGGGCGAGTTTGGAGAAGCAACCTGGGGATCTCAACCCTGAATTCCGCTAGTGTTTCTCAGTATCGGAGAGCGAGACTCTGTACTTGAAGCTTGGCTTTCTGCTTTGAGAACCAGATATCTCTGTTCTTTTTTGTTAGTATGGCAATGCCGCCTGAGACTGGGTTAAGAAAGTAACTCCTCTCATGTTCTTTCCCTCTGCTAAACTTTTGGAAAGAAAAACCAAAGCCCTTTCCGTCCAGTTGATTACGACTCATAGCGACCCTATACGTCAGAGTAGAACTTCTCCACTGGATTTCTAAGGAGCGCCTGGTAGATTCAAACGCTGCACCCTTTGAAGCTGAACTCTTAACCAGCAAGCCAATGGGGTTACCTTGGGAAAAAAAGTGGTAGGAATTGAGGCAACTGGACCACGTAGCCTGGGGCAAAGGCATTGTTTGTGACCTAGAAATTGACAGGCCCCTGTCACTAGGAGTGACACTGGACTTGATGGCAATGGGTTTGCATTTTTTGTTTTGTTTTGTTTTGTGTCGTGTCCCTAAGGTTCTCCTCCCTACCCACTTCGTTTTAGACCGGAATTGCTTCTGCTGTCATGTCTCAAGGGATCCTTTCTCCACCAGTGGGCTTGCTCTCCGATGAAGAGGTCGCAGTCTCACCCATGTTTGAGTCCACAGCTGCAGACTTGGGGTCTGTGGTTCGGAAAGACCTGCTTTCAGACTGTTCTGTCATCTCCACCTCTCTGGAGGCTAAGCAGCAGGTAAAGGAGGTGGGGAACAGTTTGGAGGCAGCAAATACTAACCCCAGCCTACCTGACCATACAGGGGTCTGAGACATTCTTTTTTACTTAAGTAAAAAACATAGGAATTTTTGTTGATAGGTACTGTCAGTTCTGATGCATAATGACCTTACGTACAACTTAACGAAACAATGCGGGGTCCTGTGCCATCCCAGAATGACTGCTGTTTGAGCCCATTGTTGCAGTCCCTGTGTGAGTCCATCTTGATGAGGGTCTTCCTTTTTTTTGCTGACCCTCTGCCAAGCATAATGTCCTTTCTCCAAGGACTTGTCCCTCTTGATAATATGTCCAGAGTACATCAGATAAAGTCTGGCCATCCTTGCTTCTACAGAGCATCCTGGCTGTACTTCTTGCAAGACAGATGTGTTCATTCTTCTGGCAGCCACTAGTATATTCATTATGCTTTACCAACACCATAATTCAAAGGCATCAATTCTTCCTTGACTTTTCTTACTCATTATCCAGCTTTTGCATGCACGTGTCCATGAAAATTAGTATTTGTGTTGTATTAATTTTATGTATATTCTCCCATTTCCTCCTGTGAAGGAGGTATAATAGTTATTTCTCCTCTACCATGAGGCAGATACATGTTAAATTATTTGCACAAGACCATAGTACCATTAAGTGGGTGGAATGTACATTTGTGTTTAATCATAACAGCCATACTATTGATTGGCCCATAGGCTTCCTAGGCTATAATTTTTACAGAAGCAAGTCACTAGGTCTTTCTGCTGTGGAACTACCAAGTGAGTTGAAACTACCAACCTTTTGGTTAGCATCCAAGAGCTTAACTTTTGTACCACCAGGGTTCCTTTTATTGAGCCTTTCTTTCTACTAGGCCATAATTTCTCAATTACTTTATAGACATTTATGGCTAGATAATTCTTTGTTGTGGGGAGGGCTGTCCTATGCATTATAAACAGCATTCCTGGCCTCAACCAGCTAAATGCCACTAGCACCTCCCCAGTATGACAACTGAAAATGTTTCTAGACACTGCCAACTGTTTCTAGGGGTAAGGAGACAGGGAGTGGCCTTGGTTGACAGCCACTGTAATAGATGCCATGTTAAACAATATACATTAACATATTTTGTCTGCAGAAAAATACCCAGAAGTCTCCTCTCCCACAGAATTTCATGAAGCAGGGATCTTGATGATATCTGTCACTGTGGACTACCAGAGCATACCAGTGAAGCAGTCCTAACTCAGATAACTGGTATGGCAAGCTAGTTTCACAAGATACTAATGAGACACGGAAGAGTGACAAGACTAGTGAAAAAGTCCTTAATTTGGATAATACTAGCATGATTCCTAAAAACTGCTGTGTTTGTCCATCTGCTCAGAGTTGACAGCTGACATTTGTATGTGGTTCTGGGTGGAATTCTACCACAGGTTCTGTCTGAGGATAGTACAGAGAAAGTGAAAGTATACCTGAGGATCAGACCTTTATTACCGTCAGAATTGGAACGACAGGAGGATCAGGTGAGTGTCTGAGGGGATGGTGTCAAGAGGAATACAATACAATACAAAAGAGGTTCCTAGGAGTTTTTCCTTCTGTGACAGCTGTGTTTTTCTCTCCTCAGAGTTGTGTCCACATCGAGAACACAGAGACTCTTGTTCTCCAAGCACCCAAGGACTCTTTTGCCCTAAAGAGCAATGAACGAGGAATTGGCCAAGCTACCCACAGGTTCACCTTTTCCCAGGTATGTAGGTACTGGATTGTGAACAAGGGACCAACCTGTATAAGCAACTCCATTCTCTCTGGAAAGAAAGCTTTTCTTTCTCTCTGGGTATTCATATACACTCCTACAATTTCGGGGGTTCCTGTTATGTGCTAGTTCACTCTATCAAGCACTATATGTGCATTTATTTACAACTCTATTATTGTCCCTGTTTTCCTGAAAAGCAAGGAGAGTAGCATTTCTAAAACCATGTAGGTAATTAGTGGTGGGGCCAGGACTTGGATCCAAATCCATCTCCAAAGCCTACCCTTGTGCCCCTGATACTGCCCTGCTGTGAATGCAACACCGAGCTTAGTGCATAGCATTTCTTAAGTATCTGTTAACTTTGGCTGAAAGCTATAGTAACAGAGCAGCTAGTAGCAATGCAGAAAGCTGCTGCTTCAATCATCTCTAGAACCACTACTCAGAAAGGGATGAATCTGCTGGTTCTGCATAGGAGATGAGAGGGAGATAAAGGATCGGCCTTTGAAGAACTGGTTCTGTCTCTAGATCTTTGGGCCAGAAGTGGGTCAGGCATCATTCTTCAACCTGACAATGAAGGAGATGGTAAAGGATGTACTCAAAGGGCAGAACTGGCTCATCTATACATATGGAGTCACCAACTCAGGGAAAACCCACACAATTCAAGGTAAGTAGTAAGGCCTCACAGGATTACTGATTGGTCTGTAACGGGGTTGTCCTTGCCTTTGATGCTGTGAGTGAGGGGAACAAAGACACTGCCTCAGCTGTCCATCTTTCACATACCTCCAGGTACTATCAAGGATGGAGGGATCCTGCCTAGGTCCCTGGCTCTGATCTTCAGTAGCCTCCACGGCCAACTTCATCCAACACCTGATCTGAAGCCCTTGTTTTCCAATGAGGTGATCTGGCTGGACAGCAAGCAGATTCGGCAGGAAGAGATGAAGAAGATGGCCCTGCTAAATGGAAGTCTCCAAGAGGTGAAGTGTTGGTGTCTGTGAGTGGGAGGGGCGGGGGTGTAGTACAAATCTCTGGACAGTTTTGTGCTTAACTTTTTACCTGGTCCCTTCTAGGAGGAGCTGTCCACCTCCTTGAAGAGAAGTGTCTGCATTGAAAGTCGGATGGGTACCAGCATCAGCTTTGATAGTGGCATTGCTGGGCTCTCTTCTACCAGTCAGTGTACGAGCAGTAGCCAACTGGATGGTATGTAACATAACTGGGTTCTCTGCCAAGTATCAGGAACCCATTCCCTGTTCCCAGCAGCTACCGGGGTACATATCAGAGGTTGCAACCTGAGCTCTGCCTTCTAAGGATCCTCAAGCCAAAGGGGAGATGGACACTCTAGGGTTGATGCTCTGTCCAATTGACTTCTTCACCAGAAACAAGTCATCGATGGGCACAGCCAGACACTGCCCCAGTTAGTGTCCCAGCAGACATCCGCTTCTCCATCTGGATATCCTTTTTCGAGATTTACAATGAGCTGATCTATGACTTGTTAGAACCACCTAGCCAGCAGCGCAAGAGGCAAACTCTACGGTTGTGTGAAGATCAGAATGGCAATCCCTACGTGAAAGGTATTAAGAAAATGGGAGGCTGGCATGAGCCCCAGAGTCAACTTGGGGAAAAAACTAGGTAAAGAATTGGGCACTCTCATCTTAAGCCATTTCTCTTCTTTGACCTCAGATCTCAATTGGATTCACGTTCAGGATGCTGAGGAAGCCTGGAAACTCCTCAAAGTGGGTCGTAAGAACCAGAGCTTTGCCAGTACCCTTCTGAACCAGAACTCCAGCCGCAGGTGAGGGCTTGGGAATCAACCTTGCAGTATGTTTCAATGAACACGTCCTCCATCCAGTCATGGATGGTGTACAATAACTTCTCTCCTTTCTTTCAGTCATAGCATCTTCTCAATTCGAATCCTGCACCTTCAGGGAGAAGGGGATATAATTCCCAAGATCAGCGAGTAAGTTTGATTCTTAGAAATTTGGGCTTCTTGGCCCTAAACGATAGTGTGAGGGAGGTCCTCAGAGGAATTATTTGTGGTAGATCCTATGCTCTCCTTTCTTTGGTACAGAGATTACTGGCAGGTCTCTTACTCCAGAACTATGTGAAAGGGCTAGAAAGCTCATAACATATCACATCCTTATGAGAAATCCTGTCTATTTTTCTAGGTTGTCACTCTGTGATCTGGCTGGCTCAGAGCGCTGCAAAGATCAGAAGAGTGGTGAGCGGCTGAAGGAAGCAGGAAACATTAACACTTCTCTGCACACTCTAGGCCGCTGTATTGCTGCCCTGCGCCAAAACCAACAGAACCGGTGAGTTCCTGACTAATCCATGGGTTAGGATGGCCCGGGGCTGTGTAGTTTGCTAAGAGAGTTCCTGGTCACCACTGGCAACAGTGTTGTGATAGCTAAATGACTAGAATCTTCATAACTCCATTCTGGTTCCCTGCCAGGTCAAAGCAGAACCTGGTTCCCTTCCGTGACAGCAAGCTGACTCGAGTGTTCCAAGGCTTCTTTACAGGCCGGGGCCGCTCCTGTATGATTGTCAATGTGAATCCCTGTGCTTCTACCTATGATGAGACCCTTCATGTGGCCAAGTTTTCAGCTATTGCCAGCCAGGTGAGAAGCTATGGGTATGATAAAGCCAGGTGCCAGTGGTACTTAATTTGGGCTGATACCTTTGTTCAGGCAACTTCTAGAACTAGTTACAGATTCAACTAAAAATTCTCCTCCTTTAGCTTGTGCACGCCCCACCTATGCAACTGGGATTACCGTCCCTGCATTCCTTCATCAAGGAACACAGTCTGCGGGCATCCCCCAGCTTAGAGACAGGGGCTAAGCTGGATGCAGGCCTTGAAGATGACATAGAAAATGAAACTGACATCTCCATGTATGGCAAGGAGGTGAGAATGCAAGAAGGCTTTGGTGAAGCAACTTGACAGTTACACATTTTCCATGCTGCCTTCCAAGTGGGCTTATGTCTTTTAGGAGCATGGATATTTGGTGACCTCTGACCTGTGTCTCTCTTCAGGAGCTCCTACAGGTGATAGAAGCCATGAAAGCACTGCTTGTGAAAGAACGGCAAGAAAAGCTGCAGCTTGAGATGCAGCTCCGTGACGAAATTTGCAATGAGATGGTGGAGCAGATGCAGCAACGGGAACAATGGTGCAGGTAGTGACCATTGTTCTGTCACCCAGGTCAGAAGGTAGGGTAGGGACTGGAATAGAGTTGAGCCTCAAGATCTGTTCTCTAGCTGTCCAACTGGTTGCTCTTTAGAGGGAAGAGGAAAGGGTAGACAGGAGAGGAGAAGTGCTGACTGAGTGGATACTGGAAGCACAGGGTACTAAGGAGGAGTGTGCTCTCACAGGGTGAGGAGAGCAGATTAAAGTTGCAGAGAGGTGTGTGTTCCGGGTTTTGTATGGTAAATTGACTTGGATTGTAGACTTGCATTTAATCACAATAAAAATAATTTTTTAAAAAAAAGATCTGTCCTTTAAGCTCACTCCTCATGGAGAATCTTCCCTCACTTTTCTCCTTTCTGACAGTGAGCATCTGGACACCCAGAAGGAACTGTTGGAGGAAATGTATGAAGAAAAACTCAAGATTCTCAAGGAGTCACTAACGAGTTTTTACCAAGAAGAGCTTCAGGTAAGTTGCCCTGAACCATCTTCCAACTAGCTGCTCAGATTCCCATCATCTAGTTGCCTGAGGTGAACAAAACCAGTGAGGGCAGGAATACAGAACTCACTTAACTCTTTTCCTCTGAATGCTAGGTATGTGTTCAATCTATGTGCTAACAAACAAGCTTTTAAGGCCTATGTATCAGGAAGGTTTTGTTCATTTTTTCAGCCACCTGTTGCAGTATCTGACTCTGGATGCAATTATGCTGTCTGCTTCCTTCCTAGGAGCGGGATGAAAAGATTGAAGAGCTAGAAGCCCTTTTAAAGGAAGCCAGGCAGCAGCCAGCAGTCCACCAACAATCAGGGCCTGAACTGTCACTACGGCGGTCACAACGGTTGGCATCTTCTTGCACCCAGCAGCTGCAGGAGGTTAAAGCTAAATTAGAGCAGTGCAAAGGAGAGCTAAGCTCCACCACTGAAGGTGAGGGAGCAGAGACAGCAGGAAGCAGGGTAGAAACGCTAGATTAGTACCTTACAGGTTCCCATTCCAGGAGAACCTTGACATCTTCTCTTCACAGTAATTACTCTGTGTCAAAGGTGTCCCCCCAACTTATAGAGGTATGAATTATATATGGTACAATGTTAAATGAAAAGCTCAGTGGATTTTCACATTTGTATACACCTATCTAACATCACCTGGATGAAAACATAGAATATTTTCATGACCCTAGAAACTTGCCTTGTTTTTAGCCCCAGTTCTAAAGGTGAACTACAAGTAGTTCCCATCTTAACAGTATATTTGAATTACTACAGACCACACTTATAACCATCTGTATTTTTGTGGGGTTTTTTGATACATGTTATCATTAGTGGTATATACTGCATATAATGCTGAAATATACCTATAAGATTATATGCAGTGTTTCCAACCCACAGACAATAACAACGAAACTGGACAGCAGTGGGTTGTTGTTTAATAATGAAAACTTAAAAAAAGTATATTAAACTTTCATTAGAACTGACATACAGTAGAATCATACATTCAGCACCGCCTTACTTGAAATCCAGATACATTATGATCTGCCTGATCACATCACTGGGAAAAAAAAAAAAAAGCTGTTCTTCAAACCTGGGCCTTCTGACTCAAGTCCAGTAGTACGTCCTTGTCTGGAAGCTACATCACTCTGACCTCTCTGGGATGCACGTGACCTCACCTTTTATAGTTTCTGCAAGCTACTGCTGAGGAGTTAAGTCCAAGCATTAGAAAGCCTACATATTTAAATTTCCGGTTTCCTTCCCTCAGAGCTGCATAAGTATCAGAAAATGTTAGAACCACCGCCATCAGCCAAGCCCTTCACCACTGATGTGGACAAGAAGTTAGAGGAGGGCCAGAAGGTAATTACCTTTCTGTGTTATCAAAGCTCCTTAGGGCAATTTCCAACTTTTTTCCCCCAAAATACTGTTTCTGTTACAGCTGACAATCTTTTTTAAAATCATTATAAAAACGAGATATAAAACACATTTACTGACTGAAATTTTCTACATAATAATTCAGTGATAACAATTATATCAGTTTCCCATACTATTTTTCCCTGGTTTGTGTGACGATGGTACATTTTGTCCAGGCTTAGAGGGGGACCTATTTTGTTGTCAGCTAACCAGCCTTTCTCGTTTTACTTCTCTTCAGGTGGCTAACCCAGCCCCTCCAGATGATCATCCTGTATGATCTTGCCTACAGTCTGATTCCTCTTCTTGCTTTTTTAGAATATAAGGCTGTTGCGGACAGAGCTACAGAAACTTGGCGAGTCGCTCCAGTCAGCAGAAAGAGCCTGTTGCCACAGCACTGGGGCAGAAAAACTGCGCCAAGCCTTGACCACTTGTGATGACATCTTAATTAAACAGGTTAGGACAACCTATATACTGCTTCCTCCCTCTACCCAGCCCACTACAGTGTGTACTTGAGAAGGGGAATGAGAAGAAGAGAAAGGTAAAGATACTTAGGCTGATCTCACAGTGAGGGGATTTTCTCTTGCTTGCAAAATAAAACTAAGCATCCCTTGGTAAGCATTTAATAAGTACCACTGTGCTAAATGACTTATAGGCAATTTCTGACCTTAAAGGTAAAAATCTTGAAGAAACTGTTGCTGTTTACTAGCAGTAGATGATGTGTATTATCCTGCCCTCTTGTTTCTCTAATATACCAGAGAGAAATGTGGTTTCTATCACTTTATTGATCTTCTTTAGGACCAGACCCTGGCTGAGCTACAGAATAACATGATGCTTGTGAAACTAGACCTTCGGAAGAAGGCAGCATGCATCGCTGAGCAGTATCATACTGTGCTAAAACTCCAAGGCCAGGCTTCTTCCACCAAAAAGCGCCTTGGTGCCAACCAGGAAAACCAGCAACCAAATCAGCAGCCCCCAGGGAAGAAACCATTCCTTCGAAACTTAATCCCCCGAACACCCACTTGCCAAAGCTCAACAGACTGCAGCCCTTATGCCCGAATTCTGCGCTCACGGCGCTCCCCTTTAATCAAATCTGGGCCTTTTGGCAAAAAGTATTAGAACTGTGGGGAAGGACAGAATAGCCCTGAGGTGGGTCAGCTGCTCAGCTTAATAGGTCTGTTAAGCTTTACCATATACCTGGAACACTTTGCAGAATGCAATACTCATATATATTTCTTGTTTTGTAATATAATCACCTATGTAATCTCAGTTTTCTATGTAATCTCATTTTTTTACTTAATTTTTCTATCTATGCACACAAAAAAACTTGTATTAAATAAAGGTATTATTCACGTTTTTCTTCAAATCTCAAATTTATCACAATCATTAAGATAATATTAGGGACAAAAAGATTAAGAATCAAAGTATCATTCAAGTCCGTGAGACCCTCACACAGGAATGGCAGTAGAGACCCATAACTAGCGTACAGCTAGCCTAATAAAGCTTGTTAAGGAATGAACTCAAGGGGCATTAGATTTTCTAAACCTTCCTTGCTATAAAATTAAGTAACACAGATTAGGAAGTAAAAGTGTAATAAACATTTTCCAGGAATAAGAATAAAGGAAAGCTGGGCCCTGAGCTCAAAATGAACCCTAGCATCTACTCCACAAATTCATTACAGTAGACATTAACAAAAAAAAAAAAAAAAAACACATGGCCATTGTGCTGATTCCAACTCAAAGCGACCCTTAGGATACAGCAGAACTGGTACACAGTTTCTGAAGAGTCCCTGGTAAATCTGAACTGCCTAGCTTTTTGTTGGCAGCCACAGCTCTTAACCACTATGCTACCAAGGTTTCCACAGTACACACAGTCACGACACATTACCTCCTACTGAATAAAATGTACAGATCTGCAAGCTTCCAAGAACAAAGCAAGAATGAGTCCCTTTACCTTGTCTAAAAAGATGAAGACTGAGAAACAACTACATCAAAAATGTTTATTAAAAGACTAGCGTGAAGTGAGTTAATTCTATGTATAGTCAAAAGTATCATTCCCAAATGTCCATGAATGATTTGTATTCCTGTTTCCTTGCTTTCTTTGGTTGGCATACAGCCAGTAATATGGGAGGCATCTTTTGCCTCAAGTAAGGCCATCAGCTGCTCCATGCTCTGAAATTCTTGCTGCCTTCTATTCAGCTCCAGTAAGTTACTTCTAGAAAACTGCTAACCATCAAAATTGTTTTGGAAAAACATCTCCCTAGAATAAGAACAAATGCATCTCTTCCCACCATTTACACCTAGTCTCTGACATCAGGATAAGAAACATGCTCAGCAAATCCAAAGGTCACATCCATCCAGTGACCTGACTTCTTCCTGAGGTATTCAATGCCCCTACTGCCAGAAGAAGGTAGAGCGGCAGACCTTTCTCCCTTTCCTCACCTCTCCAAAGAAATCCTCTCTACTCCCCTCAGCATTAAAACTTTGTTCCTGTAGGACTGCCTGTGCTAAAGTGCTGTAAAGGGATGTTTGTTGGGGGGAAAAATAGTCTGGGAAGAAGTCCAAGTCTATACCAACTCTCTGAACAAAAAAGGAGATAGAAATACTTTTAACTGGCAAAAGACATCATCTGTTCCTGCCATGACTTTTCTGTCAGTCAGCCTCTGGAGGTGATTCTATAAACTGTCCCCGAGGAGGTGTTTCCATTTGTAGAAATGAGCTGAAGCCCTTGAAGACAGATGTGACCTTTACATGGAGGTGAAGCTTAATCTGGATCTGGCAATGTGTCGTCTTGAAAGGAGCCAACTATGGTGTGACTGAAGACAGGTTTAGTGGAGAAACTCTGCGTGTAGGGGTTGTGTTGGCAGACAGGGAGGCAGGGAGGAAAAAGGGAGCAGGCATCTCAGTAGTGGGAGTCTCGCCTTGGTTCCGAAGCTGTAGGATTTGTCGGAGTAAGGCCTTACCTTCTTCCCGGGTCTGAAACAAAGTCAGGCAACTGTTTCAAAATATGCCCAAGTCTATTCTTAAACACAGGATGTTAAAATAACATATATAAATTCCACAGATAAAGGGACCCTTTCCACTATATTCCATCCCCAGATCATGGTAAAGATCAAATGTTCCAGCCTCAGATCCAAACCCCTTATTAAAGAAATGATACTCACATCATTGAATGCACAACATTTTTGGGCACAAGCTGAAGCTTCATCCCACAGCTTGCACTTAAAATAGTACTGGGCCAGATACCGGAAAGCAGTACTCTCTTCCAAGTGTTCCACTATTTCCTAGACAGTGAAAGCAGAAATGACTCAGGGGATAAGAATATGATCAGCAACCCAATTCCCATGTTCATGACACATACCCCACAGGAATAGATATCCTGGATGTATTTGATGTAGCACTGGGCAGCCTGTTCTGATTCAGTCAATTGTTCATGAAGCCTACAAAATAAACTGGCTTTGAAGTACAAATCAGAATTTAACACAAGTTAGCAATAAAAACATAAAAGCACATACCACCAAAAAATTACAAATTTTGATATAAGTGGCACATAAATGGGCATCTGCACAGCAGTAGTGCCCCCAAATGAGATGGTTGCTGTCATTAAAGCTTAAAATCATGATTCTGCACAGGTGATACAGGAACAGTTACAAATATTCAGGATGGAGAACACACCTTTGAAAAAACTCTGGTAATACCCAGGGTAAGATAAAGATACCAGCAACTCAGAGTTTTTTCTAAGAATCCAGAAAAGAACTGGCAGGAATAAAACTGGATTTGAGAACCTCTCTGCCTCCTATTTCTAAGTTATTTCTAATTTTCCTGTCCCTTATCAGAAGCTGATGGGTACTTAAAGTAGCTTTCCTAGCCTGCTCTAACATAGAAATTCTAAATTTTAATTTAAATTTATTCTTGATCACTCGCCTAATAGGAAAACAATTCTTCCTTCAAAGAGAAGTAGCATTCTGTAGAGACTAGATGACTAAACTCCCAGATGAACATTTATAAGCCCTGTTCCATCTCCCCTACTCATGTAGGATGATGGATGTAAGGCTCTAGAGCATGCAGGACCCACCACACCAGAGAAGCCAAAAGATGCATTAATAGTGTTTCACTCCTTTCACTCACTTTGCCAGTTTCACCAGAGCCATTTTCTCCACATCTCCTACAGCGTAAGCTCTCCAATAACACTGTCAAAAAAATAAATTGGTACTTTAACCACTGCCCTATGTGCCAAGACTCATCACATAAAGGTTCAGGTCCTACATGCTTCCCAGAAATCCAGTTGCACAATACAAGGGCAGATATCCAGTCTTCACTAGTGCAGGTAAAACCAAACCAAATTCATTGATGTCAAATCAATTCTGACTCAGTAACCCTATAGTACACTAGAACTGCCTGCCCCATCAGGTTTCCATGGAGCACTGGTTGATTCCAAATGCCAACCACGTGGTTAGCAGCTGAGCTCCTAACAACTGTACCACCAGGGCTCCATCTAATGCTCATAGGTCAAGGCTACTGATTTGTGCCACTCCCACTTAAGATATCAGTCCAACTTTGCTTTTAGGCTATGCACTTAATAAACAGTCACATTTCCTTTTGCAGACAGATCAGAATGAAGAAAAAATTAGAGCAGAGATAGTTCAACCTTCATCTAAATGACAAATTTCACTCAAATTCTCCAGGACCCAATTTCAGGTACCTTTTTGGCTTCCACTAGTTGATTGAGTTTCTCATAACATTCTCCTAAAGCAACCAACATTCGAGAGTCATTGGGCCTAAGAGAGAAGAAAAGCAGTCTGAGAATGACCAAACCCAAACCAAACCAAACCCACTGCCACTGAGTCAATTCCAACTCATAGTGACCCTGTAGGACAGAGAACTGTTCCACAGTTTCCAATGAGCACCTGGCAGATCTGAACTGCCAATCTTTTGGTTAGCAGACGTAACACATAACTACTACGCCACCAGGGTTTCCAAGCATGAGCAAAGACCTTACTAACAACCAAAGTCTCTTTCCCTTGCAGAACCAATACCACTATCTAATGCTTCATACAGTCATATTACTTTGTATTACTTTGTGTTCACAATGATATTAACTTCTTAACCTATTAATGGAATACCCTAAATAAAACATGACAGAATAACACATAGCAAGTTTAAACTTAGGTTTCTCTAACAGTCAAAACCATTCACTGTGATTCTTTAGCAGCTATCAAAAGAGAAAAAAAAATAACATGATCGGGCACACCAACCACACTGTCAAGTGGCCAAACATACCGAAGCTGATGGGCCCGTCTGTAATAATAAAGGCAGTAAAATGGCATCTTCAGGATTTCATAGGTCTGCCCAAGGCCATACCAGGCTCTATAGTCCCGCTTGTTGACCTCAATGGCATGTCTAAGAAATAGAATAGAAAAGGGACATTTGTTAAGGAAGCATTATCAAGGTTAGCAACTTGCTGGCTCAACAGAGACTCATAACATGACAGCAGTTTGCTTCACCTGACCCCCTAACCAGAAGCTCACCTGTAAGCCTGGATAGCAGCAGATGTGTTCTTCATCTCCATGTACTCATGGCCCATCAGTGTCCAGGCCCCAAGATACCGAGGATTCAACTTCAGGGCTCTCTGGAAATATAAGGCTGCTTTCTCATGCTGAGAACGCAAACTATAATAATTGCCTGGGTAAAAAACAAGAAAATATTAATAACTAGTAAGGTTAAAAAGAAAAGTCCATTAAAATGGACAATGTTCAACCAAGAGGGCATGAAATCATAATCCATTCCTTCTACAGTTCTGGCAGGAAAGCCAAATCAGACATATGGAAAATATTATCATCCCTTAGGAAATATAGTTCATTCATCATACATTCTGACTTAAAAAATTACACAAACACTAAATTTTTCTTCAGTTTATTTTATCCAGATATAGAATTTACACATGCATTTCCTTTAAAAAAGGGTAGGAAATTTACAGACCATGCCTGAGATTCGTCATTTACAAACTATATTTCTTGAAGCCCAGATTTCTAAGAAAGTACCTCAAGTGTTAAAAAGGTAAAGTTCTGAGCTCCCCTGTTCTGTAAGAATCAAAGCAGTTCCATTATCAGTCTGAAAGGGTCAAATGAAGCTTTTTAGGCTCCTATGAAAGATTTTATTTGAAGAAAAAATATAATACAAGCCATTGTTTTAAGTCAACTATAAGTGGATAAACAAAATATGGTATACCCAAATGATGGAATGCCACTCAGTCATAAAAAGATCTATTCATACATGCAACAAAATGGATGAACTTCAAAAACACTATACCAAAGTGCAGAAAGCCAGAAAATAGAATTATATATTGCCAGATCTCCTTTATATGAAATTGTTAACTATAGAGACAGAAGACAGATCAATGATTGCATGGGTTTGAGGGATGGGGGCAGGATATAAGGGAACTTTTAAAGGTGACTGGAGTGTTCTAAATTTGATTATGGTGATGGTTGAACAACTATACAAATTTATGAAAACTCATTGAGCCATAAACTTAAAATGGGTGGATTTTATGGTATGTAAATTGTATCTCAATAAAGCTATTTAAGAAAAGAAGAATGAACTACAGCTTTGCCAAAACTATGAGAAAATTTTTAGGAAACATTCTTAAAACAGAAAAATAAAATGTACAGAAATGTATACAATCATTTTTTGTAAAGCAAACAGCCAAGAAAACCTGCATACATATACACCTACTCCTCACTCATAGACTCATCTTGCTATCCCACATTTCACATTTGCAACAATAGTAAAAAAATCTGATTATTTCACACATTAATGACATATATCTGGCAGTAATGAGCACCAAGGTGTGAGGTGAGAGTAATGCTGGCTGTGATGGTTAAGATTATGTGCCAACTTGGCTGGGCTGTGATTCTCAGTGGTTTGTCAGTTATATAATGAGGTCATTGGCAATTATGTAATGATGTTGTCATGCTCCATTTTTTGTGGTCAGATCACATGCATAATACTGATTCATGTAACAACTTGATCTTTGAGACCTAACACTGAGAAGTGGATACGTGTGGTGGGGGGTAGTCCTGGTGATGCAGTGGTTAAGAGTTTGGCAGCTAACCAAAAGACTAGCAGTTCAAATCCACCAGCCACTCTTTGGAAATCCTGTGGGCAATGGATATGCTGTTGGTTTTGGTACACGGTATGAGAACACAAATAATTTACAGGGGAAGGGGTGCAGCAGAAAGAATAAATTGCATTTAAAAACATTCTTTTTATGTGTCGACTGTATACACAAAAACTAGATAAAGACATGAACTCACATGTAAATATAGATATAGATACTAACTTGTAGAAATCAGGATATATTGTCAAGTGAAAAAGCAAACCGCAGAGAAATTACAACATGATTCCATTTGAGTAAATGCAACCAATAAAATCTCCACATACATTATTTTTTGAAATCCAGATTCAACCTTTCGTTGTTTCATGAAAAATTATCTGTATCAATGGTCTGAATCCCCTACCTGATCATTAAAGCACAAATTCAATTTCATGTGCATCTAGCAAAAAGCAAGATGCAGGGCTTTATGCCCTATCCAAGGAAATCAGTGCTTCTGCCACTGACTCAGACAATCCTCAAAGATAGACGAGAGCAAATTCTAGTCAGAATGCCCAAAAGTTAACCTTTCTAACACAGCAGGAGAGGAAAAGGGATAGTGGTAAAAACGGTTTAAGTCCTAGCTGCTAGAAGAATCAGGATGGCAAAGGAGACATTAAGAAAGCCAGAAAGGTAACTTCTGGGCAAAGATAAGCAGATACACTTTTTGATCAGTTGAATCAGAAGTATATTCAATGATTACAATGTTGTAATGCTTTATACATATTAATTTATCTTATCCTATCAACTAAATGAGATGTATTCCATTATTATTCTCATATTAACAATGAGGAAACTACAGCATAGAAGTCAGGTGACTTATCCAAAGTCACAAAGACAGTTAAGAATATAACCAGGATTCAAACTTAGCCAGTTTGGTTCCAAAGTCCAAGCTTTTAATTACTATGTTACACTACAGTATGTACTATTTAAAAAAATAAAAAAGAATTATACGCATGTATATATATACATATGTATGTATGTACATAAACGCTGCCCCTCCTAGAGATTGGAAATTCCTGAAAGGGTACAAAAGGAAGTAATCTACATCAGGACATAAAAGCAGTAGCAAAAACAAAACAAGTGGGAGATTTCTGCCAAACTCTAAAGTTGTCTCATTCTCTCTCAGGGCCTGCTTTTCTTTTTATTATTTATTTTATTATACTTTAGGTGAAGGTTTACAGAACAAAGTAGTTTCTCACTAAGCAGTCAGTACACATATTGTTTCACGACACAACCTCACAAAAGATCAGCACTCTCCCTTCTCAGTCTTGGGCTCTGTATTGCCAGCCTTCTTGTCCCCTCTTGCTTTCCAGTCCTTGGCCCTGGGCTGCATGCCTCTTTAGTCTCGTTTTGTTTTATGGGCCTGTCCAATCTTTGGCTAAAGGGTGAACATCAGGAGTGAGTTCATTATTAAGTTGAAAGGGTGTCTGGAGACCATACTCTCAGGGTTTCTCTAGTCTCTATTGGGCCAGCAAGTCTGGTCTTTCTTTTTCAGGTAGATTTTGTTCTACAGTTTTCTCCAGCTCTGTCCTAGACACTCTGCTGTGATCCCTGTCAGATCAGGGCCTGTTCCTTTTCTATCCATCCTTCTTTCTTACTTCCTCTGACCTAGCTCTAGTATAAAAGCTAAAGTGTTTTTCTGGTCATACCTAATGTTCCAAGCTGTAAATTTTTAAGGTTTTGATGTCATCTGCCATCAAGTTGGCCCCCAACTCACAGTGGCCCCATGAATAACAGGATTGGAGCACTGTGATCCCCATAGAGTTTTTACTGGCTGATTGTCAGATCACCAAGTCTTCCTTCCTGGTCTGTCTTGGTCTGAAAGCTCCACCGAAGACTAGTCAGCATCATAGCAACCTGCAAGCCGTCACTGACAAATAAGTGGTGGCTGCACTTGAGGTACGTTGGCCAGGAATCAAACCTGGGTCTCCTGCATGGAAGGCAAGAATTCTACCACTGAACCATCACTGCACTCTAATTTTTCAGGGAAGTGGGCTGAGTTCAACAAAGTCACTGACTATGTGCCAGGAACTTTTCTAGGCACTAAAGATAAACTGGGGGGGGGGGGGGGGGGAACAGTTCATTAAGTAGTTTATTTGAAATTATTACTGAAAAACAAGAAAGTCCTAAATTAAGCTCCAGATTACTCTTCATATGTCTTTTCTTTGATTTTAAGTGGCCACAAGTAAACAGGTTAAAAAATGAATTGATTGTTACCTCCCCTAGTTCATTTCCTTTCTTTATACAGAGAGCACTGTTAACAATCTGATGAGCCTGTGGCCAATATCTACTGGAACTGCTTCCTAAACAGTTTCTAAATCCACATTCCTCTCTCCACGTTTCCTGTCAATATCTCAGTTTAGGCTCTCATCATTCCCACACTGAATTACCGTAACAGCCTCTTAGTTTGTCTGCCTATCTCTAGTCTTGCTTTTTACTACCTTGCCCCTTTATTTACATTCCTGCCTCCCACACCATGCTTCAGGCACATTGAACTGTAGTTTAAGCACCTGTTTCACACTCAATGCTTCTGCACTGCAGTACCCTTCCTCAGGTCATCCTTCACCTCCCTTCTTGAATTCTTTCACTCCTGTTCATCTTTTAAGTACTACCTTCTTCAAAAAGTGTTACTTAACTTCAGACTGGACTGGATACCTTCCCTATGTGTTCCTCAGCACTCTGCTTACTTTAATTGTAACACTAAACTCACTGAATTATTATTGTTTTTTTCTTGGTCTTCCTCAAAAGGCAATCAGGGAAGGTACTGCAATATAAAGCACAGTCCCTGGTACACAGAATGTTTGTGATCAACAGGCGCTTTGTGAGCAAACTGGAGTTTCACACTCACTTTAATAGACTTTACGGTTTCTTAATAATGTCCTGATACTGAAAAGACCATTCATTCCTTCCTTTAACTATGTTTTGATAAGACTTACTGCATTTTATTAATGCTTATTCCTCATACTAGATCACAACTTCTTCAAGGGCTGTATATATTTATTGAAGGAATGATGATCTGAAATGCCACCAGTTTATTAACAATACTCTGACCTAGAAAGGTACAAATGTATGATTCTAAAATCAGTGCCACCAGAGACCCAAGAACCAGTATTTTCCTTTCATGTCCAGGAAACTTAGGCTTTAGATCTTAATGAATGAAGTTTATTTTAATCCAGGAGAGGTCATTAATCTATCAACCAATTATTAGGCCATATAGTGTGGCCAAGAATATAAAAGAGTGCTTCTCAACTCAAGGTGACTTTATCCCCAAAAGACACTTAGCAATGTATGGAAATGTTTTTGATTGTCACAACCTTGGGAAGATGGTTATTGGCATCTAGAGTTCGAGGTTAAGGCGATTACTAATATAAATACAAAGGACAGCCCCCCACCCCTAAAAAAATTAGCCAGCTCAAAATGTCAGTAGTGTCAAGATTGACAAAACCTGATATAGGATTAGAAACTCTTACAAACTTTTTAGTTAAGGTTTTAAACATGCCCATCTTTGACCCAGTTTTCCACTACTAGGAACTTATCACACAAAAATGTATAAGTATGCAAAAATAAATGTACATGTACAGTGATGTTTCTTGTAGCAATTTCTGTATTAAGAAACACTAGCCACAACTTACAAAATAGGCAATAATTAAACAAAAATGATGGTAAATCTATATAATAAAATGTTAGACAGTCATCAAATGAAATAAAAACCTAGAGAAGTTTGTAGACAGATGGCCAAGATAACATTGTTAAACTTAAAAAAAGAAAAGGAAGCTATAAAGACGAATGTATAAAGGTTTAGTTTTTGCAAGCAAGCTATACACACACGAACACACATTTTTAGTGTTCACAAAGAAAAATTCACTTAAGTCACGCTCACCAAACAATCTTCTGGGTAGGACTACACTGAACTTTGATGTTCTGTGCTATATAATTTTGTTACCTTTGACACTCCTGTATTGTTGCTGTCTTCACAGTTAGTAACAATAAAGATAAATCTTTACAATAAATATAAATGTAGTAACTCTTACCAATTACACAGCATGTTTCTACACGGTATTTATCAATCTCACAGAGGTTATGAGCCAAATAACTCAATTCTGATTTCATACTCTAGAAAAAAGACAAGATAATCTAAGCATGAAAAAGGAAATCTCTCAATTATTTTTCTGTAGCTAATGCAACTTAGGAAACTAAAACACAAACTTGCTTAGTTAAGTCCAAGAAGAGGAGCAACTCACCCTGACATATAGAAGGTTGGAGAACGTGTCCATATTTTCAATTCTATAAGGATCTTGTTTCCTTAGCTCATTAAAAATAGAGAGAGCTTTGTCGATATCTGCAGGAAAGAGACAGCATTCAGAAACAATGCAGTGTGCCTACCAAGATTTTTTGGTATTTCACTCTCCTTCTTCACTCACCTCTGATATTGTGATAGGCAACTGCAATTTGGGAAACAATATATGAGCTCTTAGAGAAGCCCACATCAATGAGATTCTGATACTTCTGCAGGGCCTCTTCTATCAACTGCAACTCTGTGTATATATGAGCCAGAAAGAACTCTTTCATCCAGGTGTCTGGCAAAGACAGGAACTTCAGCTGGCAGTAGGAGAGAGACACACTTAATATACTTTGACCTCTCTCCCAATGAATATCTAGGAGCTATCTTTATTGCCTCAAGAAATTTATCACCCAAATTGTAACAGAGCACCTCAAAGTGAACACAGGATCCTTCAATCAAATGCTGAAATTGAACAGTATGACTTACAAGCACAATAGGATAAAACAGCCTGGGTAGGGAAGACTTCAAAGAAAAGATGAGATTTGAGGTGCATCCTAGAGGATAGGCAGAATTTGAATAAAGTCAACGGAGGGAAGAGAAAAAAGACAACATTCTAGGCAAGGGTAACAACAGAAGAGGTAAAATAAACACAATGAGTGTAGGGGCAATAGGATTACGATCTATGCTTGTTTGAGAGGAAGCTGTGTGCTGAGAAGGAACAGAAAAATAAGATTGAATAAGTAAGGGTAAATCCGTGGTACAACTGGAAAAAGGATGAAAAAGAAACCAAGACAAAATTTTTGGAAGAGAATGACTTGATTACATGGGTGTTTTAAGAATAAGTTTGAAAACAGTATACAGGAGGCATGAAAATGAGAAAGCTAAAGAGAAAGTTTTATACAAGTAATTCCAATATGAGATGACAGCCAAGACAGCAAAAGAAACCAAGAGAAAGAGCAACATGCAAGAAAGTAACAATGGAAACAACTTGTGCCTGACTAAAAATGAGTGAAGAAAAAGGATGGAGACAAATAAGACTATGAGGTGTCCAGACAGGGTTAACCTAAGAAACTATGATACCAGTGAAAGAGCCTATCCAGTTCAGAGGAAGAAGCAGAACTTTGTAAGGAAGGTGAGGAATTTGATTTTACATATTTTGGGTTCAGTGATACAAGGCTTTCAGTGACAAGTCTAGCAATAAATTAGATGAATATAAGTAAACCAAGATTAAGATTTCAGAAACAGGTTTAGCAGTTATTAGCATCTATCATTATCAGGGTAATCAACCAGCCATTGGGTCTTCTCAATCAACAAAAGGAAGTATGTTGTTGTATCTATTAACTACTAAAGAACAACAAAATAAACTCTACAGGCAATGTCCTCTAACAATGACTAGTACAATAATTTTACTTTATAATACAAAATCATTAAAAAAAAAAAACAAACTCTACATCTTTATGGAAACCTATGACAGCTCAGAGAAGACCTGAAAAATGTGTTTAATACAATCCTTGGTATCAGACTAACATCTCTAAAATTAATCAAGAAACTGTAATAGCATTTAGTCTATAAAACAAGTTATACAAAAACTTGAATGTAAAAACATGAATATATTTAAAAAAAAAAAGTATTGTAAAACTGCTGAATGCGAACCCAAAAGCAATTACTGAGGAAGAGCTAGACATGTGAAGACCTAAGTTCCATACCAGTGAGACAGACGAGATGGCAGGAGAAAGCTAGCTATAGCCAAAGGTTTAGCAAAACTCACTCCCCTGTCCTCCTTAATACAGAAGCACGTCAAGACTTGGACAGAGGGGTTTTCACTTGGCTCATTTCAATTTACCATCTCTTTGTCTGTGATCAGGTTACACAGTTCTAGCCAGGCTCCCCAGTGCAAAGGCAATACATGAGTAGCCTCCACAAATACATCGATGGCCTCTTTCACCAAGTCCAGTTTTCGGAGTACCACACCATACCTAAGAAAGAAAGAAACAATTGCTGGAGAAATTAGCACCTCATAAGATCTCCCTTCTACTCAGCAGAATATGTTATAGAAAGTTCCAAACAACTGTAACACTTACAGATAAAGGCCAAAGCCATCAAGTTCTCGAGCCTGATGTTTTTTGCTGAGCTCCACTCTGAGTTCTCTAAGAGCCTCATTTTTCACTTGTCCTTTCTCTAAGGGACCTAAAAAAGAAACAAAGTCTCTGATGTAAAAGAAGGCTGCTAGTGTTTTCCTTTAAGCATCAACCAGAGTTACACCTGGAACTTCCAGCAAATACTCTAAGCGACTAGTGACATCTTACACAATCCATTTATTTTATTCCAGAAATCACAAACTGATACTTAGTCTATGGTTATATTTTGTTAGGCCCACATAATTCTGAATTACTTATCAACATTTAAAAAGTAAGAAATTTCAACTAAAAGATCTGAATTCCCAGCTTCAAGTTGTTGGGGAAAGGATAGAAGGAAGAAAGCCCTGACAATACCAGGCCACATTCCCATAAGGCAGCTGTCAGCCAAGATGAGTGACAGCAACTCAAGGTGAACCTGTGCTCTACAGATTGCAAAGTCCTCCTTGGCCCATATCATACATTTATATTATCTGCCTGGCTCCTGCTGACATCTCAGTTTGCATCCCACGCTTTACTCCAAAAGGTAAGCAAAAGAACTTCATACCTAAGCTATCAACTGTTTCATCATCCTTCTTCTTTTCTCCAGACTGTAAGGGAAAACCAAAAAAAAACAAGTCTTTTTTCAGCTTTTTCTGAAACATTCTAAAACTAATAGATACAGCCTACCCTTGAGGCCCAAGTCCAACCAAAATAGTGTCTGCTTTTCATTAGTGACTTTAAATAACTATTTATGGGCTCCCACTGGCCAAATCTTGGACAATCTGAGCGTCAAAATAATTAGGAACAATAATGCATTATAAACAATTTTTAAAAAATCCATGAATCTATACTGACACTGAATAAAGGGATAAATAAAATGGAAAGAGTGCTTCAGGCAAGTATTAACAATAAATATTTTATCCAAAGAAATTTTTATAAGGGTTATTTGTATGGTCTTACAGAATATTCCAACAGATTGCTTATACTGCAAGGGAAACAATAGTAACTAAATTTACATAGTGGAGAGAAGACAATATTTTGACTCGGTGATCAAAATTATCGTTGGCAATGACGGGCTGATGGACAGCATTTACTACCAAGTGCAATGCCCTGAGAAGGACATACCACTTATGCACTATTCTAGGCACATAATGTGTAACCTGAATTAAATCACCAGCAAATATCCAAAATGAAGAATGTTCTATTTTTAAAAAGAAAAGGGGGGGAAGAACTGAAAGCTTTGAAAATGGCATAAAACGTCCCCCCCCACCAAAAAATGGCCTGTGGAAATGTTCCACACTAAAGACATGACAACTAAATTCAAGTTCTGATTTTGTACCAGAGAGGAAAAACACTATAGAAGACAATGTTGACCTAACTGATAAAACTGGAATTCAATGGTAAAGTATGGTATCAATGTTAAATGTACTTTACGTTGTTAACTATACTGTAGTTATTTAATATGTTTCATATTCTAAGGAAACATAAATCAAGGCATGTAGGGGTAAAGTGCCATGTTATCTGGAACTTACTTTCAAATGGTTCACAGGAAAACAATACTGTTTCTGTAAATAGGTGTATAGCAAGGAAGACAGAGAAATGGTAAAAGCAAATAGAACAAATGTTCACAAAAGGTGAATCTGCATGCAAGGTACATAGCTGTTCTTTGTACTATTCTTATTCTTGGAACTTTTCTGACAATATGAAATTATTTTCAAATAAAGTTAAAAAGTAAATATTCAGGCTTGCTTTCTTTTTTCAACTTTTTATGTGATTTCCCTAAAGATTCTTCAACTTTTTTGCCCAAACTTCAACAAATGCTCCTTTTGTTCCTGTCATGTTTTTTTATTTAGTGCTTCTAAGCTAATACGAGCTCAAGTATAACAAATGTGAAGATGTCTCAGAACTGCATAGTGTTTTATTCTATCATACTTAAGATTGCTACAAGTTGGAAATGACTCAACAGTATCTAACAAAACAATCATGCAAATGATCCTTGTGATGCTGGATTGGAATTAGATCATTGTAAACTCATGACTTCTAATACATACAGAAGAAAATATAAGCATAAATATACATATGTGTGTGTATACACACACACACACACACATAAGCATAGTACTACACACATAGTCATCTAGTGCTGCTATAACAGAAATAACACAAGTGGCTGGCTGTAAAAAGAGAAATTCGTCACAGTCCAGTAGGCTGAAAGTCCAAATTCAGGGTGTCAATTCCAGGAGAAGTCTTTTTCTGTTGGCTTTGAAGGAGATATGCTACACAAGTTTTTAGGGACACAATTCAATCTATGACATTCTACCCTTTGTCCCTACAAAAATCACATTCTTGCAACATATAAAACATATTCACCCCATCACAGCAAAAGTCTTAAGTCCAAGTCCAAAATCTAGAAATTCCTTTCCAACTATGAAATCTAGAACACACAGTACCTGCTTCCAAAATACAATGACAGAACTGGCAGCCACAAGTTAGACATTTCCATTACAAAACGGGAGACACTACAGGCAAAGAAGGCATAACAGTCACCAAGTTGGCAGAACACAGCTCTCAAGGCTTGAAAATAATCTTCCATTCTCTCAAATGTTTTACACATTGGTCCTGCCCTTCAGACTCTAGGTATTGGCCATACTCTCCAGATTCTCAGTAGAGTCCCCTCAGCCCTCTGCTACAGCTGTCTTCCAGGCCCACTGGGACAGCAACTCTGCTGCCTTAGCTTTAGGTGCACCATTTTCCAAGTCCCCCTGAGTGGCAACTCCACCATTAGAAACACCAAAGGCCATGGTTCTACCCTCAGAAACTCCTGAGGTCATGGCTATACCTTCTGAGACTTAAGCAGCTTAGCTCCTTGTCTCTTCTACTTCTGTTTCCTATGGTCTCATGGCCCAGGCCAAATGCCCACATCTGTCCTGCTAGGGCAAGTCTTCCACAGCTTTGTAGTTCTGTTGATTTATGTGCCCACAGAACACTCCACTCTGCCAGGAAGCCTCCTGCACACAGGCGCTCAGCTCTCTGTCTCCATGGGTCACCTCCTGGTTCTGCTGCTGCTCATCTGTTGCTACTTCTCGTTGTCTGCACCTTCTCTCATATTAGCAGTTCTCTTCCATTTCTTCTAAGTCTTCTTCTATCCATTTATAGCTTGAAAACTGCTTCCATATTTTAAGTATCTGTTAGAGCTGCATCCCACTCTTTTAGTACCAAATTATATTTAGTCATCTAGTGCTGCTATAACAGAAAAACCACAAGTGGATGGCTTTAAAAAGAAAAATTTTATTTTGTCACAGTCTCGTAAGCAAAAGTCCAAATTCAGGAATAGGTGCTCCAGGGGAAGTCTTTGTTGACTCTGAAGGAAAAATCTTTTGTTGTCAATGATTCCCTACACTGGGAGCATCTGAGGCTCAGGAATCTGGAGTCCTTTCCAAAGGACATGTTCTGCTCCCAGCAATGTTTCTGGGTGGTGTGAGATCCCCAAATCTCTCTGCTAATTTTTCTCCTTTGTATCTCAAGAGATTACCTCAAGGCACAGTATAATCTTACACACTGAGTCCTGCGTCATCAACGTAGTTGCTGCCCATCTTCCCTCATTAATGTCATAGAGACGCATTTTACAGCATGGAGGAACATCACACAACACCAGGAATCATGACCTAGCCAAACTGCTACACACATTTTGGGGTGAACGCAACTCAATCCATGATACATAGTATACAGATATATACATATGTATATTCCCTACTTCCATCCATTTATAAGGCCAGGGAACAACATATCCCCATAGCAGTGAGCACACCTAAGTACTCAATGCCTACAAAAAGAAGATGAAGAAGCTGTTACAGTATACTAAATAAATTCAACAAAGTCAAGACCTACAAGAAGCTATTTGACAGCTACAGGCTACACTAATATATGGAAACAAATGCATGAAATCTTTTTTTAAAATGAGCTTATACAGATAGACAACTAAGAAAAAAGTAGGAAAATACATTAATAATTCATAATGTTCCAAAGTAAAATAAATTATACTTTAATCATTAAAATAAAAATGCATATCAGAGTAGAACCGCACTTCATAGAGTTGTCAGTGGGTGTGATGGTGAATCCAACTGCCAACCTTTCAGTTAGCAGATGACACAAATTGTTCGTGCCACACAGCATTAAATTATTTCACTTTCATTATCCTTCACATTCATAATTTTAATAGCTATGAAAGAAACATACTATAAATAAAATGACCACTAAGTCTATAAATTCAAAAATTAACTAGACACTAGACCTAACGTTTTAACTTAATTCTGACACAATAATATTAACTCTCAAGCATGAAGAGACTCTGTATAAACTGAAGCAAAGAATCAGCTGTTACTAATCATCCTATTGCTCATTCCTAAAACTTCTTGATGTTTTCCACATTGTAAAACGTTTTTAAAGTTTCTGTCTTTTCAATTACTTTTAAAAAAACAAAACAAAATATAAGAATACTCTGGAAACAAGGGTACTGAAAACAGAACAACCAGAACATAAAGAGAATGTTGAAACATTGTGAAAAACATAAGCAATGTCACTGAACCATATGCACAGAAATTGTCTAATGGGTACCTAATCTATTGTACAAACTTTCACAATAAAACACTATTAAGAAAAGTAAAAACAGAATATATTCTGGTATAGTTGTAAATGATACAGACTGACTCATTCTCCTATCACTCTCATTCTCTTAAAATCTAACGATGAAAATTACATGCTTCCACTTTTTTTATTTACATATAAATATGTAAGTAGACATACACACTTAAAATTTCACATTAATGTTTTTACATAAATATGATCATATTCAAGAATCATATTCAAGAAGCCCTGGTGACTCAGTGGTTAAGCAACTGGCTGCTAATCAAAACATCAGCAGTTGAAATTCACAGGCCCTCCACCGAAGAGGAAAGAAGTGGCAGTATGCTTCTGTAAAAGTTTAGAAGCCTGGAAACCCTAGGGGCAGTTCTCCTGGGTCCTAAAGGGTCACTATGAGTCAGAATCAACTCAATAGCAACAGTTTGTTACCTAGCAGTTGGTTGCTAGGTAAAGGTCAGCAGTTTAAATTCACCAGCCACTCCACAGAGAAAGACATGGTATTTCTGCTCCCATCGAGATTAGTCTTGGAAACTCTACAGGGCAGCTATTCTGTTCCATAGGGTCACTATAAGTTGGAATAGACTTTACAGCACACAAAAGAATATTTATACCTCCATAAATACAGATCGATGCCATTTTTTAATTTTTATAATTTAGTTTTTGAATAGGCAATACAGTGATTCAAACCTATTGTACACAATAAAAAGTTTCTCATCCTTGTCCTTTATCTAGTTCCTGTCCTCACCACTGATAGCTAGCTAACCTTCCAAACTTTCTTTGGGTACATACAATACATATGTTCCTTTCATACCAAGTATCCTCTATCATAATTTAACCACCTTTCCATTAATGGATATTTAGGCTACTGATATTTTTTGTTATTATCAAAAATACTCCAATGAACAAACTTGTACACAGATCCTTGTGCATACATGCATGCATTTCTACTGGACAGTCCTTAAAGTTAGAACTGTTTGGTTGTAACATTTCAAACTGACATAACCTACCAAAACTGACTTCTAAAAAGGCTATACAAACTCATTCCTAAACCTGCTGCCAGTGAGCTAGTTCTGACTCAGTGATCCTGTAAGAGTAGAACTGTCCCTCGCCATTTGTAAGGAGCAGCTGATGGATTCAAACTGCACAAGTTCTGGTTAGCAGCTATAGCTCTTAGCCACTGCACCCACTAGGGTTCCTGGTCCTAGAACAGAGGATCAAATGTCCCCACACCATTATCAATAATAGATATTACTGATCTTTTAATATTTTCTTGTCTATTATCATTTTTTATACTTTACCCAATATCTTTTTTTATCATTAAGTACTTTTACCAGAATGGTCCATTGCTAAGCTATTTATAAGAATTAATAATTTCCAATTGGTTCTAAATACGGGTGCTTCACCGAAGGTAGAATAAAATCTTAAAATGGCCCTCACCAGGTATCTGGAATACATGTACAAGAAATAGGCCTTCTTGCTATTGCACTCATGCAGGAAATGTGCTGCTCGATCATATTCTTTAACATCAAAGTACGACTTGGCCAGGGTATAGGCATCCATATCCTGGGCATCTTCCTAGAAAAGAAAGAAGTTTATGTAAGCGGCTGGAACAGGACAACAAAAATTCTTGATCCAAGAAGAGTATGTATTAGTTTTAAGACATAAGAAAACATAATTATTTTCCTCCTCCCCACAACTTGCCACTATTTTTTTTCCCCCAAATGCTGTTTATTTTGTTGTTGTGGAAAATACACACAGCAAAACATATACCAATTCAATGGTCTCTACATGCAAAATTCAGTTACATTGATTACATTCATTTTTACTATTATGATAGAGTGAAAATGTACATTCCCATATAAATTTGGATGCCCACCTATATGCAGCTCCCACTGTTCTCCCTGCCCAGAGACAGCACATTCTTCCTCTGCGCTCCATACACGTCTTGTCCTCCCAACAATCTCCTATCCCCTCCTCTTCAACCACTCCCCTGCCTCCATGAAGAGGTCAGCACGACGACATCCTATGGATGCATAGAACCATAAAGTACACACATGATATGGTCACTCTGTGCTGCCAATTCCAATCCATTCCTATCTGAAGAGCTGACCTTCATTATGATTTATGGACAGGAGCAGCATCAGAGCCAGGGGGTATGCTCCCACGGGAACTCCAAAGCCCCTGGACCATCAATTGCGGTCTTTAAGTGGAGATCTCAGGGTGCACACTTTTTATTCTTGTGTTGCCAGTAAGACTCAATTTTGTGAGCTCCATCACGGCTATCACTGGTGGTGGCTGGGCACCAGCCACTATATTTTTAATACTGAGTAACCCCATGAAGTTACCATTTGCCTCTTTTACTCATAACGCTAATTGATTTTATTTTAATTGATTTTATTTAAGACAGTTAAAAGCACTTTTTAAAGTATATATATACATTTATTAGCATATTTACTAACATGGAGGCTATTTATTCATCTGTTTAACTACCTACTAAGTGGTAGACATGTTTTAGGCATTATGGATACCATAGTGAGCATAACAAAATCCTTATACTCAAGCTTACATTTTACACAAAGATAATAAATTAATAAAATACATAATGTTAGGTTATAATAAGTGCTATGCAGAAAAATAAAGCAAGGTTGGATGGATGCAGAGTGATGGTGAATACTATTTTATATGAAGCAAACAAGGAAGATCTTTTTGGTAAGTCAAGAAAGACCTTTTTGATACCGCACATTAGAAACAAGAACAATATTAAGTGGACTTCAGCATAACTTGAATACTCCTTCCATCCTAACCCAATATTGCAAGGATAGAGTAGCTGGAGTAGGGGGAAGGGAACCGTGCTCTCAGGCCAAATCGAGGCCAAGTGGCACAACTAGCGTTTTGCTAAGAGAGCTCTCTGCACCCCACATTGGTGAGTGGCGTCTGGGGTCTTAAAAGCTGCCAAGCTGCCACCCGAGGGCACAGCAAATGGTCCAACTCAGCCAGAACGGATGCTCACCAAGGACCAAAAAGACACAGGGTAAAGACAACCCAGAAGATAGAGAGACCCACATGAGTGGGTGCCTACATCGACTTCGGACCACAAGAACCAAAGGGTGCCCGGCTACCACCAGTGATAGCCACGATGGAGCTCACTAAGTTGAGTCTCACTGGCAACACAAGAATAAAAAGGGGTGCATCCTGAGATCTCCACTAAAAGACCACAATTGATGGTCCAGCAGTTTCAGGGTTCCCCTGGGAGCATGGCCCCTGGCCCTGATGCTGCCCTTGTCCATAAATCATAACAAAGGTCCACTCTTTGGACACGAATGGATTGGACTTGGTGATGCAGAGTGACCATATATTGGATGCACTTTATGGTTCTATGCATCTATAGGATATCATCCTGCTGACCTCTGGCTGGAGGAAGGAGAGTGGGTAGAGACGAGGGGAACGGAGACTGTTGGGAGGATGAAACATGTATTGAGCAGAGAGGACTAGTGTGCTGTCACCGGACAGGGAGAGCAGTGGAAACTGCATATAGGTGGGCATGGAAATTTATATGGGAATGTACATTGTCACTCAGTCATATTAAATAAAAAAATATATATTAAAAAAAAGAAAGACCTTTTTGGTAAGTTAAGAGCTGTGATCTGTAAGATAGCTAAGGAAGAGATTTGGAGGAAGAACACAACAGGCAGTGGGGAAGCAAGTGCAAAGGTCCTGAGGCATTTTTTGCTTGTTGTGTTGCAGCTACAGTAGTAGTCCAGTGTGACTAGAGTGAGAAAGGGGCAAAACAGTAGGAGACCACATTAGAAAGGAAGCAGGAGCACCAGACCATACAGTCCATATAAAAGAGCTGCCATCATTTTGTGTACCAGTGTGGTAATACAATTTATAACTATATTTAGTTTAAATAATGTCTTGAAGGAAAAAAAGTGGGAGGATTAAGGAATACTAAAGAGATACAGTAACAACTAAACACCATTCATGATTCTTGATTTGATCATGGAGCCAACAAAAAGAGTTACAAAGGACATTACTGGGATAATCGCAGGAAATTTAATTTGCTCTGTATATTAGATAATATTATTATATCAATGTTAAAATTTTCTTTAACATAATAAGGGTAATTACACTAAGTAGAATGGTCTTGTTTATCAAGAGATACCTGCTGGATTATCTAGGGATGATTTTGTCTGCAACTTTCTTTCAAATAGTTCAGCAACATACTCAAAGAAAAAAAGGAAATACAGCAAAATGTTAACACTTGTGAAATTAGGTACACAGAACATGGAGTTTAAGTATTCTTTCAACTTTCTTGTACATTTGAAAGTTTTCAAAATAAGTTGGGAAAAAAATAAAAATTTTAAAAACAAACCCAACACACTCAGAATCTTGTTTCCGCAAATGTAGCAAGAAGTTACACAGGCTTTAGTGTTAAGAACTTGGATCCAAATTCTGACTCCTTGATGTCCTTGTTTCATGACATTAGTAGGGAGGTTACTTAGCTTCTCTCAGCATCCATTTCTTATGTGTAAAATAGACCCAATAATACTGAATTTACCTGACTGCTATGAGGAAAAAAATGAAAAATTCATGTAAAATATCTAGTATTAATATCTGGCATTCCCCTCCTTCTCCTGTTACAATCCTTAATATCCTTTTAAATACCTAAGTAAGTGCAATATACTGTGCTATTAGTTACAGTTCTTCTACTTTGAGACAGTTTGGACATAAGTTAGTATTATTTAAAGTATAAGACACAGAAAACTAAAACCATAAAATTCTTAGACAAATAAGCAGAGACAATGCTGTGAGACCTATCTTGCAACAATGGATTATCTAATATAATAACAGAAGCACAAACAGTAAAAGACAAACTGAACAAATGGGACCTCATAAAAATTAAAAACTCATGTTAACCAAAAAAGAAAATCAAACTCAGAGATTAAAGGAATTTGCAAGACTATAGCCCTAAGACCTTTCTGATCTGGAACTGAAGCCATTCCCAGAGACAACCTCCCAGCCAAGCAACAGACAAGCAGGTAAGATAAACAATAATACCTAAGAGGAAGTAGTCCTTAGAACAATCAACTACAAGATGAGAAGGTAGGAAGGGGTAGATAACAAGGACAAAAGAAAATACGGAAACCAGGACAAAATGGGGAGAGTGCTGACTTATTATGGGGGATGAAACCAAGGTCAGAAAACACTTCTTTATGTACAAATTACAAAAAAAGAGAAACTAATTTGCTCTGTAAACTTTCACCTAGAGTACAAAAAAAAAAAAAAAAATTTGTTTTATTCATTAAAAGACTTTACCAAAAAGTGAAAAGAGTGGGAGAATATCTTTGGAAACCAAACACTCAACAAGAATCAAATAGCTAAAACATGTAAAACTTCAACAACTTAACAAGAAAAAGACAAATAACCCAGTCATAAAATTATGGAAGGATTTGAACAGAAATTTCACCAAAGAGAATATTTAAGCTGTCAGGCGGGCAGGTTGTACCTGGACATCCCAACCAGGATGCAGCTCCTGGAAGTCATCAGAGCAGGGCGAGACCCTCCTTTTCTGGAAAGCCCCCACCTCAGTTTCTGGAAATCATCAGAATGTAACCAATGTCTCCCTTCCCAGAAAGTCCCCAGTTGTTTTTCTCATATGCTAATCAGGCAGCTTGCTGTACCTAAATCCTACTGGCTCCCACCTTTTTCCCCACGTCCCCACTAAGGTCCACACTAGGCAGAACCCTCTGCTTCTATGTAAACCACCTTCCCCAACTTGAAAGCATGACTTCTCCGAAAAGCATGACTTCTCCGACTCCTACCTTGGAGTTCACAGAGTTCGCCCGGGAGCGCACCAATAAATTCTGTCCTACAGCTGACTCTCACTCTTTTTCTGTCTGTCGCCAATTAGCCCACCTCGCCTTACAGTTAGTGCCAATAAGTCTACCCTACCTCACCTTACAGCAGCCACCAAACACACAAAACGACACATATTGTCACTATGCATCAGAAGGATGCAAATCAAAACCACAGTGAGATACCATTTCACTCCCACTAGGACAGCTATGGTTTAGAAAAAAATAGAAAACAATAAATGTTAGAGAGGATACGGGGAAACTGGAACCCTTATTACCACTGGTAGGAACACAAAATGGTACAGTCTTAATTGAAAACAGTGTAGCAGTTCCTCAAAAAGCTAAAAACAGAATTATCATATGGCCTAGCAATTCCACTCCTAGGTATACACCCAAAAGACTTGAAAGCAAAGATTCAAAAAGAGACTTGTACACCAATGTTCACTGCAGCATTATTCACTCAGCCAAAAGTGGAGGAAGCAACTTAAATAGCCACCAGCAGACGTGTGGGTTAACAAAATGTGGTACAAAAACACAATGCAATACTAATTAGCCAGTAGGAGAAATGGAATCTTGATACAAGCCATACAGATGCAGCTTGAAGACCTTATACGGAGTGAAATAAATCAGTTACTAAAGGACAAATGTTGTGTGACCTCACTTACATAACACACCCACTGCCGTCAAGTCAATGCCGATTCAGAGAGACCCTACAGGGCAGAACAGAACTGCCCCATAGTTTCCAAGGAGCACCTGGAAGATCTGAACTGCCAACCTTCTGATTAGCAGACATAGCACTTAACCACTAAGCCACCAGGGTTTCCTCACTTATATAAAGAGATATGAAAAGTCAAATGTACAGAGCGAAAGGTCTATTAGTGGTTACCAGGGGTGGGAGGGCAGCAGAAAAGCAGGGGTTAATACCGATGGAACAATCACATTAATTAAGGGTAGAGTTGCACAGCTGATTATTATAACTGGAGTAAATAAACTGCACTCCTACAGAAAGTTGAATTGGTAAAAGTTATGTAACAGATACATTTGTAACAATGACAAAACCACAAAATAACTTCTGGGCTGTATTGTGGATTGAACTGTGTCCTCCAAAAATATGTATATCAATTTGGCTAGGTCATAATTCCCACTATAGTGTGATTGTTCACCACTTCGTCATTCGATGTGATTTTCCTACATGTTGTAAATCCTACCTCTATGGTGTTAATGAGATGATATTAGCAGCAGTTATGTTAACGAGGCAAGGCTCAATCTGCTAGATTTGACTGCGTCTTAAACTAATCTCCTCTGAGATATAAAAGAAAGAAATGCGCCAAGAGACAGAGGAACTTCATACTACCAACAAACAAAACCCAGGAGAGTGCATCATTTGGACCTAGGGTCCCTGCACTGAGAAGCTCCTGGATTGGTGAAGATTGATAAGGATCTTCCCCCAGAGACAGAAGGCTTTTCCCAGGAGCTGGCACCATGAACTTGGACTTCTAGCCTCCTGGACTATTAAGAGAATAAATTTGTCTTTGTTAAAGTCACCCACTTGTGGTATGTCTGTTACAGCAGCAGTAGATAACCAAGACAGGCTGCTTACATGGAACCACACACCTCACGGGATTTGGTTCTCTGGTTTGGAGGTTCAGGGTCATGGTGTCATGGGACATCTTAGTCAAGTGGCCTAATAACAAGTTTAGTTCTGTTCTACTTCTTAGTTTGTTACATAGTGTCTACAGGTCTTAAAAGCTTGCAAGTGGCACAACAACTGGTCTCTACTCACCTGGAGCAAGAGAAGAAGGAAGAGAATCATAAACAGGAAAAGAATACAAAGCTTGTGGCTAATTGCTACCACAAACTGCTGCCTGCCTTACCATGAGCTCAGAACTGCATGGCAATCAGCTACCATTGTTGAACATTTTGATCAAAGATTCCACAGGAGAATCCTCATCAAACAGAGGGAAATGGCAAACGGAATTTCAAATTCTGATAGACTCTAGACTTTCTAGAGCTGAGGAGAATGGATGAACCCCTGAAACTACTGTCCTGAGATAATCTTTAAACTTTAAACCAAAACTATCCCCTGAAGTCATCTTACAACTGAACAGTAATTTAGTTTACCCAGTAAAAAAAGCTCTGCCTTGTGCATTACTCTTCTTTTTAAGAAAGCAAATGGGAGTGTTAGAGAAAACGTCACGTTTCATGTGTCCCACTTTTTACATCTTCCTAGCTACCTATATCAAGCATGATATCACAGCTTTTGTGGCAAAATTTTAAGTGTTTTACAGTTACTGGAAATGCTGGGTTTAGTCTATTAAAACTATGCTTTAAGTAGCTACAGAGCTAAAGTTTATGGATTACGTAAATATATATACTACAAATAGGAGGAATAAAGATAAAAGCGAGCAGTGTCTACTTGTCTGTCAGTGGAGGCTTGCTTGTTGCTGTGATGCTGGAAGCTCTGCCACTGGTATTTAGGTACTAGTAGGGTCACCCATGGTAGACAGATTTCAGCTGAGCTTCCAGACTAAGACAGACTAGGAAGAAGGATCCAGCAGTCTACTTCTGAAAAGAATTAGCCAGAGAAAACCTTATGAATGGCATCAGAACAATGTCAGATACAGTACCGGAAAGTGAGCCCCCAGGTCAGGGGCACTCAGAAGACATTCAGGGAAGAGCTGCCTCCTCAAAGTAGAGTCAACTTTAATGATGCCGATGGAGTACAGCCTTCAGGATCTTTGTTCACTGATGTAGAACGATGCAAAGTGAGAAGAAACAGCTGCAAACATCCATTAATAATCAGAGCATGGAATGTATGAAGTATGAATCTAGAAAAACTGGAAATTGTCAAAACTGAAATAGAACACATAAACATCGATATCTTAGGTATTAGTGAGCTGAAATGGTCCAGTACCGGCCATTTTAAATCCAACAATCATATGGCTGTTGAAAAGGAACAGTGTTGCGTTTATCATCAGAAAGAACATTTCAAGATCTGTCCTGAAGTACAATGCTATCAGTGATAGGATAATATCCATATATCTACAAGGACGGCCAGTTAATACGACTATTATTCAAACTTATGGACAAACCACTAAGGCCAAAGATGAAGACACTGAATATTTTTACCAGCTTCTGCAGTCTGAAATTGATCGAACATGCAGTCAGGACACATTCATAATTACTGGTGACTGGAGCGCAAAAGTTGGAAACAAAGAAGTACTGGCAGTTGGAAAACACAGCACTGGTGACAGAAATAATGCCGCAGATTGCATGATAGAAATTATGCAAGACTGATAACTTCTTCATTTCAAATAACTTTTTTAAACAACACAAATCACCACTGTACACATGGACTTCAACGGATGGAATACACAGGAACTAAATCAACTATATCCATGGGAGAAGACGATGGAAAAGCTCCATATCAGCAGTCAGAACAAGACCAGGTGCTGACTATGGCACATATCATCAAATTGTTCATACGCAAATTCAAATTGAAACTGAAGAAAATTAGAACAAGTCCATGAGAGCCAAAGTATGACCTTGAGTATATCCCTCCTGAGTTTAAAAACCATCTCAAGAACAGAGTTGATATGCTGATCACTAATGACTGAAGACCAGATGAGTTGTGGAAAGACATCATCCATGAAGAGAGCAAGAGGTCCTTGAAAAGACAGGAAAGAAAGAAAAGACCAAACTGGATATCAGAAGAGACTCTGAAACTTGCTCTTGAATGTCGGGAAGCTAAAGCACAAGGAAGCAATGGCAAAGTAGAAGACCTAAACAGAAGATTTCAAAGAGCAGCTTGAAAACATGAAGTATTATAATGACATGTGCAAAGAGCTGGAATTAGAAAACTGAGAGGGAAGAACACGTTCTGCATTTCTCAAGCTAAAAGAACTGAAGGAAAAATTCAAACCTTGAGATGCAACAGTGAAGTTTTCCACAGGGAAATTATTAAACAACTCAGGGAACATCAAAGGAAAATGGAAGGTATACACAGTCCTTATACCAGAAAGAACT